>CP136056.1:466676300-467276300 GCA_032464435.1 Aegilops umbellulata | reverse complement strand
CGTGATACGTAAGTAAACGGACTCCAAAAAATCTGCAAAAATATTTTCTGTCCGTTTTCGAATATAACAAAAATTAAGAAAATAAGAAACTACCGGGAAGGTGACCCTGGTGGGCACAAGACACCAGGGCGCGCGTGGCAGCCAGGCGCGCCCAGGTGGGTTGTGCCCACCTGGGTACCTTCCGCACTTCATTTTTCTTTCGTTTGCTTGTTTCCCAAGATAAAAAATCTTTATATACCCCCCGAACCTATTGGCCACCGTATCACGGAGAAATCTTATGTTTTCTTTTCTTGTTGTTTTCAGTCAGATCTGTTGAGCCAGGCACCATGTCTTATTCCTCCTCCAACAACGTGGAAGAGGATGCTTGGTTGATGAAGATCGAGCTGAAGAGAGAAGAGCCCGTAGAAGCTGGCAAAGGGGACAATATCAAGGAGGCTACCGGAGATCAAGCGTCGGTGGTTGAGCAGGCCTGACCTGCCGAGGAAGAAGAAAAAGATATCCTTAAACCTTACTATGATAATCTCACCCCCACCGAGATCGAAGCCTTTAGGATCATCAAAACGGTTCATGTGCAAAATAAATATCTCACCCATGAAAATATTCTATTGCAAGAGCACATCATCGCCCTCCGGAGTGTCATTCGTAGATTGGAGAATCTCTTGATCATGAAGGACAAGATCTTTACTTCATCACCACCACCATCTCCTTCTTCATCACCAAAAGAAAATTGAGTAACGGGTATGGGCACTCCCCTTGGCTTGAGCCAAGCTTGGGGGAGGTGCCCCGATATCATATCACCTCCAATATCTTTTGCCTTTACTTATCTCAGTTTGATCCATAGTTATCTTTTGCTTTATATGAATAAAAGTTTAGTTCGATCCTTTTCTTTTCGAGAGTTGCTTAGTGATCTATCCTTGTAATCGTGTGCGAGATATATAATAAAGTTAGTTTGAGTTTTGCTTTCTTTATTTTCATGTTGCAATAAGAAGAAAGGAAATAAATGAAAAGGATCATATGCTAATCTTATGGTAAGTAATGACATCACATGAGGAAAAGTATAAGTAGAAATTTTTATTGAAGATCGACAAACATAGCATTGGTCAATGATGTAATTCATGAAAGAATTAATAAGGGAAGAGAACATTCACATGCAAATACACTATCCTAGAAGTCTTTTGATGTTGGACAAGGAAGACAATGTGATGATTTATGTTTGTTCATATTCACACAGAAGTTATATTGTCATTGATCCTTCAACACCTGGTGCTTGCCCACCATCTTTGCTAGCGAAAAATTCCACACCAGGTAGAGATACTACTTGTGCATCCAAAAACCCTTAAACCCAAATCTCATTTTCAAGAGTCCACCATACCAACCTAAGGATTGAGTAAGATCCTTCAAGTAAGTTGCCATCGGTGCAGTAAGGCAATAAAAATTGCTTCTAGAAGTGTTAGATCATTTAGTGTAAGAGAAAATTGAGCGTTGTATGAACTTTTGTTAGCAGCACCCCCCAGGTTCTTCTTGAGCCCACTGGATGTTTTTTGGTCCATAAAAATCCACAAAAATTTTCACTGCGTTTGGACTCCGTTTGGTATTGATTTCCTGCGATGTAAAAAACATGCAAAAATCAGCAACTGGCACTTGGCACTATGTCAATAGGTTAGTACCAAAAAAATGATATAAAATGACTATAAAATGATTATAAAACATCCAAGAATGATAATATAACAGCATGGAACAATCAAAAATTATAGATACGTTGGAGACGTATCACCTATCATCCTCAGTCCAGCCGTCAAGTTGAACTTAGCAACAGAGAAATAAAATTAATTTTGCAAAAGACTGTCAATAGGTCCCGGAAGAATTGGTCTAAGAAATTAGATGATGCACTTTGGGCTTATAGAACAACATATAAAAATCCTATGGGTATGTCTCCTTATAAAATGGTTTATGGAAAAGCTTGTCATTTGCCTCTTGAGTTAGAACATAAAGCAACTATGATTTCAAACTTGCTGGTGAAAAGAGGTTATTTGATATTAGCTCATTAGATGAATGGAGAACCCATATGAAAATGCCAAATTATTTAAAGAAAAAGTTAAAACATGGCATGATAAAAGAATCCAAAAGCGTGAGTTCAAAGTTGGAGAATATGTTCTTTTGTACAACTCTCGTTTCGGATTCTTTGCAGGAAAACTCCTCTCCAAATGGGAAGGACCCTATGTTATCGAGGATGTTTATCGATCTGGAGCTATCAAAATAAATAATGCTGAATGTACTAACCCGAAGGTTGTTAATGGGCAACGAATAAAACATTATATCTCAGGTACGCCGAATAATGTTGAAAGCAATATTATCCAAACTATGACACCGGAAGAACACATAAAAGAAACCTTCCGGAACACTCCAGAATCGTGAAAAAAGAGGAGGTACGTGATACGTAAGTAAATGGACTCCAAAAAATCTGCAAAAATATTTTCTATCCGTTTTCGAATATAACAAAAAATAAGAAAATAAGAAACTACCGGGAAGGTGACCCTGGTGGGCACAAGACACCAGGGCGTGCCTGGCAGCCAGGCGCGCCCAGGTGGGTTGTGCCCACCTGGGTACCTTCCGCACTTCGTTTTTCTTTCGTTTGCTTGTTTCCCAAGATAAAAAATCTTTATATACCCCCCGAACCTATTGGCCACCGTATCACGGAGAAATCTTATGTTTTCTTTTCTTGTTGTTTTCAGTCAGATCTGTTGAGCCAGGCACCATGTCTTATTCCTCCTCCAACAACGTGGAAGAGGATGCTTGGTTGATGAAGATCGAGCTGAAGAGAGAAGAGCCCGTAGAAGCTGGCAAAGGGGACAATATCAAGGAGGCTACCGGAGATCAAGCGTCGGTGGTTGAGCAGGCCTGACCTGCCGAGGAAGAAGAAAAAGATATCCTTAAACCTTACTATGATAATCTCACCCCCACCGAGATCGAAGCCTTTAGGATCATCGAAACGGTTCATGTGCAAAATAAATATCTCACCCATGAAAATATTCTATTGCAAGAGCACATCATCGCCCTCCGGAGTGTCATCCGTAGATTGGAGAATCTCTTGATCATGAAGGACAAGATCTTTACTTCATCACCACCACCATCTCCTTCTTCATCACCAAAAGAAAATTGAGTAACGGGTATGGGCACTCCCCTTGGCTTGAGCCAAGCTTGGGGGAGGTGCCCCGGTATCATATCACCTCCAATATCTTTTGCCTTTACTTATCTCAGTTTGATCCATAGTTATCTTTTGCTTTATATGAATAAAAGTTTAGTTCGATCCTTTTCTTTTCGAGAGTTGCTTAGTGATCTATCCTTGTAATCGTGTGCGAGATATATAATAAAGTTAGTTTGAGTTTTGCTTTCTTTATTTTCATGTTGCAATAAGAAGAAAGGAAATAAATGAAAAGGATCATATGCTAATCTTATGGTAAGTAATGACATCACATGAGGAAAAGTATAAGTAGAAATTTTTATTGAAGATCGACAAACATAGCATTGGTCAATGATGTAATTCATGAAAGAATTAATAAGGGAAGAGAAGATTCACATGCAAATACACTATCCTGGAAGTCTTTTGATGTTGGACAAGGAAGACAATGTGATGATTTATGTTTGTTCATATTCACATAGAAGTTATATTGTCATTGATCCTTCAACACCTGGTGCTTGCCCCCCATCTTTGCTAGCAAAAAATTCCACACCAGGTAGAGATACTACCTGTGCATCCAAAAACCCTTAAACCCAAATCTCATTTTCAAGAGTCCACCATGCCAACCTAAGGATTGAGTAAGATCCTTCAAGTAAGTTGCCATCGGTGCAATAAGGCAATAAAAATTGCTTCTAGAAGTGTTAGATCATTTAGTGTAAGAGAAAATTGAGCGTTGTATGAACTTTTGTTAGCAAAGATTAAAAGCGATAGACTGCATAATAAATGTTGCTATCATAAGGGGCAATATAATGTGACGTTCTTTTGCACTAAGGGGTTGAGCATACAAACAAAAAGCGCATGGCAACCTCTGCTTCCCTCTACGAAGGGCCTATCTTTTACTTTTATGTATTTACTTTCATGCATGAGTCAAATTTTTTCTCTCCATTCCTTTTTATTTTTCTCTTTTGGCAAGCGTCATGTGGTGAGGAAAGATCTAGGCACATATATCCAGTTGGATGTGGGTAGCATGAGTTATTATTGTTGACATCACCCTCGAGGTGAATACGTTGGGAGGCAAAACTATAAGCCCCTATCTTTCTATGTGTCCGGTTGAAACATTTTGCTCATGTGTATGCGGTGAGTGTTAGCAATCATAGAAGACTATATGATGGTTGAGTATGTGGACTTGCCTAAAGGCTCCGATACGTGACCCTTCCCGGAAAGATGATGAATTGTAGTTGCAAAGTTGACTGAGAACATACTTTGTTGGTTTCCAATTGAGTTTATACATTATACTTCGATAGTGTGATGAATTGTTACTTATTCATGAGAAGTCTATGATAAAAGTTCTATGATAAAAGTTTTATGTTTAAGTTTGTTGCTATTATAATAATCTACATGATGCTTCTATGTTCGTATTTTGTTTTTAATCGACACCTGTCTCTCTAAGCATGTGGACATGTTTTCCGATTTCGGTTTTTGCTTGAGGACAAGCAAGGTCTAAGCTTGGGGGAGTTGATACGTCCATTTTGCATCATGTTTACCTACTATTATTTATAATGTTTTATGCATAATAATGCTTTTTGGAGTAATTCTAATGCCTTTTCTCTCATAATATGCAAGGTTCACACAAAGAGGGAGAATTCCGTCAGCTAGAAATCTGGACCTGGAAAAGCTACGTCAGGCCACCTATTCTGCACAACTTCAAATGAGCTGAAACTTCACGAGGAATTTTTATGGAATAAATAAGAAACACTCGAGCAAATAACTACCAGAGGGGTGCACCTGGTGAGCACAAGACACCAGGGCGCGCCTGCCCCCAGGCGCACCCTGGTGGGTTGTGCTCAGCCCAGCCCACCTCTGGTACCCATTTTCTGGTATATAAGTCATTTTGACCTAGAAGTGAGGAGAGGACTTCGGGGACGGAGCGCCGCCATCTCGAGGTGGAACTTGGGCAGGAGCACTTTTGCCCTCTAGCGGAGCGATTCCGTCGGGGGAACTTCCCTCCCGGAGGGGGAAATCATCGTCATCATCATCACCAACAACTCTCCCATCTTGGGGAGGGAAATCTCCGTCAACATCTTCAATAGCACCATCTCCTCTCAAACCCTAGTTCATCTCTTGTGTTCTATCTTGGTACCGGAACTATAGATTGGTGCTTGTGGGTGACTAGTAGTGTTGATTACATCTTGTAGTTGATTACTATATGGTTTATTTGGTGGAAGATTATATGTTCAGATCCATATGCTATTTAATACCCCTATGATCTTGAGAATGATTATTGTTTGTGAGTAGTTACTTTTGTTCTTGAGGTCACAGGAGAAATTGTGTTGCAAGTAATCATGTGAACTTGATGTGTGTTCGATATTTTGATAGTATGTATGTTGTGATTCCCTTAGTGGTGTCATGTGAACGTCGACTACATGACACTTCACCATATTTGGGCCTAAGGGAATGCATTGTGGAGTAGTAATTAGATGATGGGTTGCAAGAGTGACAGAAGCTTAAACCCTAGTTTATGCGCTATTCCGTAAGGGACTGATTGGATCCAAAAGTTTAATGCTATGTTTATAATTTATTCATAATACTTTTCTCGTACTTGCGGATGCTTACGAGGGGGTTAATCATAAGTAGGAGGTTTGTTCAAGTAAGAACAACACCTAAGCACCGGTCCACCCACATATCAAATTATCAAAGTAGCGAACACGAATCGAACCAACATGATGAAAGTGACTAGATGAAATTCCCGTGTACCCTCAAGAATGCTTTGCTTATTATAAGAGATTGTTTTGGCATGTCCTTTCCCTCAAAAGGTTTGGGCTTTCTTGCTGCACCTTTGTTACTACTATCGTTACTTGCTCGTTACAAACTATCTTGCTATCAAACTACTCTGTTACTTACAATTTCAGCGTTTGCAGACATTACCTTGCTGAAAACCACTTGTCATTTCCTTCTGGTCCTCGTTGGGTTCGACACTCTTACTTATCGAAAAGGCTTCAATTGATCCCATATACTTGTGGGTCATCACACGTGTGGAATGATAAACGGTAAACAATAGGTTCCCGGTCTCGCCTCTAAGACTGGCTCAAGTGTTGTTGGTGATCAAGTTTTCCGGATCTTAGGATATCCTTAAGTGTGATGATAGTTCTAAAACAACATTGAGGGTATGACATTAGAAGAACGATCATATTGAATTGACCCAATACTTGGCTGTTATACTATGTGATTACATCGTATAAAATCATCTGTTATAACACAGAGTGTTAGCATGTGTTTTTATTCCTCTAACCATGAGAGTGTCTTGGTCACTTCCTACTGGACGGTAGGCTTTGGGGTTGCTCAAACGTCATCTGTAACAAGGTGATCATAACGACAACTTTCAGGCTTACCACAAAGTTTGACAAGTGACCGAACAGCTCGGGAGTGGGATTTGCTCATCCGACAATGGAGATATATTCTTAGGGCTCTCTCGGCGTGACGGCATCCATCATCGTCTAGCCAGACACAGGTGACTACATCACAGGGATGCCAGAGCACGTCAATGATAAAGAACAAGAAAACTGGTAACGGGAGCAACGATATAGTGAGCATGGTGATGACTCTGGAGGATACCAGTGCACACTGGGTTTTGTAAAGTATCGCAAAGCAAAGGGAACATCACATGCCATCCACCAAATCACATCGAGGTGCTACAGTTGAGACTCACCAGTCACCCCGGTGTGGCCGTCATGACCCGTCATATCACAAAACCCACACCTTTACCAGCAGTGGTAAAGTGGCCTCGAAGTTGGACTGGATGAAGCAACCATCATTTTAGTGGAACGCTCGTTGAAGCCCTTTCTCCCCTTTGTTGAAGAAAACCTCAGTCCAGGCTAATCACTTCTGCCATTTTTCTTCTGTACCGACGAATGAAAGGTGGGCGAATCAGTGATGCTACTATATTTTCATTCCAAGAATCTTCTTTTCCCGTTTTCATTGCGATTGTGGTTTCCTTTTGATTGCTTTTTGTTTGTCAGTTTATTGATGTATCCTGGAGCACTAGGCAAAGAGTTGCTAGCGGACAACCCACTCGAGACAAAGATCTCCAGGAAGCGAGCACCGACCAACGAGTTGGCCATGTTGGCGAGCCACCCCATGGAGACGAAGAACTCCAAGAAACAAGCACTAGCCAAAGAGTTGACGGCGTTGGCGGACGAACTCCTCAAAGAAAGCTAGAAGAACAGCAAGGGCCCCACCGTGCCTACCCCAGAAACTCTAATGGCCACCTATGAGAGGCTCAAGGCCGAGTTTGAGGAGATAGTCGCTGTTGAGAAGCAGTATTTCCCTCGCAAGGCGATGGCCCCAGGAGGGATGGGATCCCCCAGTGAGTTGCACAAGGTAAAAAAATGGCTGACCATAGTTGTGGTTTTTGATTATTTGCAATGTGCTTGCTAATATGTTAGGGTTGTGCAGGTGCCGGTGGACGTCCTTAATGATTCCGATGTCGCGGTCTGTCCTGTGGACATCACCTCGGAGATCGATTCCGATGCCACTGTCCGTCCTATGGACATCGCCCTAGAGTTCGATTCCGATGTCGCAGTCCGTCCTGTGGACATCGCCCTAGAGATCGATTCCCATGCCACTGTCCGTGCTGTGGTCATTGCCCAAGAGATCGATGATAAGAAATAGTTGGTTGTGCTAATCCTTCAAGGTAGTTTGCATTATGTTTAATTAGCAGAATGATGTGTGTTATCAAACCATCTTAGGGCCAGTGCACTGTCTTGTGTGGGCGGTACTTGCTACTTTTGTTTGACAGTGAATCATGTGACCCTCTCCGAGTTATGGAAACAGTTGTATCCTCACCAGCTTTTGATGTAATATATGGCATGCTTAGATGTAAGTTTGAACTATTTATCATATCAGCAGGGCTTGTTTGATGATTCTTGGTGTTAGTAGGCTAGGTACTATGTGAGCTATAGTACTTGCAAACACTGACCAAAGAGAAACATTGGGCTGATGAGCTCGTGGTACGCTTATAGGTCTGATCCGTCGTCTATCGGCCAATAGCCCAAGCTCCTAAAATTTAGGCTTAGCAATCGATCAGACAACAGTCCACAATTATACATTAATTCACATCAAACTCAAAGAGTTGGTTCACGGATACATTAACATTAATAGCAAGAATTGGTAAATTTTTTTGTTGGAAGCGTGAATGTGTAGTGACGTCGTACTTTCGAAGTGGCTACAGAGAATGTGTAGGTGTGCTAGAGGGGTTGTGGGATGGAGAGAGATCGAGAGAGAGAGAGAGAGAGAGAGAGAGAGAGAGAGAGAGAGAGAGAGAGAGAGAGAGAGAGAAAGACCCTCCGACCTCCTTTGGTTTGTAGGAATTTTGTAGGAACTATATAGTATAGGATTTGCAAAGGAAAAGTTCCTTTGAAGCCCTTTGGTTTATAGGAATGGATTCAATTCCTATGTAGGATAGGAATCAATCCTTCATATTTTGGAGGAATTTTTTTAGCCTAGACTCAATGGAAAAATTCCTATCCTATGCACCAAATAACATCTCTTTCTCTATAGGAATTGATATGCATGTCATCTCACTTCCTATGATTTTCCTATTCCTATAAAATTCCTATCCTATGAACCAAAGGAGGTCTCCATTTCTTTCTACTCCTAATTGTTAGATTGGCAAAGAATATTTTTGAGAACACAAAATCATAGCAGTATAGAGACGTACAAATCCTAGGTGGGCTAGTTTGGCCTAGTGGGTTTCAGTGATATGACGTGCTACAATACCGTCCAGTCTTCGCGTGTGGTAGCAGTATTGCGGGTAAAGTAAGTTTTCTTGAAGAAGCGGAATTCAACAAAGTCAGGATGGTTCCTTCGTGCGACCAACTTACAGTGGGAAAGGTTGGGCCTGCGCTACGACCGGGGTGGACCAGGATAATTTTGTGCATGGCAAGTGGACCAGGATGGTCGACATCCCACATGTCGGTGAATGAAAGTATTCTTTCCGATATCGAGGATGAGCAAGGAGTATTCATTGTTTATTTTTTTATGAAAGCTATTGTCTCCACTGTTACGACGGAGGAGTGTGAAACACGACAGCCCAGTGAACTTGGCATGTGCACAACTCCCTCCTTCCTCATGTACCATAGTGTTGACTATAAGGTTGGCTATAAGGTTAAAACTTTTCTCACTTTCTCTCTATCTATTTCCTCTCAAATTTTTTACCTTCTTTTTTTAGACACAATAGTTTTTTATACCTTTTTTAGAATTCATTTTTTATACCTAGGAGCACGTGTAGAGACGGGCTCTTACAGAGCCCACTCCTTCACTTTTTCAATGCCTCTCTCCTCCACATAAGTGGGCTTATAGCCCAGTATTGTACTTGCTATGGATGCGGGCAACTGGCGCCTAAGGGGGAGCGCGCGGGGGAGGAGGAGGGGTTTTCTGGTGGGCCAGGGCGGTCAGAAGCGGGCTTGGAAGCGGTCCGGTCTGCCGCATTGCCCACCTCACATTATCACCATATTTCTTGGAGAACGTGCGGGGCAGGCGGGCGATCTCTTCTCCCTCCCCCATCTCTCTCTTCTCAGCCGACACCCACCGAGCGATTAGATTTCGGCTATCGTACGGTTTATTCAATTGTAATCCCACATGTCAGTGAAAATGCAAGACAACGCATGTCCCCTTGCTTTGGTGAGCGGCGTGCGAGCCTGATTGTCGGGGGTGCGACGCGAATGTGACAGGCGTGCTTTAAGTGTGCCGCCTTTTCCTTTAGAACTTGCAAAGTGTAATATTTTCATGCGATCGATTGGTAGAAATCCAGAACGAAATGACAAGGGCGGGGCTTTCCCGTGCATTAGGCGGGCTAGTTTGGCCTAGTGGGTTTGAGTGATATGACGTGCTACAATGCCGTCCACTTGCTCCATTTTTATGTAAGCAAGCATCTCCACTCTTACGTGGGAGCAGTGCGAAACACGTCAAATCTGATTTTGATCGAGGGATAATTGTTCCCTGAGAAATAATGGAGCACAATTAGCGATTATAGCATGATAGTTAGGGCATCTCCAGCGTTGACCCACAAATTTACACCAGCATCTGTCCGAGGACACTGATGCCAGAGGATGCCATCCAATGCTGCCCGCATACCTTTCGACAACTATATGAACTAACCGGATGAAATTCGTGCAAACAAAGCAAATTTCAAATTAACTGAATGAAATTCGTTACATTTCGAAAACTTTTCCTATAAACTGGACGAAATTCATTACATATTTCATACAAACCATACTAAAACCTACTATAAACATAGTCTAAATGATCGCCAGTGCCCGACCAGCATGTCTGGCCATGAGCCCCGAAAACTGATGCTCCGGCTATTGCCTTTGCCTCCTCCTCATCCGCCTTGGCTTTGTCCAGCTCCGCCTTGATAACCTCCTCTCCGAAGCACAAGGTTCTAAAGATTTCCGCCTCCATGTCACCGTAAAGCGGTTAATTGGCCATCGATGTTTACCCCACCAAGCTTGGCATCGAATGAGTGGAGGAGCGGTGGCCTTCCTGGGACCAGAGCAGCAGGGACCTACCATGCACTACTCTTCCTCGCTGCCGGCTGCGCTCACGCACGCGCGCCGACTTCGTTGTCGTGGCGGCATAGGGTGGCCCGGGGGGAACCGGCGATGTCCTTCGTCTGCTCCTGCGACAGTACATCCAAGAGAGCTTTCGAGCACGCCTGGAGCAGAGCCGACAATGTCCTTCGTCTGCTCCTGCGACAGTACCTCCAAGAGAGCTTTGGAGCGCACCCGGAGTGGAGCCGGCGATGTCCTTCGTCTGCTCCTGCGACAGTACGTCCAAGAGAGCTTTGGAGTGCGAGGAGACCATGGTTGGAGTAGTGCCGACAGAAGGAAGGGATCAGAGGAGAATGAGTGTGGGTCTTGGGCTATGGCCAGGGGCTGGGGCTGAAGTTAATATAGCGGGCGAATGGCAATGAGCCGCGGCAGACGGATGGACGGCTAGCATCGGAGTAGGTTCGTCGGCAGCCGCGTGTCATTAATGTGGGCGGCGGACGGATGGATGGCCGTGGTGTCGTTAATGCGGAGCAGTCGCTTGCACTGGGATGCCGCACGGGTGGCGCTCTCTCGGCCGTCGCGCTGCTGCAATGCCGGTGCCAGTGAGAGGTCGCATCGGGCGTGAATGCGGCATTGACGTTCTGGAGCAACGTTGACCGTTTCAGGCGGGAACCGCACGCTAGCGATGGAAGGGGTTTCGGTAGGCTAGGGCAGTCAGAAGCTAGCGTGGTGGTATATTGTTTTTGTAGTTTGCAAAAGTACTGATCTAATGTGGAGTTCACTTTTTTTTTTCTATGATCAACATACACCCTACAAAGCGCCGTGTTCAAATTTGGCACTTCTCCGAGTTCATTTACCATATTTAGGCCATTATGTGCATTTTGTAGAAATTTACTACCGCTATAAGAATTAACGAACATCTACATCATGCATATATGACTCAAAGCTTACATGCTATAGTGTGGTATTTATTCATAATTTGGTTGCCAAATCTCATGCGTGCAATGCACGTGTACCTTAGTAATAAACATAGTTTCTAGTTATATTATTTGTAGTTACATGCATCAACTAGGATGGAGGTGCAGAAACATCAAATCCTAGCTACAGCTACACGGGTGTGATGATAGGGACTGTATAATCACGATATCTCGTATATAATGACCGTATTGACCATATTCTTAAGTACAATGATCAAAGTGAGCTATCAAGACAAGTTCGATGAATGCCAATGCATTTTACTTGGTAATAAATGACCAAGATTGAAGGAGAATCCAAATTTCCTTCATCGTCTGTCCTTGAGCTCTTGACAAACTAATGCACTATATGGTCGTCCGGCCACTCTGCCACAAAGTTCTCACCAAGCGTCGTTCATGCCACCATGTCGCACACTAACCGGTAAGGAAGCGATGGCATCCCGCCGCGCCGAGTTCCTCGCCGCCCATGACCGCACACAAAATGGTAGGGAAGCGATGGCATCTCGCCATGCCGAGTTCATCGCCGTTCGCGACCTCACACCTACGTGGGCGGACTTTGAAGCTGCCATGGCCGAATGGGCAGTAGAGCAAGAGGCAGCCAAAGACGCACAGAGGGAGCAGAAAAGGCAGAAAGCACTCAAGAAAAAGAGGATGCAGCGCTGCTGCGGAGAGCTCGGTGGAGATCCAAGCACGGTGGGGTGTCGTCGACAAAGCCGGGAAGGAGAATGACTATGTCTGGCCAGCATGTGAGAAGTAGTAGTACTAGTAGTTAGTGTGTGTGTGTGTGTGTGTGTGTGTGTGTCTGTGTCGCCCGTACGTTTGTTTAATTAACTAGCAAGATGCCCATGCGTTGCACCGAACATGAAGATGCATTTGTATGAGTAGTTTATATTGTGGGAGAAAAGGATGAACGATGGAAGGCCTTATTTGCAAATGTGGAGAGGGGTATGGTATCTTTTGCAAAATTGCCATAGTTTCCTTTCTATCCGTCAGATATAAATCGGACGGCCTATATTGCAGGATGGCAGGCACACCATCATCACCAATGTTGTTTTTTTATAAGAGTAGAGATTACGAGCATGTACCAGTACTAGTTACTACTGTAGTTTTTAGAGAAAATTACCAGTACATTAGCCTAGACTCAATGGAAAAATTCCTATCCTATGCCTTAAATGGCATCTCTTTCTCTATATGAATTGAGATGCATGTCATCTCACTTCCTATGATTTTCATATTCCTATAAAATTCCTATCCTATGAACCAAAGGAGGCCTCCGTTGGAGTACAATACTACTGTAGCTAGCAGTATTGCTGGTACAGTAGTTTTCTTCAAGAAGGGGAATTCAACGAAGACACCATGGTTCCTTCGTCTGAGCAATTTTATAGTGGGAAAGGTTGGGACTGTGATTTGACGGCTCATTAGTCATTATTACTGCAGCGCAGCGACCGGGGTGACTCTCCCTTGGAGTTCTACGTGCATGGCAAGTGGACCAGGATGGTCGACGTCCCACATGTCGGCGAACAGAAGTATTCTTTCCGATATTGAGGAGCAAGGAAACCGCGTGGTATAGTATCACTGCTAATTTATATTAATTTTATATTTTTGACAAAAGCTAGCGTTTCAACTCTTACGACGAAGGAGTGCCAAACATGGCACGTGCTGGATATCCCACACATCAGCGAAAGGAGTGGGACATGAACAACGTGGTAGAGCATCTCCACTTCTTCCACTTCTAGGTCGGAGACCACATGTAGTACTAGTAGTATGAACGATACAAAGTGCGACCCGGAGAGAAAGATGCGTCTAGTTGGAAGGTCTCGTGCCATACACGTAAACAAATATAAAACCTAATATGTGCCTCCAATTAATATAGTAGCAGAGTACTTAGGCACGTACATCATAATATCATCGTGCATTGCACATACAACATTTAGTGGTAGTAAGAGACAAATGCCTATATGCCATGCATATTCATACTATTTGTGCCTTTCTACTTCACTTACTGCACTACATTACTCAGGTTCGTACATCCCTAGGTACATGTCCGTCTCGTAGGTCTAGTCCCACGTGTTCTTCAATGATGGAACGATCCATAATGGTGGGCAATGGGAGTCCATATCATCACAACTTCTTAAGTGTGGCTCCCCACGATGGAGACTCATCCCAACTGAAGCGGCATAGATCAAGGATAGGGGCGTTCAAGATATGAAACCGTCGGTGCGCAATGAAAACGCACTCGTTCTTTATGAACGGCAGGCCATCGGCGTCGTGCACAGAAGGTGGCATCATTTGCACTATGGGGTAGTTGTCCCCGATGAAAATCAAGTACTCTTCAAGTGTGTTCATCCGCACCCATGTAGCATCATGGGGTTCGAACACGCCTCCGTCCATATGGCACACCTGGCATCTCAAACCTGGATACATGCTGACGTGCATGGTTATGGTCCATGTAGTATAATAAGGTGATGTAAGCAGGGGATACAGATTAAAATAAAATACTTTATATTGCTTATTTCTATGAGGGGGAACATAAGCAATGTATAGACCAGCTATGGCACGGGCGACAACAAACAATTTGAGAGTGTTACCTGGGCCATGTACATTAATTAAAGTAGGAGTAGTTTTGTTTGATGGGATTATGGCTACCTAGCTAGTACTACACGGAATTGAAATTGTTAAGTCCTTTATATTTTATAAAACTGGCATTATAAAGTTGCGTAGATTTTTTTGACTGAACACTGTGAGGCAATAGCCCCACAGCCTTTTATTAAAACTTGGGCCCAAAAAGTACAAAGAGGTTCAAAAGAAAAACTAACTATGGGACAGGAGACCTACCTATACCTGTACAAATATACAAATATACAAGTACACAACAACATGTGCCACATGATTAAGGCAAAGCATTAATCCAGTCTAGGAGAAATTGCTTGATCGAGGCCTTCATCCTATAGGAGTGTAGAGTAATGTCATGGATGAATTTGGCTTTCCATCTGCCAAAGGTTGGCCTAATATGCCTGAAGATCTTGTCATTCCTCGTGATCCAAATACTCCAGGCAGCAAGGTAAACTACCTCAAAGAAGAAGGGGTGGTTAAAGCTTCTCTTGGCAGCCAAGATGCATTCACGAGGAGCTAGCCCTGCGTACCAGGTAATCTGGAGGTAGTTCCAGACTCTGGTGCTGAAAGAGCATTGGAAAATAGATGGTCTCTGTCCTCATGCAATTGGGCCACACACAGCGGGCATAAATTGTCATCCTCCTCTGATCGCCAATGTCTTCTAAGCAACATATCCCTCGTATTGAGTCTATCATTAAGCATCAGCCAAGCAAAAACTTTTATTTTCATAACACACTTGCTCTTCCATATCCATTTGCAAGGGTCATCATGAGGTAGGTGAGCATGGGCCATAATGTAAAAACTCTTAGTAGAGTATTGACCATTACCAGGTGTCCAAGACCAAGTATCAGGTTCAAGAGGCCTCCTTTGCAAGGTTGATAGATCAGAATTTAGAGACACCAGTTCATCCATTGCTTTCTGGGATAAAGGCAATTGGAAGTAGGTTGAAATATCAAATTCCTCAATGAAATTTCTAACAGAAATCTTATCATCCAGTGTGAAGGAAAACAACCTAGGGAATCTCTCTTTAATTGGTTGGTGGTTTCCACCTAAGATCCATGTATCATGCCAAAAGAGAGAGCTGTTTCCATCATTGATTGTGATAATACAATGATTTCTATAAATGTCATTTAACTTCATGATATCCCTCCACCAAAAGGATCCACACTGAACAGTTGCATGAGGGACCACTCCATTATAGTAAGTGTCCCAGATCAAGGAAACCCATGGTATATCAGCCTTGTTGTAGAACTTGTGGAGGTGTTTGGTGAGAAAGGCCTTATTCTGGATTGCAAGGTTTAATATACCCATGCCTCCCTTATCTTTTGGTTTACAAACCATTGGCCAGGCAGCTAAAGATTGTTTAGGTGTATCAGAGTTTCCTCTGCATATACATTGCCTCATTATTCTCTCTAGCTGATTAACGATAGCAGCTGGCAAGCTAAGACTGCAAAGGAAATAAATTGGCAAGGAGGTAAGAACAGACACTAGCAGTTGCAATCTAGCCCCCTAAGAGAGGAGGGAGGAGCTAACAGAGAGCCTTTTTTCCACTCTGTCCACCACAGGTACTAGGTCTTGCACCCTTGGCTTTGTGGTGCCCACAGGTAAACCTAGATAGGTGAAAGGAAGAGACCCAACCTGATAAAGTTGCGTAGATGACTATCCCAATACATAAAAAAGAAGGAAAGAACTACTCCTGCTCCTGGAGTACAAAGAGACATGTACTGAAATGTTATAAGATGACATGGCAATAAGATGTGGGAGACGAAGATGAATGAGGGAAGGCCTTATCTGCAAATGTGGAGAGGGGTGCGGGTATCTTTTTGCAAAATTGCCATAGTTTGCTTTCTATCCGTCAGATATAGATCGGATGGTCTATATTGCAGGATGGCATGCACACCATCATCACCAACTCAATTTTTATTTTATTTTTACTACCAAGATGCCCGTGCGTTGCACGGAACATCAAGATGCATCTGTATGAGTAGTTTATCTTGTGAGAGAAAACGATGAATGAGGGAAGGCCTTGTTTGCAAATGTGGAGAGGGGTGAGGGTATCTTTTTGCAAAATTGCATAGTTTCCTTCCTATCCATCAGATATAAATCAGACGGCCTATATCGCAGGATGGTAGGCACACCATCATCACCAACTCTGTTTTTATAAGAGTAGAGATTATTTATTACTAGCAAGATGCCAGTGCGTTGCACGTAACATCGAGATGCATTTGTATAAGTAGCTTATCTTGTGAGAGAAAAGGATGAACTAGGGAAGGCCTTATTTGCAAATGTGGAGAGGGGTGTGGGTATCTTTTTGCAAAATTGCCATAGTTTCCTTCCTATCCGTCAGATATAAATCGGACGGCCTATATTGCAGGATGGCAGCGACACCCTCTTTGCCAACTCTATTTTTATAAGAGTAGATAGATAGATAGATTATTATTATTATTATTATTATTATTATTATTATCATCATCATCATTATTATTATTATTATTATTATTATTATTATTATTATTATTATTATTATTATTATTATTATTATTATTATTATTATTATTATTATTATTATTATTATTATTATTATTATAAGAGTAGAGATAGAGATTAGGGAGCTGGCGGGCGGTTCGTTGTACGGCACATTCGCGTCCATTCACTAGCCCGGAATTAAAGCACGCACGACATTTACAGCGACTGGGATTAGTTGTTTTCCGGACGCATGGACCAACACGGACTAGTGGACCTGGTCACCCTTTTTCGAGCACGCCTTCGACAAGTACGTGCTTGACATGCGTGCATGCAAATCTTGCGCGACCAACCCGTGCGAAGCGGAGCGGTAGGCTGTCGAACTACAGCCTGCATGTTGCAGCCATGTCATCCACACACAGCCTAAAGGCCAATTGATATTCCGCTGGACTATACTATACTACTATGCATAGTTTGGCACGTACGTTCCTTGGAGCTCGTGCTGCAACTAGCGTACTCCACAACCCGCTTCCCTTCTCCTTCCTCTTCCACCGCCCACGGACGTCCGCAGGAAGCGACTGGTCAACCCTTATATAGGAGTGCTAGCACAAATAGATGCATGCATGACCACTAACATTTCCTTTTTTTATCTCTATGAAATAAATGTGGCGTGAAACTCAAAGCCCTTTAAGTCTGAGTATAATGGAAATCATCGTCCTCCTCAGGCTTCGCTTTGCCTGCGTCGTCATCCTCCTGTTCTGGCTCCGTCGTTGTTCTCCTCCTCCGGCTTCGCGTGCTGCTCCGCCTCCAACGTCTCCTCGTCCGACTCCAGATAGTCCGGACTCCAGAGGTAGGACGGCTGCGATCCAGGCTTCGCGCCGCCTCCAGATCAAAGTGCCGCTCCGGCGGAAGCATGGCGTATGTCGTTACCTTCGGCCGGGCCATGGCTATCGGGCAACAGCGACCAGAGAAGAGGAGGCGGGAGGGGAATGAATGCAGCTACTATTTGGGTTCGCCGTCCAGCTTAAATAAATGCGGACCATCATGTGTACCCGCGGGTGCAAAAATTGTAACATACGTGTCTGCTTAGGGGGCGTCATGTAACTGGTATGTGTGTGACATTTTGAGAGACAGAGTGTGTGTGTGCGACTCTACTCTTCAGACATGTACTCCACCTTTTGCATCGGGATATAAGTACAATGGTATTACACTTTAGCTTGTGATTTACGTGCGCTACAAAAAAAAAGACACATCCGTGACATTTTGGGCCGAATGAAAATCTTTTTTGTCATACTTATGACACTTCTATGACGATAATTGTGATAAAACCCGATATCATCATAGATGTGGTGGGGTCCTACTTCTATGACAAAAAATCATGACAGAAAATGGGCTTTTCTTCCTGGGCGGGTCGGAGACGCAACTGCGTGACATTCTTTGGGCCGTCCATGACGGAAAAAAACGTGGTAGAAGCTAGGGCGCGGAAAATATCGGGGAGTCCACGGTTATGGTGGGTGGTCGGGGGCCGAGCGATGCACGTTTCCCTCGTACGTACGCATGTGTGTGTGAGGCGTTGGGCTCTAACTGAACCCGGGCGATTACACTGCAGGCTACGCGTTACTGAACCCGAGCGATCGATCGATGGCTGTTAGCTGAACCTGATCGAGCGATTCCTTCGCTACTGCTGCTAACTGAAGCCGATCGATGCTGCTCTGGATGAACAGTGAGTGCTGCTGGGGGGGGGGGGTGGATGAACAGTTCCCGGTGGGGGTGGATGAATAGGACCCCGTGGCATTGCCTCTGGATGAACAGTGAGCGTTGCTGGGGGGTTTGGATGAACAGTTCCCGGTGGGGGTGGATGAACAGGACCCCGATCGTTCGAGCCAGTTAGGGCTGGATGAACAGGACCCCGTGGAGGGTAGGATGAACAGGACCACCCCGTGTAGGGCAGTATGAACAGTAGACGGTGGAGGGCTGGATGAATAGTAGCTCGTGGAGTGGTGGTTGAACAGGAGCCCGTGGAGAGGGCTGGTTAAACAGTAGCCGTTGGAGTAGCGCGTGGTGGATGCTGGATGAACAGGAGCCCGTGGATGAACAGTCGCAGATGGAGGCTGGAGGAGGTCGACGGTGGATGAATAGTAGCCCATGGAGGCTGGAGGGGGTCGACGGTGGAGATGAACAGTATCCCGTGGAGTCCCGTTTTGTGGTACGCCACACCCCTCCCGATGGACAGGACCCTCGTTTCGACCGTAGCGCTCCAACACAAGTTCGTTTCCTCCGTTTTGCGGTACGCCACACCCCTCCCGATCAACAGGACCCCCGTTTCGACCGTAGGAGGTCCGTTTCCTCCGTTTTGCGGTACGCCAGACCCCTCCCGATGAACAGGAACCCATTTCGAACTTGGCCGGTCAAACACAAGGCCGTTCCTCCGTTCTGCGGTACACCAGGCCTCGTTTCCATCGGTTGTTCCGTCCAAGCCCTCCCGATGAACACGACGACGCATTCCGTTCCAACCCAGGCGGTTGGCTCCCCATGAACACGACGACGACGCTGTTTCTCCATTCCGACCCAGCCATGTACACGAGCCCTGGCCGTACGTATGCGCGAGTAGGCGTTCGAGACCCTGCCCGTATGTACGTACATGGCCGTATTTTCTTTCTTGCACACTGGCCGATGTACGTACGTGTACATGCTACGTGCGCCTCTCTACTACGACACGTGCGCGCCTCTACAACGACCAGTATGTACGTACACGTTCGCGACCAGAATGACAACGCTACGTACGCTTCGACCAGGTGGGTCTCGACTGTCAGGCACTTCCTTGCCTGCGAAGATGTAGCTGGTGAGTCCCAACAGTCAGGGGGTGAATCTTTTTTTTTTGCCCGAACGCACTTCCTTGCATGCGAAGATGTAGCTGGTGGGTCCCAACAGTCAGGGGGAAATGTTTTTTTCGCGAAATACGGTGGCCCGTCTGGTGGGTCCCCGCTGTCAGGTGGAGGAATAATTATTTTGCGCGTAATAAGTGGGCACTTCCTTGCTGCGGCCGTGGACCCAGCTGTCAGCCTCTCCACGTACAATCCATGTCTGATGGAAGTCGTTCTTTGACCACGTTGACCACGCCACGCCGAGAGCACCAGGGCGGTGGACGGCGGCGAGGCCTAGGAAGGGGACGATGCGGAGCCGGGGAAGACACGGCAGTGGATGCCCACGCGTAGAGGAGTATGAGGGTACACTGGTTCGCTGCGGTGTGAGGCTGCCGTCACCATAGAATAACAGGGGTTGTGGGTGAGTAGAGGGATGGCCTGGCCAGCGGTGGGAGTAGTAGGGGGCGGTGAGGCCTCTGCCGCATCGCAGCCGGCCACGGGAGGCAGGAGCACGAGGCACGACCGGTGCTGGTTTGGGCGGCTAGAGCAAGAAGGCCAGAGGTTGAAGAAGCACTATGGCCGTTGGATGGACATCGTACGGTCACTGGAGCTAGAATCGTGCATATTGACTAAGTTGACAAAGCCCTCCGTCCCCGTCAACTTAGTAGGCCCACAAGTCGGCCTGCCACTATACTGGGTCCCAGCTAGCAGGGGGAGTATTCATTTTTTTGTGCGTAATAAGGAGGCACTTCCTTGCGTGCGAAGATATAGCTGGTGGGTCCAAGCTGTCAGCGGCGGTAACATTTTTTTTGCGAAATACAAAGGCCCTTTCGGTGGGTCACAGATGTTAGGTGGAGGAATTATTATTTTGCGCGTAATAAGGAGGCATTCCTTGCGTGCGGCCATGGACCCAGCTGTCAGCCTCTCCACGTATAGTCCACTTCAGATGCATGTCGGTCGTTGACCACGTTGACCAGGCCGCGCCGAGAGCACTAGGGAGGTGGATGACGGCGAGGCCTAGGAAGGGAATGACACGGAGGCAGGGAAGACTCGGCAGTTGTTCCCACGCGGAGGGGAGTACGACTGGACGAGGGTTTGCTGGTTCGTCTGCCGTCGCTGGAGAATAACAACAGGTGTGGTTGAGTAGACAAATGGCTAGGCCAACGATGGGAGTACGGTGGGGCGGTGAGGCCTGCGTGGCAGCACAGCTAGCCACGGGGAGGAGGGAGCAGACAGTCCCGCCGGCACTTGTTTGAGCGGCTAGAGCAGGAAGATCAGAGATTGAAGAAGCACGACGACCGTTGGATGGAAATCCAACAGTCACTGCTTGTGCGTCAACCTTTTTTTAGGAAAGCCTCAAATCTGTGGAAAACAACATACAACCCATCTGCCATTATTTCTAATAATTTACAGCCCATTTGCTAATTATTAAGGTTTTTTTGGAGACCATATTCTTTTTGTTAGCATTACAGCCCATATTTTGGCCACGGTTAAAAAATTATACGAAATTTTGCATATTTTGGTGCGGTCCGAACTGTTTTTAATCCCAAAATTTCGAGTCACATTCAAACTGATTTTAAAAATAAATGTATATCAATATACAATCCAACAAATTGTCCACGCATAAAAATCAATGCAATTTAAAATCTCGAAATGAAAAAAGAAATTTGAAACTAATTGTTGGTTTGATGTGTTTTAAAAATGTATAGCCCATTTCTCATTACTGATAGGCCATTTTCTCGGCCAGCCGAATGAAGCTCTCCTCGTCTTGAAAGATTTGCAGCCCAACAGGCCTGACAAAGCGACTTACTTGGCAAATCACAAAAAAACTGGGTTGTGGCCGTGGACCCAACTGCGGCCGTGGACCCAGCTGTCACCCTCTCCATGTACATTACTCTTCCGATGGAAGTCGGTCATTGACCACATTGACCACGCCGCGCCGAGAGCACCAAGGCAGTGGACGACGGTGAGGCCTAGGAAGGGGACGGCGCGAAGCCGGGGAAGACGCGACAGTGGATGCCCACGTGGAGAGGAGTACGAGGGTTCACTGGTTCGGCTGCGGCGTGAGGCTGCCGTCGCCGCAGAATAACAGGGGGTGTGGGTGAGTAGAGGGACGCCCTGGCCAGCGGTGGGAGTAGTAGGGGGCGGTGAGGCCTCCGCGGCATCACAACTGGCCACGGGTGGCAGGAGCATGCGGCACGACCGACGCTGCTTTGGGCGGCTGGAGCAAGAAGACTAGAGGTTGAAGAAGCACTATGGCCGTTGGATGGACATTGTACGATCACTGGAGCTAGAATCGTTCATATTGACCAAGTTGACAAAGCCCTCCGTCCCCATCAACTTAGTATGCCCACAAGTCAGCCACCCACTATGGTGGATCCCAGCTAGCAGGGGGGTATTCATTTTTTGTGCGTAATAAGGAGGCACTTCCTTGAGTGCGAAGATATAGCTGGTGGGTCCGACCTGTCAGCGGGGGGAACGTTTTTTTCACGAAATACAGAAGCCCTTCCCACGTACAGTCCATGTACAGTGCGTAATAAGGAGGAACTTTTCTTGCGTGCGACCAAGGACCTTGTGGGTCCTAGCCGTCAGGCTCTCCACGTACAGTCCTCTTCCAGTGACTCTTGTATGTTGACCATGCCGCGCCGAGCGCACCGAGGCGGTGGACAACGGCGAGGCCCCAGACTGGAACGACCCGGAGATGGGGAAGACGCGACAGTGGAGTCGCGGACGGAGAGGAGTGGGAAACTTGACTGGTTCGGTGCGGGGTGGGCCTACACTCGGCAGAGAATAACAGGAGGTGCGGAGTGGAGGGATGGCCTGGCCATCGGCGGGGTAGCGTTTCGCTGAGGAGCGCAAAACAACGCCGCTGGACGCCGGAGGCTGGAGCAAGCGGTCCCGACAGCGCTGGGGGAAGAAGACGAGAGATTGAAGAAGAATGTCGGCCATTGGATGTAAATCCAACGCCTTCTTAGGCTTCGACCTACTGGCCCACATGTCAGGCAGTCCATTTGTTTCTTTAGTCCATTTGGTGGGCTGGGTGAAACAATGATGTAGCATCTATGCAGCCGGTTTATATGTATGGTAGAATTTAAAGCCCATTTGCATTTTTCTCGAAATCCGCGGACTTGCTGGGGTGGGTGAAAATATCATGTTGGGCTAGACGGAGAAATGTTATAAAAACATAAACACATGATTGCACGTCTATTACTGCATTGGTCAGTAAAATCTTTGCAAGCTTATGTACGCAATTACTAGGAGTTAACTTGCCAAGTTATATATAAACAATTATTATTATTATTTTGTAAGAACTTTCAACTTACGAAATAAAATACCATTTAAATTTGATGAGTTGATAGTACGTGGGGTATTATTATTTTTTAGGCTAGACGTGGGATAGTTGAGTTGGTTCTAGGGAAAAGTACTGGGAGAAAACTCAGTTCACATCGAAAAAGAAAGTGGGAGAAAATTCAGATATAGGATTAATGAAAACGAAAAATACAACTGAGCTATATAGGAAGAGGACGAAAGATTGAACAAAATAAAGAAATACAAATGGATAGGTGGTTGGTCCCATATGTCTGTGTACGAGACCTGATGGGTCCACCTGAGGAGGGGAATATGTTGGGGGGAAGGAGATTCAAAGCACGACAGCCGAGTGAACTAGTTTTTTTAACAGACAAGTGAACTAGTTACATACATAAGCAAATAGCCACTAAAAAAGCAAACATGTTAATGGGTTCTTAAAAGAAAAATTTCGGACAAAACAAATAATTATGACACTTAGGCTAATGCATGAAACACTCAGATGATAAAGGTGCTTATAAACAGATAAAGTACAACATCTAGACCTTCCTGGCACACTTGATCATGACGATGCGGCTGTTCGTGTACTCATCGGTTACGGGTAGCAGACATGCCCTCATGTCCAAGATCTGCCTGTACATGTCGTAGCATGCGTATGCGTCCTTGGCCGCGTAGGTTATGTAGGATAGATTCAGAGGTACCTCCCACGTGTTTAGGTCCTTGGTATCGTCGACTTCTTTCATGTTGGCGTATCAGGGGTCGATGATGGTCTCGGCAAGGTCAACCACGGAGTCCTTCTCCTGCTCGTTGCTGATGATCTTGTATTGCTTCTGGATGTCGACAATCTTGTTGCACCAGATGGCCGAATCGTCGTGTTCTTCCTTCTCTCCACCGTAATGAAGGTGCAGTCGACACTGCCGATGAAACGGGCGGATGCTCGAGAACCTCTGATGGCCCTACAGAAGTGGTAGATGAGAACCTCGTCCGGCACACATACCTGGGCGACGGCGATCCACTGGTCCCCGTTAGGAGAAGAATGGATGGGCACAAGGTCTAGTCCTGCAACCTTGTGCTTTCTCGTCTTGTAGGTACTGCTTGAACTCGATGAGGCAGAGCTTCACCGAGTCCGGATCGTTGGTGTACATCACATTCAACCTGGTGCAGCCATAGGACTGAACGGCGAACTCAAAGGGGAACTCCTTGCTGAAGTCCATATCCAGCAGGCTCACCCCTCAGATCGCCATTGGAGTCTCTTCAAGTGAACGAGTGTGTAGGCGGCGACAGCAGTTCGTTTTTCAGCTCTTGGGGAACTGGATTCAATAGTAAACAGAGTGTGTACAGGCGACAACAGTTATTACCCCTCCCTCGTCTGTTGCACACCCAGCAGAAGATGCACCCTCGGCGCATTCAAACGCCTCCATTAAGAAACCTACTCCGGCCACACGTCGGTTCACGAGTGGGTCTGTATTGGTACTGTAATAACAGGAGTTAGTGGTCACTTTACTTAAATTTAATTAGCTTTAATTGAAATTTATACTTAAAACAAGCAATGCATTGGCTCATTCTATCAGTGCCACAGGATCAACATGCACAACAATTAGAATTATTATTCTTAGGACGCACACAATCAACACATTTGTCGCACTTTCACAAAGATAATACTACCAAGTTTGAATTGTTTGTTATGGTTGTCGTCCTCTGCATCATCATGCCGTGTTTCCCAGCTTGCAAGATTCAGAACTAACAAATAAGATCCAAATAATAAGTACAACAAAGATGCCTACACATCTCATTGATTCCCAGCTTGCAAGATTCAAACCAACAAATAAGATCCAAATAGTAAGTACAACAAAGATTCCTACACATCTCATTCATTCCCAGCTTGCAAGATTCAGAACCAACAAATAAGATTCAAATAATAAGTACAACAAAGATGCCTACACATCTCATTGATTCCCAGCTTGCAAGATACAGAACCAACCCATTAGAGCCTTTTGATAAAGTGAATATCGGGATTAAATCCATCTTGGCTAGCCATGTCATACAATCGAAGAACTTGGCAAATGCTCTTGACCGTCACAACATCTGTAGTTGAGTATTCCTGTTTGCACACCACAAACCAGGAGAGCATGATTTCACTTTAATAGTGGCCTCCTTTACTCAACCTGCAGCTCCACTAGGATGAGGCCTGCCTGGACTTCCATGATTCAATTCATGCGCCTTTTTTTGCAGTTCACCTGAGATGAAGCAAATATTGCATCATTCAGCTAGCAAGAAGTACTTGCTCTCGTGAGCTGACAGGTTCTTCTTTAGTAGTTGCACTAAAATTGAGGAACATTAAGGTTGGTTGTCCGGCTCATGTAAGGTGCAACTATAATTTTCTTATCCTTTTGTGCAGTTCCACTAAAATAAAGTGCCATTGTGGTGGCAGTGACGACTCATCTTGCAAAGGCTAATAAAATGTTGCATGAGATTACCAGCAGAACTTGACGGAGATTTTGGAACTCCAATCACCATTTTGTGCAGTTCCACCAAAATTGAGAGATGTTGCCCATGTGACATTTTAGTTGAACTGCACAAGACACTCATTCCAAAAAAAAGTGTTTTGTGCAGTTCACCAAAAGGTCACAATAGCAACAAGGTGAAATGGATGTCCCTATCTGCACAAAAAGATAGAAAGTAAACAGTTGCTGGTCAATAAGAATATACGAAACATATACGAAATGAAAAGAAGCATCTTAATTATGTTCATGGCAATCACGCAAGGACAGTAGAAATTTTAAAACGTCAGCAATGCTTCATGTTACCAGAAGCATTACGATCAACAATGAGATTCCTCAAATATGGGATTACTTTAATGGTGGCATTGCTTGTTTGCCAGATATAGTAAATCAACAGAAGCTAAAGAGTTGGTTTAAGGGCATGGGACCGTGGGGACACCAGGACACTGAGCAGCGTAAATGAGCAACTTACTTATCATACTGGGGAAAACAGTAGGAGTGCCATTTGTAACACAATTTAATTGCATCTTATCACTGGAGGCATTAGATTAACAATAACACTGGTTAGACATGTCCCTAAGGTAACAGTGTGATTGCTTCATTTTACATGCGCCCTTACATTAACAACAGCAAAAGGTTGGTATAAGGACATGCGACAGTGGACGCATCAGCATAATGTACCTACATGGAGGCATAAAGTGGTGATGCAGAGTTTGTTCATGCTATGTGAGGGCAGCAAATCTAATCCTGGAGATCTTTTACTATGTGAGGGCAGCAAACCTAAGCCTGGAGACCTTGTACTATGTGAGGGCAGCAAATCTAATCCTGGAGACCATTTACTATGTGAGGGCAACAAATCTAATCCTGGAGACCTTTTACTATGTGAGGGCAGCAAATCTAATCCTGAGACCTTTTACTATGTGAGGGCAGCAATTCTAATCCTGGAGACCTTTTACTATGTGAGGGCAATAAATCTAATCCTGGACATACTCTGTTGACTTGTCCACCAGCCGCCACTTTCTATCCTTTTTTCAACCAATAATAGATATGTTCCTTATCCAGTTTGTACTGCGTTTTCCCATTATTTCCCTTTTCAACCAAGAGGCCGGTTGGGTATCCGGTCTCTACTACTTTAACCATATTATTTCCTCTTTGAATAAAGTCCTAGATTCATGCTAAAACTTCCCCCTTTCTTTGTTGTTTGAACAAAACCCTAGATTCGAATGCATGAAGTAGCTTTACCTCTAATAATACTAAAAATTTAGGTGGCTTTGGAAGAGCTGATGGGAGTAGAAAAAGATGCACATGCAGACACGTGGGGAGCTCGGGAAGTAGAGCAAGGCCTCTTTCGAAGAACTTATACCTGAGGGTCGTTGGTATGTCAGCGGTGGCAGGTCGGATCTGCGGACAATACGACAGGGAGGAAGAAGGGTCAGAGGACCTCCCGAGCCGGCGTTGTGTCGGAGAGAACGGCACGGGCAGAGGATCGGGCCCATCCGGCAGCTGTGGGTTTCCTCCCTCGTCGGCGATGACCGCGTGAACGATGCACCTAGTCCTCTACACACACCAGCTGAAGGGATCCGGCCGGATCTGTGACCAGCGGTGAGCAGAGAGAAAATGTCGCTACTGCTGCCTTGTTTATATCTGGAGAGGATGAGAGAATGAAGAGAGCAACCCTAGTAAAGCAAGCGCTCAGGCCCCTGCGTACATATATAGTGGAGTGATTATCTTTTTCTCTCCACAACAAGCGTTTCAATTTGTGTACGTGGCGTTAAAGAAAAGAAGCTCTCTATTTAAGGTGACTACCTTTACGACTCCTACTTACTACTACTACTACTAGTATTGTTCACTTGTGCTCCCCGCCCTCCATTCATTGAACAACCCCACGGGTGAATAAACATACAGTACTAGTATTTATATAGAACGGACAAGCTCGAAATATTTTCGCGTAGCTAAAAGTTGAGGGCGGGGCTTTTCCCGGGCAGTACGTGTGGCAGTTTTCGTGTAGGCGGTTTGACAGAGAGGCAAAGAGGGTGAGGGAGTAGCGGATTCAACTTACTTACTGCTAGAAAGGTCGGGCTGTGCGATGTGAACTCAACTAACCCAAAAATATCCAAACAAGAGGGTTAGTTTGGGTTAGTTTGAACTCAACTAACCCAAAAATATCCAAACAGGAGGGTTAGTTTGGGTTACTGTTTGGATCCACGTGTTAGAGTTAGTTTGGGTTAGTTTGAACTCAACTAACCCAAAAAAATTCTAACCCACCCAAGAGGTGCTTATTTGGGTTAGTTCTTCTCGCGACACTAAAAAACACATTTTTCTCTCGCTCTCCCCGCACCAGATCCCTCCTCACTTCCTCGAAGCTTCTCGTCCTCTCCCTCCCTCCCTCCCTCCCTCTCGCACCGCTCATGAAGGCACCTCGCCGTATCCGCGCTCCATCTAACCCTGTCATCCAAACACCTCTTTCGCTAGAGTTACTCCAGGGTTAGTTCAGGATTAGAATCTAACTTTAACCTTTAACTGAGTTAGAGTATCCAAATATGGCCTTTGAGAGATACGAGGAGGGAGAAGCGATACGGGCTGCTGGATTACTAGAGATAGGTGTCTCACGGAAGCCAAGAAATATGGTGATAGCGTGGGTTAGCCATGTACTAGTATGATGTAACTACACTGGGCTGCCGTGTTTCGTACTCTTCCACTCCACTGTGGAGATGATTGGTTGACTTTATATCGCTGAATGATATAAAATATTTTGAGTGCAGACGCTCCACCCCGAGGTTCCTTGCTCCTTCTAGGTCGTCGGGAGTCTATGTTCTTCCACTCTAGTTTTTAGTGAGCTTTGTTCATCCTTTTGCCAACACGCGACACATCTAGCATCAAGGTGCACGTGTCATGCAAGGATCGTTCCATCTATATGAAGAACACGTGGGACTGGAACTACGAGATGGACATGTACCCAGGAGTGGACGTGCGAACCTGTGTAACATAGCGCAGTAAGTGAAGTAGAAAGGAACAAATAGTATGAACATGCGTGGCATATAGGCATTTGTCTCTTACTACCACTAAATGTTGTACGTGCAATGCCCGATGATGTTATGGGGTACGTGACTAAGTACTCTACTACTACTATATTAATTGGAGGCACATATTAGGTTTTATATTTGTTTACGTGTATGCCCCGAGACCTTCCAACTAGACGTGTCTTTCTCTCTAGGTCGCACTTTCTATCGTTCATACCACTAGTACACTAGTACTACTACGTGTGGTCTCCGACCCAGAAGTGGAGACGCTCTACCACGCTATTCATGTCCCACTCCTTTCACTGACATGTGCGACATCCAGCACGTGCCGTGTGTTTGGCACTCCTTCGTCGTAGGAGTTGGAACGCTAGCATTCATTAGAAATAAAAAATAAATATAAATCACCAGTGATACTATACCACGCGGTTTCCTTGCTCCTCGACATCGGAAATAATACTTCCGCTCGCTGACATGTGGTACGTCGACCATCCTGGTCCACTTGCCATGCCCACAGAACTCCAAGGGAGACTCACCCCGGTCGTCGCGCCGCAATAATTACTAATGAGCCGTCAAATCACAGGCCCAACCTTACCCACTGTGAAGTTGCTCGGATGAAGGAACCATCATGACTTTGAATTCCGCTTCTTGAAGAAAACAACTGTACCAGCAGTACTGCTAGCTACAGTAGTTACTCCAGCAGAGGCCTCCTTTGGTTCATACGATAGGAATTTTATAGGAATATGAAAATTATAGGAAGTGAGATGACATGCATCTCAATTCCTATATAGAAAGATATGTCATTTTATGCATAGGATAGGAATTTTTCCATTGAGTCTAGGCTAATGTACTAGTAATTTGCTCTAGAAACTACAGTAGTAACTAGTAGTACTGTTACATGCTCTTAATTAATTAAACAAACGTACGGGCGACACAGACACACACACACTAACTACTAGTAATACTACTTCTCACATGCTGGCCAGACGCCGTCGTTCTCCTTCCCGGCTTTGTCCGCGACACCCCACCGTGCTTGGATCTCCGCCGACCTCTCCGCAGCAGCGTGTGCGTCCTCTTCTTTCTTGCGGCGGCGGGCCTCTCTTTTCTTGAGTGCTTTCTGACTTTTCTGCTCCCTTTGTGTGGCTTTGGCCGCCTCTTGCTCTACCGCCCATTCGGCCTTGGCAGCTTCAAATTCTGCCCACATAGGTGTGAGGTCGCGAGCGGCGATGAAATCGTCACGATGGGATGCCACCGATTGCCTACCATTCTGTGTGCGGTCGTGGGCAGCGAGGAACTCGACATGGCGGGATGCCATCGCTTCCTTACTGGTTAGTGTGCGGCGCGGTGGCATGAATGACGCTTGGTGACAGCTCTGCGGTGGAGTGTCCGGACAACCATAAAGTGCATTGGTTTGTCAAGAGCTCAAGGACAGAAGACGAAGGAAATTTGGATTCCCCTTCAATCCTGGTCATTTATTACCGAGTAAAATGCATTGGCGGTCATTGAACTTGTCTTGATAGCTCACTTTGATCATTGGATACGAGATATGGTGATTATACGGTCACTGGCTCAGCGTATAGCTCCGTATTTGTCTGGTTGACCAGTCAAACAATCCGCATGCACCTCATCAGCTCGTGTTCTTTATCTATCTATCTATGCGAGCCTACCTATCAGTGGAGAAAGAAATAAAAACCAAAATTATGCGTATGTGACATTACTGTTTAGACGTTTGCTAGAGGCCTCCGCGAACACCGAGCATGTATTCACCTGGCTTAACACCAACGGTCATACTCATGACTCGGCACCTTGCTCATGTATATTGTCCATCACAACGACAATCTATAAAACAGCCTAGCTAGAGAGGGTACTATGGTGCGGAGTATGTAATATCGTGAGCAACCGATCATAGCGCCACTTCACACGAGTGTGTGTCTGATCGATTCGTCCATTATTCGTAAGTTATGTATGGTTGTGTGGTGTCTAATGGTGGTCGTCGAATGCTAGCTGGCGACAAGAGCGGTTGCATGGACGCCTGGTTGTCAATACGTGTCGCATACGCTTCAAAGGCTCGTCATCCATGAGTTCACATTTTACCACCACGCCAGCGTCTAACCGCCCTGGCCTACCGAACCCCTTCCGTCGCTAGGGCGCACTTCCCACCTGAAACAATCACCGTCTCTCCAGAACGTCAATGCCGCATTCGCCGGCCTTAACTGCAGGTGCAGTTGGTGTGTCACTGACATGCGGGCCTAATGCATGTTGGGCCCACATGTGTAGGATCGAAAGTATGTCTAGAGGGGGGGGGGTGATTAGACTACTTGACCAAATAAAGACTTAACCTTTTCCCAATTTTAGTTCTTGGCAGATTTTAGCTACTTTAGGACAAGTCAAGCAATCATCACACAATTCAAGCAAGCATGCAAAGAGTATATAGGCAGCATAAAGTAAAGCATGCAACTTGCAAGAATGTAAAGGGAAGGGTTTGGAGAATTCAAACGCAATTGGAGACACGAATGTTTTTCCTGTGGTTCAGATAGGTGGTGCTATCCTACATCCACGTTGATGGAGACTTCAACCCACGAAGGGTAATGGTTGCGCGAGTCCACGGAGGGCTCCACCCATGAAGGGTCCACAAAGAAGCAACCTTGTCTATCCCACCATGGCCATCGCCCACGAAGGACTTGCCTCACTAGCGGTAGATCTTCACGAAGTAGGCGATCTCCTTGCCCTTACAAACTCCTTGGTTCAACTCCACAATCTTGTCGGAGGCTCCCAAGTGACACCTAGCCAATCTAGGAGACACCACTCTCCAAGAAGTAACAAATGGTGTGTTGATGATGAACTCCTTGCTCTTGTGCTTCAAATGATAGTCTCCCCAACACTCAACTCTCTCTCATAGGATTTGGATTTGGTGGAAAGAAGATTTGAGTGGAAAGCAACTTGGGGAAGGCTAGAGATCAAGATTCGTATGGTAGGAATGGAATATCTTGGTCTCAACACATGAGTAGGTGGTTCTCTGTCAGAACATATGAGTTGGAAGTGTAGATGTGTTCTGATGGCTCTCTCCACGAATGAAGAGGAGGTGGAGGGGTATATATAGCCTCCACACAATATCCAATCGTTACACACAATTTACCAATCTCAGTGGGACCGAATCAACAAACTCGGTAGGACCGAAATAGTAAACCTAGTGACCGTTAGAGATTTTCGGTGGGACTGACATGCAACTCGGTAGGACCGATATGGTCAGGGTTAGGGCATAACGTAATCTCGGTGAGACCGATTACACAAACTCGGTGAGACCGATTTGGTAATAAGCTAACCAGAGAGTTGGTCAGGTAAACTCAGTGGGACCGATTTGCTCTTTCGGTGAGACCGAAAAGTTACAAAAAGGAAACGGAGAGTTTACATTGCAAATCTCGGTGGGACCGATCCGCTCTTTTGGTGAGACCGAAAAGTTACGAAAAGGAAACAGAGAAATTGCAATCCCATCTCGGTGAGACCGAGATCCCTATCGGTAGAACCGATTTGCTTAGGGTTTGGCAGTGGCTATGACAAATGAAACTCGGTGGCACCGGATAGGAAGAATCGGTAGGTCCGAGTTTGGCTTTGGGTTTGGGTCAAGAGTGGATATGAGAAAGTAGCTGAGGGTTTTGGAGCATATCATTAAGCACATGAAGCAAAAGGCTCATTAAGCAACACCTCATCCCTCCTTGATAGTATTGGCTTTTCCTATGGACTCAATGTGATCTTGGATCACTAAAATGTAAAATGAAGAGTCTTGAGCTTTTGAGCTTGAGACAATCCTTTGTCCTTAGCATTTTGAGGGTTCCACTTTCACCATCCATGCCATGCCAATCATTGAGCTTTCCTGAAATAATCATCTTGGAATAGCATTAGCTCAATGAGCTATATGTTGTTATGAGTTACCAGAACCACCTAGGGATAGTTGCAGTTTCAACATGTCAGCGAGACAAAGCACCTGCGGTTAAGTCACTGAAGCAGCATCCGCATTCATGCCCGACGCAAACTCTCACTGGCGCCGGCATTGCAGCAGCGCGATGGCTGAGAGAGCGCCACCCGCGCGGCATCCCGGTGCAAGCGACTGCTCCGCGTTACACCACGGCTATCGACGAACCTACTCCGGTGCCAGCCGTCCATCTGTCTGCCGCGGCTCATTGCCATTTGCCTGCTATATTAACTTGAGCCCCAGCTCGCAGCCATAGCCAAAGACCCACACTCATTCTCCTTCGGTCCCTTCCTTCTGTTGGCACCACTCCAACCATGGCCTCCGGGCACCCCAAAGCTCTCTTGGACGTACTATCGCAGGAGCAGATGAAGGACATCGGTGGCTTCGCTCCGAGCGCACTCCAAAGCTCTCTTGGACGTACTCTCGTAGGAGCAGACGAAGGAGATCGCCGGCTCCCCCTCGGCTGCCCTCCGCCGTCACGACCACGAAGCTGGCGCGCGTGTGCGGGCACAGCCGGTAGCGAGGAAGAGTATTACACGGTAGGTCGCCACCTCTCGTGTCCCAGGAAGGGCACCGCTCCTCCACTCAGTCGACGCCAAGCTTGTTGGGATAAAAATCGGCGGCTGATTAGCCGCTTGACGGCGACGTGGAGGCATAAATCTACATAACCTTGTGCTCCAGAGGAGGTGGTTATCGAGGCGGATAAGGAGGAGGCAAAGGCAATGGCCGGCTTTCTCGGGTTCAGGGCCGTACATGGTGGTCGGGGCCCGACGATCGTTTAGATTAGGTTTAGAGTAGGTTTTAGTATGGTTTGTGCGAAATATGTAATGAATTTCGTCCAGTTTATAGGAAAAGTTCTCGAAATGTAATGAATTTCATCCGGTCAATTTGAAATTTGCTTTGTTTGCACGAATTTCGTCTGGTTAGTTCATATAGTTGTCGAAAGGTATGCGGGCAACATTGGATGGCAACCACCAGTGTCCTCGGACAGATGCCGGTGTAAATTTGAGGGCCAGCGCTGGAGATGCCCTAACTATCATGCTATAATCGCTAACAGTGCTCCATTATTTCGCAGGGAACAGTTATCCCTCGATCAAAATCAGATCCGCCGTGTTGCGCACTCCTCCCACGTAAGAGTGTAGACTCTTGCTTACATAAAAATGGAGCAAGTGGACGGCTCTGTAGCACGTCATATCACTCAAACTAGCCCGCCTAACGCGCGGGAAAGCACCGCCCTCGTCATTTTGTTCTGGATTTCTATCAATCGATCACACGAAAATGTTACACTTTGCAAGTTCAAAAGGAAAAGGCGGCACACTTACAACTCGTACGCGTCGCGTTCACGTCGCACCCCCGATAGTCCGGCTCGCACGCCACTCACCAGAGGGGACACACGTTGTCTTGCATTTTCACTGACATGTGGGACTGCAATTGAATAAACCGTCGATAGCCGAAATCTAATCGCTCGGCGGGCGTCGGATGAGAGGAGAGAGACGGGGGAGGGAGAAGAGATCGCCCGCCCGCCATGCACGGACTCCAAGAAATATGTGGTGATAATGTGAGGTGGGCCATGCGGGAGTCCGCACCGCTTCCAAGCCCGCTTCTTACCGCCCTGGCCCACCAGAACCCCTCCCCCACCCCACCACCTCCCCGCATGCGCTCCCCCCTCAGAGGCCAGCTGCCCGCATTCATGGCAAGTACTACCAGTAAAATTCTGGGCTATAAAGGGCATGTACAATGGTTGATAAGATAGTCTTATCATAAGTCTTGCATGTAACTTAGAGATGAAAAAAAAACATGTGTACAATGGATCATCACTTAGCCTTATCTTCAATAACTAGTTATTCCTAAAAACATGGTGAAACATATTGTGCTAACAGATCATCTCTTGTCTTCTCGACAAGCCCGCTTATGTGGAGGAGAGAGAGGCATTGACAAAGTCAAAGAGTGGGATCTGCAGGAGCTCATCTCTACACGTGCTCCTAGGTATAAAAAAACTAATTCTAAAAAAAGAGGCATAAAAAACAATTGTGTCTAAAAAAAGAAAGGTAAAAATCATTTGAGAGGAAATAGATAGAGAGAAAGTGAGAAAAAGTTGTAACCTTATAGTCAACAATATGGTAGTATTACATGAGGAAGGAGGGAGTGGTGCACATGCCAAGTTCACTGGGCTGCCGTGTTTCACACTCCTCCGTTGTAACAGTGGAGACAATAGGTTTCATAAAAAATAAACAATGAATACTCGTTGCTCGTCCACTATATCGGAAAGAATACTTTCATCCCGCAGTATGGATCAAGGATTTTATTGTCCATATCCATATGGCTCGAGGAGATGACCTCCACGCCATTAAATACCTCCCACTAAAGCTCAAAGGGCCAGCTCGGCACTGGCTTAACAGCCTGCCTGAAAATTCTATCGGCAGCTGGGAGGACTTGGTAGAAGCCTTCCTAGACAACTTCCTGTCGGGACTGGTTTTTTGGGATGTAATTTCCCAGAAAATGGCCCTTGTGCTCACCAGCCCCAGGATTACTGTTAGCTGATGAGGCACCAACTTGATACAGAAAACTCCAAGCAAAATTACAGGATATGAAGTACAAGACTTTTCTAGCCTATGAGTACAACAAAATGGTTTCTAGTGGTTGATGGCGGAAGCGGTTTGTGGATCATCAGCGTCTATGGGACTCCATTTCCCACAGGAACAGTTGACCTGGATAACTCCTATCTTCGCGAGGCTGCTATCACCATTGCGTAGGTTCCGGGGCTGTCATCACAACGCTCGTCTCCATGCAAGAAATCTGGCCAAGACAATAGCCAGGGACAAGCCAGCGAGTACTTTGAATGTACTCGCAAACATTAAGAACATAGGTATAATATAGCCAGTGATAATCATATTTTGAAAAGTTCTATGATCACTTCATCAGTCATAAATGGAACTTATGATGCATGCAACAGGTTAATTATGTCAAATATGAATATGCAATCAGCGAGTAGAAATGGAATGCATCGATCGGGTGTCTGAAGCGACACCTCGAAAGGATAACAATATAAAGTATGCCTCAGTCGGGCGTCTAAGTGACACCACATAAAGGGCTTATAAGTAAATAAAATGACAAGCATGCCACAGTCGGGTGTCTGAGCGACACCACATAAAGGGCTTATAAGTAAACGAATTGACAAGCATGCCACAGTCGGGCGTCTGAGCGACACCACATAAAGGGCTTATACGTAAATGAAATGATAAGCATGCCACAGTCGGGCGTCTGAGCGACACCACATAAAGGGCTTATATAAGAATAATCACAGTGAATATCCAGGAGGTAGAACCGTCCCCGGGAGACTCAATAATTCACGTAACATAAATGGTTAGTCCATGCTAATAATAATCATAATCATCATACGTCACAAGTCATGATCCATGTTCTGGTTTAACAGTTTCTCCTCTGAAGACCGACACTAAGACCGACACTTGACCCATCCCAAACTGTAGTCCTTAACCATGGACACGACAATTCAAATAGGTTTAATCTCTGCAGAGGGTGTACTCTTTACCCACGAGTAACGGATTTCTTTAGTCCATCGGAACTAATTCCGTCTACGGTCTTTTAGTCGAAAACACGCCTGACTTGCACACACCAGCTTAACTTTACTCGTGTCAGGAATCACCCACGACACCTGTTAAGCAAAACTCTAAGTGGGGAGGCTACAACCTCGCGTAGCATGGGATCAAATTTCTATCGCGTGCTCTAAGGGGTTCCCCCCTCTCGGTCCCAACCGGAAACACCCATCCCCCCGGACCAGGTGGCATGCCTACCGGATGCAGCCGGTATCTTCCACCATGGCCTCTCTGTACGGTGTGTGCTAAGACAGGGGTTGACAACTTACTGAATCGTACCCTACCTACGGCAGGGACAAGTGGCAGCACGAAAACAAGTATGGGGGTTACTGGAACAAGACTCGATCTACGGCCGACTCATGAGACTTAAGTATTTCCTGCATGATTAGTATAACAAGTATGTTTCAATCCAACAGACAGTATCACTACTCATCATACCTCATCTTGCCATACCGGACACAACCGTCTCGATGGGGAACCAGAGATAAACATCGTGTCTACCCAAGACAGAGACTTTCTCGGCTTCCTCCCGGTAGGCATAAAAGGCATGTGAGAATGATTACTATCACAAACATATCAAGCTCCAATAGCATGAGATCATCAGTATGCAAGTATGATCATATCCTCACAAACAAATAACGGATACTCCGTGTCATGGTGGTGTTGTAACTGTATCAAACAACACACGGTAATATTATGCCAGAGTTCAAAAATGCTTGCCTTCAAGTTGTGGAGTGGTAGGGTTCATTCCAAAACTTTTGAAAGTTTTCTCCTTTCTCCAACAAATCCTATTTTTGAAATATTCAAATTAACACATAGTTTAAAACAGTACAAAAAGGTTGTTTGTAAAATTTTGAAATAAATATGAAAATAAACTAGACAATATTTGGGAAACAACATAAAAAGAATCAAGTCATTTGGATTTATATTTAAAAAGTTATAGCCAGTCAAAGTTTAGTCAAGTTCTGTTTTCAAAATAAAACAGAAAAAGAAAACGTTTCAAATAAGAATATGCTTTCGGGCAGGGGAGACGTACTTTGGTCGTTTGCGCTTTCACTTAAATCCACGCAGGCCGGCTCGGGGTCACTGACGGTGGGTCCAGGGGGCCCACTGGTCAGGTTTGACCAGTCGCCGCGCCTCTTCTCCCTCCTCTGTCCGAGCGGGGCGGGGCTCCGGCGATGCTCGCCGGCGAACGGCGGCATCGTTCGAGAAACCGAAGCCATCCGCGGGCTCGTGGGGTCGAGGCGGTCCCTTTGGTGGTTGCTACGGTCCCTGGGTGGACGGAGTCGCCGGCGGCGAGCTCCGCAGCGGAGGGTGGCCGTCGGGCAGAGTGGGTTCTTGCCTCCGGTGGTTCCTGATCAAAATTGAGCAGGGGGATGGATTCATGAGAGGAAGAGAGGTCTTCTGATGAAGAGAGTGGAGAGGGGGAGGCCCTGGTGGCGCCGGAGTGATCGAGACAGTGGCGACGGCTGTGGTTGCCGGAGAAGAAGAAGACGACCATCTCCGGTCCTTCTACTGCTACGGGAGGATCAGTGAGGGAGTGAGAGAGGTTGCTTGAGGCCTAGACGAGCTCGGGGGCCCCTTAAATAGGCGAGCAATGGCGGTTCCGCGGCAACTGGGGACCGGCCGACCGCTTCTGTTGTGGCAGAGCAACGTGGCGATGGCCGGAGCAGGGTCGGTGCTAGCGGACGGGCTTGGGGATAAGGGCGGCCTGCTCATGAGGGCATCTGGCAAGGAGTTGTGGCTTGGGTGGCGCCGTCCATGGCAGGGCGCTCTGTGGCCGACCGCTAGCCGCCATGGCCGACCTGACGGCGGTGCTGTAGGGCGCCAGGGGGGGCTTGGATGGTTCTTGCGAGCGGATGAGGTCGGGCGCGGCTCAACGGGCGAGCAAGGGCCAGGGGTGCGATGCGGCAGCTCGGGCGCGCGGCTGCAGTTGGCGCGCTCTGGGCGCGCCCAGTGCACGCCCACCAACTGCTCGGCGAAATGCCATGGCACCCCAGAGGGCTTGGATGATACTGCAAGTTACCAGACTGGTTATGGTGGTTAATAAACCTCTAGTGGACAAGCTGGCTAGGCAAGTAAGGCAACTCTATAATGGTAACTAAAATCTATGCCAAAACAATTCATGCACTCCAACTGTTCGACGAAATGCTAGGGGCATCCAGATGGTTTTGCAAGAGACCAAAATTTCCAGATCAGAGTCTCTTTAGGTACTAGAAGACATGGCATGGTTGGTTTGGGAAAAATCAAAACTTGATAGTGCAAGTTTTTGAGAAAGCCAAATCTGGACAGAAAATAAAGGTTGTCATTGCATGGGTCAACAATACTCCAATGGTTCCACTCTCCTGGACTTAAGGGTTTTGCAGGGTGGTCTAGAAGCAGGAACAAGAATCATGGGTAAAAGAGCAAGATAAATTGGGGTTGCAGTACAAACCACCAAGATGGATCAGAATGAAAAAGAGGTTGATTCACTCAAATTTTTCAAAGGACATCATTGGGTTTTTGCATAAAGTTGAATAATATACTCCTATGAACATCCCATAATTTTGGTGGAGGTTAGAAAGCAATATTAAAATGGGTTATAGTGCAATACTGCCATCTGGACCAGTTTTGAAAACTTGGTGTAGAGCTCAAAATATCCTATGAATAAAAGATGTTTTTGAATAAAAGTGATTTAAAAACATCACATGACATCCCCAAATTTTGGTTGAAATTTTAAATAAATTTATCAAAGGGTTGTAGTTCAAATGGAACCCTAAAACCATGGGAAACCAATTTTAAAGAAATGCAGATTAAAATAATAATTATATAATTAATTCCACTTATAAAAAGAAAAGTTTTTCTTGAGAGGGTAAACAAGTCCAATAATATACTTGGAAAGTTTTCACTTGGGGTTAAAACTCCACAATATCAAAGAAAATAATGGCTCTGAAATCAAAAGAAAATCCAGAAAATAAAAATTTAAATTCCCTGGCAAAATTTTAATTAATAAAACAAGGTTAAAAAATTTTGGGTGTCACACTTCCAAGGAACCTATGTCCGGCCACCGGACGCCGACGACTTAAGCCACATAGTTCAACAACCTGGAATTAGCCAGAAAATTCTGGACTAGGTTCCTAACCAAAAGAACCAGATCGTTGACTGTCCGGATGCCGAGGCCCTAGTAGCCTTCAAAGACAGCATCCGTGACGAATGGCTAGCACGCCACCCTGGCCAAGAAAGCCGAAGTCTATGGCAGCCCTTACGGCAATCATGACCCGCTTCTGCGCGAGTGAGGACAGCTGGCTGGCTCGTAGCAAAACACGGCCAGCGAGGCAGGCCCCACTGAGGCCAAGAACAGCACCGGCAAACTCCGGCGCAATAGACACAAATGACGAAGCAATGGCGACAACACCGATGACACCACAGTCAACGCCGGATTCAGTGGCTCCAAGTCCGGCCAACGGAAGAAGCCCTACAAAAGAAACAACGAAGGACCTTCTAGCCTGGACAGCATACTCGACCGTCCATGCCAGATTCACGGCACCCCGGATAAGCAAGCCAATCACACCAACAGGGATTGTTGGGTCTTCAAGCAGGCTAGCAAGATAAATGTCGAAAACAAAGAAAAGGCATCACAAAGTGAGGACGAGGACGAAGAGCCCTGGCAACCGAACACTGGGGGGCAGAAGAAATTTCCCCCTTAAGTCAAAACGGTGAACATGATATACGCTACGCACATCCCCAAAAGGGAGCGTAAGCGAGCACTTAGGGACGTCTACGCGGTAGAGCCAGTCGCCCCAAAATTTAATCCGTGGTCGTCGTTCCCGATCACCTTTGATCGTCGAGATCACCCAACTAGTATCCACCACGGCGGTTCAGCCGCACTAGTCCTTGACCCAATTATTGACGGGTTTCACCTAACACGAGTCCTGATGGACGGTGGTAGCAGCCTCAACCTGCTCTATCAGGACAAAGTGCGGAATATGGGCATTAACCCCTCACGAATCAAACCAACAAAGACTACCTTTAAAGGAGTCATACCAGGTGTAGAGGCCCGCTGTATGGGCTCAATCACGCTGGAGGTGGTCTTCGGTTCTCCGGACAACTTCCGAAGCGAAGAGTTAATCTTCAATATCTTCCCCTTCTGCAGCGGCTACCACACACTGCTTGGACGAACCGTGTTTGGTAGATTCAACGCAGTGCCGCACTATGCTTATCTAAAGCTCAAGATGCCCGGTCCACGCGGCATCATAACAGTCAATGGCAATACGGAACGCTCCCTCCGAACAGAGGAGCACACCGCCGCCCTAGCAGCAGAGGTACAGAGTGGCCTTCTCAAGCAGCACCATAGTACGGCTGTCGAACCCCTGGACATCATTAAGAGGTTCCGGACTACAGTGCAACAGGACGACGTGGCTCGTCAAGAGCTTGATTAGCAATTCGGCCTCCGTCCCAGTCCCGATGAGGTAGTGGCATTCGTACCACGCGTACACAATTACACACTCAAAATTCCATGGACATCGATGGAGGCAAAAGATAATTCGGGGTCTACAGTTCGGACAGACCGATCCCGGACACACATACTTTCACTTTTTTTCTTGTTTCAGGTTCCTTTTTCCGCGGGCCTGATTGCAAGTCCTTTAGAAGGATTGGCATACAACGGAGGCAAGCAGCACAGGTGTGTAGGATAACCTCTATACGTTCTTCTTGACGGTATTCATACTTATTTCTCAGGGCCTGCACGATGTGCCCTATTGATTCCAGCATGTTAAATAGCCCGGATACTTCTCGCACCATCTGTACAAGATACGCCTTGACGTATCCATCCAGTTATAATAAAAATGGTTTGTGGCCCAGTTTCTATGGTTTTCGCTTCTTACTTCATTTTATTTCGATCTGCTTATCGGCTACATCGGTACTCTTTTGTACGTTTCATATTCGCCAGGGGCTACTTGTCGCCCCACAATACGACAGCAAAGTCCGAACACTTCTTATAGATAAGTTCAACACCCCGAATTTAGCATTATATGCATTGGCTCCGAATCATCTCTTTGGTCAGTAGTTGGGTTGCCTGGCTCCTGTGCTTGCTACCCTACATTCCGCTACATCGGCTAGGGTAGTAAAGGGAGAACTACCGCGATTGTGCCCTGGCCTTGACCGGATGAGCACCTCAGTAGAGAAAGCCGAAAACTGACTATCATGATACGGCGAGAGCCGGTCAGCTGTTCGAGGGTTACAAAATCGTTGGAGATTTTTTCCACGTTATGCGAAGGATCGACACTTCCCGGTCAGATGCTGACAGCACCCTGGCTTGGACCAGGGGCTGCGCCCATGCTTTATTATAAAACTCCTATGGCTAAGTGAGGGCATTTAAGCCGTATAGTCTGATTGGCTTGTTCGTTGCGCTAAACAACTCCTCCAAGGACCATGTAATTGGATCAAGATTGTTTAGATTCCACCCCGAACACCTCCGTACTACCTACGCGAGGGCAGAAGCCGACGACTGGCCAACCCTCAGATTGCATTCAACACGGCCGCACAGGAGGAAACAATTAAAGCATAATGAAATTACATTGCAAAACAAGCTTTGTTTTCATAATACAAGGCAAAGGCAACACAAATGTTTTCATTCGAAAATAATGTCCTGCCCGCACTCAGCTGCTGCGAGTCGAGACTCTTCTATGACATCCGCAAAACATTGCTCGGGTGTGCGGTGCTCCTTGCCCTCCGGCGGCCCTCTGGCCACTTCAACGACGTTCATCTTTGCCCACCACATCTTGCAATGGGCGAAGGCCATGCGGGCACCTTCAATACAGGCAGAGCGCTTGACGATGTCCAGCCGAGGACAGGCGTTCACCATCCGCCTCACGAGTCCGAAGTAGCTGCCAGGCATAGCTTCGGCTGGCCATAGCCGGATTATCAAATCCTTCATGGCTAGTTCGGCCACCCTATGCAGCTCCACCAGCTGTTTCAGCTAATCGGTGAAGGACACGGGAGGTTCTGGCGCTGCATATTGCGACCAGAATAGCTTTTCCATCAAACCCCCTCCTTCGGCTTGATAGAACTCCACGGCGTCCGATACACTGCGTGGTAAATCCGCAAAAGCCCCTGGGGAACTCCGAACCCGGTTTAGTAAAAGGTACTGCTTCACCACATACTTGCTTTGCATCTTAAAAGCCTTACCCGCCGTGATCTTCTTGGCCTCCTGGATCTCCTGGAGGGCGTCCTGGGCCTCATTCCGTGCGGTCTCCGCGCTCTGACGAGCCTTGGTGAGTTCGGCCCCTTGAGCCGACGCATCATGCTCCAAGGTCTCACATTTTCTCACCGCATCCTGGAGCTCCCGCTGGATTTCTTTGACCCAGGCCTTGAGCTTCTTACGGGCGGCTTGCTGCTGGACAGCCTTCTCCTCGGCCTCGCCCAGGGCCTTCCTCAGGGCCTCGACCTCGATCGCGGCTCCTGCACATATTACGACACTACAGTCATTATACAACGCCTACGCTTTTCGAACACACAGCAAGTCATTACTCACCTTGCTTCTCCTAGAGCCGAACCTTAACCTCGCCGAGCTTGTTCTCGGTCCGCTCCAGCCTCTGCCTCAATTCTGAGACTTTGGCAGCATGCGAGGTTGCGGCCAACAGCGATGCCTGCTTATGCATACATATTACGTTAGTCTCCTGCAACAGAAGATTGATCCTCTGTCCGGTTCTCCTCGCCGAACACCGGACAGTGTCTCAGGGGCTACTGACTACATGGGTTTTTTCTCTTTCTATGTCACTTACCTCGAAACCTGTCAACAGGTTGCTGCAGGCTTCGTTCAGTCCACTCTTGGTGGATTGAACCTTCTCGATCACCGCGCCCATAAGAACATGGTGCTCGTCCATAACGGAGGCACCTCGTAGTGCCTCCATCAGGATATCCGGCGCCCCTGGATGGACTGGGGCCATGGGCGGAAGCGGCGCACCCTCCTCCTTCAGAGGGGGCTGCTCGCCCAACTCCGGAGCCATATGGGTCTCTGGAATCGTATTCGGCTGAGGGCCGAACTGGATACGGCCCTCTTCGCCAGTCTCCATGGGGATTGGCTCCCCCATGTGTCCGGCAATGGAGGTCTCGCCTTGTGGCGCCTCCCGGACAGCGTCCTGGGCTCCTCCCTTTGGAGCGGTCCTTCGGGACAACACTTTGTTGTCGTCCCTGGCCCCGGGGGAGTAAGCAGGCGGTGGCGACATGCTCGCCATCTCCGACGGAGCCAACGAACCTCCAGATGAGGATCACTAGATAAGGTCACGGACCGGACTACAATAGTGTCGTTAACTATGTTAAAATAACAAAGAGAAAGGGCTGGATGTGCGCATGATGAGCCATGTCACTTACGATGCGGCCTGGGGCTTAGTGCGGGGGCGTCGTTCCGGACTACTATCAACGTCCCACATGGTATTGACCGCTGGGGCGCCCTTCCCCTTTTTGGGCGCTTCCGCCTCCAGATGCGCCGAGGCCGCCCTCTTTTTCTTCTTCTCCTCAGGTGGAGGGTTGTTTTCCTCCTCCTCCTCTTCCTCGTCATTGTCCTCAGGGACAGAGGAATGGGCTTCGTCGTCTTCAGACGTCACGTCCGAGGTGCCCTTGCGACGGGGACCACTCTTGGCCCCCTTGGCCTTCTTCTTGGCCTTCTTCTCCGGCGCCTTATATGACACCGGCACCAGCATCTTCGCTAGATGCGGGATGACTGGTTCTTCAGGCAGCGGAGCCGGACACTAGATCCGCTTCGCCCTCTCCATCCAGTCCTGAAAGAGCAATAATAAAAGCTCACACATCATCCTCGAAACAATTAAGTTGGGGTACATAAAAATAACATACCTCGCTGGCGGGGTGTTTACAATCGTGACCACGGTCTGAATCCGTGGCCGGTGGCTTCTCGTTGCCCTTAAAAAGCAACTTCCAGGCGCCTTTGTGAGTAGTCTCGAAGATCCTTACCAAAGTCTGGTGCTTCTTCGAATTGAACTCCCACAAAGGGCGGCTTTGGCGCTGGCACGGAAGAATCCGGCGAACTAGCATCACCTGGATTACATCGACGAGCTTGACATTCTTGGTCACCATGCTTTGAACGCACGTCTGCAGCACTATCAGCTCGTCAGGTGAACACCAGTCCGGACTCTTCTCGACCCAGGAGGTGAGTCGCATGGGAGAGTTAGAGCGGAATTCGGCAGCTGCGGCCTAGGTGGTGCCGCGAGGTTCAGTGATATAGAACCATTGCTTCTGCCACTCCTTTACTGTGTCCACAAAAGTTCCCTTGGGCTAGGAGACGTTGGACAGCTTACTCACAATGGCTCCTCCGCATTTCGCGTGCTGTCCATCCACCACCTTCGGCTTCACGTTGAAGACTTTGAGCCACAACCCGAAGTGGGGTGATACGTCTCCAACGTATCTATAATTTTTTATTGCTCCATGCTATATTATCTACTGTTTTGGACAATATTGGGCTTTATTATCCACTTCTATATTATTTTTGGGACTAACCTATTAACCAGAGGCCTAGCCCAGAATTGCTGTTTTTTTGCCTATTTCAGAGTTTCGAAGAAACGGAATATCAAACGGAGTCCAAACGGAGTGAAACCTTCGGGAATGTGATTTTCTCACCAAATATGATCTAGGAGACTTGGACCCTGCGTCAAGAAAGAAAGGAGGTGGGCACGAGGTAGGGGGCGCGCCCTCCACCCTCGTGGGCCCCATGTTGCTCCACTGTCATAGCCCTAGAAATCTTCTTGTAATTAGTGGCATTGCATCCATGCATCTTTTTCAATTTCAGTTAATCTTGAAATGGGAATGACAGAACCCGAGCACCTCCCCTGAAACCAACTAGGGTTTACTAAAATTGGTTTCAATGAACCCAAAATGCCTTCACAAAATGTTCATCATTTCTGGATTGGGCAAAAACCCCTGGCAAAAATGGTGCACACTTTTCTAAGACATTCTGGATTTTTGAATTAAATCATAAGTATTTGAATTTGGACATTTAAATTCTATAAAATATTTTAAATGTCCAAATAATCCTGAAAGCATTTGAGGGCTGCTGGAAATAGTTTCAAAGGAGCCCACAATTATTTTCAGGATTTCTGGAAACGTTTTAGTATTTTTAATAAAGCCCAACAGTTGCAGAAAATTAGAAAACAGAAAACAATTTAGAAAGAGAGAGAGAGAGAAAGGCCAGAGGCCACTTACCTGGCTGGCCCGGCCCATCTGGCCTGTGCCAGTCATCACCTACCTCTACCAGTAGGCAGAGGAGGGACACCGCGACACCGCCGAGCACGCCACGCCACCTTCCTGCCTGCCTGCCCTCGCCCGCGCCAGTGCAACGCCGCGAAACGCCTCCGTGGCGCCGCCCCGACCCCATGGACCCCTCCATTCGCCCCCAACGCCTCTCCCTCGCCTGTTCCCCGCCATGGCCGAAGCCTCCATGGACGCGCCGCCGTAACCTCGCGCCCACAACAACTCCCTCGCCTCTCCGACCTGCCCACGGGCTCCACCTCCATTGCCCGCGCCTCTCCGTCAGCTTACGCGATGCCGGACGCCCTGCAACATCCTCTACCCCGCCATATTCGCCGCCTCTGCCCCGAGATCGCCGGCGGCCGCACGACCCCATCAGCCCCTCTCCGAGCTCACCGACTCGCTCGTCGTGTTCTACGTGAGCTTCTGATCATCCTCCCCCTCTCCGTTCTCTCTTTTGCACGCCGTAGCCGCCATGCCCCTCTCGCCCGACTGCGCCACTGCCTGCACTCGCCGCCGACACGACTCCGACAACCATTTGGTCCGGGCGTCGTGTCCAACATGCTCGCCACCTTGCGTAGCTGCTGTAGGTGCCACGAACACGATACCACGACCACTTCAGCCCCGTAGCCACAAACACCCAAACGCCGGCGCCGCCTCGAGCTCGTTTCCGGCGAGCTCCGACTGTCCCTGCTACTGCCGCATGGCACCTTTGATGCAGGCGAGCCCCAGCTCCCCGCGCGTGCTCTCGGCCGCCCGTTTGGTCGTCGGAGACGCAAACCCGAGCCCCTCCACCGCGTCTGGCCTCGCCGGCGTCATGTCGCCGGTGGGTTTGACCCCGCTGACCATTGACTGGGTGGGCCCAGTTTGACCCCTGGGTCACTGACGTGTGGGCCACCCTTGTTAATTATTAGTTAGGTTAGTTTAGCGCTAATTAACCTAGATTAGTGCTTAACCTAACACTAACTAACTCTGTTTAGTTAGTTAACTAACCACTGACACGTGGGTCCCACAGGTCAGGTTTGACCTGGCCGACCCAGTTGACCACTGACATCACAGTGACGCAGTGCTGATGCAGTTAATTATTTTCTGGATTTATTCTTATTCAGGAAATTCCAAAAAATAGAGCTAACTTCTAAAACTCATATAAAATCAACCGTAGCTTCAAATCAAACAAATTATATATGAAAAATGATCAGAAAAATCTAATCTATCGATCTGTACTGATTTCATGCATGTTAGAGCAACTTAACCTTGCTGTATAGATGAAACATGATAATGCACTTATGTAAGTTCATAGTTAGGCTTGTATTTGAATCCTTGATTCAAATAAGCTCAAAACTTTTTGGTTGTAGTTGCACTAGCCCAACACACTCATTTTGCCATATCTTGATCATGCATTATATTGTTGCATTGCATTGATTGTGTTCTTCCTTGTTTGTCCGTATTTGTCCCCTCCCGGTAGACGATGTTCCGACGATGAGTTCGATGACACTGATGAAGAGCTATACTATCTTCAGAAGTGCCAGGGAAGCAAAACCCCCTTGTTCATTCCGATACAATCCCACTCTCTCGCTCCTGCTCTCTTTTACTGCATTAGGACAACAACGATTCATTTGTTACTTGCTGCGGTAGCTGAACCCCTTTATCCTTTGCATGACTTGTCATTGCCACAGTAAATAGATGAAACCCACTAGCATGAGTAGGAGTTGTTTGAGCCCTGATGTGCCTACTCATTCATGCTTGTTTGTCATGCCTGGTATGCTTAGAGTTGAGTTAGGTCTGATTCATCGGGGATGAATTGGAATGGTGTTGAACATGTCCTACTGTGTGTGAGCTAAGTGTGTGAACACGATTTGATAAAGGTAGCGGTGAGAGGCCATGCAGGAGTACATGGTGGGTTGTCTCATTGAAACCGTCCTCAGGAACTGAGTTATGTGTTTGTGATCCATGAACAACTACTACCACGCATTGGGCCCGAAACCAATGGACCCTCTCAACTTATTAACTGCCCTTGCCCTCTGTCCAAGAGTTGCAACTAGTTTCTGGTGTTTGTAGGATATGTGTTGGAGGCCGTGCGTAGCGCTGACCCTAGGGGTGGGCTATGATGCGGTAGATACACGGTGGCCCGGTGTACCGAGCGCCCGTTCGGTGTCTCGGGAACCCTGCACACATCGTTTGGGGCTGTGAGCGAAACTCCGGCCGGATCTCCTCGCGGATGGAACCCGAATAGGCGATAAACCTGGACTAGATACTTGTGTGGTTAGTCAGGTCGTGGCCGACTCCCTCGCCAGGCTACCGCTTGAAGATTGTCGATATACACGACGTGTACATGGTGGTAAGTGGCGAGAGCGTGTGTGAAGAAGTACACCCCTGCAGGGTTAACATCATCTATTCGAATAGCCGTGTCCGCGGTAATGGACTTCTGGGTTGCCTATAACAGTTCATAGACAAGTGAAAGTGGATACTCTAAAATGCGCAAGATAAGTGTGAGTGCTATGGATGGCGTTCTTGTAGGGAGACGAGAGCGGATCCATAGTGGTGTATTGGTATGGTGAATATGTGGACTCGTGTGCGCCGCCTCAAAAGAGTTACTTGCAGTCGTAGTTCAGGTTAGCCACTGAGTCAAAGCTGGCTTGCTGCAGTTAAACTCCACTACCCCCCTTTGTTGATACCGATGCATATGTAGTTAGTTCTGATGTAAGTCTTGCTGGGTACATTTGTACTCACGTTTGCCTATTTTATGTTTTGAAGAGAGACGTCAGTCTCGCTAGTAGTTCCGTGTGGACTTCGACGTTTAGTTTGATACCTCAGCTACGATCTTGTGCCCTCGGCAGGATCTGGTAGATAGTCAAGCTTCTCAGCCTTTTTCATTTGTAGATGTCTGTACTCAGACATGTTAAGCTTCCGTATGTGTTTTGACTTGTATGCTCTGAATGTTGGGTCATGAGACCCATGTTTGTAATATCTCGCTCCTCGGAGCCTAATGAATAAATACTTTGAGTCGTAGAGTTATGTTGTGATGCCATGTTGTATTCACACATATCGAGCATATTGTGTGTATGATTGAAATGCTTGGTATGTGTGGGATCCGACAATCTAGTTGTTTATCCTTGGCAGCCTCTCTTATGGGGAAATGTAGTCTAGTGCTCCCTTGAGCCATAGTAGTCTGCTACAGCCCGGTTCACCGGAGTCCTGCTAGCCCAGCACTACTGCTCAAGACACTTGACTGACCGGCATGTGTTTCACTTTGTTCCTGTGTCTGTCCCTTCAGGGAAATGTCACACGGTGACATCCGGAGTCCTGCCTAGCCTGCTACAGCCCGGGTTCCCAGAGTCCTGTTAGCCCAGTGCTACTGCCCGGATTCACACGCTGCTGACCGACATGCTCGATGTGATTCATGTATGCCTGTCCCCATGGGTTAGTGCCGCTTTGGGTTCACGACTAGCCATTTCAGTCCGGGTTCTCTATCATATGGATGCTAGCGACACTATCATATACGTGAGCCAAAAGGCGCAAACGGTCCCGGGCCATGGTAAGGCGACACCTATGGGAATACCGTGCGTGAGGCTGCAAAGTGATATGAGGTGTTACCGGCTAGATCGATGTGACTTGGAATCGGGGTCCTGACAGCTTTGGTATCAGAGCCTGACTGTCTGTAGGATTACCAAGCCAAACTGTTCGAAGTTGTGTCTAGAAATGCTTTAGTTATGTAGGGGAATTGATTGTGGAAGGGAACGTAAGGCTCTTTTTACTCCTTTACCTTATGGCCTTCTGATCTGAGTCATCCTCTTCTCTTCTACAGGGATTAAGAACTAGGCTTCTCTTCTATCTCTCAGGATGCCGTGTTACTGAAAGCACAAGTGCTTCCCAGGTGGTTTTGGTAATTAATGTCAACATATCTCTTGTTGGACTAACGTTTCTATCTAGCATGTTTCAGACAAGTTCAACAATGGAGTGGCATGGACTAAAGGTTGTGGGAACTCCTTCAAGATGCTAAGGACAAAGGATTGGCTAAAGCTTCAAGCTCAAGACTCTTCATTTTACACTTTTAGTGATCCAAGATCACATAGAGTCCATAGGAAAAGCCAATACTATCAAGGAGGGATGAGGTGTTGCTTAATGAGCCTTTTGCTCCATGTGCTTGATGATATGCTCCAAAACCCTCAGCTACTTTCCCACTTCCACATATGACCTAAACCCAAAGTCAAACTTGGACCTACCGATTCTTTCTATCCGGCGCCACCGAGTTTCACATGTCATAAGCCACTGCCAAACCCTAGCAAATCGGTTGTACCGATAGGGATCTCGGTCTCACCGAGATGGGATTGCAATCTCACTGTGTATGTCCATTGTCAAAATCGGTCTCACCGAGTTTAGGCAATCGGTACTACCGAGATTACAATGCAAACTCTCTGGGTAACTCATTACCAAAATCGGTCCAACCGAGTTTAGTAATCGGTCCCACCGAGTTTGCCTGACCAACTCTCTGGTTAGCTAATTACCAAATCGCTCTCACCGAGTTTGTGTAATCGGTCTCACCGAGATTATGTTATGCCCAAACCCTAACCATATCGGTCCCACCGAGATGCATGTCAGTCCCACCGAAAAACTCTAACGGTCACTAGGTTTACCGTTTCGGTCCGACCGAGTTTGTTGATTCGGTCCCACCGAGATTGGTAAATTGTGTGTAACAGTTGGATTTTAAGTGGAGGCTATATATACCCCTCCACCTCCTCTTCATTCGTGGAGAGAGCCATCAGAACACATCTACACTTCCAACTCATATGTTCTGATAAAGAACCACCTACCCTTGTGTTGAGGCCAAGATATTCCATTCCTACCATATGAATCTTGATCTCTAGCCTTCCCCAAGTTGCTTTCCACTCAAATCTTCTTTCCACCAAATCCAAATCCTGTGAGAGAGAGTTGAGTGTTGGGGAGACTATCATTTGAAGCACAAGATCAAGGAGTTCATCATCAACACACCATTTGTTACTTCTTGGAGAGTGGTGTCTCCTAGATTGGCTAGGTGTCACTTGGGAGCCTCCGACAAGATTGTGGAGTTGAACCAAGGAGTTTGTAAGGGCAAGGATATCGCCTACTTCGTGAAGATCTACCGCTAGTGAGGCAAGTCCTTCGTGGGCGATGGCCATGGTGGGATAGACAAGGTTGCTTCTTCGTGGACCCTTCGTGGGTGGAGCCCTCCGTGGACTCGCGCAACCGTTACCCTTCGTGGGTTGAAGTCTCCATCAACGTGGATGTAGGATAGCACCACCTATCCGAACCACGAGAAAAACATCCGTGTCTCCAATTGCGTTTGAATTCTCCAAACCCTTCCCTTTACATTCTTGCAAGTTGCATGCTTTACATTCCGCTGCTCATATACTCTTTGCATGCTTCCTTGATATGTATTGTGTATGTTGAAATTGTGCCTAAAACTCCACTCAAACCGAAAAAGCTTAAAAACTGCAACTTTAGCACTAAGTGTCTAATCACCCCCCTCTAGACACACCTACTTCTAGATCCTACAAGTGGTATCAGAGCTTTGGTCTCCATTGCCTTGGTTTAATCACCATTGGAGGAAGATGGATGTGTCTACTTTAGGGAGTCTTAGACATAGAGTGCCTATTCTTGATGGAGAGTATTTTCATGAATGGAAAAATGAGATGCTTGTGATTTTCACTCAATATCATTTGAACAAGTATATTGCTAGTCCTTGTGCTCCTCATGTTGATCCTATGCATCCCACTCTAAATGAAGATATTGACATGATTCGCAATCTTAGAACCGTTGAGCTCATCATTAGAGGATTGCCCAAATACTTGATTGCTAGTTTACCTACTCTAAATTGTGCCTACACTATATGGAAATTTCTTGAGGAACGATTCCCCAATTATTCCTTGAAAAATTTGGATGAAATTCTCCATAAATCTATTGCCATGAGTAAGATGAACTCTAGTGATCCTAAGTTTGGTAATTGTCTATTTGAGCTTACCAATCTCATGCGTGCTAAAGGAAATGTTGGGATCATTGGTGATATCATAAGCGAATTCATAAGAACTCATAAAAGTGACCACTTTGATGATCATATATCTAATGAATTACCCTCTCTAGGATATGATCAATCACAAGATGATGTTGAACATGGATACTATGATGAAGATGATGATAGTGACTTCGATCTTGACGATGCAATGAGACACTTTGGTCTTATGGCTAATCTTCGAGGATATGTGTCAGGAGGAAAGGAATGGGTTCTCGACAGTGGATGTACTGATCATATGACCGGAGACGAAGAGATGTTCCGTGAGCTTGCCGAAAATGACGACCCTCGAAAGTATGTCACCTTTGGTGATAATTCAAAGGGTAAGGTGGTTGGCCTTGGTAAGGTGGCCATCTCACACGATAGCTCCATTCAAAATGTCATGCTCTTTGAATATCTTGGGTACAACTTACTTTCAGTATCTAGACTTGCTGCGGTTTGAATGTCCTATTTACTGAGGTAGATTGCCAAGTGTTTCGACGAGACAATCATAAAATGGTCTTTACCGGTATACGTAGAGATGACCTTTACATTGTCGATTTCTCTAAAAAGGCACAACCTAAAACTTGCTTTATTGCTAAATCCTCAAAAGGCTGGTTGTGGCATAGACGACTAGGTCACGTTGGCATGAGAAACCTTGACAAGCTTATTAAAGGAAATCATATTCTTGGAGTTAACGATGTCATATTTGATAAGGATAGACTTTGTAGTGCTTGTCAAGCAGGTAAACAGGTTGGAGGAAGGCATCCCGTGAAGAACATCATGACCACAAGGAGGCCACTCGAGCTACTTCACATGGATCTTTTTGGTCCCAATGCCTACAAGAGTCTCGGTGGAAATTCTTTTGGTCTAGTTATAGTTGATGATTTTCAAGATTTACGTGGGTGTTCTTTCTTGATGACAAATCGCAGGTCCAAAAGATCTTCAAAAACTTTGCTAGGAAGGCCCAGAATCAGTTTGACGTGAAGATTAAGAAGGTTCGGAGTGACAACGGAACGGAGTTCAAGAACGCAAATGTGGACACCTTTCTTGACGAAGAAGGGATTTCACACGAGTTCTCGGCTACGTACACACCTCAACAAAATGGAGTTGTTGAGAGGAAGAACCGGATGCTCATCAAAATGGCGAGAACGATGCTTGATGAGTACAAGACGCCGAAGCACTTCTGGGCAGAAGCGGTTGAGACGGCTTGTCATGCAACAAATCGCTTGTATCTTCACAAGCTACTCGGCAAGACGGCATACGAGCTCCTCCCGGTAACAAACCCCAAGTTGGATACTTTCGAGTATTTGGCTCAAAGTGCTACATTCTAGATAAGCATCGTCGTTCAAAGTTTGCTCCTAAATCTCATGAAGGTTTCCTACTTGGTTATGGCTCAAACTCTCACACTTACCGTGTCTACAACAATTTCACCCGAAAGGTTGAAGAAACGGTAGATGTGAAGTTTGATGAATCTAATGGCTCGCAAGTAGAGCAATTGCCAATTGATGTAGGAGACAAAGACCCTTCGGAAGCAATCCAAGACTTGTCTATTGGCAAAATTCGTCCAACGGAGGTGAAAGAGAGTACCTCGTCCGTCCAAGTGGAAGCCTCTACTTCACGACAAGGTGAACCAATAATCGACCCAGAGGCATCCACAAGTGGGACACACCAAGATGAAGAAAACGGGGAAATGCGTCAAGACGAACATCAACAACCTCCTTCTCCACCATGACAAGAGAACAACAACGCCAATAATGAAGAAGGCCAAGAAGAAGAACAAGATGAAGAAGAAGTTCAACGAAGACCCAAGCAAAAGCTTTCACGAGTTCGAGCAAGAATTGCCAAAGATCATCCCGTCGAGCAAATCTACAATGATATCCAAACTGGGAGAATTACTCGCTCAGAAACTCGTTTAGCTAACTTTTGTGAAAACTATTCATTCATCTCTAGCATTGAACCTATGAAGGTTAAAGAAGCATTGGAAGATCCAGATTGGATAAACGCTATGCATGAAGAGCTACACAACTTTGAGAGAAACCAAGTTTGGACATTGGTTGAGAAGCCCGACAACAACCACAACATCATTGGTACCAAGTGGGTGTTTCGCAACAAGCAAGATGAAGATGGACAAGTGGTTCGCAACAAAGCACGTCTCGTCGCCCAAGGGTACACACAAGTCGAAGGTATGGACTATGGTGAGACATATGCTCCCGTTGCTAGACTCGAGTCTATTCGCATCTTACTTGCCTATGCTAATCACCATAATATCACCTTGTACCAAATGGACATTAAAAGTGCTTTTCTAAATGGTGAAATAGAGGAGGAAGTTTATGTCAAACAACCTCCCGGCTTTGTCAATCCTAAGAAACCTAATCATGTTTACAAACTTCAGAAAGCTCTTTATGGTCTTAAACAAGCTCCTAGAGCATGGTATAAATGCTTGGCTAAGTTCCTTATTGCAAGTGGTTTTGAAATTGGAAAAATTGATTCTACACTTTTTACTAAAAGAGTTAATGGAGAACTATATGTGTGCCAAATTTATGTTGATGATATTATATTTGGTTCAACTAACCCTCGTTTTAGTGAAAAGTTTGGAAAGCTAATGTCGGAGAAGTTTGAGATGTCTATGATGAGTGAACTCAAATCCTTTCTCGGTTTGCAAATCAAGCAAACTAAGGAAGGTACATTTGTATCTCAAACGAAGTACACCAAAGACTTATTCAAGAAGTTCAATATGCAAGAATGCAAAGGTATGTCTACACCCATGCCTACTAGTGGACATAATGACTTGACCAAAGATGGTGAACCGGTTGATCAAAAGGTTTATCGCTCTATGATTGGTTCATTGTTATACCTATGTGCCTCTCGTCCCAATATTATGCTAAGTGTGTGCATGTGTGCACGATATCAAGCTGCTCCTAAAGAAAGTCATCTTAAGGCCGTGAAAAGGATAGTGAGATACCTAATTCATACACCAAATTTTGGCATTTGGTATCCTAAGAGGTCCTCTTTTGATCTTGTTGGCTATTCTGACTCGGATTATGCCGGAGACAAGGTTGATAGAAAGTCCACTTCGGGTACTTGTCAATTTCTTGGTAGATCTCTTGTGTCTTGGTCCTCCAAGAAACAAAACTCAGTATCCTTATCTACCGCCGAAGCGGAGTACATTGCCGCTGGTTCATGTTGTGCTCAATTACTTTGGATGACCCAAACTCTTAAAGATTATGGGGTCTATGTGAAACATGTTCCATTGCTTTGTGACAATGAAAGTGCTATCAAAATTGGTCATAATCCTGTGCAACATTCTCTCACTAAGCTTATTGAAGTTCGTCATCATTTCATTCGAGACCATGTTGCAAAGGGTGACATTGATCTTAAACATGTTCGCACCGATAAGCAATTAGCAGATATATTCACTAAACCTCTTGATGAGAAAGTGTTTTGCAGGTTGAGAGGAGAATTGAACATCATTGATGCCTCGAACTTGGAATAGAAACTCCATTGGATACATGCAAGACATGAGCTTATGGCCAATCCATGATATATCTCTTATGATGACTATCTTATGTCTTGGATATATTTGTATCTTGTATGATATCTAACCCATGTAGGTACTTGGTTGAATCAAATTCTATGAGATTGCAACTCACTCACATCTTGGGCAATCTCTACATCACCAAGTCTCTACACAACGGTGGTTGACGACAAGGAAGCACGAAACCATTTGAACATATCCTTTGACAAATTCTATGTTTAGCTTCATGATTGTGATTTTTGGATATACAAGTGCTTTTCCTTGCTAGAACTAACCCATGTAGGAAGATGAACTCAAATTCCAAGGGGTGCTCCCAACTCATGATGAGCTACATCGACTTCGAGCACCCACACAAGTTCAACTACATGAGCAAGATCCACACCACCACCCAAGGTATGTTGTTCCATCCTAGAGAAGCTTTACTCCAAGTCATGAGATAAAGCAACTCCACAGGATGTGAATACATCAAGATGCTTAAACGAAAAATGGTAACCCCATTTTAAGCTTAAACGATGAGTATGACCTATGATCAAGTGTTCTCACTCGACTCCTAAGTCAATATACTCTAACATAGGTGACTATGTCACCGCCCAATTCTAGATGAAGTTCTTTTGTGTTCTTTTCTGTGTTATTGCATTTGTCCCTTGCATATTTGTTTCCCTCTTTTTAAAAAAAAACTTCAACTAGAACCTTTCATTCTTTTCTTTTTGATTCTTATTCCGCATATTTCTGCATCAAATTCCTTGCAAATCTTTCAGTTAATTCATTGCAAATATTTGTGAGATCTTATTTGACTAGTGAGCTGCGGTGACAAGTGTTTTCTCTGTAGTAAACTCAGTTTCACCGAATTGAACATTTCGGATCAACCGAATCCCTTCGGTACCACCGAAACATGACGCTCGGTGCCACCAATCTCGCAACAGGAAAATAGTTTGCCATTTGTTCTATATTTCTTCTGATCCAGCTCCACTCGATGAATCTTATCCTCTACAAGCATCACAGTTTTATCCATTGCTTTGTGCTGAATCTCAAGGACCAAACCTATTCGACAGATTCCAGAAGAACCTTCTTGGAAATTGATGTCAAAGGGGGAGAGAGAGATCACATCAAAGCTTATCATCAGGGAGAAAGAGAGGGAAAGTATTAAGGGGGAGAAAGAGATCTCCAGGGGGAGAGAACACTCAAGGATCCCAGATGCTTGATATTCAAGAGGAGAGATGCCACATGTCTTTTTGGGGGGAAAGACATGTTCATTTGTCTTATGTGCTTATTTGAATTAAGTTCTATTCATATCTTTCAGCTCTGATTTTCTGTTCCCTATCTTCTCCCAATATCCCATGTCAGATTCAGGGGGAGTAAGACATCTAAGGGAAAGAAGTCATTCAAATTCATTGCATATCTTTACTCTTGGGGACATGTCTAATCTAATGTGGTACTTTGTACTCACTATCTACATGTCATCCCAGTCCTGGTATTCTTGTGGTTTCTTTTGGTTTGCTCTGACTAGTGGATGTACCTGTGTTATCTAACCTTGTTTGTGCAGGTTCATTCGATCCTAAGCCAACTTAAGACTACAAGGTAAGTATATGCATCAGAATCATGAGTATGAGGAATTCTTGCTTTTGTACATACTGTTTGCAAGAAGGACTCATAAGCATGAAGGTATTTCTCTGAATAATAATCTTTTGCTCTGATGCATATGGCCAAGATACATGTAACACATTGCCTTCTCTGTCATGGTTATGCTCTCACATGCATCTATATTTTATATTCACATGATTGCATACATGTAGGGGGAGTCTATGCTTGCTACATGTTCTTCCAAAGCTTTACTTGCTATTCCTTGTATCTTTATCTAAAGCTTTGATGTATGTTGCCATCAATTACCAAAAAGGGGGAGATTGAAAGCACAAGTGCTTCCCAGGTGGTTTTGGTAATTAATGTCAACATATCTCTTGTTGGACAAACGTTTCTATCTAGCATGTTTCAGACAAGTTCAACAATGGAGTGGCATGGACTAAAGGTTGTGGGAACTCCTTCAAGATGCTAAGGACAAAGGATTGGCTAAAGCTTCAAGCTCAAGACTCTTCATTTTACACTTTTAGTGATCCAAGATCACATTGAGTCCATAGGAAAAGCCAATACTATCAAGGAGGGATGAGGTGTTGCTTAATGAGCCTTTTGCTCCATGTGCTTGATGATATGCTCCAAAACCCTCAGCTACTTTCCCACTTCCACATATGACCTAAACCCAAAGTCAAACTTGGACCCACCGATTCTTTCTATCCGGCGCCACCGAGTTTCACATGTCATAAGCCACTGCCAAACCCTAGCAAATCGGTTGTACCGATAGGGATCTCGGTCTCACCGAGATGGGATTGCAATCTCACTGTGTATGTCCATTGTCAAAATCGGTCTCACCGAGTTTAGGCAATCGGTACTACCGAGATTACAATGCACATTCTCTGGGTAACTCATTACCAAAATCGGTCCAACCGAGTTTAGTAATCGGTCCCACCGAGTTTGCCTGACCAACTCTCTGGTTAGCTAATTACCAAAATCGGTCTCACCGAGTTTGTGTAATCGGTCTCACCGAGATTACATTATGCCCTAACCCTAACCATATCGGTCCTACCGAGTTTCATGTCGGTCCCACCGAAATCTCTAACGGTCACTAGGTTTACTAAATCGGTCCGACCGAGTTTGTTGATTCGGTCCCACCGAGATTGGTAAATTGTGTGTAACGGTTGGATTTTGTGTGGAGGCTATATATACCCCTCCACCTCCTCTTCATTCGTGGAGAGAGCCATCAGAACACATCTACACTTCCAACTCATATGTTCTGAGAGAGAATCACCTACCCTTGTGTTGAGACCAAGATATTCCATTCCTACCATATGAATCTTGATCTCTAGCCTTCCCTAAGTTGCTTTCCACTCAAATCTTCTTTCCACCAAATCCAAATCCTGTGAGAGAGAGTTGAGTGTTGGGGAGACTATCATTTGAAGCACAAGAGCAAGGAGTTCATCATCAACACACCATTTGTTACTTCTTGGAGAGTGGTGTCTCCTAGATTGGCTAGGTGTCACTTGGGAGCCTCCAACAAGATTGTGGAGTTGAACCAAGGAGTTTGTAAGGGAAAGGATATCACCTACTTCGTGAAGATCTACCGCTAGTGAGGCAAGTCCTTCGTGGGCGATGGCCATGGTGGGATAGACAAGGTTGCTTCTTCATGGACCCTTCGTGGGTGGAGCCCTCCGTGGACTCGCGCAACCATTACCCTTCGTGGGTTGAAGTCTCCATCAACGTGGATGTAGGATAGCACCACCTATCCGAACCACGGGAAAAACATCCGTGTCTCCAATTGCGTTTGAATTCTCCAAACCCTTCCCTTTACATTCTTGCAAGTTGCATGCTTTACATTCCGCTGCTCATATACTCTTTGCATGCTTGCTTGATATGTATTGTGTATGTTGAAATTATGCCTAAAACTCCACTCAAACCGAAAAAGCTTAAAAACTGCAAGTTTAGCACTAAGTGTCTAATCACCCCCCTCTAGACACACCTACTTCTAGATCCTACAGTTACTAAACCGTAGTTGCCTAGGATTGTTGAGTTCAAGCCTCAGTTCAGTTCCTACTACTTCCATATGTTCATAGTTGGCCTCAGAACCTTGATATTGTGATGTTGAGTGGTTATGCCACCATTTTGCAGGATGTCTCAAATCATTTTGAGCATTTACAGCCGTTATGCTGTCCGAGTCAGCCCAGTTTCTAAATAGTCTGATGCATTTGCAAATCCTTTCTTTCCGTTCCCTATTTCCTTTTGGGCCAGATTAAGCACACTACATGGTCTGTTAAGGTACTCCGTTGCCTCGACGTATAGGTTGGAGCTATTATTATGACCCCATGTGTTTTAGGGAGTCACCTAGCAATCTAGCCATGTTTTGTGTTCTCGGTGTGATGATTCTGGCCACCATCCTCGAAAGCATCCCGTGATGCCATTTAATTAGTAGGTATTATATTCTTGGGTTTTGAACCCGATATTCACTCCACTCACCTCCTGTTGATAGTGTTTGCTAGTTCCTTTAGGATATTAGTAACCTTTGTGATAGACCTCGAGGTTCGTGGTATTTCCTTCTTCCAAATACCATGAACTGCTTATGGCAGAAGTTCCTCGCGGAACCGAAAGATCACAACCAGAGTGCTCTTGACGAGCTCTCGATTCTATGATGTGACTCTGTTAGTTCTACCTTCTCTACATGGGTTATCCAGAAGAAACCTGTTGAACTTGGTTCGACATACTAATCTATGCATCTACAACTCAGAAAGTTATATGTTCCTTGGAGTTGTCCCTCTTTACTCGTACTCTGACCCTCGTCTATCAATTGATAGTCAGGAGTATGTGTGCATTCGTTCATCGATACCTGTTACTCTTGTGGTCCGTCGAGCCGTTCTATTTCAGAATGACTAGGAGAAACAAACTCCAGTACCTCCTCCATCTCTAGGATTGGGTCAAAGCAGTTGTATTCCGCAGATCAAAATGCCAATCCAGCTTTTGTTCTGTTCTACCTTGGAGTATTACTCTATTTATGTCAAGAATATTATAGGAATTGCACCATCTCTTATGAATTCTTGATGCAGTGATACTTCTCACCATCATCATTCATTCCTCGGTCTAGGTGTTGTTGTAACCGGAATGCCGACAAGTGAATTGTGATGTGTGAAATCAATGCTCCGAGCAACTCGTTGCTTGGTAGTAAATGGACAATATTCTCATTCTTAGCGTGTTGGTTATTAAATCATCATCCTAAGATTGACCGTGCTACCTAGTCCTTATTTCTGGTGCACTCCTCGATCAATGAGTTAGGATTGTGTCAATCCCTCACTATTTTGATCATATCATCTTGCCCTGAAAAGCAAGGTTGTTCTCGAGCTTAGTAACATATCGGTGGTTCGTGATTTTTCGAATATCTTCTCGGAAGTATTACCAGGTTGTTCCTTAACCGTTATGTTGAGCTCGTGATCAAGTTGGTTTTCCTCTAAACCAACCATTCTCCAAGAATCTATGTTGGATACCCCTGAACTAGTTGGTTAAGCTAAACAACAGCTTGGAGAGTTGGAAGATAAAAGCTTGTTCATCATTAAGGGATATCCTTTGTGTGTGTGTGTGTGTGTGTGTGTGTGTGTGTGTGTGTGTGTGTGTGTTGAAGAAAGATGTTATCTTCACCGATTGGTCCCTGTGATCAGTGGTTGGACCTATTGACTTATCAAAACTTTGATTTGAGCATGGGTTATCTTCAACTCAAATCAGAACCAACGATATTCGCAATGTTGTCTTACTCGTGGTTGATCCCTCGAGCATACACCATTACATCTTTTGGTCTGACCAATGCTATCACTGTGTTCACATGTTGGTGGAAGTCCAGTGATACGGAAATTCCGATGAGTTTCTATTGAGCCCATCAGCAGCATCTTGTCTCCTCCATGATTCATGCTGAACATTGAGCTAGTGTTGGAAACTTCTGTAAGCATTACCTTCATGTCCCGTTCATGAAATACATGTTTGGTTTAAGATGTGATTTTCTCCAAGTTCATGTGCATTAGGTGCAAGTTGCCGCCGTGAATTGGGAAAGATTGTTTTTGTTATCTCCGGAATCATCCCAAGTTAGTCATGCATGTGCGAAGTATTCTATGGTTTGATAGGCTCGCTACCTCCACTCCATGTGTAATTCCTAACACCCCAAGCCACTGATTGACTTGTTCAAGGAAAAGAAGTCTAGCGCGCGTAAAGACTTTGAAATCCTTGATGATGGATCCTAACCTAAACTCGATAGTGTTTTATTATAAGAATACTACGTGGTCATGCTTGTCTTGGTCACCGTGTTCACATGTTTGTAGCAGAACCAGCTCATGTTTTGGAGCATGCTATCGTAGTTCATTTTCCTGAGAATCCTGCAACGTCATCTCTTCGGTTAGTGTTGCAAATTTTCTTTTCCAGATATGCTGTCTAAAATGTCCTGTTACCAACCAGATCTGAATCTCAGACAGATATGATGGTTGGAACTAGTCCAAGATCTATGCTGTAGGTTCCGACAAGGTTGATGTTGGCCGACACACCTAGCCGGAAGATCTATCATTGTAGTATCTTGATTAAGCTATTTGACCATCTTCTCCATGAGGATTTAGTGCAACTTATTCTAGAAGTTGTTCCTTATGGATCCTTGTGCTCCTAGTTTCTTCGATTATGCTATAACCATTCAAACAGTGGAATCACTCTCGTTGAGTTATTCACAGTTACCAGAATCATTCCCAGCATTTGCATTTTGTTTCCAGCTTGCACCTCAGTAACTACTGTTTAGGATCATCTTCAAAAGTGGTCCTACTATGGGACCCATCCATCCCCGATGATAAGCAAAATCATCCATTGTGTTGTCTTCAACAAGGTAGTCCACATCATCCATTCTAGTCGGGGTATGCCATCCCTTCGTACTCCGCCAAACGATTGTTATGGTTTGCCTTAAGCTGGTATGAAGAGTATCAATGATCTATGGATCAAAAGTAATTCTTTTTGCCATTTAAGTGAATATTTCTGCGAGTCACCTTCCTCAAGGTGTCTCGTTGTGGTATCATGGCAACCCAACTCCTCGCCACGTTGACACCGTTCACCACCCCCCTAGGCGTGGGAATTCCGCTACTTATTTAAACCTTGTCATATGCTCATTTCCATCATTCTTGATGTGTGTATCGTGTCTCATCTCGACAGATGCCGCTATGTCTCGTTCTGTGAGTTGATCATCGATTGCTCGATCTTCGAGAAGATCAATTCTTCGAGAGTTTCCTTTCTTCCCGTTATCGTGTTGGATGGAGATCTCAGAGCAAGACATCGAGACAAAGATGGTGATCGTGTCAACGTTCCTATGAAGTGCAACCTGGATCGTGAAGACCGTGTTAGCTTGTGTCCCTCTGTCTTCTTACCTCATGTCTTGAATCTCGGGACGAGATTCTTGTTTAGTGGGGGTGAGTTGTCACAGCCCTAGAAATCTTCTTGTAATTAGTGGCATTGCATCCATGCATCTTTTTCAATTTCAGTTAATCTTGAAATGGGGATGACAGAACCCCAGCACCTCCCCTAAAACCAACTAGGCTTTACTAAAATTGGTTTCAATGAACCCAAAATGCCTTCACAAAATGTTCATCATTTCTGGATTGGGCTAAAACCCCTGGCAAAAATGGTGCACACTTTTCTAGGACATTCTGGATTTTTGAATTAAATCATAAGTATTTGAATTCGGACATTTAAATTCTATAAAATATTTTAAATGTCCAAATAATCCTGAAAGCATTTGAGGGCTGTTGGAAATAGTTTCAAAGGAGCCCACAATTATTTTCAGGATTTCTGGAAACGTTTTAGTATTTTTAATAAAGCCCAACAGTTACAGAAAATTAGAAAACAGAAAACAATTTAGAAAGAGAGAGAGAGAAAGGCCAGAGGCCACTTACCTGGCTGGCCCGACCCATCTAGCCTGTGCCAGTCATCACCTACCTCTGCCAGTAGGCAGAGGAGGGACACCGTGACGCCACCGAGCTCACCACGCCACCTCCCTGCCTGCCTGCCCTCGCCCACGCCAGCGCGACGCCTCGAAACGCCTCTGCGGTGCCGCCCGGACCCCATGGACCCCTCCATTCGCCCCCAACGCCTCTCCCTCGCCCATTCCCTGTCATGGCCGAAGCCTCCATGGACACGCCGCCGTAACCCCGCGCCCACAGCCACTCCCTCGCCTCTCCGACCTGCCCACGGGCTCCGCCTCCATCGCCCGCGCCTCTCCGTCAGCTTACGCGACGCCAGACGCCCTGCATCATCCTCTGCCCCACCATCTTCGCCGCCTCTGCCCTGAGATCGCCGGCGGCCGCACGACCCCTTCAGCCCCTCCCCGAGCTCACCGACTCGCTCGTCGTGTTCTACGTGAGCTTCTGATCATCCTCCCCCTCTCCGTTCTCTCTTTTGCACGCCGTAGCCGCCACACCCCTCTCGCTCGACCGCGCCACCGCCTGCACTCGAGGCCAACACGACTCCGGCGACCATTTGGTCCGGGCGTCGTGTCCAACATGCTCGCCGCCTCGCGTAGCTGCTGTAGGTGCCACGAACGCGATACCACGACCACTGCAGCCCCGTAGCCACAAACACCCGAATGCCAGCGCCGCCCCGAGCTCGTTTCTGGCTGTCCACGTTGCTGCCGCATGCCTCCCTGGATGCGGGCGAGCCCCAGCTCCCCGCGCGTGTTCTTGGCCACCCGTTTGGTCGCCGGAGATGCAAACCCGAGCCCCTCCACCGCGTCTGGCCTCGCCGGCGTCATGTCGCCGGTGGGTTTGACCCCGCTGACCGTTGACTAGGTGGGCCCAGTTTGACCCCTGGGTCATTGACGTGTGGGCCACCCTTGTTAATTATTAGTTAGGTTAGTTTAGCGCTAATTAACCTAGATTAGTGCTTAACCTAACACTAACTAACTCTATTTAGTTAGTTAACTAACCACTGACACGTGGGTCCCACAGGTCAGGTTTGAACTGGCGGACCCAGTCGACCGCTGACGTCACAGTGATGCAGTGCTGATGCAGTTAATTATTTTCTGGATTTATTCTTATTCAGGAAATTCCAAAAAATAGAGCTAACTTCTAAAAATCATATAAAATCAACCGTAGCTCCAACTCAAACAAATTATATATGAAAAATGATCAGAAAAATCCAATCTATCCATACTGGTTTCATGCATGTTAGAGCAACCTAACCTTGCTGTATAGATGAAACATGATAATGCACTTATGTAAGTTCATAGTTAGGCTTGTATTTGAATCCTTGATTCAAATAAGCTCAAAACCTTATGGTTGTAGTTGCACTAGCCGAACACACTCATTTTGCCATGTCTTGATCATGCATCATATTGTTGCATTGCATTGATTGTGTTCTTCCTTGTTTGCCAGTATTTGTCCCCTCTCGGTAGACGAGTTTCTGACGATGAGTTCGATGACACCGATGAAGAGCTATACTATCTTCAGAAGTGCCAGGCAAGCAAAACCCCCTTGTTCATTCCGATACAATCCCACTCTCTCGCTCCTGCTCTCTTTTACTGCATTAGGACAACAACGATTCATCTGTTACTTGCTGCGGTAGCTGAACCCCTTTATCCTTTGCATGACCTGTCATTGCCACAGTAAATAGATGAAACCCACTAGCATGAGTAGGAGTTGTTTGAGCCCTGATGTGCCTACTCATTCATGCTTGTTTATCATGCCTGCTATGCTTAGAGTTGAGTCAGGTCTGACTCATCGGGGATGAATTGGAATGGTGTTGAACATGTCCTACTGTGTGTGAGCTAAGTGTGTGAACACGATTTGGTAAAGGTAGCGGTGAGAGGCCATGTAGGAGTACATGGTGGGCTGTCTCATTGAAACCGTCCTCAGGAACTAAGTTCTGTGTTTCTGATCCATGAACAGCTACTACCACGCATTGGGCCCGAAACCAATGGACCCTCTCGACTTATTAACTGCCCTTGCTCTCTGTCCAGGAGTTGCAACTAGTTTCTGGTGTTTGTAGGATATGTGTTGGAGGCCGTGCTAGCGCGGACCCTAGGGGTGGGCTATGATGCGGTAGATACACTGTGGCCCGGTGTACCGAGCGCCCGTTTGGTGTCTCGGGAACCATGCACACATTATTTGGGGCTATGAGCGAAACTCCGGCCGGATCTCCTCGCGGATGGAACCCGAATAGGCGATAAACCTGGACTAGAGACTTGTGTGGTTAGTCAGGTCGTGGCCGACTCCCTCGCCAGGCTTCCGCTTGAAGGTTGCCGAGATACACGATGTGTACATGGTGGTAAGTGGCGAGAGCGTGTGTGAAGAAGTACACCCCTGCAGGGTTAACATCATCTATTCGAATAGCCGTGTCCACGGTAATGGACTTCTGGGTTTCCAATAACAGTTCATAGACAAGTGAAAGTGGATACTCTAAAATGCGCAAGATAAGTGTGAGTGCTATGGATGGCGTTCTCGTAGGGAGACGGGAGCGGATCCATAGTGGTGTATTGGTATGGTGAATATGTGGACTCGTGTGCGCCACCTCAAAAGAGTTACTTGTAGTCGTAGTTCAGGTTAGCCACTGAGTCAAAGCTGGCTTGCTGCAGTTAAACTCCACTACCCCCCTTTGTTGATACCGATGCATATGTAGTTAGTTCTGATGTAAGTCTTGCTGGGTACATTTGTACTCACGTTTGCCTATTTTATGTTTTGCAGAGAGACGTCAGTCTCGCTAGTAGTTCCGTGTGGACTTCGACGTTTAGCTTGATACCTCAGCTACGATCTTGTGCCCTTGGCAGGATCTGGTAGATAGTCAGGCTTCTCAGCCTTTTTCATTTGTAGATGTCTATACTCAGACATGTTAAGCTTCCGTATTTTTTTGACTTGTATGCTCTGAATGTTGGGTCATGAGACCCATGTTTGTAATATCTCGCTCCTCGGAGCCTAATGAATAAATACTTTGAGTCATAGAGTTATGTTGTGATGCCATGTTGTATTCCCACATATCAAGCATATTGTGTGTATGATTGAAATGCTTGGTATGTGTGGGATCCGACAATCTAATTGTTTATCCTTGGCAGCGTCTCTTATGGGGAAATGTAGTCTAGTGCTTCCTTGAGCCATAGTAGTCCGCTACAGGCCAGTTCACCGGAGTCCTGCTAGCCCAGCACTACTGCTCAAGACACTTGACATGCCGGCATGTGTTTCACTTTGTTCCTATGTCTGTCCCTTCGGGGAAATGTCACGCGGTGACATCCAGAGTCCTGCCTAGCCTGCTACAGCCAGTGTTGGGGATATTACTACTGGGCATAAACCAGCCTATCTGGGCCGGGTTAACTTCATTAGTAGTTAAGTATATAAAAGCCCATGAAGGTAGATGAGGGCTTAAAAGCCCATGATCGGTTTAAGGCGTGTAGCTGTAAACCGACGTCGGTATGTAAACTTGTGTTGTAAGTTAGGAATAAGTAGAGACGAAACCGGACACGAGTATGGGCCGGTGTTGGGACTCTGTAAACCGACGGGTGTCACCCATGTATATAAGGGGACGACCCGATGGCGGTTTGTAGGATCGAAAGTATGTCTAGAGGGGGGGGGGGGTGATTAGACTACTTGACCAAATAAAAACTTAAGCTTTTCCCAATTTTAGTTCTTGGCAGATTTTAATAACTTTAGGACAAGTCAAGCAATCATCACACAATTCAAGCAAGCATGCAAAGAGTATATAGGCAGCGGAAAATAAAACATGCAACTTGCAAGAATGTAAAGGGAAGGGTTTGGAGAATTCAAACGCTATTGGAGACACGGATGTTTTTCCCGTGGTTCGGATAGGTGGTGCTATCCTACATCCACGTTAGTGGAGACTTCAACCCACGAAGGGTAACGGTTGCGTGAGTCCACGGAGGGCTCCACCCACGAAGGGTCCACGAAGTAGCAACCTTGTCTATCCCACCATGGCCATCGCCCACGAAGGACTTGCCTCACTAGCGGTAGATTTTCACGAAGTAGGCGATCTCCTTGCCCTTACAAACTCCTTGGTTCAACTCCACAATCTTGTCGGAGGCTCCCAAGTGACACCTAGCCAATCTAGGAGACACCACTCTCCAAGAAGTAACAAATGGTGTGTTGATGATGAACTCCTTGCTCTTGTGCTTCAAATGATAGTCTCCCCAACACTCAACTCTCTCTCACAGGATTTGGATTTGGTGGAAAGAAGATTTGAGTGGAAAGCAACTTGGGGAAGGCTAGAGATCAAGATTCATATGGTAGGAATGGAATATCTTGGCCTCAACACAAGGGTAGGTGGTTCTTTCTCAGAACATATGAGTTGGAAGTGTAGATGTGTTCTGATGGCTCTCTCCACGAATGAAGAGGAGGTGGAGGGGTATATATAGCCTCCACTTAAAATCCAACCGTTACACACAATTTACCAATCTCGGTGGGACCGAATCAACAAACTCGGTCGGACCGAAACGGTAAACCTAGTGACCGTTAGAGTTTTTCGGTGGGACTGACATGCATCTCGGTAGGACCGATATGGTTAGGGTTTGGGCATAACGTAATCTCGGTGAGACCGATTACACAAACTCGGTGAGACTGATTTGGTAATTAGCTAACCAGAGGGTTGGTCAGGCAAACTCGGTGGGACCGATTTGCTCTTTCGGTGAGACCGAAAAGTTACAAAAGGGAAACAGAGAGTTTGCATTGCAATCTCGGCGGGACCGATTCGCTCTTTCGGTGAGACCGAAAAGTTACGAAAGGGAAACAGAGAGGTTGCAATCCCATCTCGGTGAGACCAAGATCCCTTTCGGTGAAACCGATTTGCTAGGGTTTGGCAGTGGCTTATGACAAGTGAAACTCGGTGGCGCCGGATAGAAAGAATCGGTATGACCGAGTTTGGCTTAGGGTTTAGGTCATTTGTGGATATGGGAAAGTAGTTGAGGATTTTGGAGCATATCATTAAGCACATAAGGCAAAGAGCTCATTAAGCAACACCTCATCCCTCCTTGATAGTATTGGCTTTTCCTATGGACTCAATGTGATCTTGGATCACTAAAATGTAAAATGAAGAGTCTTGAGCTTTTGAGCTTGAGCCAATCCTTTGTCCTTAGCATTTTGAGGGTTCCACTTTCACCATTCATGCCATGCCAATCATTGAGCTTTCCTGAAATAGTTATCTTGGAATATCATTAGCTCAATGAGCTATATGTTGTTATGAATTACCAAAACCACCTAGGGATAGTTGCACTTTCATGGTTCAAGGACAACAGACAACAACTCGAGACTTAGGCAAAGCTTGTTTGCTCCCTAGTCATCGAAACCCCATCAATTCCATCACAACTATACGTAGGCTTTTACCTTCATCGAAGGGGCCGAACTAGTATAAACCTTCTTGCGTCCCTGTGTCCACTTTAACCCCTTCAAGCTAACCCGTTGCGATGGCTCCACGACTAAGTCCTTTCATGAGGACATCTGCCGTGACAAAACCACGACAGTTGGCGCCCACCGTGGGGCTATCGCACGATGGTTTCAAGTTCTTGGAGGGCAACTTCGAAGGACTCAAGGGTTACGCTATGGGCCGGATGACCAAGAGTCGTCGCGGCAAGCTCTACATCGACGATGCAGGATGGGGCCCCGAGGCATGCTCAATTGAGTACGGGTACCGGGTCCCCTTTGGTGGCATACACGTCTTCATTGGCAAGATCGGTGAACCGGGCCCTGAGCCGGACATCTGCACCGACCTCGTCGAAACGGCTCAGCGTGCACGATCCGCCCAGGTTAAGCCGGCCGTGAAGCATGCTTTCGTGGGAGTCATCCACGGAGGAGACTATGAGGATGGACCGGAATCTGGTGGCGAGACCGTCGTTTATTCCGGCGACGAGTCATCAACCGGAGAAACCAAATCGTTGTATCATCTACAAGATGGCCGGATTGGGGGCTGTTCCGATGGCGACAGTATTCTGGACCCCTCTGATCTGCCCAACCGGGTTGGAATATTCATGGCCGGTACACAAGCAGCGATCCACTCTTCGACTGCAGCAGCAATGATCTCCGGGTCAGGGACGGCGACGGCAGCCGGGGCAGGAGGCCCTGTGCACCCACCGGCGCAAGTTTTATCTGATCTGTTCGATACGTTGGCTACGCTCATGGCAGAAGCTAACCCGGCGGATCAGAACGCCCACGATGCGGAAATTGCGAAGGTGAAGGATCAGATAACTCAAGCCAAGGCCGACCTAGCAGCTAAGAATGCCAGGATGACTGCAGAGCGGGCCGCTTTGGATGTGCAGGCTTACCGGCTTATGCTGGATCAGAAAGCATCGCACAGAGTCTTGAAAAGAAAACACCGGTCTCGCCTGCCTCCGGTTTACGACGCGAGGTGCCTCTTCAACACTCCAGGAGCAGGGGCCAGTAACCCGCCAGTGTTAAACCGGGCGGAAGCTCCCGGAGCTGATGCGCCGATTCAGCCACGCTTGATGGACCCGCCTCGTCAGAATAACATCATACCGCGGCCTGTCCCGACGCCTCCGGGTCATTATTCCAACCCAAGGGACAACCTCGTGGCTGCCGCTTCACGACTGGAGGCCATCCCAATTGAAGGTGATTCTCCGTAGGCGGTGGAGATGCGCCGGGTTAAGGAGCTTCTTCGAACAACTCTGATTCAACAGGAAGCATATTCATACAGCCGCGACCGGATTCACTCTACTCCTCGCCCAAGCCGGAGTTACAGCAGGTGTTGGGGATATTACTACTGGGCGTAAATCGGCCTACCAGGGCCGGGTTAACTTCATCAGTAGTCCTAGAGTGTTAAAGCCCAAGAAGACAGATGAAGGCCCAAGGCCGCAGTCGGTTCAACACTTATGGCCGTAAACCGGCCTTGTATGTAAACTTGTATTATAAGTTAGGAATAAGGAGAGGCCAACCCGGGTATGAATATGAACCGGAGATTGGGACTCTGTGAACCGACGGGCATCACCCGTGTATATAAGGGGACGACCTGACAGTGGTTCAAGGAAAGACAACCACAACTGGAGACTTAGGCAAAGCTTGTTTGCTCCCTAGTCATCGAAACCCCATCAATTCCATCACAACTAGACGTAGGCTTTTACCTTCATCGAAGTGGCCGAACTAGTATAAACCTTCTGTGTCCCTGTGTCCGCTTTAACCCCTTCGAGTTAACCCGTTGCGATGGCTCCATGACTAAGTCCTTTGGCTAGGACATCTGCCGTGACAAAACCACGACAATTGGCGCCCACCGTGGGGCTATCGCACGATGGTTTCAAGTTCTTGGAGGGCCGCTTCGAAGGACTCGAGGGATACACTGTGGGCCGGATGACCAAGAGTCGTCACGGCAAGATCTACATCAACGATGCAGGCTGGGGCCCCGAGGCCGGCTCGATTGAGTACGGGTACCGGGTCCCCTTTGGTGGCATACACGTCTTCATCGGCAAGATCGGTGAACCGGGCCCTGAGCTGGACACTTGCACCGACCTCGTCGAGACAGCTCAGCGTGCGCGACCTGCCCGGGTTAAGCCGGCCATGAAACATGCCTTCGTGGGAGTCATCCATGGAGGAAGCTATGAGGATGGATCAGGATCTGGTGGCGAAACCATCGTCTACTCTGGCGACGAGTCGTCAACCGGAGAAACTGAGTCTTTGTATCAGCTACAAGATGGCCGGATTGGGGGCTGTTCCGATGGTGATAGTATTCCGGACCCCTCTGATCTGCCCAACTGGGTTGGAATATTCATGGCCGGTACGCAAGCAGCGCTTCATTCATCAACTGCTGCAGCGATGGTTCCCGGTTCAGCAGCGGCAACGGCTGCCGCGGCAGGAGGCTCTGTGCGCCCGCCGGTTCAAGTCTTATCAGATCTGTTCGATGCGTTGGCTACGCTCATGGCGGAGGCTAACCCGGCGGATCAAGACGCTCACAACGCGGAAATTGCAAAGGTGAGGGAGCAGATCACTCAAGCCAAAGCGGATTTAGCAGCTGAAGAGGTCAGGATGACTGCAGAGCGAGCCGCATTGGACGCGCAAGCTTACAAACTCATGCTGGACCAGAACGCATCACAGGAAGTCATGAGGAGGAAGTGCCGATCTCGTTTGCCTTCAGTTTTCGGAGCAAGGGACCTTTTCAACACCCCTGGAGCGGGAACCAATAATCGGCCGGTGGTAAACCGGGCGGAGGCACCTGCGACAGGCGTGCCGGTCCAGCCCCATTTAATAGATCTACCTCGTCATAATACTGGTGTACCGCAAGCTGTGCCTACACCTCTGGGTCACTACTCCAATCCGCTGGATAACCTCGTTGCGGCTGCGGCACGGCTGGAGGCTATTCCAGTTGAAGGTGATTCATTACAGGCGATAGAGACGCGCCGGGTCAAGGAGCTCCTTAGGACGGCTTTGGTCCAACAGGAAGCATATTCATACATCCGCGACCGAATTCATTCTACCCCACGTCCAAGCCAAAGTTATAGCAGGCATATGGAGGAACCAGCTGTGTCAAGTAATGCGCGGCGTGGAGCGCCCCGTGGCAACAATTCGGACGGTGGTGCCGACAATGCCCAGGAGGTGGTGGACCGGGCCCGAGCGCGCAGGGAGGCCGAGTTAGCGGCACAACATCAAGCTCGTCAGCTTACGCCGGTTCGTCCGGCCACTTCGGTTGAGCCTGGGCTTAATTCTAGCGCATTGGGGGTACCTTGCCTTGTCCCCGCTTTACGCAATGTGCGCTTGCCTAAGGATTTCAAGGGCCCGCACAAGGTACCGAATTATACGGCGAATCAACCTCCAGAGACATGGGTGGAGAGCTATGAGATGGCCATGGAGATGCTTGATGTAGATGACGCAGCGTGTGCAAAGTATTTCACCATGATGCTTGAAGGGACGGCCCGTACCTGGTTGAAGAGCTTGCCGCCCAACTCTATCAGTTCATGGGCCCAGTTACGGGCCCGGTTTATCAATAACTTTAAAGACACATGTAAGCAGCCTATGTCGATAGTGGATTTAGCTGCCTGTGTCCAGGAGGAAGGAGAACCAACTACTCATTGGGTACGCCGGGTCTCCCAAGTTCTGCATTCATCAAACCGCATCAACGCTGACACCGCAGTCATAACCTTGGAAGGCAATTGCCGCTTTGGACCCTTAGGGTTGAATTTAGGACGGATGAAGCGCCATTGCACTGACATGGGGACTCTCATGGCCGCTTTGGTAAAGTATGCTGATTATGATAGTACCAAGGATCCCGAGTCTGATGATGAAAAGACAGGGAAGGGAAAGAAGAACGGCAACTCCAGGGGTCAACAACATCACTCAGCAGGTAATGGCGGCGGAGACAAGCGTAAAGCGGATGGCAACATGGACTTTGTGGCTAATACTAATGCGCAGGACAAGGGCCAGCGGCGCAAGGGTAAATCGCAGAACCGCAGTGGAGCACCTAGTCCTAATCCGGACCGATTGAATTATCTATTGAACCAGCCCGGTCCAAAGCATGGGACGAAGGAGGCACCAGCAAACCACCTTTGGAAGGATTGCTACATTATGCAGGAGTTCAAGAGTTCTAATGCTTTCTGGTATGATCCCGGCTCCGGCGGTGGATCCGGGCCGGGTTCCGGTGGAGGAAACTCCGGTTCAGGATTTAATGGTAATCCGGGCGGACATAACAATCAGAACAATCAGAATAACCAGGGGGGTTACAATCAGCAACAGCAGCAGTCAGGTTATCAGAGCAACCCGAAGCAATTGAATAGTGGGCAATATCACTTATTCACCACTAGTTTGGACAAACGAGATCGGAAGGTCCAGAAGCGGGCGGTTAATTCTATTGAACCGGTCATGCCCCGATATTTACGTTGGTCAGAGCAGCCGATCATATGGAGCAGAGAGGATCACCCTCCCCGGGTTGATAATCCGGGTCAGTTGGCTTTGGTGGTGGCGCCTCAGGTGGGAGGTTATAAGTTCACCAAGGTACTCATGGATGGGGGTAGCAGTATTAACATCCTATACTATGAGACTTTCCGTCGCATGGGGTTAACAGATAAAGATCTCCGACCATCGAATACGGTTTTCCATGGTGTGGTACCTGGCAAGTCAGCACACCCCGTTGGTAAGATAGCACTGGAAGTGGCCTTCGGAGATGATCATGATTCCAGATCAGAGACACTGATGTTTGAGGTGGTAAAAATCCAAAGCCCGTATCACGCCCTGGTTGGTCGACCAGCCTATGCCAAGTTCATGGCACGACCCTGTTATGTGTACTTGCAGCTCAAGATGCCGGGTCATAAAGGGACTATAACGGTCCATGAAAGCCGTAAGGTCGATCTGGAATGCGAAGAAGGAGATGCGGCTTACGCAGAATCGGTTTGTGCCACCGAGGAGCTGAAGTATTACAAAGACAATGTTGATCCGGCGGATATGACCCCTTTAAAGAAGCCTACCACGGAGCACGATCCGGCCCTGAAGTTCACATCGGCGGCTGAAACCAAGCTTATTGACTTTATACCTGGCGATTCATCCAAACATTTTAGCATCAGTGCCAATTTGGATCCAAAATAGGAAAGCGCGCTCATCGAGTTCATCCGTGAGAATCGGGACATCTTTGCATGGAAGCCTTCTAACATGCCAGGTGTACCGAGGCGACTCGCTGAGCACACTCTTAATGTGGATCCTAAATACAAACCGGTGAAACAATTCCTCCGCCGGTTCAACGAGGAAAGACACAAAGCTATTGGAGAAGAAGTGGCCAGGCTCCTAGCAGCTGGCTTCATCATTGAGGTTTTCCACCCTGAGTGGCTTGCTAATCCGGTGCTGGTCCTTAAGAAAAATGGCACCTGGCGCATGTGTGTGGATTACACTGATCTTAATAAAGCTTGTCCAGCGGATCCTTTTGCCCTCCCCCGTATTGATCAAATTATTGATGCTACGGCGGGTTGCGAGCGTTTAAGTTTTTTGGATGCATATTCTGTCTATCATCAGATCAAAATGGCAATTAAGGACCAGGAGAAGACCGCGTTCATAACTCCCTTTGGAGCCTTTTGCTATGTGTCTATGCCTTTTGGGCTCAAGAGTGCCCAGGCAACCTATCAACGGTGTGTGCAAAATTGTCTTCACAAGCAGATTGGCCGCAATGTACATGCCTATGTGGATGATATTGTGGTTAAGTCAAGGAAGAAGGAGACTTTGGTTGATGATTTGAAGGAAACCTTTGATAACCTGAGGACGTATAAGATGATGCTCAATCCGGCCAAGTGTGTCCAACAGGCAAGTTGTTGGGTTTTCTGGTGTCCAACAGGGGAATTGAGGCTAATCCGGAGAAGATTACGGCCATCACCTCCTTGGCTAAACCGAAGTGTATCAATGACGTTCAACGATTGGCTGGCCGGATTGCCGCGTTGAGCCGGTTTATCAGCCGTCTTGGTGAGAAAGCAATCCCTTTGTATCAGATGTTGAAAAAGATGGATCAATTCGTCTGGAGTTCTGCTGCTGATCAGGCGTTCGAGGACTTAAAGCGGCAATTGGCCAAACCGCCCGTGCTCGCCGCTCCCATTGACAAGGAGCCATTACTGCTGTATGTTGCCGCTAATGCTCGCGCGGTAAGTGTAGCTATTTTGGTGGAGCGGAAGGAGGCAGGCAAGGAGCATCCGGTTCAACGTCCGGTTTATTATATAAGCGAGGTGCTTATTGAATCCAAACAAAGGTATCCACATTGGCAGAAGCTGGTATATGGAGTTTTTATGGCAAGCCGGAAGCTGAAGCAGTATTTCCAAGGGCATCCCATCACAGTGGTCAGTTCTGCCCCCTTGGGTGATATCATCCAGAACCAGGAAGCGACGGGCCGGATTGCCAAGTGGGCTATAGAGCTTGGGCCGCATGGTTTAAAATACGTGCCTCGGACGGCGGTGAAGTCCCAAGCGCTTGTCGATTTCATCAATGATTGGACGGAGCTGCAGGCCCCTGAAGAGAAGCCGGATCACACATATTGGACCATCCATTTTGACGGGTCACGACAATTGGAGGGCTCGGGGGCCGGAGTCGTATTAACTTCCCCACGAGGTGACAAGTTTTGTTATGTTCTCCGCTTAATGTTCCCTTGTACTAACAATGCAGCTGAGTATGAAGCCTTGCTCCATGGTCTCCGGATGGCTAAAGAGATGAATCTAAGCCGGGTTAAGTGCTTCGGTGACTCGGATCTGGTGGCTCAACAAGTGTCTGGCACTTGGGATTCTAAAGACCCACTCATGGCTGCATATCGTCGTGAGGTGGATATTGTTGCGGGTCACTTCAAGGGCTATCAGGTGGACCACGTGGACCGTCGGAAGAATGAGGCGGCAGACGCCTTGAGCCGATTGGGCTCCCAACGGAAACCAGTCCTGCCTAAAGTTTTTCTTGATGTACTGCACAACCCGTCGGTCAAGCTCCCAGGTGAAGCGGATTTGGCTGTTCCTGACCCGGAGGCTCAATTGGTGGCAGCTCTTCACATCATTCCGGATTGGACACTTCCTTACCTGGCATACATGAACCGGGGCGAGTTACCAGAGGATGAGACTCTGGCCAGACAAATAATACGGCGGTCCAAGTCCATGACAATTGTCAATGGCGAGTTGCACCATTGCAGTGTATCGGGAGCATGTCAACGCTGTGTATCTCCTGAGGAAGGCTGTGAAATTTTGCGTGAGATCCACAAAGGGGATTGTGGTCACCACGCCGGTTCAAAATCTTTGGTGGCCAAAGCGTTCCGCCATGGTTTCTATTGGTTAACTGCCCATGCTGATGCGGAGGATCTGGTCAGACGATGTGATGGTTGCCAAAAATTCTCAAGACGTGCTCATGTACCGGCTCAAGAATTGAGGATGATTCCAATAACTTGGCCGTTTGCAACTTGGGGGCTAGATATGGTTGGGCCTTTCAAAAGGTCCAAGGATAAGAAGACCCACCTCCTGGTGGCGGTTGATAAATTTACAAAGTGGGTGGAGGCGGAGCCTGTTAGCAAGTGTGCTGCAGCCACGGCGGTTCAGTTCATCAAAAAGGTGATTTTCCGGTTTGGCTTTCCACACAGTATCATCACAGGTAATGGTACCAATTTGTCCAAAGGTGCCATGAAGGAGTTTTGCGAACGGGAGCACATCTTCCTTGACGTTTCATCAGTGGCGCACCCGCAGTCCAATGGTCAGGCAGAAAGAGCTAATCAGGAAATCTTGAGAGGCATCAAACCGTGGCTTATGGTTCCTTTGCAAAGGACGCCGGGTTGTTGGGTAGAAGAGTTGCCATCCGTATTATGGAGCATTAATACCACACCCAGCACATCAACAGGATACACGCCGTTCTTCATGGTCTATGGAGCGGAGGCGATTCTCTCTAGTGATATCCGTCACGATTCACCTCGTGTGGCGGCTTATGTTGAAGCGGACAACGAGACAGCTCGACAAGACGCTTTGGACCGGTTGGATGAAGAGCGAGACATAGCAGCTGCCCGCTCGGCGATTTACCAACAGGATCTTCGTCGCTATCACAGTCGTCGAGTCAGAACCAGAACCTTTCAAGAAGGAGATTTGGTGCTTCGGCTCATTCAAGATCAAACCGATATGCATAAGTTATCCCCGCCTTGGGAGGGACCTTTCATGGTCAGCAAGAATCTGCACAACAGGTCATACTATCTGATCGATATTCGAGAGCGAAAAGACTCACGCAAATTAGAAGAGGAGACCAACAGGCCGTGGAACATAGCTCATCTTCGGCCTTACTATACTTGAGCCATTGGCTCTGCTTATGTATATATTATGACAATGTACATATTATAAATACAATAAACCGGATCCTCAGCTAAAGCGGGGTATCTGTTCTTTTACATCATGCGTGGTTACATGGAGTTGTTCTGTCTTAAAGCGGCCTCTGGTTTACCCCTTGCAAAAATTATAAATATCACTAGGGGGCTCGGTCGTGTCTGAACCGATGCAACACCTTTTGATAGGCGAAAGCCACCAGGTCACTTGGGGACATGGTCAAGTCTGAACCAGTCACGCCTCTTGATCGGCCTAAAGGCCATAGAATCACTTGGGGGCTTGGTCGAACCCGAACCATTGCCATGCCACTTGATCGGCGTAATGCCACGGTTTCATTTGGGGACCTGGCTGACTCGAACCATAGCTACACCTATTGGGAGCTTGGTTGTGTCCGACCATGGTAACGCCATTTGATCGGCTCAGTAAAGCCTCTTTTTTGCAAACGGTTTTATCATTGCCTTTGCTTTAATAATTTTCTTGATAAACTGCTATTTTATCTTGGTTGCGTTTTTAAACCAACAACATTTTACACCGGTTCAAGCTGCCAAGTTGGCGGAACACGGTCCATTTTTTGAACCGGATATTATTTACCCGGTTTGATTTTTTCTGTTAACATCCTATTTTGGAGTAACAAAATGTTTATTATGACCAAGCACGGTTTACATAGTAAACCGGCATTGTATATACAGGAGCTGTTTTATCCCATGACGGTGCAGGTTTATCAAACCGCCGTGTCAAGATTGGCTAAGCCTACTTCGCGCCCATTGATGGCAGGTATTTTGTATCACAAAATTTGATCATATATGTCAATCTCCTTGCATATATATATGAAATTCATAAACCGGCTGGCGGTACAACCGCCCTGGTAGTTTAAGATTTTATGATTGCAGAAGGTATAGATTGGCAGTTTCGATCTTTCAACCAAGCGTATCAGTTCAGATGCACAAAGGCATCTCAAAAGCAAAAGTATTGGCTATCCTATTACAAGGCAACATGGTGCCCGAATAAGATCATTGTTTTCTGGCAAAATATAACAAGGCAGCCTATTAAACCGGTCTCCGGTTCAAGCTTGGTCACCGCCTTGGTCTGATGGTCGCGGGTCGCCCTGCGCCGCTTCAGTTTCTTCTGCCCTACCCAGCGGCTGGAAGTCAACAGTGGTCCAGTCGATTCCCATTAACGCTTGAAAAACAGCTTCATCATGGATTAGTGAAGACGGTTCAATATCAGGAGCGTAAGTATGCTTACGGATTGGCGGGATCAGATTTTCTGCCTCGGGAACTGGTGTAGCCACTCGTTTGTGCTGATTATTATATTGGGCTTGATAATGGGTCAAATCTGCCTCTTCTACCAATTGACAAGCCAGAGGACGCACTGCCCGGTTTATTGCCCTCAGATCCTCTTCATTGAACTCTGACCCATCTTCCTTCAAACTGGGATAGCCCTGAGCTGCTTCAACGGGATCAAAGTCTGGCACCCATGCCTTTGCTCGGATTAAAGCATTGATGGCACTGGTTCGAGCAGCAGATTTTTTCAGCTCTTCAATCCGGGCAGGAAGCATTGATAATCTCTTAAGAGTATCTTGGATTAACGTGGGTGCCGGATTGTTATGTGACGCAGTCGAGATGATCCAATGCACTCCAGTGTATAGCTGTTCGATTAATGTGTAGGCAGCCTTCAACTTCATTCGAACATCTGACCCCAAGTGGTTAATGCGGGTGCCTGCAACATGATAGAGCAGTTCACAAACCGGACCTATCATAGGAAGACCGAAATTATCACATAAGTCAAAGAACGCTTACCAAAGATGGCGGCAGTCATTGCATGCACTTGTCGCTTTACGCTGGCCAATTCGTCTGTCACCAGTTTAAGGGCAGCTTCAGCAGTTTCAATTTTCTTGATCAAAGCATTTTTCTCAGTGGCCCAATCCGCCTGATCTTTCTTGAAGCCCTCCTTCAGCTGCTCCATGACGCTTAAAGCGCTGGTCAACTCCTCTTTTGCTTTGGAGGTTTTAGCTTGTTGAGATTTTAAGTTCTCTTGAAGATCGGCGAGTTGGTTTTCTTTGGTCTTCAGCTCAGCCTGCATTCAGACAGTTATATGGTTTAATAAAATGGTATGGATATTAAAGTACCAACCACATAACGAGTTATGCACTTGGCACTTGGGGGCTAATGCCTATTTGATCTACAACTGTCAACTAATCGCAAAGTCCCAGGCTCAATACAAGTATTCAACTTGGCACTTGGGGGCTAATGGCTATTTGCTCAAAAATTATCAGTGGAATTCGAGACATTCAGGTTTATAAGTCCCGGTTTAATTACATTAAGTTGAACTGACCCTTGGGGGCTACATCAGCACATTCTGAAGTATGCAGCTTTATATTTCACAAGTTCCGGTTTGACAGAAGATTACAAACCGGCCCTTGGGGGCTAGGGGAATCAGCAAGGCTAAAAGAATATACAAGCAGGAAGAGGCATATGAAAGTTACCTCAAATTTCTCCTTCATCATGTTCACTAGGCAAGCTTCATGATCGCGACTGGTATATAGCCGGTTCAGATAACCAGAATGAAGATCTTGAGCATTCAGTGCAGCATAAGTCGCCAAATCGACATTCCACTTGCCCTTGCCCATTGCGGCAAATTCATCCTTGGCAGTATGTCGGGACAAAGCGACATGGTTGCTGGGTTCGGTATGACCAATGCCAGTGATGATAACTTCATCATCCTGGGCGTCACCGGTTTGCACTGTGGCGGATTTTTCATTCCGGACGGGACTTCCAGGCTGGTCAGCAGGACCGGAAGCATCAACAGGCCTCTCTTCAGCAATAAAAACCTCATCTTGCACTGGCGGGTCATTCGGCATGTATTCATGAATGGCCGCTTCAACATCTGGAGTGGCGCCTGGTTCAGGGGCAGTTTCTTCTTCGGCCGCTTTATCCAGGCGAGCTTTCTTGCTCGGCCTCGGTTTGGCCCTAAAAGGAGCAGCAAAATCAAAAACGGTATAGGTTGAAAGTTACAATATCAGGAATATTATGATAAGTGCAAGATTACCCAAGAACGGTCTTAAGCGGTGGCAGCTGAGTACCCGTTGACTCGCCGGAGGACGAGTGTGAGGTAACCTGATAATCGGAGTCAGATGGGTTAAGCGGTTGACGAAAACGGCCCGCTTTAGGACAAGTACTGACAAGCAAATTAGAGACCTCTGAACGGCGTCTTCGAACCGGACTGTTTGGTAAACCGGCGGAGGTAACTACCTAGCCGCTATGCCGAGTCGTGCGGCGCACTTCATGCTGTTGGGTCTTCATAAGAAATTTGGGATCCAAATGAGCAAGAGGATGAGAAAATTTAACTTTTCGGATTGCCTGACGAATTTTTAGTGAAGGCAAGGATTTCGAATCAGAAGAGAGAATAATTACCTCTGCGTCATCAGCATGGCTAGCTTCGGCATCATCCTAACAAGTATTATCATCAATAAGGCGTGTAAAAGAAAGCCAAGTAAATCGAGTTCTACCTTAAGGTCCGTATACTCACATCATCATCAGCAGGCGGATCAGAGGATGCAGTGGTTTTCCTCTTATGAGCAGGTTTCTTAAGGACCTTTGTCTTTGGACGGGTCGGCCTCTCCAGTTTGTCTGCCTTCTCCTGCGAAAGCTTCTTGCTCCAAAACGGATCATCACCCTGTTTTAACAGATATTGGTATCAAGTATTAAGCAGATGTAACATTATCAGAGTTAATGAATGGGGAAATTCACACTCACAGCTGGCGGTTTGTTGGTAGCACAGAAAGGAAGCAGGCCGGTTCGGGCACAGCCATATTCCGGTTCGTTCAAAATTTTCTTCACAGCTTCTGTGACTTCTTCGTCAGTAAGCTGGATGTTCACGTGCCGCAGAGGGTCGTTAACACTGCCCGTATATTCACACATCAAACCGGAGCGTTGGCTGAGAGGCAGTACGCTCCAGGATATCCAGCAACGAGCAAGATCCACTCCTGTTAAACTGTTGGCCATAAAGGCTCTGAGCTTAGACAGTTGGGGAGCATATTTACTCCTCTCTTTGGCCGTCAGCCTCTGTGGAAAGGGGTGTGTGTTGCTAAGCCGTTCCGGACGGTAGCCGGGCAAGGGATTTTCATTGGTAGGAGAGGTGTCTTTGCAATAGAACCATGATTGATTCCATTCTTGGGGATGGTTGTGCAGCTTTGCGTGAGGATAAGTGACCTCTTTCCGTTTTTGAATCGCCATGCCACCCAATTCCATATTGGAACCATTAGTAAATTCTGTGCGACGGTTTAGATGGAACAAATCCTGGAATAACTCGACTGAAGGTTCCTCTTGAAAGAACACCTCGGAGAGCACTTGGAAATGACATATGTTGGTGATAGAATTGGGGCCAGTGTCTTGCGGATGAAGTTGGAAGTTGGCCAAGACGTCCCAATAAAATTTCGAACCGGGTGGATTAAAGCCTCGGGCTAAGTGATCCGCAAAAACTACAACCTCTCCTTCTCGGGGTGTGGGAGGACATTCTTTGCCTGGGACCCTCCAGTGGATGGTATTCTTGCTGCTCAAAGCGCCAGTCAAGACTAAGTTATTCAGTTGTGTCTCTGTAACACGAGAAGGAGCCCAGTTGCACTCATATACTTGCTTGGCCATGGTGTAGTCTACAAAATAAGCAAGCCCGGTTTGAGACTGCGTTGGGTATAAAATATACACTGATATGATCAGGGTCAAACCAAGGATAATTACATTCAAACCGAAGCTTTGTGAAGCGATGGGCTATGACTAAGGGATCCTGGCGGTTCAATAAGGGGACTAATGGTATATACCGATTTATTGATTTTTCCTATGGTAAGTTAAACCGCCTGATCTAAATATTGAAAGCATTGGAGGTTCCGAAATGGCTAAGTATGCAGAAACAGGTTTCACAAAAGTTCCAGTACAGCAATGGATCTAAGGTAGCTTCAGAAAAACAGAAAAAATATTCAAAGGCGTTAAAGCAAGGCGGAAGTGAATCAATGAGCAGATATACAGATGAGATCCATGGACTTTAAACACGAGACTATAGGTGGATGCGGAAAGATACATGGCATTCAGAACAAGGTTTTACAGATCCATACAGAGGCTAACATACGGGCAGGAGCAGTCGACGAACATCGCAAGAACAGGGAACCCTAGAACAGATCTAGGTTAAGAAGAACAGAGGACTTACCAGAGCTGAGGAGAGTGCGGAAGATCACCGCAGTTTTCTGGTGCGTTCAGGTCGATGCAGCGGCCAAGGTCGAGGATGAAGGCGATGGCGGCGGCGGAGCTTCGAAGCTGACGACGCGAGGAAGACGAAGATGAGAAGGCAGGAAGGGGAAAAAAGGAAATGACCCTTCGGTCCTATTTATAAGACAAAAAGACATGTGTTAGTCGCGACAAACCAGGGGCCACCAAACGGAGCTGTCGCCTCGATTTTCGCAGCCTTATTAAAATGATGAGGCATTACGAATACTTTCTTTATGACAGATGATGTCACCCCGGTTTAAGAGCAATTGGAGAAGATGACGTCAAGACGGTTTAACAACTACCAAAAGATGATAAAGATGAAGATTTCTGCTAAGGATTGACATGAACACGTTCAAATCAATCTGGGGCCTAATGTTGGGGATATTACTATTGGGCGTAAACCGGCCTACCAGGGCCGGGTTAACTTCATCAGTAGTCCCAGAGTGTTAAAGCCCAAGAAGACAGATGAAGGCCCAAGGCCGTAGTCGGTTCAACACTTATGGCCGTAAACTGGCCTTGTATGTAAACTTGTATTATAAGTTAGGAATAAGGAGAGACCAACCCGGGTACGAATATGAACCGAAGATTGGGACTCTGTGAACTGACGGGCGTCACCCGTGTATATAAGGGGACGACCCGACAGCGGTTCAAGGAAAGACAACCACAACTCGAGACTTAGGCGAAGCTTGTTTGCTCCCTAGTCATCGAAACCCCATCAATTCCATCACAACTACACGTAGGCTTTTACCTTCATCGAAGGGGCCGAACTAGTATAAACCTTCTGTGTCCCTGTGTCCGCTTGAACCCCTTCGAGTTAACCCGTTGCGATGGCTCCACGACTAAGTCCTTTGGCTAGGACATCTGCCATGACAAAACCACGACAGCAGGCGTATGGATGAACCGGCCGTGTCAAGTAATGCCCGAAACCGTGAAGCGCCCCGGGGCAACAACCCGGCAGGTGGTGTTGGTGATGCCTAGGAAGTGGTGGACCGGTCCCGAGCACGCAGGGAGGCCGAGTTAGCAGCACAATATGAGGCTCGTCAGCTCACACCGGTTCGTCCGACTACCTCAGTCGAGCCTGGTGTTACTTCTAGTTCTTTGGGGGTGCCTTGTCTTGTCCCCGCTTTATGCAATGTGCGCCTGCCCAAGGATTTCAAGGGCCCACGCAAAGTGCCAAATTACACAGCTGATCAGCCTCCAGAGACATGGGTGGAGAGCTATGAGATGGCCATGGAGATGCTCGATGTGGATGATGCGGCGTGTGCAAAGCACTTCACCATGATGCTCGAAGGGACGGCCAGCACTTGGTTAAAAAGTTTACCGGCCAACTCTATCAGTTCATGGGCCCAATTGCGAGCCCGTTTATCCAGAATTTCAAAGATACATGCAAACATCCTATGTCGATAGTGGACTTGGCAGCCTGTGTCCAGGAGGAAGGAGAATCGACGACCCGTTGGGTGTGCCGGGTCTCGCAAATTTTACATTCATCAGACCGTATCAACGCCGATACCGCGGTTATAACCTTGGAAGGCAACTGCCGGTTTGGGCCTCTAAAGTTGAAATTAGGACGGATGAAGCGGCATTGCAACGATATAGGGACCCTCATGGCTGCGTTAGTGAAGTATGCTGATTCTGATAGTACCAAGGATCCCGAGTCTGATGATGACAAGACAGGGAAGGGAAATAAAAACAACAACTCCAAAGGGCAGTAGCATAACCGGCAGGTGATGGAAACGGAGGCAAGCGTAAAGCGGATAGCAGCATGGACTTTGTGGCTAATACCAACGCGCAGGACAAGGGTCAGCGACGCAAGGGTAAACCACCGAATCGCAGCGGTGCGCCTAATCCCAACCCGGACCGCTTGAATTACCTGTTAAACCAGCCTTGTCCAAAGCATGGGACGAAGGAGATGCCGGCCAACCACCTTTGGAAAGATTGTTACATCATGCAAGAGTTCAAAAATTCTAACACTTTCCAATATGATCACGGGTCAGGTGGCAGTTCAGCATCGGGATCTCAAGGGCCGGGTCACGACGGAGGAAACTCCGGTTCAGGCTTTAATGGTAATCCGGGCGGACAACACAACCAGGGTAATCTAGGAGGTTACAATCAACATCAGCTATCGGGTTATCAGAGTCACCCGAAGCAGTTAAATAGTGGGCAATATCATGTCTTCACCACTAGCTTGGACAAGCGGGACCAGAAGCTTCATAAGAGGGCGGTACATTCTGTCGAACCGGTCGTGCCCCGTTATTTACGCTGGTCTGAGCAGCCAATTGTATGGAGCAGAGAGGATCACCCTCCTCGGGTTGACAATCCGGGGTCAACTAGCGTTGGTGGTGGCACCTCAGGTTGGAGGTTATAAATTCACAAAGGTGCTCATGGATGGAGGGAGCAGCATTAACATCCTATACTATGAAACCTTTCGCTGTATGGGACTGACAGATAAGAATCTTAAACCGTCCAATACGATATTCCATGGTGTGGTACCTGGTAAGTCAGCATATCCTGTTGGCAAGATAGCTCTGGAAGTGGCCTTTGGAGATGATCATGATTCCAGGTCAGAGACGTTGACTTTTGAGGTGGTGAAGATCCAGAGCCCATACCACGCCCTGTTTGGACGGCCGGCTTATGCCAAATTTATGGCACGGCCCTGTTATGTGTATTTGCAACTCAAGATGCCGGGTCACAAGGGAACAATTACGGTTCATGGAAGACCTAAGATCACTTTGGAGTGTGAAGAAGGTGATGCGGCCTATGCAGAGTTGGTTTGTGCCATAGAGGAGCTAAAATATTATAAGGACAATGTTGATCCGGCAGACATGACTCCGTTGAAGAAGCCAACAACGGAGCATGATCCGGCCCTGAAGTTCAAATCGGCAGCTGAGACTAAGCTTGTTGACTTCGTACCTGGCGATTCGTCCAAGCAGTTCAGTATTAGTGCCAACTTGGATCCAAAATAGGAAGGTGCGCTCATCGAGTTCATCCGTGAGAATCGGGACATCTTTGCATGGAAGCCTTCTGACATGCCAGGAGTACCGAGGCAACTCGCTGAGCACACCCTTAATGTTGATCCCAAATACAAACCGGTGAAACAGTTTCTCCGCTGGTTTAACAAAGAAAGACGCAAAGCTATTGGAGAAGAGGTAGCCAGGCTTTTAGCGGCTGGCTTTATCGTTGAAGTGTTCCGTCCTGAATGGCTGGCTAACCCTGTGCTGGTCCTTAAGAAAAACGGCACCTGGCGCATGTGTGTGCATTACACAGATCTTAACAAGGCTTGTCCAGCAGATCCTTTTGCCCTCCCCCGTACTGATCCAATTATTGATGCTACGGCGGGTTGCGAGCGTTTGAGTTTTCTGGATGCATATTCTGGTTATCATCAGATCAAGATGGCAGTTAAGGACCAGGAGAAGACGACGTTCATAACTCCCTTTGGAGCCATCTGCTATGTGTCGATGCCCTTTGGGCTCAAGAGTGCCCAGGCAACTTATCAACGGTGTGTGCAAAATTGCCTTCATAAACAGATTGGCCATAATGTACATGCCTATGTGGATGATATTGTGGTTAAGTCAAGGGAGAAAGAGACTCTGGTTGACGATTTGAAGGAAACCTTTGACAACCTACGGTCATACAAGATGATGCTCAACCCGGCCAAATGTGTCTTTGGTGTACCGGCAGGCAAGTTATTGGGTTTTCTGGTGTCTAACAGGGGAATTGAGGCTAATCCGGAGAAAATCACAGCTATCACCTCCCTGGCTAAACCAAAGTGTATCAATGACGTTCAGCATTTAGCAGGACGGATTGCCGCGTTGAGCCGGTTTATCGGCCGCCTTGGTGAAAAAGCAATCCCTTTGTATCAGATGTTGAAGAAGACTGATCAATTCGTCTAGAGTTCTGCTGCTGATAAAACATTTGAGGATTTAAAGCGGCAGTTAGCCAATCCACCTGTTCTCGCCGCTCCAACTGACAAGGAGCCATTGCTACTATATGTCGCAGCTAATGCTCGTGCAGTCAGCGTGGCTATTGTGGTGGAGCGCAAGGAGGCAGGCAAGGAGTATCCGGTTCAGCGTCCGGTTTACTATATCAGCGAGGTACTTATTGAGTCCAAGCAAAGGTACCCGCATTGGCAGAAGCTGGTATATGGAGTTTTTAGGGCAAGCCGGAAACTTAAGCAATACTTCCAAGGTCATCCCATCACAGTGGTCAGCTCTGCTCCTTTGGGGGATGTAATCCAGAACAGAGAAGCAACTGGCCGGATTGCTAAGTGGGCTATAGAACTCGGACCTCATGGGTTGAAATATGTGCCTCGAACGGCGGTTAAGTCTCAAGCACTTGTGGATTTCATCAATGATTGGACAGAACTGCAAGCACCTGAAGAGAAGCCGGATCACACCTATTGGACTATTCATTTTGATGGATCCAGGCAATTGGAGGGCTCGGGGGCTGGAGTCGTGTTAACTTCCCCATGAGGTGATAAGTTCTGCTACGTTCTCCGTTTAATGTTCCCTTGTACTAACAATGCAGCTGAGTATGAAGCCTTACTCCATGGTCTCCGGATGGCTAAGGAGATGAATCTAAGCCGAGTTAAGTGCTTCAGTGACTCGGACCTGGTGGCTTAACAGGTGTCTGGCACTTGGGATTCCAAGGACCCGCTCATGGCAGCATATCGTTGTGAGGTGGATATTGTTGCAGGGCACTTCAAAGGTTATCATGTGGATCACGTGGACCGGCGAAAGAATGAAGCGGCGGACGCTTTAAGCCGGTTGGGTTCTCAACGTAAACCGGTCCCGCCTAATGTTTTCTTGGATATTCTGCATCATCCGTCGGTCAAGCTCCCTGGTGAAGAGAATTTGGCTATTCCTGATCCGGAGGCTCAATTGGTGGCAGCTCTTCATGTCATTCCGGATTGGACGATTCCTTATCTTGCGTACATGAACCGGGGCGAGTTACCAGAGGATGAGACTCTGGCCAGACAGATAATCCGGCGATCCAAATCCATGACTATTGTCAATGGCGAGTTGCATCATTGCAGTGTGTCAGGGGCGTATCAACGCTGTGTATCTCCTGAGGAAGGCTGTGAAATCTTACGTGAGATCCATGAAGGAGATTGTGGTCACCATGCCGGTTCAAAGTCTTTGGTGGCTAAAGCATTTTGCCACGACTTCTATTGGTTGACTGCTCATGCTGATGCAGAAGATTAGGTCAGACGATGTGTCGGTTGCCAAAAGTTCTCAAGACACGCTCATGTGCCAGCTCAAGAATTGAGGATGATTCCAATCACTTGGCCGTTTGCAACTTGGGGGCTGGATATGGTTGGGCCTTTCAAAAGGTCCAAAGACAAGAAGACCCACCTTTTGGTGGTGGTTGACAAGTTTATAAAGTGGGTGGAGGCAGAACCCGTTAGCAAGTGTGATGTGGCCATGGCGGTTCAATTCATCAAAAAGGTGATTTTCCTGTTTGATTTTCCACACAGCATCATAACTGACAATGGTACCAATTTATCCAAAGGTGGCTTATGGTTCCTTTGCAGAGAATGCCGGGTTGTTGGGTGGAAGAGTTACCATATGTATTATGGAGCATCAATACTACACCCAATAGATCAACATGATACACACCGTTCTTCATGGTCTATGGAGCGGAGGCGGTTCTCCCCAGTGATATCCATCATGATTCACCTCGTGTAGCGGCTTATGTTGAAGCGGACAACGAGGCAGCACGACAAAATGCTTTGGACCTGTTGGACGAGGAGCGTGACATAGCAGCTGCCCGCTCGGCGATTTACCAACAGGATCTTCATCGTTATCACAGTCGCCGAGTCAGAACCAGAACCTTTCAAGAAGGAGATTTGGTGGTTCGACTCATCCAGGACTAGACTGATATGCACAAGTTATCCCCACCTTGGGAGGGACCTTTTGTGGTCAGCAAAATTCTGCACAACGGGTCATACTATCTGATCGATATTCGAGAGCATAAAGACTCACGTACATCAGAAGAGGAGACCAACAGGCCGTGGGACATAGCTCATCTTCGGCCTTACTATACCTGAGGCACCGGCTCTACTTATGTACATATTATGACAATGTATATATTATGATCAATACAATAAACTGGAGCCTCAGCTAAAGCGGGGTCTCTGTTCTTTTTACATCATGTGTGGTTACACGGAGTTTTTCTGTCTTAAAGCGGCCTCCGGTTTACCCCTTGAGTTAGCTTTTTAAAGCTTGATGTTATATCACTTGGGGGCTTGGTCGTGTCCGAACCAATGCAACACCTTTTGATAGGCGAAAGCCACAAGATCACTTGGGGACTTGGTCTTGTCTGAACCAGTCACACCTCTTGATCGGCCTAAGGCCACAGAATCACTTGGGGGCTTTGGTCGAACCCGAACCATCGCTACACCTCTTGATCGGCATAATGCCACTGCATCCTTTGGGGACCTGGCTGACTTGAACCATAGCTACGCCTATTGGGGGCTTGGTCGTGTCCGACCATGGTGATGCCACTTGATCGGCTCAATAGCCTCTTTTTGCAAATGGTTTTATCATTGCCTTTGCTTGAAATTTTGTTTTTCTGTTGATAAATATTTCTTTTGTTGCGTTTTTGAACCGACAATTATTAAACCGGTTCGACTGTCAATTGACGGAACACGGTCAGCCCTTAAGCCGGAGATTATTTGCCCGGTTTAACTGATTTTGTTAAAATCCTATTATGGAGTAAAACCGGCGTTCATCATAACCCGGAACGGTTTACATGGTAAACCGGCATTATATGCACAAGAGCTGTCTTTTCTCCTCCAAGCTGTACGGGTTTACAAAACTCCGCTTCAAGATTGGCAAAGCCAAACTTCATACCCAACAACGGCAGGTATTGTGTATCACAATGTTTAATCATATGCTTAAGTATAAGATACTATATTTCATATCATAACCCGCCTGGCGGTACAACTGCGGCGGTGCTTTAAGATTTTTTGATTGCAGAAAATAGTTTGGATATTGATCATCCACAAGAAGCGCAAGTTACAATAACTATGCACGAAGGCATATCAAAATCAAATGTATCGGCTACTCTATTACAAGGCAACACAGTGCCCAAATACGATCATTGTTTTTCTGTGTCACACAAAGGAGCAGTAATTTAAACCGGCTTCCGGTTCAAGCTTGGTCACTAGCCTGGCCTGATGGTTGCGGGTCATCTCGCACTGCTTCAACCTCTGCTTCTCTACCCAGCGGCTGGAAATCAACAGTTGTCCAGTCGATTCCCGTTAAAGCTTGAAAGACAGCTTCATCATTGATCAGCAATGACGGTTCAATGTCATGAGCGTAAGTATGCTTACGGATTGGAGGGATAAGGTTCTCCGCTTCAGGAATTGGTGCAACCACTCGTTTGTTTTGGTCATCATATTGGGCTTGATAGTGAGACAAGTCTGCCTCTTCAACCAATTGACAAGCTAGAGGACGCACCTCCCGGTTTATCGCTCGCAGATCCGCTTCACTGAACTGTGACCCGTCTTCCTTCAAGCTGGGATAGCCCTGAGCCGCTTCAACAGGATCGAAATCCGGCACCCACGCTTTTGCCCGGATAAAGGCGTTTATAGCACCGGTTCGAGCAGCAGATTTCTTCAGCTCTTCAACCCGGGCAGGAAGCATAGACAACCTTTTAAGGGTATCTTGGATCAAGGCGGGCGCCGGGTTGTTGTGCGAAGCAGTAGAGATGATCCGCTGCACACCGCTATACAATTGCTCTATCAAGGTATAGGCGGCTTTCAGTTTCTTCCGCACGTCTGATCCCAAGTGACCAATCCGCGTCCCTGTATCATACAATGGATTAATAAACCGACAGTTACATAAGAAAGCCTCATTAATTCATAAATCAAGAAGGCTTACCAAAGACAGCAGCGGTCATGGCATGCACTTGCCGCTTTATGCTGGTCAGTTCATCCACTACCGGTTTGAGTGCAGCCTCGGCATTCTCTGCTCGCTGAGTTAAAGCGGATTTCTCAGTAGCTCAATCCGCCCGCTCTTTGTTGAAGCCCTCCTTAAGTTGTTCCATGATGCTTAAAGCGCTGGTTAATTCCTCTTTCGCCTTGGAGGTTTCGGCTTGTTGGGACTTTAGATTTTCTTGCAGATCGGCGATTTGGCTTTCTCTTTTGTTCAGCTCAGCCTGCATACAGACAGTAATGTGATTCAGATAGCGGTACAAGAATTTAAGTTCCAACCACATAACAAGCTATGCCCTTGGTACTTGGGGGCTAATGTATATTTGCTCTTCATCCTACAAATGTTCATAAAGTCCCAAGCTCAATACAAGTATTCAACTTGGCACTTGGGGGCTAATGGCTATTTGCTCAATCAGTACTGATGCTACAATCTTTATTACCTAAAGTCCCGGTTTAACTACATTAAGTTGAACCGGCCCTTGGGGGCTACATCAGCAAATTCAGATACATTGAAGTTTCCATTGGCAAGTCCCGGTTTAAGTTGAAGATTTTAAACCGGTCCTTGGGGGCTAGGGGAGTTGACAGATAGAAACGTACAAACAGAGAAGCATATGGAAGTTACCTCATATTTGTCTTTCATCATATTAACCAGACCGGCTTCATAGTCACAGCTGGTATATAGCCGGTTCAGATAGCCGGAATGGAGATCTGGGGCGTTCAGAGCGGCATAAGTCGCCAGATCAGCATTCCATTTGCCTTTGCCAATGGCAGCAAATTCCTCTTTGGCAGTATGTCTGGATAAAGCGACGGGATTGCTTGGCTCTGTGCGACCAAAGCCAGTAATAACAACTTCATCATCTTTTGCTTCACCGGTTTGCACTAGGGCCGTCGGCTTGTCAGTAGACTTTGATGGACTAGTAGATCTATGAAACCGGATGGGGCTTGCGGGCTGATCAACAGGACCTGAGGTATCAACATGTGTCTCTTCAGCAACAAAGTTATCGTCTTGCGGTGGTGGGTCGTTTGGCACATCCTCACAAATAGCAGCTTCAGGATATGGTATTTTGTCCGGTTCAGGAGCGGTATTTTCTTCTGCCGCTTTGTCCAGGCGAGCCTTCTTTCTTGGCCTAGGCTTGGCCCTGAAAAGGAATAAGAAAGATCAATACAACATATGTTGCAAAGTTATACATTAGAAATATTATAAGAAATATAGATCACCCAAGCACCGTCTTGAGTGGGGGAAGCTGAGTAGCTAATGACTCGCCAGAAGACGAATGAGAAGTGCCCTGATAATCAGAGTCAGATGGATTAAGAGGTTGACGAAAACAACCCGCTTTAGGACAAGCATTGACAAGAGAGTTAGAGACCTATGAACGATGTTTCCGAACCGGACTGTTCGGTAAACCGGTGGAGGTAACTACCTGGCCGTTGTGCCGAGTTGTGTGGCGGGCTTCATGCTATTGTGTCTTCGCAAGAAAGTTTGGATCCAAATAAGCAAGAGGATGAGAAAATTTAATTTTCTGGTTTGCCCGACGGATTTCTAGTGAAGGCAAAGGGTTTGAATCAGAGGACAGAGTGATTACCTCTACAGCATTAGTCTGACTTCCTTCCACATCATCCTGACAATGGTCATTATCAATAAGATGTGTGAAAAATAATCCAAGTGAATCAAGCTCTACCTCAAGGTCCGGGTTACCCACATCATCATCAACTGCCGGATCAGAAGACGCAGTGGTTTTCTTCCTGTTAGCGGGCCTCTTCACAACTCTGGTCTTGGGCTGGGTTGGTCTCTCCGGTTTCTCTGGCTTCTCTGGTTTCTCTTGCGGAGGTTTCTTGCTCCAAAACGGATCATCGCCCTGTTTGAAAGATGTTGATATTAACAATTGATAATTTGAGCAGGCAGATTCAATGAAAAGTACAAGGTATGAGTCTTACAGCTGGCGGTTTGTTGATGGCACAAAAGGGAGCCAGGCCGGTTTGGGCGTAGGCAGCTTCCAGTTCATTCAATATCTTTTTCACAGCTTCTGTGACTTCGTCGTCTGAGAGCTGGATATCAATGTGTCGAAGAGGGTCTTTTTCACTTCCTGTGTACTCGCACATCAAACCGGAGCGCTGGCTTAAGGGCATTATACTCCACAATATCCAGCAGCGAGCAAGGTCGACCCCTGCCAGCCCATTAACCATGAAGGCCCTGAGTTTGGATAATTGAGGAGCAAATTTGCTTCTCTCCTTAGCGGTCAGCCTTTGTGGGAAAGGATGTGTGTTGCTAAGCCGCTCTGGACGGTAACCCGGCAAAGGATTTTCGTCAGAAGGAGAGGTATCTTTGCAGTAGAACCATGTTTGATTCCACTCTTTGGGATGGCTGTGCAGTTTGGTGTGAGGGTAAGTGACCTCTTTCCTCTTTTGAATCGCCATACCGCCTAACTCTGTGTTGGGACCGTCAGTAAATTTAGTACAGCGGCTTAAATGGAAGCAATCTCTGAATAATTCAACTGTGGGCTCCTCTTGGAAGAACACCTCACAGAGCACTTGAAAATGACAGATGTTGGTTACAGAATTTGGGCCTGTATCTTGCGGACGGAGTTGGAAATTGGCTAGGACGTCCCGGTAAAATTTTGAACCGGGAGGATTGAAGCCCCGGGCTAGGTGATCAGCAAAAACAACCACTTCTCCCTCTTTAGGCTGGGGAGGACATTCTGTGCCCGGGACCCTCCAATGGATAACATCCTGTCTGCTTAACGCACCAGTTTTGACTAAATTGGTCAGCTGAGTCTCAGTCACACAAGAAGGGACCCAGTTGCACTCGTACACTTGTTTGGCCATAGTGCAGTCTGCAAAGTAGCAATTGCCAGTTCAGGAAGATATTGGAAAGGTATACCCTGATGCGTATATTACTAAACCGGAGACAGTTATTTTCTAAACCGGAGTTTTACAAAGCAGCAGGGTCTGGATAAGGAATCATGGCGGTTCAACTAGGGGATTAATGGTACATATACCGGTTTATCAATTTTTCTACAAAGTTAAACCGCCTGGTCTACACATTGAAGCAGTCGAGATTGCAGATGAGTAAATATGCAAAAACAGGTTTCACCAGATTGTACTACAGCATGAGATCTGGAACATGTTCATAAAAGGGATAAAATTTCAAGGCCCAAAAGGAGCAGTGCTGAATCAGTGAGCCATTGCTACGGATAAGATCTATGGTCTTAATAGGCGAAAGTGAAAACGGAAGATAACACTACTGTTATGCAAGAAAAAATATTACAGTGTTGGATCTAGCATATGAACAAGAAGCAGGCGAAGAACACTAGAGAACATGGAAACCCTAGAATAGATCTGTAATGAAAAGGATAGAAGACTTACCGGAGCTAAGGACGACGCGGGAGATCGCCGCAGTGCTCTGGTACAATCAGGGTGATGTAGCGGCCTTAGTTGATGCAGAAGTTGACGGCGGCGGCGGAGCTCCGAAGCTAGGTGACGCGAGGAAGACGAAGATGAGGAGCACGAAGGGGAGAAAAGAAATGACCCTTCAGTCCTATTTATAAAGAAAGGGACATGTGTCGGGCGCGAGAATCAAGGGGCCGTGGGTTTGGAAACGGAGCTGCCACCTCGATTATCGCGGATCTATTAAACAAGGAGGCATCATTGATAACTTCTTTATTACAGATGACGTCGCTCCGGTTTATAGCAATCAGAGAAGATGACATCACGGCGGTTCACGAAACTACAAGAAGATATTGAAGATGAAGTTTTTTGATAAGGATTGAAATGAACCTGTTCAAATCAATCTGGGGCCTAATGTTGGGGACATTACTACTGGGCGTAAACCGGCCTATCTGGGCCGGGTTAACTTCATCAATAGTTAAGTATGTAAAAGCCCATGAAGGTAGATGAGGGCTTAAAAGCCCATGACCGGTTTAAGGCCTGTAGCTGTAAACCGGCGTCGGTATGTAAACTTGTGTTGTAAGTTAGGAATAAGTAGAGACCAAACCAGACACGAGTATGAGCCGGTGTTGGGACTCTGTAAACCGACGGGTGTCACCCATGTATATAAGGGGACGACCCGGCGGCGGTTCAAGGACAACAGACAACAACTCGAGACTTAGGCGAAGCTTGTTTGCTCCCTAGTTATCGAAACCCCATCAATTCCATCACAACTAGACGTAGGCTTTTACCTTCATCGAAGGGACCGAACTAGTATAAACCTTCTTGCGTCCCTGTGTCCGCTTTAACCCCTTGAAGCTAACCCGTCGCAATGGCTCCATGACTAAGTCCTTTCATGAGGACATCTTCCGTGACAAAACCACGACAACCCGGGTTCCCAGAGTCCTGTTAGCCCAGTGCTACAGCCCGAATTCACACGCTGCTGACCGACATGCTCGATGTGATTCATGTATGCCTGTCCCCATGGGTTAGTGCCGCTTTGGGTTCACGACTAGCCATGTCGGCCCGGGTTCTCTGTCATATGGATGCTAGCGACACTATCATATACGTGAGCCAAAAGGCGCAAACGGTCCCGGGCCATGGTAAGGCGACACCCGTGGGAATACCGTGCGTGAGGCCGCAAAGTGATATGAGGTGTTACCGGCTAGATCGATGTGACTTGGAATCGGGGTCCTGACATCCACCGACGTACTTCTTCCTCCTATATATACCTACATACCCCCAAACGATCAGATACAGAGCCAAAAACCTAATTCCACCGCCGCAACCTTCTGTACCCACGAGATCCCATCTTGGGGCCTATTCCGGAGCTCCGCTGGAGGGGGCATCCATCACGGAGGGCTTCTACATCATCACCATAGCCTCTCCGATGAAGGGTGAGTAGTTTACCTCAGACCTTCGGGTCCATAGTTAGTAGCTAGATGGCTTCTTCTCTCTTTTTGGATCTCAATACAATGTTCTCCCCCTCTCTCGTGGAGATCTATTCGATGTAATCTTCTTTTTGCGGTGTGTTTGTTGAGACTGATGAATTGTGGGTTTATGATCAAGATTATCTATGAACAATATTTGAATCTTCTCTGAATTCTTTTATTTATGATTGGTTATCTTTGCAAGTCTCTTCGAATTATCAGTTTGGTTTGGCCTACTAGATTGATCTTTCTTGCAATGGGAGAAGTGCTTAGCTTTGGGTTCAATCTTGCAGTGTCCTTTCCCAGTGACAGTAGGGGCAGCAAGGCACGTATTGTATTGTTGCCATCGAGGATAACAAGATGGGGTTTTTATCATATTGGATGAATTTATCCCTCTACATCATGTCATCTTGCTTAAGGCGTTACTCTGTTTTCTTGAACTTAATACTCTAGATGCATGCTAGATAGCGGTTGATGAGTGGAGTAATAGTAGTAGATGCAGGCAGGAGTCGGTCTACTTGTCTCGGACGTGATTCCTATATACATGATCATACCTAGATATTCTCATAACTATGCTCAATTCTGTCAATTGCTCAACAGTAATTCGTTCACCCACCGTAAAATACTTATGCTCTTGAGAGAAGCCACTAGTGAAACCTATGGCCTCCGGGTCTATCTTCATCATATTAATCTTCCTACACTTTATTATTGCCTTTGCTTTTTTACTTTGCTTTTATTTTACTTTGCATATTTATCACAAAAATACCGAAGATATTATCTATCATATCTATCATATCTCACTCTCGTAAGTGACCGTGAAGGGATTGACAACCCCTTATCGCGTTGGTTGCGAGGAGTTATTTGCTTTGTGCAGGTACGAGAGACTCACGTGTAGCCTCCTACTGGATTGATACCTTGGTTCTCAAAAACTGAGGGAAATATTTATGCTACATTGCTGCATCATCCTTTCCTCTTCAAGGAAATCCAACGCAGTGCTCAAGAGGTAGCAAGAAGAATTTCTGGCGCCGTTACCGGGGAGTCTACGCAAAAGTCAACATACCGAGTACCCATCACAATCCCTTATCTCCCGCATTACATTATTTACCATTTGCCTCTTGTTTTCCTCTCCCCCACTTCACCCTTGCCATTTTATTCGCCCTCTCTTTTCCGTTTGCCTTTTCTCGCTTGCTTTTTATTTGCTCGTGTGTTGGATTGCTTGTCTGTCACGATGGCTCAAGATAATACCAAATTGTGTGACTTTACCAATACCAACAACAATGATTTCCTTAGCACTCCGATTGCTCCTCTTACCAACACTGAATCTTGTGAAATCAATACTGCTTTGTTGAATCTTGTTATGAAAGATCAATTCGCCGGCCTTCCTAGTGAAGAAGCCGCTACTCATCTAAATAGCTTCGTGGATTTGTGTGATATGAAAAAGAAGAAATATGTTGATAATGATATTGTTAAATTGAAGCTATTTCCTTTTTCGCTTAGAGATCGTGCTAAAGCTTGGTTTTTGTCTTTGCCTAAAAATAGTATTGATTCTTGGAACAAGTGCAAAGATGCTTTTATCTCTAAGTATTTTCCTCCCACTAAGATCATCTCTCTTAGAAACGATATTATGAATGTTAAGCAACTTGATCATGAACATGTTGCACAAGCTTGGAAGAGGATGAAATTAATGATACGTAATTGCCCTACTCATGGTTTGAATTTGTGGATGATTATACGAAATTTTTATGCCGGATTGAATTTTGCTTCTAAAAATCTTTTGGATTCGGCCGCGGGAGGCACTTTTATGGAAATCGCTTTAGGAGAAGCTACTAAACTCCTAGATAATATTATGGTTAATTATTCTCAATGTCACACCGAAAGATCTACTAATAAAAAAGTGCATGCGATAGAAGAAATTAATGTTTTGAGTGGAAAGATGGATGAACTTATGAAATTATTTGCTACTAAGAGTGTTTCTTCTGATCCTAATGATATGCCTTTGTCTACTTTGATTGAGAATAATAATGAATCTATGGATGTGAATTTTGTTGGTAGGAATAATTTTGGTAACAACACGTATAGAGGGAACTTTAATCCTAGACCTTATCCTAGTAATCCTTCTAAGAATTATGGAAATTCCTACAACAACTCTTATGGAAATTTTAATAAGATGGCCTCTGAATTTGAGACTAGTGTTAAAGAGTTTATGAATTCACAAAAGAATTTCGGTGCTTTGCTTGAAGAGAAATTGCTTAAAGTTGATGAATTGGCTAGGAACGTTGATAGAATTTCTCTTGATGTTGATTCTTTAAAGCTTAGATCTATTTCTCCTAAGAATGATATCAATGAGTCTCTCAAAGCCATGAGAATTTCCATTGATGAGTGCAAAGAAAGAACCGCTAGGATGTGTCGGTGTACTAGAGTAGGGGTACCCTAGTATCCCGAACTTGTGCACGGCCAGTCGCAGCATCCCGCGGCAAGGCTTGCCGGGTGACCGCCAAGGTCCTCTGTGGTTCCTTTGGAGCCATTCAAGAACAAAGTATTCGAGCCAAGGAGACACGGCCCCGGCAAGAGGAGCTTGCCGGGAAGGCCACTCAAGGCACAAGACCCCGGCAAGAGGAGCTTGCCGGGAAGGCCAACCAAGGCATCTCAAGGAACTTGCCGCGACACGCCACGCGTCCCGGCAAGGCCCGGTGAGCGACAAGCTTCCGGACGCGACAAGACAACGACCGCGGCAAGGCGTTTGCCGCGGCAGGCTACCACTCCGTACCCACGCTCCAGCACATCCACCAAACGTGTCGCTCTGGGACCCTTCCAGGCGTACGTGGTGGGAGGCTGTGCAGCCAGCGGTACGCGTTGGCAACCGGCGCTGACAAGATTGCCATCATGGCGAACGGTGGCGTTCCTGATGGTCCCTTCCTGCACTGTTTGGGTGACGCAGATGGGCATTTAACGCCCTTGTCCCCTGCCGTCAGGGTTAGGTATGATACACTGTACAGGTAGGTGTACCAACCGCAACACCTTTCCCTTTTTACCCTTGTCTACGTTGCCACCTGTCGGTGACCCCTTGAGCATACGAAAGGAGGCCCATGCGCAACGTAGGGGAAGGGGGGGGGAAGGAGGAGAAGAACACTCACGCTAGGTCTCGTTAGCTGCTGGTGTGTACTGTAGCACTCAACGCTCCCGAGCAAGAACTCAATACAAACCACAAAGTAGGAGTAGGGTTTTACGCATCCATGCGGCCCGAACCTGGGTAAACTGCTCGTGTGCTCCGCCTCGATCTGCTCTTCATGCGATCTCCGCCCCCACCGAACCGAAAGGGGCTCGGTTCGCCGGTCCCCATAGGTGCTCGTGGATCAGTTTCCCCGACATCATTGGCGCGCCAGGTAGGGGGCGTCGAGGTTGTGTGAACCTGATCCGGCGTTCACATGAGCTAGATCTTCATCATCTTCATCGACATGCCGCCGAAGAAGAAGGCTTCGGAGGCGGCTGCTCCGTCCGCGACAAACCCACCACTGCCGGAGCAAATGGCTGGTGGGGTAGACGCCGGCGGAAGAACGGGCGTCGACGAGGGAGCTCACGGTGCCGCCAGGTCCAAGGACAAGGTTGCGCTGCCCGTCGGCAGCGTAGCCGGCTCACACAACGACCGGGCGCACTCCAAGACCTCGGCATCCGTACATTCACCGCGCCCATCTCAGGAGGCGCGGGACCGGCAGCGTCATGGTACTCACGGTACCATACGCTCGCTGGACCCAGATCGAGCTGGTGGATCTCGGAATGCTCAAGACCAGCATGCGCGCCAACATGCTGGCGCGAGCGAGGCACGGTCGCCTGGACGGGATACTGCTCCTTCTAACATAGTTAGAAGTCCGACCATATCCCGCTCCTCACACCGTTCGCCACCGCTACCCGCCACTCCAGCGGAAGCTTTGGCGCGAGCTCAACTGCTCCTAGACTACCCTCCAACGGCGGACAAGATCGACGATTGGAGGGCTACCATTCAGAGTCTCATCGGCTTTGCCAACGGAGACACTCCACGGCAGCCGAGTACATCGCAGCCGCGGCGAGTCAACCAGGCACGAGCCGATGGCGACAAGACCGGTGGGGGTGCGACCACCGTGCACTCTCCGTCCCAAAGGCCAAGATCGCCGACTCGCCGGATCCACCTCGACAGCGACTCCACCGCGTCATCAGATCCGCGAGCTCGTCGCGATCAGCGCCAAGTTCTTCGCGAACGACAGCAAGAAGACGCTCGTACTCGCATCGAGCGCCGAAGTGAAGTGCGGCATCAATCAGACCAGCGCGCTGGGCCCTCTGTCGACATGCATGCGCCAAGGGAACCAGGCGACCTACCGTACGCGGTAGGTTGCCCTGAGTTTACCCGTGAGCTGCGGCAAGTCCAGTGGCCCAGCATGAAGAATTTCAAGCCAGATGTACCCGAGAAGTACGACGGCAAGTCGCATCCGTCGGAGTTCCTCAGCATCTACACCATCACAGTGCAAACTGCTGGGGGGCGGGACGACAAGATCCTTGCCAACTACTTCCCGCTGGTGCTCAAGCCCAACGTCAGGTCCTGGCTCATGCACTTGCCGGACAACTCCATATCTTCCTGGGCAGACCTATGCCATCAGTTTGTCGGCGCCTTTACAGGCGGCCACAAACCTCATGGCCAGGAGAGTGACCTTCATCTGCTCGCCCAAAAGGAAGGGGAGCCCCTGCGCAAGTACATCCAGAGATTCAGCCGTGTACAACGTGACATCCCGGATGTCCACCCTGCCGCGGTCATCAGCGCGTTCCATCAGAACGTGCGTAACCGCAGGATGCGGGAGGATATGGCGATGTGCAAGATCAGAGACGTCAGTGAGCTGTATGCCCTGGCCGACAAGTGTGCACGTGCTGAGGAAGGGAGGAAACTCCCCGGAGAGAACACAGGAGCAGGAGGATCTGACAGCGAGGATGCTGCCCCGGCAAAGAAAAACCGGCGGCGGAACAACAGGAAGAAGAAAGGCAAAGATGTGCTAGTTGTTGAGCAGTCCGGCAACGAAGGTGGCGCCAAGAAAGCCAAAGCTGGTAGCTCCGGCAAGGAAGTTGCCGCATGCACCAATTGCCAGGCTGTGGCGACCGCCGACAAGCAGGATGACACCAACAAACAGTACTGCAAGATCCACCGCACCAAGGGCCATGACCTCCAGAGCTGCAAGAAGGTCGAGCAGCTTGTCGAGCTGCAAAAGGCCGAATACGAGCGACGCGACAAGGAGAAATCCCAAGGAGGTGCTAGAGGATCCGACATGAAGCGCCCCGGCCGGGGAGGACGCCGCGGCAAGGCCAAGCAGCGGCAAGGAGACAAATCTCCCCGCGGCCGCGACAAGGATGAAGATGACGACGACGACGAAGACATGGATGATGTCGAGACCAGTGAGCAGGAGTTCTAGAAAGCCACAGAGGTCTTGTGCATTGACGGCGGTGCTTCTCTGCATACTTCACACCGCCAACTCAAGCAGTGGGTGCAGGAAGTCAATGCGGCAGAACCACCCGTCGAGTCACGCAAGCTTCTGAAATGGTCCAGCACGCCTATCATCTTTGATATTGAGGACCACCCTGATTGCACAACTGCGATCGGGTGCTTGCCGATGTTGGTTTCACCAACTATCCGCAACCTCAAGGTCACTAAGATGCTAGTTGACGGTAGGGCCGGCTTGAACCTGATCTCCTCCGCTGTGCTCCAGAAACTCCAGGTCCCTGACAGCGAGCTCGAAGAGACCGGCACATTCCAAGGAATCAACCCGGGAAGGAGCAAGCCGAAGGGGAAGATCACATTGCCGGTGACATTTGGCAGCGAGTTGAACTTCAGAACTGAGAGGGTCACTTTTGACGTTACTGATTTTCCATTGCCTTACAATGGAATTCTCGGCCGTCCAGCGCTCGCCAAGTTCATGGCGGCCTCTCACTATGCGTATAACATGCTGAAGATGCCAGGCCCGATAAGTGTCATCTCTGTCCCTGGCGACAAGAAGGATGCTCTTATCTGTGCCGACAAGATTTACCGGGAAGCGGCAGCCGCAACGGATCGCAAGTCACTTGCCGCTGAAGCTCCCGGGGGGAAGAAGAAGACCAAGTCCGGCAAGAGTTCTGGTGCCCACTCCGGCAAGCGCGCCTCTTCGGAGTGCTGCGCTACCGTCGAGGACGCACCATCGAGCTCCACCAACAAGTGTAAGAAGACAATGGCAGCTCCGCCAGAGACCAAGAAGGTGTCCGCCAAGGAGGACGACACTGGTGGTACCTTCACCATCAGTGCCACTCTCGACCCTAAATAGGAAAGCGCGCTCATTGCTTTTCTGCGGGCGAACGTCGATGTGTTTGCGTGGCAACCGTCTGACATCCCCGGTGTTCCCAGGAAAGTAATTGAGCACCACCTTGCCGTCTGTCCTCATGCGCGGCCTGTCAAGCAGAAAGTCAGGAAGCAAGCAGTGGAGCGCCAAGAATTCATCGCAGAAGAGATCAAGAAGTTGGAAGCGGCAGGCCTTGTCAGAGGAGTGCTCCATCCTACGTGGTTGGCCAATCCTGTAGTCGTGCGCAAGGCAAACGGGAAATGGAGGCTTTGTATCGACTATACCGATATTAACAAAGCTTGTCCCAAAGACCCATTTCCCTTGCCGCGCATTGACCAGATTGTTGACTCCACGACCGGATGTGACTTGCTTTCATTTCTTGACGCATACTCAGGATACCATCAAATCTTCATGGCAGAAGAGGATGAGGAGAAGACTGCATTCATCACACCATGTGGCACGTACTGTTTCATACGGATGCCTTTCGGTTTAAAGAATGCTGGTTCAACATTCGCAAGGGTAGTACATGCCGCTTTTGAGCCACAAATACACAGAAATGTGGAAGCCTACATGGATGACATAGTGGTTAAGAGCAAGGACAAGGCAACTCTGATTCAAGATTTAGACGAGACTTTTGCAAATCTGCGCAAGATCAGCCTCAAGCTCAATCCCGAGAAGTGTGTGTTTGGAGTCCCTTCCGGCAAGCTTCTCGGGTTCTTCGTGTCTCAACGGGGAATTGAAGCCAACCCCGACAAGATCAAGGCCATTGAGCAGATTGAAGCACCAAAGAGCGTCAAGGATGTACGAAGACTTGCCGGTTGCTTGGCAACTCTTAGCAGGTTTATCTCTAAGTCTGCTAAGCGCGCCCTGCCGTTTTTCAAAATATTGAAAAAGGCAGGTCCAATAAAATGGACTCCGAAAGCGGAGGCTGCGCTGCAAGACTTGAAGAGATACCTGTCCTCCACTCCAATACTTGTCGCACCTAAGCCACAAGAGAAGTTGCTGCTGTATCTGGCGGCAACCAATCAAGTGGTTAGTGCTGCGTTAGTAGCGGAGAGGGAGGCAGATGATGAGCCAGCAACCACGGCAGGCGCATCCAGCGACAAGCAGGGGGCTTCCCCGACAAGCTCTGGTCCCGACAAAGATGGATCTGCGCAGGCGCGTGAGGAGATACAAAAGAGAATGGTGCAGCGCCCAGTTTACTTTGTCAGTTCCCTTCTGCAGGGGCTAGGTCAAGGTACTCTGGTGTGCAGAAATTGCTTTTCGGCCTTCTCATGGCCTCGATAAAGCTGCGCCATTACTTCCAAGCACATGAGATCATAGTTGTCACTCGTTTTCCGCTGAAGAGGATACTGCAGAATCCAGAAGCAACAGGCAGGATTGTTGAGTGGGCACTGGAATTGTCAAGCTTTGGCCTCAAGTTTGAGAGCACTTCAACTATCCAAAGCAGAGCATTGGCAGAATTCATAGCAGAGTGGACGCCAACACCAGATGAAGAAATTCCAGAAACGAGCATCCCCCTCAAGGAAGCAAGCAAAGAGTGGCTGATGTACTTTGACGGTGCCTTCTCGCTGCAAGGCGCCGGTGCTGGCGTGCTGCTTGTCGCACCCACCGGAGAGTAACTCAAGTACATAGTCCAGATGCACTTTCCCAAGGAGCAAGCAACAAACAATACTGCAGAGTATGAAGGTTTGCTTGCCGGTCTCAGGATCGTGGCAGACCTTGGGATCAAGAAGCTCATTGTCAGGGGTGACTCGCAGCTTGTCGTCCGCCAAGTGAATAAGAGTTATCAGAGTCCTTTGATGGAAGCCTACGTTGATGAAGTGAGAAAGCTAGAATAGCACTTTGACGACCTACAGATGGAACATGTTCCAAGAGCTCAGAACGACATTGCCGATGACCTGTCAAAGTGCGCAGCACTTAAGTTACCTGTGGAACCAGGGATCTTTGTGCTCAAGCTGACTCAACCGTCTGTAACGCCATCAACTAGATAGAGCAAGAAGAGGAAGTTGATTTCTGGTGACTATTTTCCAGCAGAGCTTCCCGAAGCCGCCGCCAAGAAGGTCCCCAAGATCAACACCAAGAGTGTTGGGGAGCAGTCTGCTCCGGCAAACCCCAGGGTTTGTTTCGTTGAAGCAGACGCTCCCGACAAGTTTTGCTCCGGCAAGCTTGCCGGGGAACGTCAAGCTCCGGCTGAGCCGCAGGTTCTCGCCGTAGAAGCGGATGTTCCCGCAGCAGCAGATGTGCCTTTAGTCCTTGTTGTCGAGCCACAAGCTCCAGCATGGGCACAACAGATTGTCCATTTCCTTCAGATAGGAGAACTTCCCGAAGAGCAAATAGAAGCGGAAAGAGTAGCCCGGCAGTCAAGTATGTACCAGTTTGTCGACAACACACTGTACAGAAGAAGACTCAACGGTGTGAAATTGAAGTGTATTCACCGGGAAGACGGACAAAAGCTGTTGGCAGAGATACATGGAGGCATATGTGGTCACCACATTGGCGCAAGAGCACTTGCCGGCAAAGCATTCCGGCAAGGTTTCTTTTGGCCGACAGCCCTCCAGGATGCAACTGCACAAGTAACCAAGTGTGAAGCGTGCCAGTTCCATTCCAAGCAGATACACCAGCCAGCTCAAGCTCTCCAGACGATCCCTTTATCCTGGCCATTTTCGGTCTGGGGGCTCGACATCCTCGGCCCCTTCCCTCGAGCAGTCGGGGGCTTTGAGTACTTGTACGTTGCAATCGACATGTTCACAAAGTGGCCGGAAGTGGAAGCAGTGAGGAAGGTGACAGCACAGTCAGCAGTCAAGTTCTTCAGGTCGATTGTTTGCCGCTTCGGGATCCCTAACAGGATCATCACCGACAACGGTACACAATTCACGAGCCGCACCTTCATGCAGTACGTCCAAGATCTTGGCGCCAAGGTCTGCTTCGCTTCTGTTGCTCACCCCAGAAGCAACGGTCAAGCGGAGAGGGCAAATGCTGAAGTGCTGCGTGGGCTCAAGACCAGGACTTTCGACAGGCTGCACAAGTGCGGAAGAAACTGGATTGAGGAGCTGCCGGTGGTTCTTTGGTCGATCAGGACGACGCCAAATCGAGCCACTGGCCAGACACCTTTCGCTCTAGCCTATGGAGCAGAGGCAGTTCTCCCCACGGAACTCGTATACGGGTCACCTCGAGTGCTCGCTTATGATGAGCTTGAGCAAGAGCAGCTGCAGAAGATGATGCACTGCTCCTTGAGGAAGACCGTCTTCAGGCTGCTGTACGAGCTGCTCGCTACCAGCAAGCTTTGCGCCGCTACCATAGCCGCAAAGTTAACGCCAGAAGTCTCGAAGAAGGCGACCTTGTTCTTCGGCGCGTTCAGTCCACCAAGAATTCCAACAAGTTGACGCCGAAGTGGGAAGGCCCTTACCGGGTGAAACGAGTCACTAGGCCTGGCGCTGTCCGCCTTGAGACCGAAGATGGCATTCCGGTGAGCAACTCCTCGAACATTGAGCATCTTCATAAGTTTTACCCGTAAGGCGCGGTTGCCAGACCCTGTTCCGGCAACCACCTTTTGTACAAGTCTTGCCGCTGTTGCATGTAATCCTTTGTACAAAGCCAGGCGCAGACCCTGTGCATAAATAAAGCTCATGTGCTCCGCACATCTTGTCAATTTCATGCTTTTTATTTTTTGCATGAGTTATCTGACACTTTGTGCAGCGCCAACCCCCGGTAAGCAATAACGAGCCATAAGGCTCCATGGGGAAGGAGAAGATAATGGTATGGACCAGGCGTCATTCAAGAAAGTTTCGCCTTGCCGGAAAGCAAACAACAGAAAAGCTAAGTTGCCAAAGTTTGAGCAATCAGATTTTTTAAAATTTTAAGTTATTTTCCTTGAACGACCATGCTTTGTATGGAAAACCTGCGCGCGGAGGAACCAGCTCGTGGCTAGTTGCGCCCTTACTTTGTTTCGAGTCCGCTCAACAACTTAAGTGTGCCGCGACTAGAGTTGAGCCCTTACTTTGTTTTGAGTCCGCTCAACAACTTAAGTGAGCTGCGACTAGTTGCGACAAGGTTTCTTGTCGGTAACGGCACCGCCAGCAGGCTGCTGACGTCCCGCACTCAGCGCTCGCGGCTAAGGTGCCTGCGCCGGCAAGTTCCCTAAAAGCGTAGGGCAAAAACATACAAAGGAAGGAATCAAGTAAAGGAAATAACATCGCAATCACTACCCAAAATAGAGTTATATTACAAGATAGCTTGTCGCGGCTCTAACAGATTGTTTTCATAACATGACCAGCAGCGACAAGAAAAGAAGAAAACGGGCGGTAGTCTACACGATCGCCCTCAACCCTCTTGATCCCGCTCACCTTGTCCACAATGGGTGCGACAAGGGCCTTGAGCGCCTCCAGATTAGCACCCGGCGGCAGGGTCTTGAGGACGTTGGTGAGGTTGAGGCCCGGGTTGCGGAAGGCCACCTTCACCAACACCTTTTGAAGAGCTCCCGCGCAGATCTTGCACGACTCGTCGGCCAGCTGCTTTGGGATCCTCTCCCGGAGTCGCTGGAGGGCCGTGGCCACGCCTTTGAAGAACAAGGTGAGCTTGGTGCTGGGTTGGAGGTTCTCATCGAAGGGATACCCGAGATCCTCCATCCCCAGCTGCGCCAGCTCCCTGTCAATGTCTGCGGCAGCATTCACAAGACCCTCCGTCCAGTGCTCCACAGTCTCCCTAAAAGCGTTCTGGGTGGCAGCAGCACTCTCCAACAGCGCCTTGTCGGCCTTGATCTCCTTCTTCAAGGCCACCTCCTGCTCCCTGACGCCGTCCAACGTCTTGGTCAAAGTGGTCAGCTTCAACTCAAGATCTGCGTTGGAGTCCTTGGTGGCGCTGAGCTCCTTGCCCTTCTCGGCGAGACGGACCTGCTGCTCTGAGTGGCTGTAGGCGTCCTTCTCCCGCTCACGCTTGAGCGCGGCAAGCTCCTCGCCGCTCGCCTTAAGATCGGCCTCCAGCTGCGCCACCTTCATCTCCAGCTCCTTCTTGGCGGCCTCGGCAGCTGCGGCAGCGTCCTCTGCTTGCTTGAGAGCTCCGCCGAATGTTCGCTCGCGCGCGGCAAGCTCCTCCTCGTGGCTATCAAGGTTGATCTTCCGATGCGCCAGCTCGCCCTCCTGCGCAGACAGCTTCTCAGCGGCAAGCCGCTGCTGTTCTTTGACGTCAGCCTTCTCGAGGAGGAAGGCCTTCTGCTCCTCAGCGAGCTGCTCCCGCTCCTCCGCCAGGGACCGGAGAGCTGCCTGGTTGAGACCTTGGAGCTCCTCTGCGCGCTTCTCAATGTCTGCTCCCGTCTTCGCGACAAGCGCCTCGCGGGATTCCAGCTTGGCTTGCCGAGCGCGGTAGAGCGACAACAGCTTTCGCAGTAGCCGCTCCTCCTCGGGCTCGCCGCTGCTGCTGCTTGGCGCGTCAACCAGCTTCAACCCAGCGGAGGCGAGCACCTCTCCGTCGAAGCTTTCTCCTTCGACCGGCGCCCTGGACATTGACGCCCAGGGGAGGTTGATGAAGACGCCATTGCTGGCCTTCAAGTAGACGCCTGGCTGGGGCTCTTCGGAGCCTGACGCTGTGGCAGCGGCGGAAGGGTCGGCGGTCGGCGTAGCGCCTGGCGCTCCTGCGGCCTTAGGGCTGTCAGTGCGATCGCCAGACCTCTCGCCAGCTGCGGCGGCGGCAGCCTTGGCGGCCTCTTTGCCGGTGGGATCATCAGCGCCGGCCGCTTCTTCGGTGGCAGCGGCGTCGTCGACAGCAACCTCGGTCTCCATCGGCCCCGCAGTAGATGGGTTTGACGGCCGGAAAAGGAAGAAAAGTCAAGCAATATCCAAAAAGAAGATCAAACGAAGAAGAACCCAAGGGAAGTTTCGAAGCAAGAGGTTTACCTGTACCGGGCTCTGCAGTTGTGGTCTCCGCCGCCGGGGGCCCGCTGGTGCTGTCAGTTGCCGGAGACTTCTCCCTTGCCGGAGAACTCCCCCTTGCCGGAGAGCTCTCCCTTGTCGGAGGACTCTCCCTTGCTGGAGAACTCTCCCTTGGCGGTGTAGTCGAAGCAGATGGCATGTCAGGGGCGGTCTCCGGATGCTCCTGGTGGGGCTGCTCTGCTCCTACACAAACCAACAGTCAGATATCAACAAACAAAGAGTATCCCTGCGTGCCTAACAGCGGGAAGCAAACCATATACTTACGCTGGGGACTGCGCTGGGGGCTGCTCTGAAGAACAGTTGCCGGGCCCGGCAAGGTTGTCTCGGACGCACCCCCTGCTGTCGCGGTGGGTTCGTCCTCGATGATAATCAACGGGACCTTGGCTCTCTTTGCCGCTCTTTGGGCCAGAGTCCTAAAAAGGAATAAGTTCAGAGTAAATTAAATGAGATACAAGACAAAACAGCAAGAATTGAAGAAATACAAGTACAACAAGAATCTTACTCTTCTTCCTCCTCGTCGGAGCTGAGCGCGGAGAAGTCAAAGCCTGGCCCACCTCCGGCGCGAGGAGGCGGAGGAGTAGGTTCCCTTGGCCGCTTGGCGGGAGCAGTGATGGTGATCTGAGACGACCCCGCTCCAGCTGCCGCCGCGGCATGAGAGGTGGCAGGAGCAGAAGCCGCGGGCTCGCTCGACTCGACGTCATGCCCGGCAGGCTCTTCCTCGCCGGCAAGCCCCTCTCGCTCGGCAAGGCTTGCCGCCTCCGCTGCCTCTGCCTCTTCCACGGTGAACCCAAACTCGCCCGCGGCTGCGGCTGCCGCCGCCTCTTCCAGCCTAGTGGCGATGCGCTTCACCTCCTCATCGGTGGTGGCACGAGTGAGGCCCTTCTGCTCGTCGGAGCGGATCGACATTTCTACCAAGCCATCGAAGAACACCTGCACGACGTCGTCTGCAAGCTCTTGCCAAGTTGGGTCAATTCCATGCGATTCGCATAGCGGCATCATTGCACGGATGCGGCTGAGCAAGGAATTGTGGCACAGCGGAATGACGTCCTTCGGCAACCGGAACACTTCGGGATGCTGAGGGTCGTACTTGAACAGCTCCTGGAGCATCGCGTTAAGCTCCAGAACAGTGAAGTTGAAGTTGAGGCCTAGACGCAGCCTCATGATATCCGCCGCATTTTTGAACTCCCAGGCGGGTCTCCTCCTCTCCTGCAGGGGGGCGATGCGGCGGCGAAGGAAATCTGCGCCAACGGCGCCTACAGTGAGCCTGGCAAGCCTGAGGCGTTGGATCCGGGCGACGGCAATCTTCAGCCTGTCGTCTTCCGAGGACACGTTGCTCCAATCGCTGCCGCACACTACTGGAGTTTGGCGCCGGGCGGTAAACGGCCGCGGGTCCTCCTCGACAATCCAGCACCAGTCTGCTCTCCATTCCTCCCACTTGTTGCGGAGATCTCCCTCCAGATAAGCTTCCTTCTTGCCGGCTCTTGAGATCCAGGCGATTCCGCCGGATAAAGGCTCTCCTCTCTCAACTCGGGGCATAAAGAAGTGGCGAAAAAGGGCTACATTTGGATGGACTCCGACAAAGTTTTCGCAGAGATGTGCGAAAACTGCCATGGTCAGGACAACATTGGGGGTGAAGTCAAGGAGGCGGAACCCGTAGGTGTTCATAATATCACAGAAGAATTCAGAGAAAGGCGGGCATAGCCCGCAGTAGAAGAACAAGGCGAAGAAGGGATATCCAGTTGGAGCCATTTTCCAAGCGGCGGCTGGAAGTACCTTCGTGCGCGGGTGCGCCCGCGTCTCCGTCGACCAGAAGAGGTAGTAGTACTCCCTCAGGTCCCTCGCGGAAAGCTTGGGGGGGGGGGGAGATTGCCCGCTCCTTTCGTAGCGCCGTGAGCCGCTGCACCTCGGCCGACTTCATGACCTTCCCCTTCTCGGCTTTCGGAGCCATGGCGGAAGTGGTGAGGGAAGTCGACGATGTTGGTGGTGCTGGTGGCGATGGGGGGCGGAGCATTGCTCTCTTTCGGCTTTGGGAAGAAGGGGAGTGGCGGAGATTTTCGAGGTTGGAATAGCAACCGGCGGATGGGCGAACTGCCTCTGTTTCCCCTGCTTATAAGGAGGAAGGGGGCGGACGTTCCGCCTTTCCGAATAAAGAAACCACCGATGATCTCTCCCACGACGCGGCAATCGACACGTGCCGTTCAGGGAGGGCGCGGTGGATACGGAGTGAGATACGGCGTGACCCAGGCCGCGCGTGCCCGTGCCCTATTTTGGGCCTGGCCCAACAGCGCTCGGCACCGTGTATGGCCCAGGCCCGGGGGCTCCTGTCGGTGTACTAGAGTAGGGGTACCCTAGTATCCCGAACTTGTGCACGGGCAGTCGCAGCATCCCGCGGCAAGTCTTGCCGGGTGACCGCCAAGGTCCTCTGTGGTTCCTTTGGAGCCATTCAAGAACAAAGTATTCGAGCCAAGGAGACACGGCCCCGGCAAGAGGAGCTTGCCGGGAAGGCCACTCAAGGCACAAGACCCCGGCAAGAGGAGCTTGCCGGGAAGGCCAACCAAGGCATCTCAAGGAACTTGCCGCGACACGCCACGCGTTCCGGCAAGGCCCGGTGAGCGACAAGCTTCCGGACGCGACAAGACAACGACCGCGGCAAGGCGTTTGCCGCGGCAGGCTACCACTCCGTACCCATGCTCCAGCACATCCACCAAACGTGTCGCTCTGGGACCCTTCCAGGCATACGTGGCGGGAGGCTGTGCAGCCAGCGGTACGCGGTGGCAGGCGACGCTGACAAGATTGCCATCGTGGCGAACGGTGGCGTTCCTGACGGTCCCTTCCTGCACTGTTTGGGCGACGCAGATGGGCATTTAACGCCCTTGTCCCCTGCCGTCAGGGTTAGGTAAGATACACTATACAGGTTGCTGTACCAACCGCAACACCTTTCCATTTTTACCCTTGTCTACGTTGCCACCTGTCGGTGACCCCTTGAGCATATAAAAGGAGGCCCATGCGCAACATAGGGGAAAGGGGGGAAGGAGGAGAAGAACACTCACGCTCGGTCTCGTTATCTGCTGGTGTGTACTGTAGCACTCAACGCTCTCGAGCAAGAACTCAATACAAACCACAAAGCAGGAGTAGGGTTTTACGCATCCATGCGGCCCGAACCTGGGTAAACTGCTCGTGTGCTCCGCCTCGATCTGCTCTTCGTGCGATCTCCGCCCCCGCTGAACCGAAAGGGGCTCGGTCCGCCGGTCCCCATAGGTGCTCGTGGATCAGTTTCCCCGACAGGATGCGTGCTACGAAAGATGCCTTTATCAAAGCGTGTTCTTCTAGTTCCTATGAAAATAAAGATGAAGATCTAAAAGTTATTGATGTGTCCCCTATTAAATCTTTGTTTTGCAATATGTATCTTGATAATGATGGGACTGAATATGATCCACCTTTACCTAGAAGACGTTCCAAAAATTCAGACTTTTTAGATCTTGTTGCTAAAATTGATAAAAGTGGGATTGAAGAAATAAAAACCCTAGATGTTGCTAAACCCACTATTTTGGATTTCAAGGAATTTAATTATGAAAGTTTCTCTTTAATTGATTGTATTTCCTAGTTCCAATCCGTGCTAAATTATCCTCATGCTTATAGTCCAAATAAAGCGTTTACTAAACATATCGTTGATGCCTTGATGCAATCTTATGAAGAAAAACTTGAGTTGGAAGTTTCTATCCCTAGAAAACTTTATGATGAGTGGGAACCAACTATTAAAATTAAGATTAAGGATCATGAATTTTATGCTTTACGTGATTTGGGTGCTAGTGTTTCCACTATTCCCAAAACTTTGTGTGATTTGCTAGATTTCCGTGATTTTGATGATTGCTCTCTAAACTTGCACCTTGCGGATTCCACTATTAAGAAACCTATGGGAAGAATTAATGATGTTCTTATTTTTGCAAATAGTAATTATGTGCCCATAGATTTTATCGTTCTTGATATAGATTGCAATCTTTCTTGTCCTATTATTCTTGGTAGACCTTTCCTTAGAACGATTGGTGCAATTATTGATATGAAGGAAGGGAATATTAGATTCCAATTTCCATTAAAAAAGGCATGGAACACTTCCCTAGGAAGAAAATAAAATTACCATATGAATCTATCATGAGAGCCACTTATGGATTGCCTACCAAAGATGGCAATACCTAGATCTATCCTTGCATTTATGCCTCGCTAGGGGCGTTAAACGACAGCGCTTGTTGGGAGGTAGCCCAATTTTATTTTTAGTTTTTTTGCTTTTTGCTTCTGTTTAGGAATAAATCTTTGATCTAGCCTCTGGTTAGATGTGTTTTTATGTTTTAATTAGTGTTTGTGCCAAGTTAAACCTATAGGATCTTCTTGGATGGTAGTTATTTGATCTTGCTGTAATTTCCAGAAACTTTCTATTCAGGAAAACAATTGTTATAAATCACCAGAATGTGATAAAATAGTGATTCCAGTTGCTACTGATCAATAAACAAATTGCCTCGGTCTTCCTATTTTGGCTGATTCTTTGGAGTTCCAGAAGTTTGCGTTAGTTACAGATTACTACAGACTGTTCTGTTTTTGACAGATTCTGTTTTTCTTGTGTTGTTTGCTTATTTTGATGAATCTATGGCTAGTAAAATAGTTTATAAACCATAGAGAAGTTGGAATACAGTAGGTTTAGCACCAATATAAATAAATAATGAGTTCATTACAGTACCTTGAAGTGATATTTTGTTTTCTTTCGCTAATGGAGCTCACGAGATTTCTGTTGAGTTTTGTGTTGTGAAGTTTTCAAGTTTTGGGTGAAATATTTTGATGGATTATGGAATAAGGAGTGGCAAGAGCCTAAGCTTGGGGATGCCCATGGCACCCCCAAGATAATCTAAGGACACCAAAAAGTCAAAGCTTGGGGATGCCCCGGAAGGCATCCCCTCTTTCGTCTACTTCCATCGGTAACTTTACTTGGAGCTATATTTTTATTCACCACATGATATGTGTTTTGCTTGGAGCATCTTGTATGATTTGAATATTTGATTTTTAGTTTACCACAATCATCCTTGCTGTACACACCTTTTGAGAGAGCCATACATAATTTGGAATTTGTTAGAATACTCTATGTGCTTCACTTATATCTTTTGAGCTATATAGTTTTGCTCTAGTGCTTCACTTATATATTTTAGAGCACGGTGGTGGATTTGTTTTATAGAAAATATTGAGCTCTCATGCTTCACTTAGATTATTTTGAGAGTCTTAAATAGCATGGTAATTTGCTTTAATAATCCTAATATGCTTGGTATTCAAGATTTGTAAAACTTTCTTTTGAGTGCGTTGAATACTAAGAAAAGTTTGATGCTTGATAAGTGTTTTGAGATATGAAGATGGTGATATTAGAGTCATGCTAGTTGAGTAGTTGTGAATTTGGTAAATACTTGTGTTAAAGTTTGTGATTCCCGTAGCATGCACGTATGGTGAACCGTTATGTGATGAAGTCGGAGCATGATTTATTTATTGATTGTCTTCCTTATGAGTGGCGGTCGGGGATGAGTGATGGTCTTTTCCTACCAATCTATCCCCCTAGGAGCATGCGCATAATACTTTTCTTTGATAACTTGTAGATTTTTGCAATAAGTATATGAGTTCTTCATGACTAATGTTGAGTCCATGGATTATACGCACTTTTCTTCCTTCCACCATTGCTAGCCTCTCTAATACCGCGCACTTTTCGCCAGTATCATACACCCACCATATATCTTCCTCAAAACAGCCACCATACCTACTTATCATGGCATTTCCATAGCCATTCCGAGATATATTGCCATGCAACTTTCCACCGTTCCGTTTATCATGACATACTTTACTTTTGTCATATTGCCATTGCATGATCATGTAGTTGACATCGTATTTGTGGCAAAGGCACCGTTCATAATTTTTTCATACATGTCACTCTTGATTCATTGCATATCCGGGTTCACCACCGGAGGCATTCATATAGAGTCATATTTTGTTCTAAGATTTATCGAGTTGTAATTGTTGAGTTGTAAGAAAATAAAAGTGTGATGATCATCATTTTTAGAGCATTGTCCCAAGTGAGGAAAAGGATGATGGAGACTATGATTCCCCCACAAGTCGGGATGAGACTCCGGACAAAAAAAAAGAGGCCATAAAAAAAAGGAGAAAAGTCCCAAATAAAAAAATGAGAGAAAAAGAGAGAAGGGACAATGTTACTATCGTTTTACCACACTTGTGCTTCAAAGTAGCACCACGATCTTCATGATAGAGAGTCTCTCATTTTGTCACTTTCATATACTAGTGGGAATTTTTCATTATAGAACTTGGCTTGTATATTCCAATGATGGGCTTCCTCAAAATGCCCTAGGTCTTCATGAGCAAGCGAGTTGGATGCACACCCGCTTAGTTTCTTTTGTTGAGCTTTCATATACTTATAGCTCTAGTGCATCCGTTGCATGGCAATCCCTACTCACTCACATTGATATCTATTGATGGGCATCTCCATAGCCCATTGATACGCCTAGTTGATGTGAGACTATATTCTCCGTTTTTGTCTTCTCCACAACCACCATTCTATTCCACATATAGTGCTATATCCATGGCTCACACTCATGTATTGCGTGAAGATTGAAAAAGTTTTGAGAATGTCAAAAGTATGAAACAATTGCTTGGCTTGTCATCGGGGTTGTGCATGATTTAAATACTTTGTGTGGTGAAGATAGAGCATAGCCAGACTATATGATTTTGTAGGGATAACTTTCCTTGGCCATGTTATTTTGAGAAGACATGATTGCTTTGTTAGTATGCTTGAAGTATTATTATTTTTATGTCAATATAAACTTTTGTCTTGAATCTTTCAGATCTGAATATTCATACCACAATTAAGAAGAATTACATTGAAATTATGCCAAGTAGCACTCCGCATAAAAAAATTATCTTTTTTATCATTTACCTACTTGAGGACGAGCAGGAATTAAGCTTGGGGATGGCTGATACGTCTCCAACGTATCTATAATTTTTGATTGCTCCATGCTATATTATCTACTGTTTTGGACAATATTGGGCTTTATTATCCACTTTTATATTATTTTTGGGACTAACCTATTAACCGGAGGCCTAGCCCAGAATTGTTGTTTTTGCCTATTTCAGAGTTTCAAAGAAACGGAATATCAAACGGAGTCCAAACGGAATGAAACCTTCGGGAACGTGATTTTCTCACCGAATATGATCCAGGAGACTTGGACCCTACGTCAAGAAAGAAAGGAGGTGGGCACGAGGTAGGGGGCGCGCCCACCCTCTTAGGGCGCGCCCTCCACCCTCGTGGGCCCCATGTTGCTCCACCGACGTACTTCTTCCTCCTATATATACCTACGTACCCCCAAACGATCAGATACGGAGCCAGAAACCTAATTCCACCGCCTCAACCTTCTGTACCCACGAGATCCCATCTTGGGGCCTGTTCCGGAGCTCCGCCGGAGGGGGCATCCATCACGGAGGGCTTCTACATCATCACCATAGCCTCTCCGATGAAGTGTGAGTAGTTTACCTCAGATCTTCGGGTCCATAGTTAGTAGCTAGATGGCTTCTTCTCTCTTTTTGGATCTCAATACAATGTTCTCCCCCTCTCTCGTGGTGATCTATTCGATGTAATCTTCTTTTTGCGGTCTGTTTGTTGAGACCGATGAATTGTGGGTTTATGATCAAGATTATCTATGAACAATATTTGAATCTTCTCTGAATTCTTTTATGTCTAATTGGTTATCTTTGCAAGTCTCTTCAAATTATCAGTTTGGTTTGGCCTACTAGATTGATCTTTTTTGCAATGGGAGAAGTGCTTAGCTTTGGGTTCAATCTTGCGGTGTCCTTTCCCAGTGACAGTAGGGACAACAAGGCACGTATTGTATTGTTGCCATCAAGGATAACAAGATGGGGTTTTTATCATATTGACGGAGGGGACCATCCACTTGCCCTGACCACCGGATCCGGACATGGTTGCTTGAGTGGAAAGGAGATGAGAACTTGGGCGCTGGAGCTCGAGATTGGAAAGACGGAGACAGAGAGAGAGAGAGCGTGAGAAGAGGAAGAGGGAATCCTTATCCCCTTTATAAAGGCAACAAATATTAAACGCCTCCTCAGTCGCCTTAAGATTCGCCTATTCCCTAGGATTGTATAAACGGCATGGTTGGGTTACCCATGCCTGCATTGATGAGAATCCCGCGATAAGGGGACACGATCTTTGCTTTGACAAGACGTGCCAATGGCAACTGCATCTCGGGACGTGGGGCGTCGAACATAAAAGCGGTCTGGAAATATGACCGGTCGGAGGTAATGTCGTGCTGCAAAAAAGTTGTCAGCGGATGGAACTCGTGTAAAAATATATATATTCTCTCTGCGGTTGTGTGTGCTATGCGTTATAGGTCTGGATACAATCATCGCATCCGAAGACTATCGTGGTGTTCGGAAAAGGGGAACCCGCCTTGCAATGCCGTAGACAATCTGCGCGCCGGACTCCTCGTCATTGAAGCCAGGTTCTGGGGCTACTGAGGGAGTCCTCGACTAAGGGGTCCTCGGGTGTCCGGCCTGTTATTCATTGGGCCGGACTGATGGGCTGTGAAGATATGAAGGCCGAAGACTATACCCGTGTCCGGATTGGACTTTCCTTGGTGTGGAAGGCAAGTTAGGCGACCAACTATGAATATTCCTTCTTATGTAACCGACTCCATGTAACCCTAGATCTCTCCGGTGTCTATATAAACCGGAGAGCGTAGTCCGGATTGGCAGATACACATCACCATAGTCATACAGGCTAGACTTCTAGGGTTTAGCCATTACGATCTCGTGGTAGATCAACTCTTGTAATACTCATATTCATCAAGATCAATCAAGCAGGAAGTAGGGTATTACATCCATAGAGAGGGCCCGAACCTGGGTAAACATCGTGTCCCCTGTCTCCTGTTACCATTGATCCTAGACGCATAGTTCGGGACCCCCTACCCGAGATCCGCCGGTTTTGACACCGACACCCATGGCCTCATCGTTGAGCACCAGCGATCGGCCAACTGCGGGCTCGGCGGCCGGAGGCACACTAGCCAAAGACAGAGGTTTCTTCCCCTTATCCATTTGTTTCGGCGCCATGGCGATGAAGTGAGCAGAGCTCAGGCCAGATCGGAAAGAGGGGCAGAGTCCCGGGGAAGCGAAGGAATTGGAGGAGTATGGCATAGGCAATGGAAGAATTATTGTGTAGGTTGCGGTGGCCGCCTAGCCAGGCGGGTATCAAGGCAGCATGGGGAAGCGGAGATGCCCTCGTCCAATCAACCACCACGCATCGACCAAGGCCGTAGGCTATTGGGGCCCGCGACGCTCCGCACTTGACCTTTGGCTTTGCCTCGAAGCCATGCCCGAGCGCGCCTTGGGCCCGGGGGCTACTATCGGCGTTCTGGGAACGGGGGTTCCCAGACTTGCCTGCCTGCGGCCCACGGCGTGGCTCTGCGAGCGGGCCCGTACGACCCATCTTCACCAACAAGCATTCAAGACCCTCGCGAGGGGCAAAGCCTCGCAAGGCGGACGACACAAGACCTCCTCGGGAGTGGCCTCACCAGGTTGGCTCACGAGGGGCGGAGAGATCAAGGCAAGGCAAACCTCGCGAGGCTTTCGTGACGTGAGCCATGACGATCGAGACCAGGCGGGCGCCAGCGCGCACAGTGTCCTTGTTTCCTCTTTGGTGCTAAGGAAGCAAGCACAGGCGAGGAGTACCGAGGCGTCAAGCAAAGGTTTCCATATCAGTGCAATGAGACCAAGACCAACAAGACGGCAAGACGGAGGTCACCGTGGAGCCCAAGGCAGCGTCACAACCAGAGCCTTTTGTAGGCGAAGATTGCTTTTGTCACGATAAGCTGTACTAGCTGTCCCCTTTCAAACTGGCCGTTGTTGGCTCCCTTCTCGTTCAATATTTGAGGAGAGGACCAGGGCCTCTATAAATAGGACTAGCCACCACAGTAGGAGGCAACTGAGCCTGAGGAAACTCGTCTCGAACTCATTCAGTTCATCCTCACACCCACCAAGCAAAAGAACACCTCGCCTCAGGAGGTTGTTCTTCCCCTTGTACTATTCATCCTCAGCCCGAGAGGCTATCCACCAGCACCACACTGGAGTAGGGTATTACACCACAACGGAGGCCCAAACCAGTATAAATCTTGTGTCTTTTGTGCTACGAGTTCGTCGAGTTAGTCCATGAGATCTTAGCAAAGCTAGGACGTGGATCGGTAGGGGGAGATCTTCATGCGCACCCCAGTGTTCGAACCTTGAGGGTTTTGCCGGAACCCGTGATCCGATAGCTACCCATCTAAACAACTTTGTTGATTTGTGTGATATGCCAAAGAAGAAAGATGTGGATAATGATATTGTTAAATTGAATCTATTTCGGTTTTCACTTAGAGAACGTGCTAAAACTTGGTTCTCTTCTTTGCCTAAAAATAGTATTGATTCATGGAATAAGTGCAAAGATGCTTTTATCTCTAAGTATTTTCCTCCCGCTAAGATCATATCTCTTAGAAACAATATTATGAGTTTTAAGCAACTTGATCATGAGCATGTTGCACAAGCTTGGGAGAGGATGAAATTAATGATATGTAATTGCCCTACACATGGTTTGAATTTATGGATGATTATACAAAAAAATTATGCCGGATTGAATTTTGCTTCTAGAAATCTTTTCGATTCGGCCGCGGGAGGCACTTTTATGAAAATCACTTTAGGATAAGCTACTAAACTCCTAGACAATATTATGGTTAATTATTCTCAATGGCACACCGAAAGATCCACTAGTAAAAAAGTTCACGCGATTGAAGATATTAATGTTTTGAGTGGAAAGATGGATGAACTTAGGAAATTGTTTGCTAATAAGAGTGTTTCTTATGATCCTAATGATATGCCTTTGTCCACTTTGATTGAGAATAATAATGAATCTATGGATGTGAATTTTGTTGGTAGGAACAATTTTGGTAACAACGCGTATAGAGGAAACTTTAATTCTAGGATGTTCCCTAGTAATTCCTCGAATAATTATGGTAATTCCTACAACAACTCTTATGGAAATTTTAATAAGATTCCCTCTGATTTTGAGACTAGTGTTAAATAATTTATGAGTTCGCAAAAGAATTTCAATGCTTTAGTTGAAGAAAAATTGCTTAAGATTGATGAGTTGGCTAGGAACGTGGATAGAATTTCTCTTGATGTTGATTCTTTGAAACTTAGATCTATTCCACCTAAGCATGATATCAATGAGTCTCTCAAAGCCATGAGAATTTCCATTGATGAGTGCAAAGAAAGAACCGCTAGGATGCGTCCTAAACAAGATTGCTTTGTGAAAGCATGTTCTTCTAGTTTCAACAATAATAAAGATGAAGATCTAAAAGTGATTGATGTGACTCCTATTAAATCTTTGTTTTCCAATATGAATCTTGATAAATATAGGACTGGAGATGAGTCAACTTTAGTTAAAAGGAGTCCCAATGATTCATAGTTTTTAGATCTTGATGCTAAAATTAATAAAAGTGGGATTGAAGAGGTCAAAACTTTACATAGCAATGAACCCACTATTTTGGATTTCAAGGAATTTAATCATGATAATTGCTCTTTGATAGATTGTATTTCCTTGTTGCAATCCGAGTTAAATTATCCTCATGCTTATAATCAAAATAAAGCTTTTACTAAACATATCGTTGATGCTTTAATGTAATCTTATGAAGAAAAGCTTGAACTAGAAGTTTCTATTCCTAGAAAACTTTATGATGAGTGGGAGCCTACTATTAAAATTAATATTAAATATTATGAATGCTATGCTTTGTGTGATTTGGGTGCTAGTGTTTCCACGATTCCAAAAACTTTCTGTGATGTGCTAGGTTTCCGTGAATTTGATGATTTTTCTTTAAATTTGCATCTTGTGGATTCCATAATTAAGAAACCTATGGGAAGGATTAATGATGTTCTTACTGTTGCAAATAGGAATTATGTTCCCGTAGATTTCATTGTTCTTGATATAGATTGCAATCCTACATGTCCTATTATTCTTGGTAGATCTTTCCTTAGAACGATTGGTGCAATTATTGACATGAAATAAGGAAATATTAGATTCCAATTTCCGTTAAGGAAAGGCATGGAAAACTTTCCTACAAAGAAAATTAAATTGCCTTATGAATCAATTATGAGAGCCACTTATTGATTTCTTACCGATGACAATACCTAGATCTATTCTTGTTTTTATGCCTAGCTAGGGGCTTTGTTGGGAGGCAACCCAATTTTATTTTTGTTTTTTGCTGTTTGATCCTGTTTAGTAATAAATAATTCATCTAGCCTCTGTTTCGATGTGGTTTTATGTTTTAATTAGTGTTTGTGCAAGTAGAACCTTTGGGAAGACATGGGTGAAGTCTTTGCGATGTTGCTGTAAAAACCAGAAACTTTTGCGCTCACGAGATTAGCTGTCATTTTTTACTGGAGAGTGATTTTAGGTTGATTCTTTTTGCAGATGATTAATATACAAATTCCTCACTTCCACCAATTTATTTCAGAGTTTTTGAAGTTACATAAGTATTCATATGAATCAGATTGCTATAGACTGTTATATTTTGACAGATTCTGTTTTGTGTGTGGGGGGGGGGGTATGAACCATAGTGAAGTTGGAATACAGTAGGTTTAACACCAATATAAATAAAGAATGAGTTCATTACAGTACCTTAAAGTGGTGGTTTGTTTTCTTATACTAACGGAGCTCATGAGATTTTTTGTTAAGTTTTGTGTTGTGAACTTTTCAAGTTTTTGGGTAAAGATTTGATGGATTTAGGAATAAGGAGTGGCAAGAGCCTAAGCCTGGGGATGCCCAAGGCACCGCAAGGTAAAATTCTAGGACAACCAAAAGCCTAAGCTTGTGGATGCCCTGGAAGGCATCCCCTGTTTCTTCTTTGTCTATCGGTAACTTTACTTGAGGCTATATTTTTATTCACCACATGATATGTGTTTTGCTTGGAGCGTCTTGTATGATTTGAGTCTTTGCTTTTTAGTTTACCACAATCATACTTGCTGTACACGCCTTTTGGGAGATACACACATGAATCGGAATTTATTACAATACTCTATGTGCTTCACTTATATCTTTTGAGCTAGATAATTTTGCTCTAGTGGCTTCACTTATATCTTTTTAGAGCACGGTGGTGGTTTTATTTTATAGAAATTATTGATCTCTCATGCTTCGCTTATACTATTTTGAGAGTCTTTTAGAACAGCATGGTAATTTGCTTTGGTTATAAAATTAGTCCTAATATGATGGGCATTCAAGATGGGTATAATAAAAACTTTCATATAGAGTGCATTGAATACTATGAGAAGTTTGATACTTGATGATTGTTTTGAGATATGAAGATGGTGATATTAGAGTCATGCTAGTTGAGTATTTTTGAATTTGAGAAATACTTGTGTTAAGGTTTGCAAGTCCCGTAGGATGCACGTATGGTAACCGTTGTGTAAGAAATTTGAAGCATGAGGTGTTTCTTTGATTGTACTCCTTATGAGTGGCGGTCGAGGACGAACGATGGTCTTTTCCTACCGATCTATCCCCCTAGGAGCATGTGCGTAGTGCTTGGTTTTGATGACTTGTAGATTTTTGCAATAAGTATGTGAGTTCTTTATGACTAATGTTGAGTCCATGGATTATACGCACTCTCATCCTTCCATTATTGCTAGCCTCTCTAGTACCGCGCAACTCTCGCCAGTACCATAAACCCACCATATACCTTCGTCAAAATAGCCACCATACCTACCTATTATGCCATTTCCATAGCCATTCCGAGATATATTGCCATGCAACTTTCCACCGTTCCGTTTATTATGACATGCTTCATCATTGTCATATTGCCTTGCATGATCATGTAGTTGACATCGTATTTGTGGCAAGGCCACCATTCATAAGTTTTCATACATGTCACTCTTAATTCATTGCCCATCCCGGTACACCGCCGGAGGCACTCATATAGAGTCATATTTTGTTCTAGTATCGAGTTGTAATCCTTGAGTTGTAAATAAATATAAGTGTGATGATCATCATTATTAGAGCATTGTCAAGTGTGAGGAAATAAAAAAAGAGAGAAAGACCAAATAAAAAAAGAGAACGCCCAAAAAAGAGAGAGAAAGGCCAAATAAAAAAACAGAAGGCCCAAAAAAGTACATATATGTATGAAGAGAGAAGGGGCAATGTTACTATCCTTTTTCCACACTTGTGCTTCAAAGTAGCACCATGATCTTCATGATAGAGAGTCTCTTATTTTGTCACTTTCATATACTAGTGGGAATTTTCGTTATAGAACTTGGCTTGTATATTCCAACAATGGGCTTCCTCATGTGCCCTAGGTCTTCATGAGCAAGCAAGTTGGATGCACACCCACTTAGTTTCTTTTGTTGAGATCTCATACATTTATAGCTCTAGTGCATCCGTTGCATGGCAATCCCTACTCACTCACATTGATATCTATTGATGGGTGTCGGTGTACTAAAGTAGGGGTACCTTAGTACCCCGAACTTGTGCACGGGCAGTCGCAGCCCCCCCGCGGCAAGGCTTGCCAGGTGATCGCCAAGACCCTCCATGGCCCCCTTTTGGGCCATTCAAGAACAAAGAGTTTGAGCCAAGGCCCCGGCGAGAGGAGCTTGCCGGGAAGGCCACCCGAAGAGAGCGAGGCCCTGGCAAGAGGAGCTTGCCGGGACTACCGCTCGAAGCACAAGACCCCGGCAAGAGGAGCTTGCCGGGAAGGCCAATCACGACACGACAAGGACCTCGCCACGGCGCGTCCCGCGCTCCGGCAAGGCCCGGTGAGCGACAAGCTCCCGGGCGCGACAAGACATCCACCGCGGCAAGGCGCTTGCCGCGGCAAGTTACCACCCCGTGCCTGCGCTCCAGCTCACCCACCAACGTGTCGCTCTGGGGGCATCCCAGGCGCACGTGGCGGGAGGCTGTGCAGCCAGGGGCATGCGGTGGCGAAGCGAAGCTGACAGAGTCGCCATCGTGGCAAACGGTGGCACTCCTGACGATCATGTTCCTGAACCGTCTGGGCGACGCGGACGGGCATTTAATGCCTTTGTCCCCCGCCGTCAGAGTTAGGTATGATAGCACTGTACAACCACTGTGCAGGCAGCTGTGCCCACTACAGCATTCTACCATTTTTGCCCTCACCTACGCTGCCACCTGTGGGTAACCCCTTGAGCATATAAAAGGAGGCCCCATGCGCATGTAGGGGGGGAGGACACCCACTTTCACGCTCGGTCTCGCCAGCGGCTCGTGTGTACTGTAGCACCACGCGCCTCCGAGCAAGAACACAATACAAACCACAAAGCAGCAGTAGGGTTTTACGCATCTGTGCGGCCCGAAGCTGGGTAAATCCCCCGTGTGCATCGCCTCGATCTGCTCTTCGTGCAACCTCCGCCCCCCGCCGAACCAGTAAGGGGCCCGGTCCCCATAGCTGTTCGAGGAAGCCGATTCCCCCCGACATCTTTGGCGCGCCAGGTAGGGGGCGTCGAGGTTGTGTGAACCTGATCCGGCGTCCGCACAGGCCAGATTTCCATCGTCTTCATCGACATGCCACCGAAGAAGAAAGCTCCGGAGGTGGCTGGTCCGTCCGCGTCGAACCCACCGCCCCCGGAGCAAATGGGAGTTGGGGACGGCGCCGACGGCTGGACAGGCTTCATCGAGCCAGCTCGAGACACTACGGCGTCCAAACCTGCACCGACGCCCCTCGGCGCGGGCAAGTCCTGGTCATGCCAGGCAACCTTTCGCTCTACTCCGCGGAGAGGAGGCAGTTAGCCCCACGGATCTCGCGTACGGGCCACCTCGAGTGCTCGCTCACGCTGAGCTCGAGCGAGAGCAGTTGCGTCAAGATGACGCGCTGCTCCTCGAGGAGGACCGTCTTCAGGCCGCTGTGTGAGCTGCTCGCTACCAGCAAGCTTTGCGCCGCTTTAATAGCCGCAAAGTTAGTGCCAGAAGTTCCGAGGAAGTGGGAAGGCCCTTGCCGGGTGAAACGAGTCGCTAGGCCTGGCGCTGTCCGCCTTGAGACCGAGGATACCACTCCGGTGAGCAACTCCTAGAACGTTGGGCATCTTCGTAAGTTTCGCCCGCAAGGCGCGGTTGTCGAACCCCGTCCGGCAACCACCCTTCTGTACAAATTCTTGCCGCTGTCGCATGTGATCCTTTGTACAGAGCCAGGCGCAGACCCTGTGCGCAGATTGGGTTCTTGTGCTCCACGCACCTTGTCGATCTCATGCTCTTCATTCTTTGCATGCATTATCTGACACTCTGTGCAGCACTGACCCCCGGTAAGCGACGGCGAGCCCCATGTTTCGCCTTGCCGGAAGCGACCTTGCCGGGCAGCGAGCCGCAGAAAAGCTAAGTGGCTAGAGCTCGAGCAATCGAGTTTTTAAAATTTTAAGGTTACTTTCCTCGAACGACCGCGCTTTGTATGGAAAACCTGTGCGCGGAGGGACCGGCTCGTGGCTAGTTGCGCCCTTACTTCGTTTCGAGTCCGCTCAACGACTTAAGTGTGCTACAACCAGAGTGGCATCCTTACTTTGTTTCGAGCTCGCCCAGCAGCTTAAGTGTGTTGCGACCGCAGTCGCAACACTTACTTTGCTTTGAGCCTGCTCAACAACTTAAGTGAGCTGCACTAGCCGCGACAAGGTTTCTTGCCGGTAGTGGCGCCGCTGGCAGGCTGCTGACGTCCCGCACTCAGAGCCCGCGGTAAGGCGGAGGCCTACGCCGGCAAGTCCCCAAAAGCGCAGGGCAAAAACATACAAAGCACGGAGTCAAGTAGAGGAAATAACAGTGCAGTCACTACCTAAGATAGAGTTATATTACAAAGGCAAGCCTGTCGCAGCCCTACTGAATCGCTCTCATGACTTGGCCAGCAGCGACAAGGAAAGGAAAGGGGCGGCGACCTAATCCACTCGGTCGCCCTCGATCCTCTTGATCCCGGCCACCTTCTCCACAATGGGTGCGACGAGGGCCCTAGTCTCCTCGAGGTCAGCGTCCGCCGGCAGGGATTTGAGGACGTTGGTGAGCCTGATGCTGGGGTTGCGGAAGGCGACCTTCACCAACACCTTCTCGAGGGCTCCAGCGACAGCTTCGCGCATTTCGCCGGCCAGCTGCTCTGGGATCGCATTCCGGAGATGCTTGAGGGCCGCTACCACGCCTTTGAAGAACGAAGTGAGCTTGGCGCTGGGCGGGAGATTTTCACCGGTGGGATACTCGTGTCCCTCCATCCCCAGCAACGTCAGCTCCTTGTCGATGGCGGCGGCGATGTCCACAAGACCCTCAGTCCACTGCTCCACCGTCGTCCTGAGGTCGTTCTGGGTAACGGCAGCGCTCTTCAGCAGTGCCTCGTTATCCGCGATCTCCTTCCGCAAGGTTGCCTCCTGCTCCTTGGCGCTCCCCAGCGCCTTGGTCAAGGTGTCCAGCTTCAGCTCGAGATCAGCGTTGGAGTCCTTGGCGGCATCAAGCTCCTTTATCTTCTCGGCGAAGCGACCCTGCAGCTCGCCGAGGGTGTGGGTGCCCTTCTCACGCTCCTGTTTGAGCGCGGCAAGTTCCTCACCGCCCGCCTTGAGATCGGTGTCGAGCTGCGCCACCTTCGCCTCCAACGCCTCCTTGGCGGCCTCAGCGGCCGCGGCGGCATCTTGCGCTTCCTTGAGGGCTCCGCCAAGCGCTTGCTCGCGCGCGGCGACCTCCTCCTCGTGGCTGGCGAGGCTGGCTTTCTGCTGTACTAGCTCGCCCTCCCGCGCGGCCAGCCCCGCGGCGGCAAGCCTGTGCTGCTCTTCGGCTTCTGCCTTCTCGAGGATGAAGGCCGTCCGCGCCTCGTCGAGCTGCTTTCGCTCCTCTGCCAAGGATCGGAGGGCCTCCTGGTTGAGCTCCCGGAGCTCCCCGGCGCGCTTCTCCATGTCCGCTCCCGCCTTCGCGACAAGCGCTTTCCGGCGTTCCACCTGGGCTTGTCAGGCGCGGTAGAGCGACACCAGCTTCCGGAGCAGCCGCTCCTCCTCAGGCTCGCCGCCGCTGCTGCTTGGCGCGTCAACCAGCGTCAGCCCGGCGGAGGCGAGCACCTCTCCATCCAAGGCCTCCCCCTCGACCGGCGCCCTGGAGGTCGACTCCCAGGGAAGCTTGATGAAGATGTCGTCGCCGACCTTCAGGTAGGCGCCTGACTGAGGCTCCTCGGGGCCCGACGCCGCTGCGGAGGCGGGATCGGCGGTCGGCGCAGCGCCTGTCGCTCCTGCGGCCTCAGGGCCGTCAGTACGATCGCCGGCCCCCTCGCCCGCGGTTGCCGCGGCGGCCTTGGCGGCCTCTTCGCCGACCAGATCTTCAGCGCCATCCGCCTCTCCGCTGGCGGCCACGTCGTCGGTATGGCCGCGCGCGTCCTCCTCGACGACGACCTCGGTCTCCATCGGGTCCGTGACGGGCGGGTCTGAAGGCCGAAGGAGGGGGGGAAGACTGCCTGCTCCTTTCGCTGCGCCTCAAGCCGCTGCGCCTCGGCCGACTTCACGGCCTTCCCCTTCCCCTTGTCGCCCTTCGGGGCCATGGCGGAAGGAGGGAAGGAGGTCGACGGCGTCGGTAGCACTGGTAGCGGCGGAAGGAGGGGCGGAGCGCTGCTTCTCTTGTGAAGTAGCGGAGGTTTTCGAAGAATCGCAACTGGCGGGTGGGCAGATTGCCCCTGTCTCCCCTGCTTATAAGGGGAGGAGGGGGGCGTTTCGCCTTTCCGAGTAAACAAATCACCCGCGACGTGACGCACGCCTGCAGGGCTCGGCCCCGCGCACGCCACCCACGTCACGCACGCCCCTCCCCACGACGCCGCGTTCGACGCGTGCCATTTGGGGAAGGCGCGATGGATGCGGAGTTAAGATGCAGCGTGACCCAGGCTGCATGTGCCCGTGCACTGTTTTGGGCCTGGCCCAACAGCGCTCGGCACCGTGTATGGCCCAGGCCCGGGGGCTCCTGTCGGTGTACTAAAGTAGGGGTACCTTAGTTGTAACGCTCTCGATGCGGCTATATCTCCCACGTGTCGAGGCACGACTTAGAGGCATAACCGCATTGAAAGCAATGTCGCAAGTGAGGTAATCTTCACACAATCCATGTAATAAATAAAGGGGAAAGATACATAGTTGGCTTACAATCGCCACTTCACACAAGTACATAAATAACATCCATCATACAGATTACACTCAAGGTCCGACTACGGCACCAAAATGAAAGGAGACTACCCCAAATGCTAAACAGATCCCCGGATCACCCAACTGGGCTCCACTACTGATCATCTGGAAAAGAAACATAGTAACGGCCACGTTCCTCATCGAACTCCCAAGTGAGCTCGGTCGCGTCATCAGCACTGACATCGTTGGTACCTGCAACTGAGGTGATAATATCTGTGAGCCACGGGGACTCACCAATCTCACACCCGCGAGATCAAGACTATTTAAGCTTAAAGGTGGGAAAAGGATAGTGAGGTGGAACTGCAGCAAGCGACTAGCATATGTTGACTACAGCGCAAAAGAGAGCGAGAAGAGAAGGCAAAGCACGGTCGAGAAGCTAGAAATGATCAAGAAGTGATCCTGAACAACCTACGTCAGGCATAACTCCAACAACCGTGTTCACTTCCCGGACCCCGCCGAGAAGAGACCATCACGGTTACACACGCGGTTGATGTGTTTTAGTTAAGGTCAACTTCGGGTTTTCTACAACCGGACATCAACAAATTCCCATCTGCCTCATAACCGCGGGCACGGCTTTCGAAAGATAATACCCTGCAGGGGTGTCCCAACTTAGCCCATGATAAGCTCTCACGGTCAACGAAGGATATTCCTTCTACCGGGAAGACCCGATCAATCTCGGAATCCCGGACTACAAGACATTTCGGCAGTAACAAAACAAGTCCAGCAAAACCTCCCAGATGTGCCGACAAATCCCGATAGGAGCTGCACATATCTCGTTCTCAGGGCACACCGGATGAGCAAGACGTCGGGTTGGCATAGACCCTGGTTGCCCAAGGGGCGCCGGACATCGCTCGGTTTGGACCAGCAATCGAAGGAGAACTGGCCCGGGGGTTTAAAATAAAGATGACCCTTGAGTCTGCAGAACCCAAGGGAAAAAGACTAGGTGGCAAATGGTAAAACCAATGTTGGGCCTTGCTGGAAAAGTCTTATTCAAAGCGAACTGTCAAGGGGGTCCCATAAATCACCCAACCGTGTAAGGAACGCAAACTCCGGGAACATAACACCGGTATGACGGAAACTAGGGTGGCAAGAGTGGAACAAAACACCAGGCATAAGGCCGAGCCTTCCACCCTTTACCAAGTATATAGATGCATTAATTAAATAAGCGGTATTGTGATATCCCAACAAGTAAACATGTTCCAACAAGGAACAACAAGTCCATGTTCCAACAAGGAACAAACTTCATCTTCACCTGCAACTAACAACGCTATAAGAGGGGCTGAGCAAAGCAGTAACATAGCCAAACAACGGTTTGCTAGGACATGGATGGTTAGGGGCTGACATGGCAATATAGGAGGCATGTTATAGCAAGTGGTAGGTATCGCAGCATAGGCATAGCAAAAGATCGAGCAATCTAGCAAGCAAAGATAGAAGTGATTTCGAGGGTATGGTCATCTTGCCTGCAAGGTTCTCAGAGTTGTCGAAAGCTTGGTCCTCGAAAGCGTTCTCAACGGAATCCTCATTCACGTACTCACCTCCCGGCTCTACCCAAGACAAGAGAACAAGCAAAGGAACCAATATCAACCACGATGCAATGCGCAAGCAACATGATGCAAAACATGGCATGATATGCGAGAGGTGATATGCAATGCGAATGCATGCTCCGGAAGGACAAGGATGAACAGGGCATAATCTTGGCAAACCAAGCATGCCACTGGATAGATGAGGTGATTTCGGTTGAAATCGATATAAAGATCACCGGAATCGGATGCACGGTTTGCAAATGGCAAGCAAAACAAGAATGACACGAATCTGCCATAAACAGCATGATGCTACTTAGCAAGCAACAAATAATTAAGCTACTGCACCCAAACATGACAACAAAGCATATGACAGCAATCTACAAAAGATGCACGACAAAAGATGAACACTGAGCTACGGCTCAATCGCATCATAACATGTCCAAACCATCATGGCAAAAGTGCACAAGATAACAGGTCCTCAGACTTGGTGAAATTAACAACATAGCAGAAAAACAAACATCAAGATGACATGTTCAGAGCAATGAAACAACATGCTACAGGTTCAGAACATAGCAAAGTAAGGCATGGCATGAATCTACTCAAAGCACTTGACAAAAGTCCCTTACTGACCATAAGCCAAAAAGGACCAGAAAATAAGATTACACCCATGTCAAATAAGCAAGTTTCGGTACAGGTTTCAGACTTAGCAGAAAACTGGACATGGCAGAAAACTAATAACGACTAGGCATGTTCGTGAGCTCGATGCACTCACTACAGAGCATTTCATGATAAACTAAGCATACATACATCAACAAGACATGGCATAGTAACAATGCAAGGCAAGAACAACATCATATCATGTAAGTACCAACTACACAAAGCTTGGCAAAATCGAATAACATGTAAACAATCTGCCAGCAACATTTTGAAGCAAAAGTAGAGCTCGATTGACTCAAGCTATGGCACTCCATAATTGCAAACAAAGGCATGGATGGATAGAGCAAATACTCAAGTTCAAAACACCCTTACTGATCATGCTCAAATTATGCATAGATCTCTCAGAAACAACATGAATACATGACATGAAAATAACAGCAGTCAGGGACTTAGTGAAATCACTAAGTCTCTGAAATCAGCAGCATCAAGAGACCTAGTTTGCATTCTTGTGCTAGTCACCACATAGATCAGAAAAATACATGGCAAAAATCTCTGGAAAGGTAACATGGCATATTACAAAACTCATGTAGGACTCAACTTCATAGGATGCACACATCAATCATGGCAAAAATGACAAAAGTGCATGATCAGATAAGATCCAGCAACTAACATCAACTAGCCCTCTTCTAACAGCATTTCGGGCATCAAGATTACTTCAAATGAAAATGGGGAAATGGAACAAAATAATGTACTCTTCGAGGCGAACAGTTCGACATATTATACGCGCGAAACGGAGCTACGGATGCAAAGATATAGCATGTTGAACAGGAGCTGATGATGATGAATGGCAAAGACTTGGAGAAAAAGAGGGGGAAGGAGAGGTCAACCCTAGGCGTCTGGATCTGGCGGCGGGCACTGTAGCAGCTCGAGGAAGAGGGAGACCGGGGCGGCGCAGACGGGCGGCGGGGTCGGCGGCGAAGTCCGGCGTGGCGGCGCTGGGCGGCGGGGTCGGCGACGGGGCGTGGAGCAGGCGCCGATGGAGCACGCCGGGGAGGCGCCGGCGGGCGGAGGACGCGGAACCGGGCGGCGGCCTGGTGCGGGTGGCGGCGGCTACCGCGCGGCGGCGGCGGATCTCGGGCCCGCGCGGGCCTGCCTCGGGCCCCGCGGGCCGCGGCGGCGGAGGGGAGAGAGAGGCGGGGGCCGGCGGTGACGTGGCGTGGAGGGATTGATGGGCACGGATTTCGAGGCGAAGTTAGGGTTAGGGTGATTTCTCTCTCAGATTTGGACGGGGAAGGCCTTTTTATAGATAGGAGGAGCTAGGAGGCTCCAAACGGAGTGCGGTTTTCGCCCACGCGATCGTGATCGAACGGCGGAGGACATGGGAGTGACTTAGGTGGGTTATTGGGCTGTTTTGAAGGGGTGTTGGGCTGCAACACACACGAGGCCTTCACGGTTACCCGGTTAACCGTTGGAGTACCAAACGAACTCCGATTGACCCGAAACTTGACAGGCGGTCTACCGGTGCTATATCGAGGCCACATGTCAAACCCCGGCCCATTCCGAGAATGTTTAATACCCGCTCACGAAGAAATGTAAAAGGGGACGCCGGGAGACATAGGAGCGCCGGATTGCAAAACGGACAACGGGAAAGATGCTCGGATTTATGAGACCAACGCGTATGCGAATGCGATGCACATGATGACATGATATGAAATGCATGACATGACCAAAATGCAAAACGGAGAGAACCCAACCACGGAGGGAATAACATAGCACATAGCCGGAAATGGCAAGAGTTGGATTACAAATATGGCAAGTTACATCTGGGGCGTTACATTAGTACCCCGAACTTGTGCACGGGCAGTCGCAGCCCCCCCGCGGCAAGGCTTGCCAGGTGATCGCCAAGACCCTCCATGGCCCCCTTTTAGGCCATTCAAGAACAAAGAGTTTGAGCCAAGGCCCCGGCGAGAGGAGCTTGCCGGGAAGGCCACCCGAAGAGAGCGAGGCCCTGGCAAGAGGAGCTTGCCGGGACTGCCGCTCGAAGCACAAGACCCCGACAAGAAGAGCTTGCCGGGAAGGCCAATCACGGCACGACAAGGACCTCGCCACGGCGCGTCCCGCGCTCCGGCAAGGCCCGGTGAGCGACAAGCTCCCGGGCGCGACAAGACATCCACCGCGGCAAGGCGCTTGCCGCGGCAAGTTACCACCCCGTGCCTGCGCTCCAGCTCACCCACCAACGTGTCGCTCTGGGGGCATCCCAGGCGCACGTGGCGGGAGGCTGTGCAGCCAGGGGCATGCGGTGGCGAAGCGAAGCTGACAGAGTCGCCATCGTGGCAAACGGTGGCGCTCCTGACGGTCCTGTTCCTGCACCGTCTGGGCGACGCGGACGGGCATTTAATGCCTTTGTCCCCCGCCGTTAGAGTTAGGTATGATAGCATTGTACAGCCACTGTGCAGGCAGCTGTACCCACTACAGCATTCTACCATTTTTGCCCTCACCTACGCTGCCACCTGTGGGTAACCCCTTGAGCATATAAAAGGAGGCCCCATGCGCACGTAGGGGGGGAGGACACCCACTTTCACGCTCGGTCTCGCCAGCGGCTCGTGTGTACTGTAGCACCACGCGCCTCCGAGCAAGAACACAATACAAACCACAAAGCAGCAGTAGGGTTTTACGCATCCGTGCGGCCCGAAGCTGGGTAAATCCCCCGTGTGCATCGCCTCGATCTGCTCTTCGTGCAACCTCCGCCCCCCGCCGAACCAGTAAGGGGCCCGGTCCCCATAGGTGTTCGAGGAAGCCGATTCCCCCCGACAATGGGCATCTCAATAGCCCATTAATACGCCTAGTTGATGTGAGACCATATTCTCTTTTTTGTCTTCTCCACAACCACCATTCTGTTCCACCTATAGTGCTATGTCCATGGCTCACGCTCATGTATTGCGTGAAAGTTGAAAAAGTTAGAGAATACTAAAGTATGAAACAATTGCTTGGCTTGTCATCGGGGTTGTGCATGATTTGAGCATTTTGTGTGACGAAGATGGAGCATAGCCAAACTATATGATTTTGTAGGCATGAACTTTCTTTGGCCATGTTATTTTGAGAAGACATGATTACTTTGTTAGTATGCTTGAAGTATTATCATTTTTATGTCAATATTAAACTTTTGTCTTGAATCTTTCGGATCTGAACATTCATGCCACAATAAAGAAATTTACATTGAAAATTATGTTAGATAGCATTCCACATCAAAAATTTTGTTTTTATCATTTACCTACTCGAGGACGAGCAAGAATTAAGCTTGGGGATGCATGATATGTCTCCAACGTATCTATAATTTTTGATTGTTCCATGCTATTATATTATCTGTTTTGGATGTTTAATGGGCTTTAATATGCTATTTTATATTATTTTTGGGACTAACCAATTAAACAAAGGCCTAGTGCCAGTTTCTGTTTTTTTGCCTATTTCAGTGTTTTGCAGAAAAGGAATACCAAACGGAATGAAACCTTCGCAATGATCTTTCTTGGAACAAAAGCAATCCAGAAGACTTGGAGAGTAAGTCTGGAACTCTGCGAGGCGGCCAAGAGGCAGGAGGGCGCGCCCCCACCCTCGTGGGCCCCACGGAGCTCCACCGACGTACTTCTTTTGACTATATATACTCTTATACCCTAAAAACATCAGGGGGAGCCACGAAACCACTTTTTCCACAGCCACAACCTTCTGTACCCGTGAGATCCCATCTTGGGGCCTTTTCCAATGATCTGCCAGAGGGGGAATCGATCATGGAGGGCTTCTACATCAACACCATAGCCTCTCCGATGATGTGTGAGTAGTTTACCACAGACCTTCGGGTCCATATAGTTATTAGCTAGATGGCTTCTTCTCTCTCTTTGGTTCTCAATACAAAGTTCTCCTCGATGTTCTTGGAGATCTGTTCGATGTAATACACTTTTTCGGTGTGTTTGCCGAGATCCAATGAATTGTGGATTATTGATCAAGTTTATCTATGAATAATAGTTGGTTCTTCTCTGAATTCTTATATGCATGATTTGATATCTTTGCAAGTCTCTTCGAATTATCGGTTTAGTTTGGCCTACTAGATTGATCTTTCTTACAATGGGAGAAGTGCTTAGCTTTTGGTTCAATCTTGCGGTGTCCTTTCCTAGAGATAGTAGGGGCAGCAAGGCACATATTGTATTGTTTCCATCAAGGATAAAAAGATGGGGTTTATATCATATTGCTTGAGTTTATCCCTCTGCATCATGTCATCTTGTTCATGAAGCGTTACTCTATTCTTATGAACTTAATACTCTAGATGCATGCTGGATAGCGGTTGATGTGTGGAGTAATAGTAGTAGAAGCAGAATTGTTTCGGTCTACTTGACACGGACGTGATGCCTATATTCATGACCATTGCCTAGATATTCACATAACTATGCGCTTTTCTATCAATTGCTTGGCAGTAATTTGTTCACCCCCGTAATACATGCTACCTTGAGAGAAGCCACTAGTGAAACCTATGGCCCCCGGGTCTATTTTACATCATATAAGTTTCCGATCTACAATTCTAGTTTCCTATTTAATTTATTTTGCAATTTTTACTTTCCAATCTATACAACAAACTACCAAAAATATTATCTTACTATCTTTATTAGATCTCACTTTTGTGAGTGACCGTGAAGGGATTGACAACCCCTTTACCGCGTTGGTTGCAAGGTTCTTGATTGTTTGTGCAGGTACTAGGAGACTTATGTGTTATCTCCTACTAGATTGATACCCCGGTTCTCAAAAAATGAGGGAAATACTTACGCTTCTTTGCTGCATCACCCTTTCCTCTTCAAGGGAAAACCAACGCATGCTCAAGAGGTAGCATCAAGCGAACAGGTGCAGAGCTGGCGAGATAGCCCGACAGGCCTTGCCGGGCAACCAGTGATGTGACACTAAGTGGTGCATTTAATGCGCCTGTCAGCCCGCAGAGTTAGGTATGATAGCACTGTTTGCTAATGACTACTTTGCCATTGTGGTGACCCCTTAATCTATAAAAGGAGGCCCATGGCAACCGTAGAAAGGGTCAGAAGGTTGGATAACTCACACACCCATACGCGCGTAGTTGCTGCTACTCAAAGGCAATCTCTGTCGGGCAAGTGTACTATGCTCCATCACCACCTTTTCCACCATCAATCCATCAAAACAGGAGTAGGGTTTTATGCCTGACGGCGGCCCAAACTAGGGTAAATTGCTTGTGTGATCCCTGCCGCGCTGCCCCACGCTCGTCTACTCTTTGTGCAACGCGACGCCCCCTACCGAACTAGCAAGGGACCTCCTGGTCCCATAGGTGGTCGTGGTTTCCCGCGACACCATGTTAACGTGGTTGTGTAAAAAATGTCACTTCCTGGTCGTGATTTGTATTATATAATTATGAGAACTTTGCTAACTACTAAAATAAAGTGGAATTTGTCTATGTTATATAAGTAAATTAAGGTGATTGTGTATCATACGGGTAAGGTTGGACGAAGGGTAGTAGGAACAAATGCTCCACCTAGAGCAAGTGTGTGTGTGAGATTGAGTCGTAGTGTGTGTGTGGGTGTGTGTGAAGCGGAGTCTTCGGTGGTGAAAGTAATTTAAGTGTGTGTGGCTTCATTGTAGAGAGGTGATGTGTATGGCAGAGGCCACCAACGAGGGGGGCGAGAGAGAAGAGGCCCGTAAATAGGGAAGAGAAGGTGTGTGCGTGTGAGAGGAGTCAACATCAAGATAACGTGTTTGTTTGAGAGACACTGAGGAAGACTACTACATATCAATGGTGCATGTAGGCGGGAATTAAACGCACGGATTGTCTTATTAGTTTCAGGGATATAAGGGAAGAGTGAGAGAGGGGGTAGCTAGAAACAGATTGTTAAGTGTGAGTGTGTGTTTTAGAGAAGAGACCCAGCCAGGCGGAAGTCATGTGCACACAAGAAGGGAACAATTCGATGTGGTGTTAGGGCTGAGGGTAATTAACTACATATGGAGACATAGGAGACCTTGAATGTGCATGTGCGAGAGGTATACATGTATACGTGGGATGTGTGTGTGTGTGTGTGCACACGCATGATCGAGATAAAACCAAGAAGACATAAGTCATAAGATCAACGACATGGAAGAGACGGATCGGTATGACAATATGCATGCATGTGAGAGTGGAGGGAAGAAGGCCCGATAATTGAGCATGCATTTTGGTCTTTAAGAGATAGTGGTGTGGGCTAGAGCATGCATCTATGGCGAGCAGAGAGAGCGAGACACAATGATTGTGCAAAAGAGATCAACCTATAGATGCATGCATAGAGAGACATATATAGTGTGTGTGATAGGAAGCAAGAGTGCAGGCAAGAAAGAAAGGTTGACGGAGAAACTACAGATAGATAGAGAGATAGAAATGCTAACTAGAGGGACATTGGCTAGTTTGTGTGTTAGAGATGACCGCCGAGTGGTTCAGAGGGGTGATGTTATGTGTGTGTGAGTGAAAGATAAAAAGTGGGCGCATGACTGCATGTAGAGAGAAACATATATAGTGTGCATGATAGGAAGCAAGAGGGAGGGCGAGAAAGAAGGTTGATGGAGAAACAGATAAATAGAAAGATAAAGATACTAGCTAGAGGGGGATCGGCTAGCTAGTGTGTGTGTTAGAGATAAGAGTCGAGTGGATCAGAAGGCTGAGTTATGTGTGTGGGTGAGAGAGATAGAGAGAGGGTGCATGTGAGTCACATACAAACAAATATCAAAGAGAAATGAGATCCCGAGAGACGGAGTTTTGTTTTTGCAAGAGAGAAAGATATTTCACAAGGAGAGTGATAGCTAGAGAGACATATCAGGGAACATGAGATATCTCTAGGGAGAGAGAGTGTGTGTGAGCGACATACAAGGGAATGGTGGAGAGATATGAGACCCTGGGAGACAGAGTTTGTGTTTTTGTGTGAGGAAGAGATATTTAAGAGGGAGAGTCGCAGCTTGTCATACCTAAGGAGTGCAAGAATCTCTGCATGAGAGGGGGTGTGGGAGTGGCACACAAGGGAATAGTAGTGAGAAATGAGATCCCAGGAGACGAAGTTTGTGTTTGTGTGAGGGAAAGAGATTTCACAGGGAGAATCATAGTTAGAGACACATAGCAGGGAGCGAGATATACTTAGAGAGAGATAGCATGAATGTCGAGGGAGAGAGTACCATCAGTGTGTTACGAAGATAAAATTTCATTGTCAACATACATGTAGCACGAGAGATACCCGAGAGATGATGAAGGCGTATAGGTCTAGGGAGATATACAAGCATGAGTGATAGCTATATGAGACGAATATATGGATTAAAGGGGATTCAAATATTTAAACTAGAGATCACGACATCGATAATATCATAAAAAAATTGGTCTATAAAACATACATATTCATTTGAATTTGGGGACATGTGTAATGTTATATAGTTTATCGATATTCGTGATCCATAGATTCTTTAATTAGAGATAATGCATGGTTTATATGCAATTAATGTTTAAACGAGATTACACTATATGTTGCGTGTGTCAAACACATTATACGTGTTTGAGAAGTAAAAAACCCCGCATGAAACATACAATAATTGGAGACAGTTAGCGAGGAATGCATACATTGGATTTCAACATAAAGTGGTTTCGAATATTTGAAAATCCAAATTAAGTTGGATCCAACCTTATGAATCTGAGATCATGTCATTTCCAAACCATATTTATGTATAAAGGGTGTTGTGCTTTTGAAAGTATATATATATATATATATATATATATATATATATATATATATATATATATATATAATGATGTATATAGATTTGTATTCAAATACAAAATGGATCCTGCCCGAAAAAAATACAAACTGGATTCCAATTGAGTTGGCACGGTAAACGTGCACTCTTTCTATGCAAAAATTTGAATGAAGTGGGGAAACTCGCAGTAACCGCCCGAAACCAAAATCTACGGGATGAAAATTACTGCCTATCCCTGACACGCAAAGCCTATCGGCTCAATTTTTATAGGTTTTGATAGGGGTAGGCTTGTAATTTCACTCAAATGTGACATAACCGCCTCCGCCTCTCACCTCCATGGATTCTTACATGGTGGGTGCCAAAACACAGTTTCTCCTCGGCCGAAATCGCCTCTCACCTCCCTCCCCATTCATACATGGTGGACGCCAAAACAAACTCTCCTCGGCCGAAATCTCCGTCGGCAAATATTTGGTGTATGCGAGATTACCGTCCTATCCCCAACCGACTAATATTGATGTGATGTAGGAGATTTTAAACGGGGGCTAAGTTTGTAAATTTCCTTGCATTTGAGACAAGCGCGCCCTGAAGACATGGTTCCCCCTTCCTGTCTCCCTCCATTTCCCCATCCGTACTCCGTGGGCGCCAAAACACCCTCTCCACCGCAGTCTCCTCCGTCCGCCACCCCATCCACCGCCGTCCTCCTCCACCATGCCGGAGCTGATACCCCGATGCCGCCGTCCATTACAAGAGATCGACCTCTCTCATCCACGGCTTCGGACCAGGATCCTTGCATCGCATCCTCTCACTTCATCCGCACCATCGTCCACTTGCCGAGGCCACTCGTACAACCGTCTCGTCCATCGTGCCAGGGTATTTCCCTCACCGCCACCGTCTGCCCTCCTAGATCTGCTTCCATGATGCCGACAACCATCGCTACCGCAGCACCCTCAACGCCTCAGCAGATGCTTACACGGCGCCACACCAGAGGCGGTACTCTTTCGTATCTGCTCAAGTTATTTATCTCAGCAAGAAAATAGATCGCCACCGCTTTACTGTGATTTGTTGTCCATCACTTAGAATCTTACTTGTTAGTTGAAACCAAACACATTGGTTGCGAAGTTGCCTTTGTTCGGTTTGCACCTTCAGATCCGCCATGGCACACGCACCACTATACTCGGAATGCTTATGGGTTTCCCCTTTTATACTCCGCATTAGCTTAAATGATAGTCGACTGAATTTCAAATTGGGGTCAGTCCATTTTTGGGAGTTAGCCAGAGGGAAGAAGGGGCTTGCCGGAGGGCTGCCCCATTATCTATCTTACGGTTTCGGGTGGGGACCGTGGTTGTGGGGGGTTGTCGTCGGGCTATGGTGGGGCTTCGCTGGAGGTAAAACTCGATGCGGGTGGGGGAGTGGGGTTAGCTAGAGGGATGGCGGGGGCGGCGGAAGACCGGAGGTAGTGGGCGGTTTAGGGGAGGGCGGGGGTCGGTGGTTCGGCCGGAGGCCCGTGCGGTGGTCTTAAGGGGAAGAATCAGAGGCAAGGAAGAAGAAGGGTTAGGAGACGTATGATCTTCATCCAACCGCCTGAAATGGTCGACTGGCCCAAATGAGGAAAGTCAGGCGACTTGCATGTAGACATTCCCATATATTTAGTACCATTATCGTAGGTACTTCGAGACGTACATGCAAGCAGTGCTCCTCAACCCATCAAGCTACACAACATGCCACTCATAATTTAAAACTTAGTTTCTCAAATATGAATCTGATATGATGCTGACATGTACTAAAATAGAGAATGTTTAATTGGTCAGCTAATGTTCCTACTTTAATTTTGAAAAGTACATGCGCCACAGATCGAGGGACAATAGGGAGTTGTGTTCTTAATGCACTCTGGTTCAACATGTGTGGCCAACCAACATTTTATTATCCAAAATCTGCTTGCTCTTCTTTAGCATGCTCCTCTTCTGTTCTTCTTTTGTAAGTACGTGATACGTCTCCAACGTATCTATAGTTTTTCATTGTTCCATGCTGTTATATTATCATTCTTGGATATTTTACAATCATTTTATAGCAACTTTATATCATTTTTTGGGACTAACCTATTGAAATAGTGCCCAGTGCCAGTTGCTGTTTTTTGCTTGTTTTTTACTTCACAGAAAATCAATACCAAACAGAGTCCAAACGCAACGAAACTTTTTGGTAATTTTTTTGGACTAGAAGACACTTGTTGGGCCAAAGAAGTACTAGAGGGGGGCTCCGAGAGGGGCACAACCCACCTAGGTGTGCCTGGGGAGCCAGGCGCGCCCTGGTGGGTTGTGCCCACCTCGGCCGCCTCCCACACTGCCTCTTTGCTCTACAAATACCCCAATATTCCAGAAACCCTAGGGGAGTTGACTAAAACAATTCCAGTCGCCGTAAGTTCTAGAAACCACAGATCCAATGTAGACACCATCACAGAGGGGTTCATCATACTCATTGGTGCCTCTTCGATGATGCGTGAGTAGTTCATTGTAGACTTACAAGTCCGTATTTAGTAGCTAGATGGCTTCCTCTCTCTATTTTGATTCTCAATACAATGGTCTCTTGGAGATCTATTTGATGTAACTCTCTTTGCAGTGTGTTTGTTGGGATCCGATGAACTTTGAGTTTATGATCAGGTCTATGTTTGGTCTTTTGATCTCTTATATGCATGATTACTCATAGCCTCATATTTCTTCTTCGAATCTTTGGTTTAGTTAGGTCGACTAGATCGATTTTTCTTGCCATGGGAAGAGGTGCTTTGTGATGGGTTCGATCTTATGGTGCTCAATCCCTGTGACAGAAGGGGAAATGACACATATGTATCATTGCTATTAAGGATAATAAGATGGGGTCTATTCCTACATGAATAGATCTTGTCTACATCATTTCATCGTTCTTATTGCATTACTCCATTTGTCCACACACTTAATACATGTGGCACCCCGAGTCAGAGCAACCAGTTTACCTTGCATTGCCAGCCCAAAGTTCAAGTCTTTTGGCAACACACAACATCTTGGTACAGAAAACAACCGCTTTATCGATGCTAGCGGAAACATAGGTTCGATATTACATCAAGTAGTGAGGCCAAGCGGCACACACGGTGCGGCTGAACAATATGTACATTATTTAATGAACATGAAGGGGGCCTCGATCACGACAACTACGCGACAGCAACGATGAAGAAGCGGAACTCCATAGCACAGAGACACCGATGTGGACATGATCTAGACATGGGAAGCACTCCGATCCGGTAAGACTTTCCTGAAAGCTGGCATGACACGCCAGGTCAGTACATTGAATGTACTTGCAAGCTCAAAACAAGCATAAGCATAATGGCAAACAATATCATGACAATTAATCAAGTTAAATGCATTGCAATAACATACTTCTTATGCAGTGAATCATCTTATGCACCGAGTCCCTCGGACTCTCTTACTAGATGGGTTACCTTGTAACCAAAAAGGTGATCATGCCCGAATCACAAACAAAACCAACACTTTGGTTCCCGCAACGATCATCTTCATGATCTCACAAATCTCATCACTTAACCAGTGCCAAGCATAAGAATTTAGTGTGCAAGATTACTTAATCATGTTGATCCATGGTGTGACTTACTCACGAGCTATGTCCATAATCGAGGATGCGGCTATCGATAGATTTAATAAACACTCTGCAGAGGTTAGCACACTGTACCCACATCACGGAACCCATGGCCTCACACTCCCATTCGAGTGGACCAACGGCATTCCGACAAAACCCTCCCATTGCCATGACACTCTCCCGACCACTCCGACTAACTCCCCTCTGGGCTAAGTCATGGGTGGCCCCATGTCTACCAAAGACATCAATAGCCACCGCCGTGGCAAAACAAATCAACGGTCCCAAACAGGGACAAGGTACCATAACAACAACGGGCACACACGGTTATGTCTGCTTACCGGGCCATGGTACCGCACGCCCATAACCTTCCCTTGTTGGAGGTACCGACCAGAGGCATGACAATGGGCCGAATAAAGACCTTCCCATAAAGGCAAATATGGTTGCACTGGGAAAAACTTGATTCGTTGGCACCATGACTCGACCATAATTATGTTCAAGTTGAATTAACATCAGGTTTAACTTGAAATGAAAATAACTCGAGTCACAATATGTCATGAACATGCAACTATTCGACATGCATCACATATCACATAGAGTAACCAGATCAACATCATCAAAGTTTCTACTTGTACTAGTCATCACTAAACTTTACTGATTTTACTTCACTGGTGTTAACACTCATCATTTTTAGTTATGCCACAATATATTAAAATCAATAACTCACGTAAAGAAAATTCTACCGATCATATCCAGAAACATAACCACACAATCAAAACTATTTCTACTGCCTCATACTAGTACATGCATTCAAACACTACTGTAAACTAAGAATTTCAACCATGACAAAGTAACCAGCATAAGCAATATTCATTTAAATAATTAAATGCATGATATATCTCATATTCAAGTTGAAAAAATCATAAATATTGAAATGACACCATGCAAATGTTGGTGTGGCTTGCCTTAGTGCAGAGGAGGTTCACCCTCCTCCTAGTTATCTTCAAGACAAGCTTCTCCCTCTGAAAATATTTAAAAACAGCAAAAGAAAATATCAATAATAATTCTGAAATTCACCAGAAATTCTAGACAGCAGAGAAAAATCTCCATTTTGGTGTGCTGCTAGAATATTCCAATACAAACACAATGCAAAAAGAATCAATTCATTTGGACTTATGGTTTAAAAGTTATGTCTGGTCAAAGTATTTGAATTAAATTTGAAATAAAAAATCCAGGGGGTGACGTCGAAGACGTATTCTAAGAATACGCCTCCACTCGTTCCGCTTCGGGCACGAGTGGGGAGGCTGACAGTGGGCCCTGCCTATCAGGTGTGGGGCGAGAGAGAGAAAACAGAGGGGTGGCGGTGCTCCGCCGGAGCTCACGCCGGCTAGGAGGGCTCGTCGACCAGTTTGAGAGGGAGGGATGGGTAGAGGAGATCACGGCGCACCTCCCTATACCCGTGGTTTGGCGAGAGGTGGTCGTAGCAGCTCAGAACCAACGTCTCAAGCAGCGGTTGTGGTCAGGTCTCGCCGGAGACGAAGGAGACGGCGAAAGGAGGCAATCCCAGGGGCTCCAACAGGGTCAGCTGGCATCAACGGACCACCAGGGAGTCGCCGGAGAAGAAGCTGGAGCTCGAGGAGTAGTGGAGAGGTGCGCGGGCAAGCGGAGGGGATCGCCGGCGAGCTCGAGCTTGAGGACGGCGACCCGAGGCCTACCCGGCCGGGCTGCGGCTCCTCTATTGCTTGTGGATGATGGTGGAGTGGTTTGATGAGCTCGGAGAGGCCAGGGGGGTCGCTATTTATAGATGGAGGGGTGGGGGTTCTCGGATCCTCCGGAGCTCTCTAGAAGGCGGCGCACAGCGACGAGGGCCGCCAGGGAGAGGTGGAGAGGGCTCAGCGATCACGCGACAACTGTGGAAGTTCGCGGACGAGCACAGGGCACGGGCTCGGACAAAGACAGTTGCACAGGCGCACTATGGCTTTGGCCACGTCATGCCCGTGCTCGCTGCGGCCGCTCCAGCATCGACAAGCACCAGGGAGAGGTCAAGCATGAAGAGTCGAGGCTAGTGGCGTGGTGCGGCAGTCGGCAGCCAGCGCTGAGACGAGCACACGCCAAACAGAGGCTTGGGCGTAGCGCAGAGTGCGTCGAACGCGTGCCAGAGCCCGTGTCCACATGTGGTCACCATGCTAGCTCGGCCAAAACGACGCCCAGGCAATGCCAAACCATGTCCCTAGTGTTGTCCGTGCAGTGTTAAGTCTAGGAGAAGAGATGGCACACTGCCAGGCCGAGCGGATTGAACGTGAGCTAACCAGTAAGTTTCTAGACAACAACTTGTGCATTGTTTTTGGAGAGGTTTTAGAAGGGGTTTAGGGCTAATCTCCTGGGATTAGGGTTTTCTTAGGAGGGTAATGAAGCTCAATTTTTTTAGCTCCATTGGGTAAAGGAAAAATGCACTTCCTGTAGAAACTGCATTTTTAGGCCAGAACAGAAAATATTTTCTGTAGCAAAAATACTCCAAAAACGTATGCAATATTTTTGCTCAGGGAGGTGTGCCAAGGTCCAAGGAATATATGGGAATTTTCTCAGATTTTTGTGGGCAAGAAAAGTGAGGGTTGCTTTGGAGCATATGTGACTGAAATGATTCTCACAGAAGGAAATGATTTTTTTCATTTATGAAAAATATTCCTAGGGCCATTTTGGGATTTATCAGAGAGGAAATGATGATTTTGAGAGAGATGGATCACTTGGGAGAAAATCAAGGACATGCCCAAGTGTTTAAGTCCAAGTGAGTTGATTCACAAAAACTCCAACTTCAAAACTAAAGTCAAATAAATCCGGAAAAAGAGAGAAGGCAAAAATCAGGCTGTCACAAACCTCCCCCACTTAGGATGAATCTCGTCCTTGAGATTCGGTTGCTCGGGAAAACAATTCTGGATAGGCTGCCTTCAAAATTCCTCTCTTTCCCAGGTTGCTTCTTCCTCGGTGTGTTGCTCCCTGTGAACCTTATAAAACTTTATCACCTTACTATGAGTGATTCTTTCTGTTTCATCCAACATTCGAAATGGTTTCTCCTCATAGGTTAAATCCTTAGCAAGCTCTATATCTTTCATATTAGTCCTTTTCTCGGGTTGCGAGATACACCTTCTTAGCTGTGAGACATGGAACACATTGTGCACTTCTGACAATTCCGGTGGCAGTTCCAACTGATAAGCAACTATACCAACTCTGGTCATAACTGGGAACAGACCAATATATCTGGGTGCCAGTTTTCCTCGGGTCTGAAATCTCTTGACTTCTTTCATCGGTGTGACTCGGAGGTACACATACTCTCCGGGTTCAAAGCAGATCTGACGGTGCTTTGCATTATAATAACTCTTTTGTCGGACTTAGCCAATTGCAGTCTATCTCGGATCTCCTTGACTAGCCTTTCAGCCTCCATCATTAAGCCAGTTCCAAAAATGCGGCTATCTCCGGTTTGAGAATTGTTTAACGGAGTGCGGCACTTACGGCCATACAAAGCTTCATATGATGGCATCTTCAGGCTGGTCTGGAAAGTGTTGTTGTAGCAGAACTCAACGTACGACATACAATCTTCCCACTTGGGTCCTTGGGCCAAAGCACAGGCTCGGAGCATATCTTTAAGTATTTTATTTACTCGCTCAGTCTACCCGTCTGTCTGAGGATGATAGGCTATGTTGTACTTTAGTGCGGTCCCCAAGGCTTGATGGAGACGTGACCAGAATGCTGAGGTAAAGAGAGAACCTTGGTCTGAAGTGATAGTTCTTGGCACTCCATGCAAACTAAGACACATATTGTTGTGCGAGTTGAGCGGCTCGGTAGGTGGTTCGGATGGGAATAAAGTGAGCTACCTTTGTCAGCGTGTCCACAACAACCCATACTACATCATTGCCTCAGTGAGTCCTTGGTAGGCCTGTGATGAAATCCATGCACACATCGTCCTACTTCCATTGTGGAATGGGTAGGGGTTGAAGAAGTCCGGTGGGTTTCTGGTGCTCCGCCTTCACTTTGTTACATACATCGCAACAAGCGACAAAGTATGCGATGTCCTTCTTCATTCCATCCCACCAAAATATTTCTCGAAGGTCTTCATACATTTTCATACTTCCTGGGTGAATTGAGTATGAAGATTCGTGCGCTTCTGCCAAGGTCTTCTTTCTCAGGTCTACTTGCTCAGGTACGCAAATCTGTCCTCGAAACCTTAGAGTACCTTGCTTATCCTTAGAGAAATCCTGGGTCTTGCCTTCTGGCATACGCTTGACATGGTGTTGCAAGGCTGAGTCATCTTGCTGGGCCATGCGGATCTCATCCTCGAGGGTAGGAGTAACTTCCAATATATTTGCAAGGCCCGCGTCAGCAATAACCAAATTAAGCTGAGCGATCTCTTCTTGGAGTTCAGGGGGCAAGGATTTCATTAAGGCATTCAAGTTTGCAGGCTTGTGGCTGAGAGCATCGGCAACAATATTGGCCTTTCCGGGATAGTAATTAATTCCAAGATCATAATCCTTGACCAACTCGAGCCATCTTCGCTATCACTGGTTTAAGTCCAGTTGAGTGAATATATACTTGAGACTCTTGTGGTCGGTAAGTATCTGACATCTTTTGCCAATGAGGTAGTGTCTCCAAATTTTCAGAGCATGCACAACTGCGGCCAACTCCAAATCATGTGTACGATAGTTCCCTTCGTGAGGTCGTAGCTGTCGAGATGCGTATGCTACAACCTTGCCATCTTGCATGAGTACACATCCAATACCTTTCCAAGATGCGTCACAGTATACATCAAAGCTGCGGTAGATGTCTGGAAGGGTCAACACAGGTGTTGTTGTCAGTCTGGTCTTTAACTCATTGAAGCTTTTCTCACAGTCCTCAGTCCATTCAAACTTCTTATCTTTCTTGAGGAGTTCTGTCATTGGCTTGGCAATCTTAGAGAAGCCTTCAAGGAAGTGGCATTAGTATCCGGCTAATCCAAGAAACTCCGGATCTCGGATACTGTCGTGGGTGCCGTCCAATCAAGAACGTCCTTCTGTAGGATCTAGAAGTAGGTGTGTCTAGAGGGGGGGGGGGGGTGATTAGATACTTAGTGCTAAAGTTGCAGTTTTCAAGCTTTTTCGGTTTGAGTGGAGTTTTAGGCACAATTTCAACATACACAATACATATCAAGCAAGCATGCAAAGATTATATGAGCAGCGAAATGTAAAGCATGCAACTTGCAGGAATGTAAAGGGAAGGGTTTGGAGAATTCAAACGCAATTGGAGACACGGATGTTTTTCCCGTGGTTCGGATAGGTGGTGCTATCCTACATCCACGTTGATGGAGACTTCAACCCACGAAGGGTAACGGTTGCGCGAGTCCACGGAGGGCTCCACCCACGAAGGGTCCACGAAGAAGCAACCTTGTCTATCCCACCATGGCCATCGCCCACGAAGGACTTGCCTCACTAGCGGTAGATCTTCACGAAGTAGGCGATCTCCTTGCCCTTACAAACTCCTTGGTTCAACTCCACAATCTTGTCGGAGGCTCCCAAGTGACACCTAGCCAATCTAGGAGACACCACTCTCCAAGAAGTAACAAATGGTGTGTTGATGATGAACTCCTTGCTCTTGTGCTTCAAATGATAGTCTCCCCAACACTCAACTCTCTCTCACAGGATTTGGATTTGGTGGAAAGAAGATTTGAGTGGAAAGCAACTTGGGGAAGGCTAGAGATCAAGATTCATATGGTAGGAATGGAATATCTTGGCCTCAACACAAGGGTAGGTGGTTCTTTCTCAAAACATATGAGTTGGAAGTGTAGATGTGTTCTGATGGCTCTCTCCACGAATGAAGAGGAGGTGGAGGGGTATATATAGCCTCCACTTAAAATCCAACCGTTACACACAATTTACCAATCTCGGTGGGACCGAATCAACAAACTCGGTCGGACCGAAAAGGTAAACCTAGTGACCGTTAGAGTTTTTCGGTGGGACTGACATGCATCTCGGTGGGACCGATATGGTTAGGGCAACGTAATCACCGATTACACAAACTCGGTGAGACCGATTTGGTAATTAGCTAACCAGAGAGTTGGTCAGGCAAACTCGGTGGGACCGATTACTAAACTCGGTTGGACCGATTTTGGTAATGAGTTACCCAGAGAGTTTGCATTGTAATCTTGGTAGTACCGATTGCCTAAACTCGGTGAGACCGATTTTGACAATGGACATACACAGTGAGATTGCAATCCCATCTCGGTGAGACCGAGATCCCTATCGATACAACCAATTTGCTAGGGTTTGGCAGTGGCTTATGACATGTGAAACTCGGTGGCGCCGGATAGAAAGAATCGGTAGGTCCGAGTTTGACTTTGGGTTTAGGTCATATGTGGAAGTGGGAAAGTAGCTGAGGGTTTTGGAGCATATCATCAAGCACATGGAGCAAAAGGCTCATTAAGCAACACCTCATCCCTCCTTGATAGTATTGGCTTTTCCTATGGACTCAATGTGATCTTGGATCACTAAAAGTGTAAAATGAAGAGTCTTGAGCTTGAAGCTTTAGCCAATCCTTTGTCCTTAGCATCTTGAAGGAGTGCCCACAACCTTTAGTCCATGCCACTCCATTGTTGAACTTGTCTGAAACATGCTAGATAGAAACGTTAGTCCAACAAGAGATATGTTGACATTAATTACCAAAACCACCTGGGAAGCACTTGTGCTTTCAATCTCCCCCTTTCTGGTAATTGATGGCAACATACATCAAAGCTTTAGATAAAGATACAAGGAATAGCAAGTAAAGCTTTGGAAGAACATGTAACAAGCATAGACTCCCCCTACATGTATGCAATCATGTGAATATAAAATATAGATGCATGTGAGAGCATAACCATGACAGAGAAGGCAATGTGTTACATGTATCTTGGCCATATGCATCAGAGCAAAAGATTATTATTCAGAGAAATACCTTCATGCTTATGAGTCCTTCTTGCAAACAGTATGTACAAAAGCAAGAATTCCTCATACTCATGATTCTGATGCATATACTTACCTTGTAGTCTTAAGTTGGCTTAGGATGGAATGAACCTGCACAAACAAGGTTAGATAACACAGGTACATCCACTAGTCAGAGCAAACCAAAAGAAACCACAAGAATACCAGGACTGGGATGACATGTAGATAGTGAGTACAAGGTACCACATTAGATTAGACATGTCCCCAAGAGTAAAGATATGCAATGAATTTGAATGGCTTCTTTCCCTTAGATGTCTTACTCCCCCTGAATCTGACATGGGATATTGGGAGAAGATAGGGAACAGAAAATCAGAGTTGAAAGATATGAATAGAACTTAATTCAAATAAGCACATAAGACAAATGAACATGTCTTTCCCCCAAAAAGACATGTGGCATCTCTCCTCCTGAATATCAAGCATCTAGGATCCTTGAGTGTTCTCTCCCCTGGAGATCTCTTTCTCCCCCTTAATACTTTCTCTCTCTTTCTCCCTGATGATAAGCTTTGATGTGATCTCTCTCTCCCCCTTTGTCATCAATTTCCAAGAAGGTTCTTCTGGAATCTGTGTGTACCCTTGGGCGACGAGACGTGCTTTGTTGCGAACCACTTGTCCATCTTCACCTTGCTTGTTGCGAAACACCCACTTGGTACCAATGATGTTGTGGTTGTTGTCGGGCTTCTCAACCAATGTCCAAACTTGGTTTCTCACAAAGTTGTGTAGCTCTTCATGCATAGCGTTTATCCAATCCGGATCTTCCAATGCTTCTTCAACCTTCGTAGGTTCAATGCTAGAGATGAATGAATAGTTTTCACAAAAGTTAGCTAAACGAGTTTTTGAGCGAGTAATTCTCCCGGTTTGGATATCATTGTAGATTTGCTCGACGGGATGATCTTTGGCAATTCTTGCTCGAACTCGTGAAAGCTTTTGCTTGGGTCTTCGTTGAACTTCTTCTTCATCTTGTTCTTCTTCTTCTTGGCTTTCTTCATTGTTGGTGTTGTTGTTCTCTTGTCGTGGTGGAGAAGGAGGTTATTGATGTTCGTCTTGATGCATTTCCCCGTTTTCTTCATCTTGGTGTGTCCCACTTGTGGATGCCTCTGGGTCGATTCTTGGTTCACCTTGTCGTGAAGTAGAGGCTTCCACTTGGACGGACAAGGTACTTTCCTTCACCTCCGTTGGACGAATTTTGCCAATAGACAAGTCTTGGATTGCTTCTGAAGGGTCTTTGTCTCCTACATCAATTGGCAATTGCTCTACTTGCGAGCCATTAGATTCATCAAACTTCACATCTACCGTTTCTTCAACCTTTCGGGTGAAATTGTTGTAGACACGGTAAGTGTGAGAGTTTGAGCCATAACCAAGTAGGAAACCTTCATGAGATTTAGGAGCAAACTTTGAACGACGATGCTTATCTAGAATGTAGCACTTTGAGCCAAATACTCAAAAGTATCCAACTTGGGGTTTGTTACCGATGAGGAGCTCGTATGCCGTCTTGCCGAGTAGCTTGTGAAGATACAAGCAATTTGTTGCATGACAAGCCGTCTCAACTGCTTCTGCCCATAAGTGCTTCGGCATCTTGTACTCATCAAGCATCGTTCTCGCCATTTCGATGAGCGTCCGGTTCTTCCTCTCAACAACTCCATTTTGTTGAGGTGTGTACGTAGCCGAGAACTCGTGTGAAATCCCTTCTTCGTCAAGAAAGGTGTCCACATTTGCGTTCTTGAACTCCGTTCCGTTGTCACTCCGAACCTTCTTGATCTTCACGTCAAACTGATTTTGGGCCTTCCTAGCAAAGTTTTTGAAGATCTTTTGGACCTGCGATTTGTCATCAAGAAAGAACACCCACGTAAATCTTGAAAAATCATCAACTATAACTATACCAAAAGAATTTCCACCGAGACTCTTGTAGGCATTGGGACAAAAAAGATCCATGTGAAGTAGCTCGAGTGGCCTCCTTGTGGTCATGATGTTCTTCACGGGATGCCTTCCTCCAACCTGTTTACCTGCTTCACAAGCACTACAAAGTCTATCCTTATCAAATATGACATCGTTAACTCCAAGAATATGATTTCCTTTAATAAGCTTGTCAAGGTTTCTCATGCCAACGTGACCTAGTCGTCTATGCCACAACCAGCCTTTTGAGGATTTAGCAATAAAGCAAGTTTTAGGTTGTGCCTTTTTAGAGAAATCGACAATGTAAAGGTCACCTCTACGTATACCGGTAAAGACCATTTTATGATTGTCTCGTCGAAACACTTGGCAATCTACCTCAGTAAATAGGACATTCAAACCGAAATCAGCAAGTCTAGATACTGAAGGTAAGTTGTACCCAAGAGATTCAACGAGCATGACATTTTGAATAGAGCTATCATGTGAGATGGCCACCTTACCAAGGCCAACCACCTTACCCTTTGAATTATCACCAAAGGTGACATACTTTGAGGGCCGTCATTTTCGGCAAGCTCACGGAACATCTCTTCGTCTCCGGTCATATGATCAGTACATCCACTGTCGAGAACCCATTCCTTTCCTCCTGACACATATCCTCGAAGATTAGCCATAAGACCAAAGTGTCTCATTGCATCGTCAAGATCGAAGTCACTATCATCATCTTCATCATAGTATCCATGTTCAACATCATCTTGTGATTCATCATATCCTAGAGAGGGTAATTCATTAGATAAATGATCATCAAGGTGGTCACTTTTATGAGTTCTTATGGATTCGGTTATGATATCACCAATGATCCCAACATTTCCTTTAGCACACATGAGATTGGTAAGCTCAAATAGACAATTACCAAACCTAGGATCACTAGAGTTCATCTTACTCATGGCAATAGATTTATGGAGAATTTCATCCAAATTTTTCAAGGAATAATTGGGGAATCGTTCCTCAAGAAATTTCCATATAGTATAGGCACAATTTAGAGTAGGTAATCTAGCAATCAAGTATTTGGGCAATCCTCTAATGATGAGCTCAACGGTTCTAAGATTGCGAATCATGTCAATATCTTCATTTAGAGTGGGATTCATAGGATCAACATGAGGAGCACAAGGACTAGCAATATACTTGTTCAAATCATATTGAGTGAAAATCACAAGCATCTCATTTTTCCATTCATGAAAATACTCTCCATCAAGAATAGGCACTCTATGTCTAAGACTCCCTAAAGTAGACACATCCATCTTCCTCCAATGGTGATTAAACCAAGGCAATGGAGACCAAAGCTCTGATACCACTTGTAGGATCTAGAAGTAGGTGTGTCTAGAGGGGGGGTGATTAGACACTTAGTGCTAAAGTTGCAGTTTTTAAGCTTTTTCGGTTTGAGTGGAGTTTTAGGCACAATTTCAACATACACAATACATATCAAGCAAGCATGCAAAGAGTATATGAGCAGCGGAATGTAAAGCATGCAACTTGCAGGAATGTAAAGGGAAGGGTTTGGAGAATTCAAACGCAATTGGAGACACGGATGTTTTTCCCGTGGTTCGGATAGGTGGTGCTATCCTACATCCACGTTGATGGAGACTTCAACCCACGAAGGGTAACGGTTGCGCGAGTCCACGGAGGGCTCCACCCACGAAGGGTCCACGAAGAAGCAACCTTGTCTATCCCACCATGGCCATCGCCCACGAAGGACTTGCCTCACTAGCGGTAGATCTTCACGAAGTAGGCGATCTCCTTGCCCTTACAAACTCCTTGGTTCAACTCCACAATCTTGTCGGAGGCTCCCAAGTGACACCTAGCCAATCTAGGAGACACCACTCTCCAAGAAGTAACAAATGGTGTGTTGATGATGAACTCCTTGCTCTTGTGCTTCAAATGATAGTCTCCCCAACACTCAACTCTCTCTCACAGGATTTGGATTTGGTGGAAAGAAGATTTGAGTGGAAAACAACTTGGGGAAGGCTAGAGATCAAGATTCATATGGTAGGAATGGAATATCTTGGCCTCAACACAAGGGTAGGTGGTTCTTTCTCAGAACATATGAGTTGGAAGTGTAGATGTGTTCTGATGGCTCTCTCCATGAATGAAGAGGAGGTGGAGGGGTATATATAGCCTCCACTTAAAATCCAACCGTTACACACAATTTACCAATCTCGGTGGGACCGAATCAACAAACTCGGTCGGACCGAAACGGTAAACCTAGTGACCGTTAGAGTTTTTCGGTGGGACTGACATGCATCTCGGTGGGACCGATATGGTTAGGGTTTGGGCATAACGTAATCTCGGTGAGACCGATTACACAAACTCGGTGAGACCGATTTGGTAATTAGCTAACCAGAGAGTTGGTCAGGCAAACTCGGTGGGACCGATTACTAAACTCGGTTGGACCGATTTTGGTAATGAGTTACCCAGAGAGTTTGCATTGTAATCTCGGTAGTACCGATTGCCTAAACTCGGTGAGACCGATTTTGACAATGGACATACACAGTGAGATTGCAATCCCATCTCGGTGAGACCGAGATCCCTATCGGTACAACCGATTTGCTAGGGTTTGGCAGTGGCTTATGACATGTGAAACTCGGTGGCGCCGGATAGAAAGAATCGGTAGGTCCGAGTTTGACTTTGGGTTTAGGTCATATGTGGAAGTGGGAAAGTAGCTGAGGGTTTTGGAGCATATCATCAAGCACATGGAGCAAAAGGCTCATTAAGCACCACCTCATCCCTCCTTGATAGTATTGGCTTTTCCTATGGACTCAATGTGATCTTGGATCACTAAAAGTGTAAAATGAAGAGTCTTGAGCTTGAAGCTTTAGCCAATCCTTTGTCCTTAGCATCTTGAAGGAGTTCCCACAACCTTTAGTCCATGCCACTCCATTGTTGAACTTGTCTGAAACATGCTAGATAGAAACGTTAGTCCAACAAGAGATATGTTGACATTAATTACCAAAACCACCTGGGAAGCACTTGTGCTTTCACCTTCACCTTACTTGGATCCACGGCTATGCCTTCTGCTGAAAGAACATGCCCCAAAAATCCAACTTGCTTGAGCCAAAATTCACACTTGCTGAATTTCGCATATAGTTGATGGTCACAGAGTCTCTACAAGACTGCTCTGAGATGTTGTAGCGACCCGACCTCAGATGGTCAAGTCTCTGTGCTCCGGTGTCATCCCTGGATCAGTAATGCTGACACCACACAGTACTTCGAAGGATTTATAACAGAGTAGCAATCACACACTTATTACATCGATGTCTCAAAGAGATCTCATTACAATAAATATGGCTTAAGGCCATCTAACAATGATAACAGCGGAAGGCTTGGAAGATAAGTGAGTCCATCAACTCCAACGGCATCACTGAGTATAGAACCACGACCTAAAAGGGCACGTCACTCGTCGTCTGAAAAGTCTGCAACATGAAAGTTGCAGCCCGAAAACGGGTCAGCACATGGAATATGCTGGCAATGTAACACACAGAGAATAATGAATGATAATCCTATACTACATGCATATATGGCTGGTGGAAAAGCTCTATGGTTACAGTTTTGCGAAAAGCCAATTTTTTCCCTACTTCAAAGGAATAGATTTTTATTTAACTATCATGGTGGTTGAAACATCGAGAATGGTTGACAGCATTCTGATCCCAATTAAGTGAACAATTAAAACCCAACAATATTAATTAGAAGTAACATGATGAGATTCACATGATATTCAAGTACTAGATACTCAAGATGTCCATAACCGGGGACACGGCTAATCATGATTAGTTGGTACACTCTGCAGAGGTTTGCGCACTTTTCCCCACAAGACTCGATCGCCTCCGTTGATTTCTCGCACTACATGATGTTTGAGAAACGGATGACCGAGACATAGTCTTTCAGAAGCGCTAGCACCTTACGTTTGGATAGACCGGTACACCTACTTTCCCCTACATCTGCTAGTCTACCATGTAAGAGTTCGCACGACTTAATCAACTATGCCAGAGCCCATAATGGCCTGTGGCTGCACACGGAAGTTACTATCATGAATGATCTTATGATCCCTTTGAGCCTGGGTGGCGGTCCAAAGAAAAACAGGCAAGTCCTGATAGAAACCAGGTGCCTCAATCCACCCAGATGTGTGTTTAAGTTGCCACCTTAGATAAACCATTAAAATTAACAAACTCACATCTTTCATGGATATCACTCACCCAATCCACGTCTACTAGCATAGCATGGCATAATAAGCAAACGTAGAAGTAACTCCCAAAGGTTTCATAATAAAACAGGTAATAGGTACTACCTCAACTACTTCCCATCCCACAATTTAATCAGATCCTAATCATGCAATGTTTGGGGATTGATCTAATGCAATAAAACTGGGTATAAAAAGGGTTATGATCAAACTGTTACTTGCCTTGCTGAGGATCCGCGAAACCTAGAGCTTCGAAATAACAGGCGGCGCACTCCGGGTGATCTATCGCAGACAATCAACAAGCATACAATAAGTACTCATCTAATGCACAGGTAAAACTCGAACGGAAAATCGAACCAGAAAGTTCAACTTAAGAACTCCGGTTGCAAAGAGAAACGAACCGAACAAAGCAACAGAAAACAAACGGCGGAAGAAAACAACTCGGTTCTAGCAATTTGAAACTAGGTCAAATTTTACAGTAGCAAAACTTGTTTAGGTTGATTAGTCGGAACGGCGGTTTTGAAACGAAACTCCAGGTGCTTGAATCACCTGATTCCGATAAACGAGCGAGAAGATAAACTAAAACGAAGACCGGATCTGAAATCGCGATCAGAAAAATCGCGGAATAAATCCAACGAAAAAGAAAACGACGAACGGTTATACGAACGGACATTCGTTAACCGAGACTAACCGGCGGTCACGTTCGTTAAAACGAACGGTCCGGTGAACGCTCGCTAATCAACAAATCCGGAAAAAAACCGATCTAGGGTTTCGAAAAAAAACCGAAACATCAAAAAATAAACCGGAACGGTTTATCAGAAAACCGAACCGAGCGAGGGGGAGGGTGGCGCGGTGCGGCTACCTCGACGAGGCGGAGCTCCGGCGGGGCGGCGGCTTGGCGCAGGGCGACGGCGACGCGGCGGCGGCGGCGACTAGCGGCGGCGGTTTGCGGCGGCGGCGGCGGGGCTGCGCGCTGCTGCTGCTGCTGCGAGGCGGGGAGGGGCGGCGGCTTGGGGAGGAGAGGGGGGAGGGGGCAAGAAAAGGGCGGCGGCGGCGCGGAGTCCGAGCCGGACTCGGCTGGCGGCGGCGCGGCTGCGCGGGCGTGCGCGCGGCGGGAGGCGGCGGTGCGGGCCGGCTCGGCTGGGCCCTTGGCCCAGTCGGGCGCTGCGTTTTTTTTAATAAATTCGCACGCAGAAAAATGAAGAGAACAAAATCTAAACGAACTCCAAAATTTACGAAGTAAATTTTCCCCGACTCCTAAAAATGAGTCAAACAAAATGAACTTTTACTCGGGGCCTAAATGCAATTTTTGTAAACACTCATTTTCCCTAATTCAAATAAAATGCAAATAAACTCCGGAAAATCCAAATTTTGATTTACTTATTAAATCTTTATTTTTCCTAAAATTGGGGAAAGTCATATTATTCCCTCTTATATTTTTGATATTGGAAAAATAATTGAAGATAAAATAAATAAAATCAAATGATCCTCTTTTCAAAATTTGAGAAAACTCAAATAAGAAAATAACGAAATCTCCAACTCTCTCCGAGGGTCCTTGAGTTGCGTGAAATTTCTAGGATCGACCAAAGTGCAAGAAAATATGATATGCATGATGATCTAATGTATAACATTCCAAATTGAAAATTTGGGATGTTACAGATGTCCCTTGTGCTCTTCTTCTCCTTTTGAGTATATGAGGATGTCATCGATGAAGACCACCACAAACTTATCCAAGAAATCCATGAATACCTTATTCATCATATGCATGAAGAAGGCAGGGGCATTGGTGAGGCCGAAAGACATGACTGTATATTCATAAAGACCGTACCGAGTAGTGAACACGTTCTTAGGAATATCTTCTTTCTTGATTTTTAGCTGGTGGTATCCGGTCCTCAAATCAATCTTGGAGAATACTTTTGCCCCACTGAGTTGATCGAACAAATCATCAATCCTCATTAGTGGAAATTTGTACTTTATAGTGACATCATTCAACTGACGGTAATCCACACACATTCGGAGACTACCATCTTTCTTGTCCACGAATATTGCGGGTGATCCCCATGGTGAAGAGCTCGGATGGATGTATCCTTTCTGAAGCATCTCATCAATCTGTTTCTTTAATTCCACCAATTCTGACGAAGGCATCCAATAATACTTCTTGTATAATGGTGCAGTCCCAGGCACAAGGTCAATTGCAAACTCAATCTCTCGGTCTGGCGGCATTCCCGGTAATTCCTCGGGAAATACATCTGGAAACTCACTGACCACAGGAATTAGTCCCAATTCTTTAGCTACAGTAGTGAAGACCATGTCCTTCTTGGGTATGCTTCTTAGAGCAAAGAATTGTGTAGTCCGACCTTCCTAACTTGTCAACGTGACCTCTCTGGTCGCACAGTTGATGCATACTTGATATTGGGTTAACTAGTTCATCCCCAAAACAATATCTAACTTGGCAGACTCAATAACGATCAAAGAAGTTGGGAAGGTGACCCCCTTGATGCCAATTTCCAAATTGCGACAGACTAGATTGCTTCTGAGCACGGATCTTGGGGATTGTACCATCATACTTTTTCCCAAAATCCAGCAAGGAAACTTGTTTTGGGCAACAAAACTCCGTGAAATAAAAGAGTGGCAAGCCCTAGAGTCAAATAAAATTATTGTAGGCATGCTATTAACAGGAAACATACCAATGACGACTTCCGGGTCCTCTTGGGCTTCGTCTGCGGAGAGGTGGTGAACTTGCCCTTGAATGGTCTTCTGGGCAGGATATGGCCCTATGTGGTTGACTTGCGACCTGAATGGAGCATTTGGCATGCCACTCTTGGGGCACTATCTGGCATAATGCCCGGTTTTCCCACAATTAAAACATAAATTGTTGCATTGGCATTCTTCGTGTACCGGACTGGTTACGACATTCTTGACTTGAGTAGTGGTCTTGTTCACGTTCTGCTGCCAATTGGGCTTGTACTCAACGTGAGTCTGCTGCTAGGTACGAGCCTTCTACACTGGTTGTCCATCCTTCTTAGGCTCGAATTTGCGCTTGTGATCATTATTAGTGGGCCTGTTGTCGTGCACGAGCTTCTGTTCCCTTTCTGCAATGAGGGCTTTGTTTACCAGAGTCTGGAAATCCGGAAAGTCGAGCATACTGAGAGTGCATCTGAGGTGTTGATTCAGTCCTCCAAGAAATCTGTCGATCTTCCTTTCTTTCGTGGCCACATCATAGAGAGAATAACAGGCCAAATGGTTGAACTTATGCAGGTACTCACTTACTGACAGGCTTCCTTGGGTGAGAGCGAGGAATTCGCGCTGCTTGACCTTCATAATACCGTCGGGAATATGGTACTTGCGGAAATGGTCCTTGAATTTAGTCCAAATAATTTCTTCGTCCGCTGGCCACATAGCGTTATCATTATCTCACCATATAGCGGCAGCTCCCTCAAGATAGTGTGTAGCAAACGGAACCTTGTCAGCTTCTTCAGTGCGAGCAATCTCAAGCTTTTTCTCAATAGTCATTAACCAATCATCAGCTTCCAAAGGATCGATAACTTGGCTAAAACTGGGAGGCTTAGTCCTATGAAAATCTGACAGCTTGGAGTGATGACCATTCTGATTTCCATTCTGCCCAACCATAGCTTGCACACTTTTCAATAACTCAATCAGATCGTTGTTTCTCCTTTCTTCAAACATGCGCATGATTTGTTCAGTGGATGGCGGATGTGGCGGTGGAGGCGGTGTCGGAGAATACGGCTCGGGGGAATGTCCTGCTTGTCTTGCTGAGCGAGGAACAGGGACATCCTCACAAGCATGACTGCTGCTGCCTCCCCGCGTCATCCTATTGTTTGTTTTTCCCAATATAAAGCAACTGAGATGAGCAACATCCAAAATGGGAAGAAAAGCCAGCGACAAACCCAAAAGAAGACAGCGAAAACCAAGGCAAAGAATAAAAAGTTCCAACATAATTATACATAGACTCATACATGAAAGGTAAACATCATGACGGGTTCGACTACCCTCATACATTAAACTAAACATCATGACACGTATGACTACATCCGTACATCAACCTCATGACGACTGCGGATACTCCGATGGTCTAGTGCTCTGCTGGGTCTGCTCCTGAGCTAATAGTGGAAACCTCTGGGTTAAAAGTGACACGACGGCGCTGCCTCGAGGACTCTCCCTTAAGGGCAGGTGCGGGGTGAGTCTGGAGCATAGGGGCTGCAGGAGTAGCGATAAGGGAAGCCCACACAGCAAGGGCACTATGATGAGTCAATGCCAAAGGGTTAGTGTTACTCTGAGTGGTCACCGGAGTAGCAGGGGTAGCAGAGGCTGGAGGAACGAACGGGTTAAATCCGACAATAGGTGGAGGGTTCCTATTCCGAGCGGCGGCAAGAGCCATATGGGCTCGAGTTAACTCTCAGGCCAACTCATAGATTAAGAGATAACTGGTGGTGATATAGCATGAAAGGTGGCTAGAAGGACGATGGCACGCCGGATCAATAAAAGGGAAGCAGATATGCCCATTCTCGTGCAGAGACAGGTAGAAGTAGAAACCTGGATGAGCCTGCATGCAAACCTCATTGTAGCGCAAGAGCCTCGAGTGCAGCAAACTGGATGGCATGAGATGGCGTGGAAGCGAAACCACCCTTAGAGGAACGAGTATAAGCGCCAGAAGGGGAACTGTGGTGTAAAGTGACCTCCGCGTAATACTCGTACAGTGAGCCGGCCAGATGCTCCTGATACACCTGGTACACTGGATCAGCGCCCTCTGGGTAGAGTCGATGCCACATGTTCTGAAGCAGATGCGACGAGGTGTAGGGTGCTGGCTCGGACTGGTACAGGTACGAAACCGGAGCCATCTACACTCACAATCATTAGACGGTTAGAAATAACAATAAATAAAATGCTTGCAATGCAGCAACCAATTGCTACTACTACCGGCACTCAAAACCAAACTAGCTACCGTTCCCACTAGCGCGTCAATGATCTAGCATGTCCTATAGTCAGCGCGGCTCTGATACCAAGCGTTGTGGCACCCCGGCTTAGAGCAACCGGTTTACCTTGCATTTCCAGCCCAGAGATCAAGTCTTCTGGCAACACACAACATCTTGGTACAGAAAACAACCGCTTTATTGATGCTAGCGGACACATAGGTTCGATATTACATCAAGTAGTGAGGCCAAGCGGCACACACGGTGCGGCTGGAAAATATGTACACTATTTAATGAACATGAAGAGGCCTCGATCACGACAACTACGCGGCAGTGGAACGACGATGAAGCGAAACTCCATAGCACATGGACACCAATGTGGACACGATCTAGACACGGGAAGCACTCCAATCCGGTAAGACTTTCCTGAAAGCTGGCATGACACGCCAGGTTAGTACATTGAATGTACTTGCAAGCTCACAACAAGAATAAGCATAATGGCAAACAATATCATGACAATTAATCAAGTTAAATGCATTGCAATAACATACTACTTATGAAGTGAATCATCTTATGAACCGAGTCCCTCGGACTCTCTTACCAGACGGGTTACCTCGTAACCAAAACGGGATCATGCCTGGATCACAAACGAAACCAACACTTTGGTTCCCACAATGATCATCTTCATGATCTCACAAATCTCATCACTTAACTAGTGCCAAGCATAAGAATTTAGTGTGCAAGATTACTTAATCATGTTGATCAATGGTGTGACTTACTCACGAGCTATGCCCGTAACCGAGGACGCGGCTATAGATAGATTTAATAAACACTCTGCAGAGGTTAGCACACTATACCCTGACAACCCACAAGTATAGGGGATCGCGACAGTTTTCAAGGGTAGAGTATTCAACCCAAATTCATTGATTCGACACAAGGGGAGCCAAAGAATATTCTCAAGTATTAGCAGTTGAGTTGTCAATTCAACCACACGTGGATAACTTAATATCTGCAACAAAGTATTTAGTAGCAAAGTAGTATGGAAGTAACAGTAACGGTAGCAAAAGTAATTTTTTTGGGTTTTGTAGTGATTGTAACAATAGCAGCGGAAAAGTAAATAAGCGAAGAACAATATGTGAAAAGCTCATAGGCATTGGATCGGTGATGGAGAATTATGCCGGATGCGGTTCATCATGTAACAGTCATACATAGGGTGACACAGAACTAGCTCCAATTCATCAATGTAATGTAGGCATGTATTCCGAATATAGTCATACGTGCTTATGGAAAAGAACTTGCATGACATCTTTTGTCCTACGCTCCCGTGGCAACGGGGTCCTTGCAGAAACTAAGGGATATTAAGGCCTCCTTTTAATAGAGTACCAGACCAAAGGATTAACACATAGTGAATACATGAACTCCTCAAACTATGGTCATCACCGGGAGTGGTCCCGATTATTGTCACTTCGGGGTTGCCAAATCATAACACATAGTAGGTGACTATAGACTTGCAAGATAGGATCAAGAACTCACATATATTCATGAAAACATAATAGGTTCAGATCTGAAATCATGGCACTGGGGCCCTAGTAACAAGCATTAAGCATAGCAAAGTCATAGCAACATCAATCTCAGAACATAGTGGATACTAGGGATCAAACCCTAACAAAACTAACTCGATTACATGATAAATCTCATCCAACCCATCACCGTCCAGCAAGCCTACAATGTAATTACTCACGCACGGCGGTGAGCATCATGAAATTGGTGATGGAGGATGGTTGATGATGACGACGATGATAGATTCCCCTCTCTAGAGCCCCGAACGGACTCCAGATCAGCCCTCCTGAGAGAGTTTAGGGCTTGGCGGCGGATTCGTATCGTAAAACCCGATGAATCTTTCTCCCTGATTTTTTTCTCCTCGAACACGAACATATGGAGTTGGAGTTGAGGTCGGTGGAGCTCCAGGGGGCCCACGAGGCAGGGGCGCGCCCAGGGGGGCAGGCCCCCTGACCTTGATTCTTTTGCCAGTATTTTTTATTATTTCCAAAAAAAATCTCCGTGAAGTTTCAGGTCATTCCGAGAACTTTTGTTTCTGCACATAAATAACACCATGGCAATTCTGCTGAAAATAGCGTCAGTCCGGGTTAGTTCCATTCAAATCATGCAAGTTAGAGTCCAAAACAAGGGCAAAAGTGTTTGGAAAAGTAGATACGACGGAGACGTGTCAACTCCCCCAAGCTTAAACCTTTCCTTGTCCTCAAGCAATTCAGTTGATAAACTGAAAGTGATAAAGAAAAACTTTTACAAACTCTGTTTGCTCTTGTTGTTGTAAATATGTAAAGCCAGTATTCAAGTTTTCAGCAAAGATTATGAACTAACCATATTCACAATAACACTTAGGTATCATGTTTACTCATGTCAATGGCATAATCAACTAGTGAGCAATAATAATAAATCTCGGATGACAACACTTTCTCAAAACAATCATGATATGATATAACAAGATGGTATCTCGCTAGCCCTTTCTGAGACCGCAAAACATAAATGCAGAGCACCTTTAAAGATCAAGGACTGACTAAACATTGTAATTCATGGTAAAAGAGATCCAGTCATAGTCATACCCAATACAAATTAATAGTAATGGATACAAATGACAACGGTGCTCTCCATCTGGTGCTTTTTAATAAGAGGGTGATGACTCAACATAAAAGTAAATAGATGGGCCCTTCGCAGAGGGAAGCAGGGATTTGTAGAGGTGCCAGAGCTCGATTTTGAAATAGAGATAAATAATATTTTGAGCGGCATACTTTCATTGTGAACATAACAACCAATAGATTGCGAGATCTTCCATGCTACACACATTATAGGTGGTTCCCAAACAGAATGGTAAAGTTTACACTCCCCCTCCACCAACAAGCATCAATCCATGGCTTGCTCGAAACAACGAGTGCCTCCAACTCACAACAGTCCCGAGGGAGTTTTGTTTGCAATTATTTTGATTTTATTCGCATAAAGCATGGGACTGGGCATCCCGGTGACCAGCCATTTTCTCGTGAGTGAGGAGCGGAGTCCACTCCTCTTGAGAATAACCCACCTAGCATGGAAGATACGGACATCCCTAGTTGATATATGAGCTATTCGAGCATACAAAATAGAATTTCATTTGAAGGTTTAGAGTTTGGCACATACAAATTTACTTGGAACGGCAGGTAGATACCGCATATAGGAAGGTATAGTGGACTCATATGGCATAACTTTGGGGTTTAAGGGATTGGATGCACAAGCAGTATTCCCGCTTAGTACAAGTAAAGGCTAGCAAAAGACTGGGAAGCGACCAACTAGAGAGCGACAATAGTCATGAACATGCATTAACATTAATGAACATTGAGTGCAAGCATGAGTAGGATATAATCCACCATGAACATAAATATCGTGAAGGCTATATTGATTTGTTTCAACTACATGTTTGAACATGTGTCAAGTCAAGTCACTTCAATCATTCAAAGGAGGATACCACCCCATCATACCACATCACAACCATTTTAATAGCATGTTGGCACAGAAGGTAAACCATTATAAACTCCTAGCTAATTAAGCATGGCATAAGCAACTATAATCTCTAATTGTCATTGCAAACCTGTCTATTCATAATAGGATGAATCAGGAACGATGAACTAATCATATTTACAAAAACAAGAGAGGTCGAGTTCATACCAGTTTCTCCCATCTCAATCAGTCCATCATATATCGTCATAATTGCCTTTCACTTGCACAACCGAACGATGTGAATAATAATAATAGTGCACGTGCATTGGATTAAGCTGGAATCTGCTAGCATTCAATAAACAGGAGAAGACAAGGCAATATGGGCTCTTGGTTAAATCAACAATAGTGCATATAAGAGCCACTTCAACAATTTTATTATGCTCTTCTCCTATCGACCCCCAAAGGAAAGAAAAGAAATAAAACTATTTACACGGGAAAGCTCCCAATAAGCAAAAGAAGAACAGATAATATTTTTGGGTTTTCTTTTAATTATTACTACTACAACAAGAAAGGTAAACTAGCTAAAAGCTACTACTAGTTTTTTTTTGTTTTCTCAAGATTTTTCAAACACACAAGAAGAAAGCATAAAAAGAAATAAACTAGCATGGATATTACAGTGAAAAAGTATGAGCACCGACAACTAGCAATGAGTGTGTAGACATAAATGTAATGTCGTGAGAAATACGTACTCGCCCAAGCTTAGGCTTTTGGCCTAAGTTGGTCTATTGTCACGGCTGCCCTGGCGGATATCCGAAGTTGTAACTAGGGTCGTACTGAGATGCAGCGGCTATCGCATCGTGGGCTGCAGCTTGGAGGCGGGCTGTCTCCGTCCTCCTCTTATACTCATCCGCCTCCTCTCTGGTTATAAAATATCTCCCTTTTGCTTGAAAGTCAAAGAAAGTAGAAGCAGGGAGAGCGACGTGATAGGTGCGTCGTCTGTCAAAGATTAGTCGGTACTGGAGGAACTGATCGTTCCTCTCAACAAACTGATGTCGAACCATAGCCTCATAATCTAAATAAACAGGAGGCAACTCAACATCATACTCACGTATGGGTATATTAAGAAAATTAGCTAAACGGGTTGCATAAATTCCACCAAAGAAATCTCCATTAAATCTATTAATATGCAACCTACGTGCAACAATGGCTCCCAAATTATAATGTTTATCTCCTAATACAGCACTCCTGAGAACACTGAGGTCGGGGACACACATGTGACATGCTTCATCCTTACCATTTATTCACCTGCCTATGAAGAGAGCAAAATAATGTATAGCGGGAAAATGAATGCGCCCTATGGTAGCTTGTGCTATGTCTCTAGACTTCCCCACAGTTATACTAGCAAGAAAATCTCTAAATTCAGATTTGCGAGGCTCACTAGTGCTACCCCATTGTGGAAGTTTACAAGCAGTATTAAAATCCTCTAAATTCATAGTATAAGAATTTTCATAAAGATCAAACAGGATAGTTTGAGAATTGCGTGATGATGAAAATTCAAACCTCCTCACAAAGGAATTAGTGAGATAGTGGTACTGACGGCACTTATGCCTCGAAGCTCACAAGATCAGCGTTACACACATATGCATTAAATTTTTCCTTGATTCCTGCTCGAACCATGAAGTCCTCTAAAGGCCATTCACAAGCCCACACTTGAGCGTCCCTTGGTGGTTCATCGTCAGCATCGCGCATTGCAAGCCTGGCTCCTTGCTTCCTTCAAGGGACACATTGGTACATTTTCCTAAACACATTTCTTCCTCTGAAAAATTTCTGAAAATTTTAGTAACTTCAAATAAAAGTGAACCAAACTCAACAAAATTGATAGCAACTACTCCCACAAGTGCCTAGAGACTATATCATGCATTAGAACTACTTGGAACCATATAAATTTGACATGCAAGATCAAGAACATGGTCACCTAGGAAGCACAAATTTGCAATGAATAAAGCACTAGAACAAAAACTAATTGGACCAATGGAGGATTCACATACCAAGGAACAATCCCCCAAAGCAGTTTTGTGAGAGGTGCTTTGAGCAAGGAGATCGAAAATCGCAGCAAAATGAGCTAGAACTCGTGCTTGAGCTGGTTAGTGATTTTTTTGGGAGGAAGGAGTGTGTGGGTGAAGGAATAAGTGGAGGGGAGCCACCGTGGGCCCATGAGGTAGGGGGTGCACCCAGGGGGTGGGCGCGCCCTGGACCCTCGTGGCCAGGTGCTTGCTCCCCCTGCTGTGTTCTCAGTGCCAGATATTCTCAAATATTCCAGAAAAAATCATATTTCAATTTCGGGGCATTTGGAGAACTTTTATTTTCGGGGTATTTTTTATTGCACGGATAATTCAGAAAACTGACAGAAATACTAATTTTACTTTATTTCAACTAAATAACAGAAAGTAAAAGGAGGATACAGAAGGTTGTGCCTTCTAACTTCATCCATCTCATGCTCATCAAAAGGAATCCACTAACAAGGTTGATCAGGTCTTGTTAACAAACTCATTCCGAATCGCATGAAACCGGAGAAATTTCGAATAACACTATGTTACCTCAACGGGGATATGCACATCCCCAATAATAAGAATATCATATTTCTTCTTGAAAGTAGGTAGAGGAAATTCGAAACCTCCAAAAATAATCGATGGAAATTTTCCAATAGAGTTAATACTATGAACTTGAGGTTGTTTCCTCGGAAAGTGTACCGTATGCTCATTGCCATTAACATGAAAAGTGACATTGCTTCTGTTGCAATCAATAACAGCCCCTGCAGTATTCAAAAAGGGTCTTCCAAGAATAATAGACATACTATCGTCCTCGGGAATATCAAGAATAACAAAGTCCGTTAAAATAGTAACGTTTGCAACCACAATAGGCACATTCTCACAAATACCGACAGGTATAGCAGTTGATTTATCAGCCATTTGCAAAGATATTTCAGTAGGTGTCAACTTATTCAAGTCAAGTCTACGATATAAAGAGAGAGGCATAACACTAAGACCGGCTCCAAGATCACATAAAGAAGTTCTAACATAATTTCTTTTAATGGAGCATGGTATAGTGGGTACTCCGGGATCTCCTAGTTTCTTATGTATTCCACCCTTGAAAGTGTAATTAGCAGGCATGGTGGAAATTTCAGCTTCCGGTATCTTTCTTTTATTAGTAACAATTTCTTTCATATACTTAGCATAAGGATTCATTTTGAGCATATCAGTCAAACGCATACGCAAGAAGATAGCTCTAATCATTTCAGCAAAGCGCTCAAAATCCTCATCATCCTTTTTCTTGGATGGTTTGGGAGGAAAAGGCATGGGTTTCTGAACCCATGGCTCTCTTTCCTTACCATGTTTCCTAGCAACAAAGTCTCTCTTATCATAACGTTGATTCTTTGATTGTGGGTTATCAAGATCAACAGCAGGTTCAGCCTCTACATCATTATCATTGCTAGGTTGGGCATGAACATGAACATTATCACTAGGTTTATGTTCAACACACAGATTGTGTTTCAGCATCAGAAATAGAAATATCATTGGGATTCTCAAGTGTGTCTACAACAGGTTCACTAGAAGCATGCAAAGTCCTATCATTTTTCTTTTTCTTCTTTTTAGAAGGACTAGGTGCATCAATATTATTTCTCTGAGAATCCTGCTCAATTCTCTTAGGATGGCCTTCAGGATACAAGGTTCCTGAGTCATTTTACCAGTTCTAGTAGCCACTCTAACAACAAAATCATTATTCTTACTATTAAATTCATTGAGCAAATCATTCTGAGCTTTAAGTACTTGTTCTACTTGAGTGGTAACCATGGAAGCATGTTTACTAATGAGTTTAAGTTCACCTTTAACTCAAGACATATAATCACTCAAGTGTTCAATCATATAAGAATTGTGTTTCAATTGTTGATGACCCACAAGTATAGGGGATCTATCATAGTCCTTTCGATAAGTAAGAGTGTCGAACCCAACGAGGAGCAGAAGGAAATGATAAGCGGTCTTCAGCAAGGTTTTCTCTGCAAGTACTGAAATAAGTGGTAACAGATAGTTTTGTGATAAGGTAATTTGTAACGAGCAACAAGTTACAAAAGTAAATAAAGAGCAGCAAGGTGGCCCAATCCTTTTTGTAGCAAAGGACAAGCCTGGACAAACTCTTATATAGAGAAAAGCGCTCCCGAGGACACATGGGAATATCGTCAAGCTAGTTTTCATCACGTTCATATGATTCGCGTTCGGTACTTTGATAATATGATATGTGGGTGGACCGGTGCTTGGGTGTTGTTCTTACTTGAACAAGCATCCCACTTATGATTAACCTCTATTGCAAGCATCCGCAACTACAACAAAAGTATTAAGGTAAACCTAACCATAGCATGAAACATATGGATCCAAATCAGCCCCTTACGAAGCAACGCATAAACTAGGGTTTAAGCTTCTGTCACTCTAGCAACCCATCATCTACTTATTACTTCCCAATGCCTTCCTCTAGGCCCAAATAATGGTGAAGTGTTATGTAGTCGACGTTCACATAACACCACTAGAGGCTAGACAACATACATCTCATCAAAATATCGAACGAATACCAAATTCACATGACTACTAATAGCAAGACTTCTCCCATGTCCTCAGGAACAAACGTAACTACTCACAAAGCATATTCATGTTCATAATCAGTGGGGTATTAATATGCATAACGGATTTGAACATATGATCTTCCACCAAATAAACCAACTAGCACCAACTACAAGGAGTAATCAACACTACTAGCAACCTACTAGTACCAATCCCGGACTTGGAGACAAGAATTGGATACAAGAGATGAACTAGGGTTTTGAGAGGAGATGGTGCGGGTGAAGATGTTGATGGAGATTGCCCTCTCTCGATGAGAGGAGCGTTGGTGATGACGATGGTGATGATTTCCCCCTCCTGAAGGGAAGTGTCCCCGGCAGAACAGCTCTGCCAGAGCCCTAGATTGGTTCCGCCAAGGTTCCGCCTCGTGGCGGCAGAGTTTCGTCCCGAAAGGTTGCTTATGATTTTTTTCCTCGACGGAAGTCCTCATATAGCAGAAGATGGCCATCGGAGAGCCAACAGGAGGCCCACGAGGCAGGGGGGCGCGCCCTGGGGGGTATGGCGCGCCCCCCACCCTCGTGGCCAGGTGGGTCCCTGTCGGTGTCAAAACCGGCGGATCTCGGGTAGGGGGTCCCGAACTGTGCGTCAAGGCCGGATGGTAACAGGAGACAAGGGACACTTTATTTTACCCAGGTTCGGGCCCTCTCGATGGAGGTAAAACCCTACTCCTGCTAGATTAATATTGATGATATGGGTAGTACAAGAGTAGATCTACCACGAGATCAAGGAGGCTAAACCCTAGAAGCTAGCCTATGGTATGGTTGTGTATGATGATGGTTATCTGATCGTTCTACGGACTACAACCCTCCGGTTTATATAGACACCGGATAGGGTTAGGGTTACACAGATTCGGTTACATTGGTAGGAGATCTTGAATATCCGCACGCCTAGCTTGCCTTCCACGCCAAGGAAAGAACCTTCCGGACACGGGACGAAGTCTTCAATCTTGTATCTTCATAGTCCTGGAGTCCGGCTGAAGGTATAGTCCGGCTATCCGAACACCCCCAAATCCAGGACTCCCTCAGTAGCCCCTGAACCAGGCTTCAATGACGACGAGTCCGGCGCGCAAATTGTCTTCGGCATTGCAAGGCGGGTTCCTCCTCCAAGTTCTTCAAGAAGATAATAAACACCCAAAATAGTGTCCGGCTCTGCAAAACAAGTTTCCACGTATTGCCATATAGAGAATAATACAAACACAAATCAAATCTACTGACGTATTCCGCAGTGCGTCATAACACTGCGACCAAGCCTTCTGTATGGATTATTTTTTGTTGTTCCACCGCAGCACGTTCAACGAGGCGGTTTCCTTGGCACGTCTTGTCGAAGCAGAGATCGTGTGCCCCTTTTAACGGGATTCTCATTAATACGGACACGGGTAACCCAACCGTGCCATTTACCACGGCGCTTGAGCGGCAAGCGAGTTTTATTAGGTAGGTGGGGACGCATAACGGCATCAGCCTATATAAGGGGATAAAGATCCACCTCTTTCACCTACGCCTTCTTCCTCCTTTGCCATCCATCTCCTGCGCACTCAAGTTCCAACGCCCAAGTACGCTCTTTCTTCCCCAACCTGCTACAGTGATGTCCGGAGCGGGTGGCAAGTGGATGGCTTCCTCCGTTACGGAGGGTCAAATCAAAAAGCTTAGGAAGGCCGGATATCTGTCCAAGGACATCCCGCACCGGCTTCCCGAGGCGGGGCAGCTTCTTCCCACCCCAAGGCCCAATGAGAGGGTAGTTTTTCTTCCCCACTTCCTCCGCAGACTGGGTTTTCCACTCCACCCTTTTGTGCGGGGGCTCATGTTCTACTACGGCCTGGACTTCCACGATCTGGCCCCGAACTTTGTCCTCAACATCTCGGCATTCATCGTCGTGTGTGAGGCCTTTCTCCGCATCCGCCCCCACTTCGGCCTCTGGCTCAAGACCTTTAACGTCAAGCCTAAGGTGGCGTCCAACACCCAGGCGGAGTGCGGAGGTGTTATGGCCGGCAAGATGGCCAACGCACTCTGGTTCGATGGCTCCTTTGTGGAGTCCTTAAAGGGGTGGCAGGCAGGGTGGTTTTACATCACCGAGCCACGCGACTCGAAATGGGTCGCGGCCCTTGAGTTCCGATCTGGACCCCCCACGCGGCTCATGTCCTGGAAAGAGACGGGCCTATCGTGGGGCAATGAAGAAGAAGTGAACGGATTGCAAACATGCATCCAGTCCCTGATGAACAAGCCAATCCGGCATGTTAATATCATCCAGGTCATGCTCGTCCACCGGATCCTCCCGTGCCAAGAACGGGATTTCACTTTGTGGGAATTTGACCCGGCGCAGCACTAGACCCTCAATAGGCTCTTTGACACGACGTATGAAGACATCTGGAAGGTGCTAACCAAAGGCGCCGAGTGCCCCACATCCGCTTCCGAGGATCGCGGATACAGCTCGCAGCGTGACGCTCGCGAGGTAAGCCATCTATACCTTTTACAGGTTCGTTTAAGCTCTTCTTAATAGATTAACTCCATGTGGGATCTAAAAACTCCCTTTGCCTTTGACAGGCGTGGCTGAAGATAGCCGGACCAATCAACTGTCCGGCTCCTCTGCCCGAAGACCAAGCCCCAGCTCTCCTAGAGAAGCTGCTGGCTCCGGCGCCTTATGTGGTGCCGGAGAAGAAGGTCAAGAAGAAGAAGACCACCGAGACTCGAAAGAGTGCCCGCAATGTGGTGGTGTCGAGCTCGTCATCTGGTGAGTCTGCGACGCCCTCCTCTCGTGAAAACGAGGAGGAGGAAGAAGGAAGCTCTCCCCCTCCAGCGAGGGGAGCGAAGAAGAAGAAGGCCGCCCCAACGGGGGAGGCCGAGGGGTCGAGGAAAAGGAAGACCCCTCCGCCGGACTACTCCCTCGACGCCGAAGAGGGCGGAGAGGAGTGGCCGGACAGAACCAAGCGTCCGGCGATATCGTAAGTATTTACATACCAGAATGACTCATAGTATCTTCAAGTGCGCAGCCTACCCTAATGTCGAATGTTATTTGTGCAGCCCGCCCCGGGCCGGACTCGACGATTCGTCGAGCGACTCCCTGGATTCGTCGGACATAAACTCTGTTCCGCCCGCAGTCTCCCCCAGCGGGGCGAACGACGCCGAAGTGGTGCCCCGCCAAACAGGGCAGGAGGAGGTGGTCCTGGACGAGCCGCAAGGCAATCCTCCGGACCCCAGGAGTAAAGGGGATGAAACCCCCCAGGGCTCCAAGTCCGGCTTTGTGCCGGACACCGCGCCGGACTCAACAGTCCCGGTACACGGTAGGCGAACTCCTTCCAAGAGGAGTAAGCCGTCTGAGCCGGCGACCTCTGTCCAACCAGAGGCGCCGGACAATCTGCTGGCGGTGCTTGAGGGCGCCACCATCAAAGAGGAGCACCGTACTGTTATGAGTACGGTAATCCAAAGGGTTCAGTCCGCCAAGAGCGGACTGACTAAAGCTTGCGCTAGCCTTCTAACAGGCTTCGAGGTAAATAGAAAATGTGTTAAATTATTTACCGCAAAGGAAGTATCCCCTGATGCTCTGTTCAGTGTTCGGAAAAGAAAAGCCGAATAGAGGATCTAGTAAATTTCGCAGGAGTCTAACAATAAAAGGTCAAATATGCGTATGCAGGCTTCCCTGCTGTCCACCGCCGCACTGACTGCGCAGGTGGGAGTCCTGAAAAAGGACCTCGAGCGGTCCGAGCAAGAGCTCGGCCTTGCCAAAAGGCAGCTCGAGGAAAAGGAAGTTAAGAAATACCCCTTGAAAAAAGGTGCCTATAGAGAGGCTTGATTGCAAAAAGAAATAACAGGATTGTACTGCTTATTGTAGGGGCCACAACCGAGGTGGCAACCCTGAAGCAGGCGCTGGCTGAGGCCGAGAAGAAAGCGGCCGAGGAGCGCGCCGAGCGAGAAAGGCTTGGGGTCCAAGTCGGCGAGGTGCGGCAAGAGCTGCAAGCTCTCATGAAGAAACATGAGGGTTTGGAGCTTGAGGCAAAAACGCAAGCATCCGAGCTCGCGTCGGCTATTGAGACCACCAAGAGTGCCAAGGCCGAAGCCCAAAAGGCCCTCCAAGAGTTGGAGGATGTAAAAAAGATAGCAACGGGTAAGGCATTCTCAATGCAAAGTAGGAATATAAAAGTAAATTACCTATTACTTACCCGACTCCGGAGTTCTCCAGGGGCGTTCTTCGATCTTCCCTGCAGCGCATCCGACGCCGCCGCGTTCTACCAAGCTAAAGAAGGCAGCTCGACGGAGAGTGTGTTCTGGTCTCAGTATTCTGAGGCCGGACACCCTGTGCCCTTGAGCGATCAGCTGAAACAGCTGGCCGAGCTCCACAAGGCGGCCGAACAGGCCATGAAGGGCTTATTGGTTTAGCTGTGGCCTGGAGAGGCCCTGCCTGGGAGCTATTTCGGGCTAGTACGGCGGCTGGTGGAGGCCTGTCCACGGCTTGAACTCGTCAAGCGCTCCATCTACATTGAAGGTGCCCGGAGGGCCCTTGCCCGTGTAAGGGTACACTGGGGAAAGCTGGACGGAGAGAAGCTGGTGAAGGACGGGCCACCGCAGGGGAAGGAGCATCGCAAGCCCGAGAACTACTACAAGGAAGTTCTTGCCGGAGCCCGCCTTGTCGCGGATGAATGTACTAAAGATGTAATTTTTGAATAAACTCGCTCGTTTGTGTCCTGTGCGCTGAAAACTTGTTCATATGCGCTAAGCAATGCTTGTTTAATTTAAAATATTATTTTCTGTGCGGCTGTTTATCAAAAATTGAGAGATGGCCAGTCGTCGGCTTCTGCCCCCATGCCACTAGTGCTGGGGTGTTCGGGATAAACCTGAGGGCTCTTGTTCCCATAGTTGGGTCCTTCGAGGGAGGCGCTCAGCACAGCGAACCAGGCAATCGGACTATAATGCTTGAACACTCTTACTTAGCCATAGAACGTTATAATTTTAAATTTCGGCGAAGCCCCTAATTCGGAAGGCCGAATTCAGGGCGCTATCCACGCCTTTGGCCGGACTTAACCAGCTCCCCGCTCGAAGCGGCATAAGCCTTTAAGGACTCGAAAAACCTCTCGAACAGCGACCGGTCTCACGCCTTATCATGACAGTCTGTTTTAGCTTTCTCCACTGAGGTGCTCGCCCACCTGATCTGGGGCATAATCACAGTGGTTCTCCTAGTGCTACCTTAGCCGATATAGCGGAACGTAAGGCACCAAAACATAGGAGCCGGGCAAACCCAACATATGACCAAAATCATGACTCGGAGCCGATGCATATAATGCTATAAGTTCGGGGTGCCGCACTTGTGAAAGTGGACGGACTTCTCACACCAGATAGAAGGGTAATAAAGCCCCTGGCGTGGTTTGCCGTACCATGGTGTACGGGTGCGATCATGTTATTTAATAAACATATGTATATTAAAAGAAGATAATGCAAAAAATAGACAAAAAGCTATGCATTATTTATAAGGAGGCTGTTTATTCAAGCTGAACGATACAAGTAGTGCGAAAAGAAAAAAAATTAGACTATTTAACATGTCCTGACCAGGCGCAGGCCGCGGAATTTAGAAACAGATATATCGCTCGAAATAGAGACCACCTGAGAGTTCCATGATGCAGCGTTGTTTTGTCTGCTTTCCTGGGTCTTGTATCGTCTGTCCGGCAGCAAGGCCGGACACTTTATCCAGAGTATGGTGTCCTGAAAAAAAAAGAATCCGACAGCCCCTAGTACGTTTGACGGCGTATTGTTGGCATGCCGTTTGATGTGCCCCTTCCCCTATGCCCATGGAATTTTAAGGGCGTAATTGTGTACTCGAGGTACTAGCTCCACTATGTAGCGATGGCTGGGGTTGGGGCCGTATTGCTACGCTTGCTCCGAACGCGCCAGTCGGTCTTCCTGCGGGTTACTCCGGGCGCGTTTTGCTTTGTCCGGCTTTGTAGCGGCCGGACTCGAGAGTTGCCTTAAGAGGCTGCTTTGCACTTCCGCTGCGAGGGCCGCCGTGTGCTCCTCCGTATGGATGGAGCGTTCGGTGTTTCCGCTGACCGTGATTACACCTCGAGGGCCTGGCATCTTGAGCTTGAGGTATGCGTAGTGCGGCACCGCATTGAATTTAGCGAATGCGGTTCGTCCAAGCAGAGCATGATAGCCACTGCGGAACGGAACTATGTCGAAGATTAACTCTTTGCTTCGGAAGTTGTCCGGGGATCCAAAGACCACATCAAGTGTTATGGAGCCTATGCAATTGGCCTCTACACCTTGGATGACGCCTTTAAAGGTCGTCCTTGTGGGCTTGATCCTTGATGGATCTATGCCCATTTTCCGCACTGTATCCTGGTAAAGCAGGTTTAGGCTACTGCCGTCGTCCATGAGGACTCTTGTAAGGTGAAATCCGTCAACGATTGGGTCAAGAACCAATGCGGCGAAACCGCCGTGACGGATGCTAGTGGGGTGGTCCCTTCTATCGAAGGTGATCGGGCAAGAGGACCATGGGTTGAATTTTGGGGCGACTGGCTCCATCGCGTATACGTCCCGTAGCGCACGCTTCCTCTCCCGCTTGGGAATGTGAGTCGCGTATATCACGTTCACCATCCGCACTTGTGGGGGAAACCCCTTCTGTCCATTGTTGTTCGGCGGCCTGGGCTCCTCCTCGTCGTCGCTGTCCAGCCCCTTGTCTTTGTGTTCGGCTCTTAACTTGCCTGCCTGCTTAAACACCCAACAATCCCTGTTGGTGTGATTGGCTGGCCTTTCGGGGGTGCCATGAATCTGGCATGAGCGGTCGAGTATCCGGTCCAAACTGGACGGCCCTGGGTATTCTTTTTAAATGGCTTTTTCCGCTGACCGGATTTATGGCCTCTGAATTCGGCATTTACTGCCGTATCTTCATTACTGTCGCTGCTAACGCGGCGTTTCTGTTTGTTCCGACGTGACCTGCCACCTTTGTCCTTGGTATCCGAATTACCTTGCTTATTCGATAAGTTGTTGTTGCGAGCTAGCCAGCTATCTTCGCCCGCGCAAAAGCGGGTCATGAGTGTCGTGAGGGCTGCCATTGATTTCGGCTTCTCCTGTCCCAGGTGCCGGGGCAACCATTCGTCGCGGATGTTGTGTTTGAAGGCCGCTAGGGCCTCTGCATCCGGACAATCGACTATCTGATTTTTCTTTGTTAGTAACCGTGTCCAGAATTGTCTGGCCGATTCTTCTGGCTGCTGAATTATATGGCTTAGGTCGTCGGCGTCTGGTGGCCGCACATAGGTCCCTTGAAAGTTATCAAGGAATGCGGCCTCCAGGTCCTCCCAAGAGCCGATTGAGTCCGCTGGGAGGCCGTTAAGCCAGTGTCGGGATGGTCCCTTAAGCTTAAGGGGTAAATATTTGATGGCGTGCAAATCATCGCCACGTGCCATGTGGATGTGGAGGAGATAGTCCTCAATCCATACTGCCGGATCTGTCGTACCATCGTACGACTCGATATTGACGGGTTTGAAACCCCCTGGGATTCTATGATCCATTACTTCGTCTGTGAAGTATAGTGGGTGTGCGGCGCCCCTGTACTAGGCTATGTCACGATGCAGTTCAGAGGAGCTGTGCCTGTTGTGTTCGGCCCGGCCGGATTTATTATGTCCGGGGTGAAAATTATCACATGCCGTCGGGCGTCCGCGTGATCCATAGATCGATCTTGTTTGCCTTGCTTTGTCCTCCAGGATGTCTTGCAGGTCTGGCTCGTTTTCCCGTGCCTTGGTGAAGCGGCTGCGGGGCATGGCTTGTTTGAATGTTCTACAGGCTTCTCTGTCGCGGCCGCGAGGTGGTCGATCTGCCATGTCTTGTGCTTCCTCCTCTGATTAGGGTAATGGCCTGCGCTTGGGATAATTCTTGGAGGGGCGTCCGAGTTCGTACTCTTCGGCCGCAAGGACTTCAGTCCATCTGTCAGCTAGCAGATCTTGATCAGCTATAAGCTGTTGCTGCTTTTTCTTTAGGCTGTTTGCCGTGGCTAAAAGCCTGCGTTGAAAGCGCTCTTGTTCGGCGGGGTCTGATGGTACGACGAATTCATCGTCGCCGAGGTGTAACGCCCTCGATGCGGCCATATCTCCCACGTGTCGAGGCACGACTTAGAGGCATAACCGCATTGAAAGCAATGTCGCAAGTGAGGTAATCTTCACACAACCCATGTAATACAAAAAGGGAAAGAGATACATAGTTGGCTTACAGTCGCCACTTCACACAATACATAAATAAACATTCATCATCCAGATTACACTCAAGGTCCGACTACGGTACCAAAATGAAAGAAGACTACCCCAAATGCTACATAGATCCCCGGATCACCCCAACTGGGCTCCACTACTGATCATCTGGAAAAGACACATAGTAACGGCCACGTTCCTCGTCGAAATCCCAAGTGAGCTCGGTCGCGTCATCTGCACTGGCATCGTTGGTACCTGCAACTGTTGTGGTAGAATCTGTGAGTCACGGGGACTCAGCAATCTCACACCCGCGAGATCAAGACTATTTAAGCTTATAGGTAGGAAAGGATTGTGAGGTGGAGCTGCAGCAAGCGACTAGCATATATGGTGGCTAACAACGCAAAAGAGAGCGAGAAGAGGAGCAAAGCACGGTCGTGAAGCTAGAAGTGATCAAGAAGTGATCCTAGAACAACCTACGTCAAACATTACTCCAACACCGTGTTCACTTCCCGGACCCCGCCGAGAAGAGACCATCACGGTTACACACGCGGTTGATGTGTTTTAGTTAAGGTCAACTTCGGGTTTTCTACAACCGGACATCAACAAATTCCCATCTGCCTCATAACCGTGGGCACGGCTTTCGAAAGATAATACCCTGCAGGGGTGTCCCAACTTAGCCCATTATAAGCTCTCACGGTCAACGAAGGATATTCCTTCTACCGGGAAGACCCGATCAGTCTCGGAATCCCGGACTACAAGACATCTCGACAGTAATAAAACAAGTCCAGCAAAGCCGCCCGATTGTGCCGACAAATCCTGATAGGAGCTGCACATATCTCGGTCTCAGGGCACATCCGGATAAGTCAAGCTACGAGTAAAACCAGGCCTCGAGTTTCCCCGCGGTGGCCCCGCAGGCTGCTCGGTTCGGGCCAGCACCCAGAGGAGCACTGGTCCGGGGGGCTAAAATAAAGATGACCCATGGGCTCGCGAAAACCCAAGGGAAAAAGGTGGTAGGTGGTCAAATGGTAAAACCAATGTTCGGCCTTGCTGGAGGAGTCTTATTCAAAGCGAACTGTCAAGGGGGTCCCATAAATCACCCAACCGTGTAAGGAACGCAAAATCCGGGAACATAACACAGGTATGACGGAAACTAGGGTGGCAAGAGTGAAACAAAACACCAGGCATAAGGCCGAGCCTTCCACCCTTTACCAAGTATATAGATGCATTAATTAAATAAGAGGTATTGTGATATCCCAACAAGTAAACATGTTCCAACAAGGAACAACAAGTCCATGTTCCAACAAGGAACAAACTTCATCTTCACCTGCAACTAGCAACGCTATAAGAGGGGCTGAGCAAAGCGGTAACATAGCGAAACAACGGTTTGTTAGGACATGGATGGTTAGAGGCTGACATGGCAAAATGGGTGGCATAATATAGCAAGTGGTAGGTATCGCAGCAAAGGCATAGCATAAGAGCGAGCATCTAGCAAGCAAAGATAGAAGTGATTTCGAGGGTATGGTCATCTTGCCTGCAAGGTTCTCAGAGTTGTCGAAAGCTTGGTCCTCGAAAGCGTTCTCAACAGGTTCCTCGTTCACGTACTCGTCTCCCGGCTCTACCCAAGACAAGAGAACAAGCAAATGAACAAATATCAACCACGATGCAATGCGCAAGCAACATGATGCAAAACATGACATGATATGCGAGATGTGATATGCAATGCATATGCATGCTCCGGAAGGACAAAGATGAACAAGGCATAATCTTGGCAAACCAAGTATGCCACTGGATAGATGAGGTGATTTTGGATGAAATCGATTTAAAGATCACCGGAATCGGATGCACGGTTTGCAAATGACAAGCAATACAAGAATGACAATAATTTGCCATTAACAGCATGATGCTACTTGGCAAGCAACAAGAAATTAGGCTACTGCACCCAAACATATCAACCAAGCATATTACAGTAATCTACTCAAGATGCTTGACAAAAGATGAACACTGAGCTACGGCTAAATCACACCAAAACAGGTTCAAACAAGCATGGCAAAAGTGCAAAAGGTAACAGGTTCACAGACTTAGTGAAAATAACATGCCAGAAATTAACATTAGGATGACATGTTTAGAGCAATGAAACAACATGCTACAGAATCAGGACATAGCAAAGTAAGGCATTTCATGAATCTACTCAAAGCACTTAATAAATGTCCCTTACTGACCATAAGCCAAAAAGGATCAGAAAATATAATAACACCCATGTCAATTAAGCAAGTTTCGTTACATGTTTCAGACTTAGCAGAAAACTGGACATGTCAAAAACAGATAACAAGTAGGCATGTTCGACAGCTCGATGCACTCACTACAGAGCATTACATGATAAACTAAGCATACATACATCAAGTATACATGGCATAGAAACTAAACATGGCAAGAACAACATCATAGCATGTAAGGATTAACTACAACAGGCTTGGCAAAATCGAATAACATGTAAACAATCTGCCAGCAACATTTTATAGCAAAAGTAGAGCTCGATTGACTCAAGATATGGCACTCCATAATTACAAAAAAAGGAACGGATGGATAGAGCAAATCCATATGCTCAAAACACCCTTACTGATCATGCTCAAAAGAGGCATAGATCTCTCGGAAACAACAAGAACACATGGCATAAAAATAACAGCAGGCAGGGACTTAGTGAAATTACTAAGTCTCTGAAATCAGCAACATTAAGTACCCTAGTTTGCATGCTTGTGCTAGGCACCAAAAAGATCACAAAAATACATGGCATAATTCTCTGGAATGGTAACATGGCATATTACAAAACTCATGTAGGACTCAACTTCATAGGAGGTACACATCAATCATGGCAAAAATAACAAAAGTGCATGTTCTGATAAGATCCAGAAACTAACATCACATAGCCCTCTTCGAACAGCATTTCGGGCATCAAGATGACCCCAAATGAAAATGATGCAATGGAATTAAATGATGTACTCATCGAGGCGAACAATTTGACATATTATACGCACGAAATGGAGCTACGTATGCAAAGATATGGCATGATGAACATGTGAGAAAAATGTGAAAATCATGGGACTTGAGAAATCGGGAGGAGAGAAAAAGTCAACCCGAGGCACGAACGTCGAGGATCGCCGCGGATCTCGTCGGAGAGCTCGGGGGACGGCGGGGCCGTGGTGGATCCGGCCGGATCTGGCGGATCCGGCGCCGGCGACGGGAGCGGCGGCGCGCGAGGACGGGCGCGGGTGGCGGAGGAGGCGGGATCCGGCGACGGCGAGGCGGCGCGGCGTCGGCGGCGGCTGTCGGCGGCGGGGAGAGGCGACGCCGGCGCGGGCGGGCGACGGCGGCCGGCGCGGAGCGGCGAGGCCGGCGCGGCGCGGAGCCGGACGGGCGCGGGGGCGGGCGCCTCCGCGGGGCGGGCGGCGGCAGCGGGCCGCGAGGGCCTGGCGCGGGCCCCGCGGGCCGGCGGAGGAGGGCGGCGGCGGTGGACAGGTGGCGCGCCCTGATTGGGTGCGGGCGGCGGCGCGGATGTGTCCGGCGGCGGACGGACACGTCCGGCGCGGAGAGAGGAGCGGGGCTAGGGTTTGGACCCGAAATTGGAGGGGTAGGCACATATTTATAGGTAGGAGGAGCTAGGAAGCTCCAAATGGAGAGCGGTTTTCGGCCACGCGATCGTGATCGAACGGCGGTCGACATGGGAGTGTCTTAGATGGGTTATTGGGATGTTTTGAAGGGGTGTTGGGCTGCAACACACATGAGGCCTTCACGGTTACCCGGTTAACCGTTGGAGTACCAAACGACCTCCGATTGACCCGAAACTTGACAGGCGGTCTACCGGTGCTATACCAGGGCCGCTTGGCAAACCTCGGTCCATTCCGAGAAAGTTTAATACCCGCTCACGAAGAAATGTAAAAGGGAACGCCGGGAACATAGGAGCGCCGGATTGCAAAACGGACAACGGGGAAAATGCTCGGATTTATGAGACGAACACGTATGCGAATGCGATGCACATGAAGACATGATATGAAATGCATGACATGAAACAAAATGCAAAACGAAGGGAAACCCAACCACGGAGGAAATATTATAACACAATGCCGAAAATGGCAAGAGTTGGAGTACAAATATGGTAAGTTACATCCGGGGCGTTACAACACTCCACCACTACGAGAGGATCTCGTCCCGAGATCTAGGACTGAAAGAACTCCGGATACTCGGAACGTAGGTGGTCCTCGTGCACCTAGGTGGCTTCCCGGTCTGAATGGTGTGACCAATTCACTTTCAGGAATTTGATTGACTTGTTGCGAGTCTTGCGCTCAGTTTCTTCAAGAATACCAACGGGATGCTCATGATAGGACAAATCTTCTTGAAGATCAATCTCTTCGAAGTTGATGGTGCGCTCAGGCGTCTTGAAGCACTTGCGAAGCTGTGACACGTGGAAGACATCATGCACATTTGCAAAGTTGGAGGGAAGCTCAAGTTGATAGGCGAGATCGCCTCGTTTGCCGATGATCTTGAAAGGACCCACGTATCTAGGGGCAAGTTTCCCCTTGATACCGAAGCGACGAGTTCCTTTCATTGGAGAGACGCGGAGGTAGACATGGTCTCCGATCTCGAATACCAAATCACGATGTTTGCTATCGTAATAGCTCTTCTGGCGCGATTGCGCGGCTTTGAGGTTCTCACGAATGACCTTGCACATTGCCTCATCCTCTGAGATCAAATCATTGCCAAGAAGTTGGCGTTCACCGGTTTCAGACCAATTGAGAGGAGTACGGCACTTCCTGCCATAGAGAATCTCGAATGGGGCTTTGCCCGAACTGGCTTGAAAGCTATTGTTGTAAGAGAACTCAGCATAAGGAAGACAATCCTCCCACTTCATGCCGAAAGAGATAACACAATCTCTGAGCATATCTTCAAGAATCTGGTTGACACGCTCGACTTGACCGCTTGTTTGAGGGTGGAAAGCTGTGCTGAAGCGAATATTGGTGCCCATGGCCTTCTGAAAAGAATCCCAAAACTTGGAGGTAAAGATGCTGCCACGGTCTGAAGAGATCAATTGCGGAATGCCATGCAAGGAGACAATTCTGGATGTGTAGAGCTCTGCCAGCTGCGCTGCTGTGATAGACTCTTTGATAGGAAGAAAATGAGCCACTTTGGTGAGCTTGTCGATGACGACAAAGATAGCATCATTTCCACGCTTGTACTTAGGAAAACCAGTCACGAAGTCCATTTCGATATGATCAAACTTCCATTCTGGAATAGCAAGAGGTTGGAGAAGACCAGCTGGTCGTTGGTGTTCTGCTTTCACCCTTCTGCAGACATCACATTCATTCACGAATTGAGCAATCTCTCGCTTCATTCGAGTCCACCAATACGACTGCTTGAGGTCATGGTACATCTTCGTACTTCCAGGATGAATTGACAGAAGAGAGTTGTGCGCTTCGTTCATAATGACTTTATGAAGATCACCCTTTGGAACCACGATCCGGTCCTCGAAGAAAAGAGTATCTCTGTCATCAACTCGATAGCACTTGTATTTGGAAATGCCCTTGTCAATACCACGTTTCACCTTCTTCACCATGGTATCCAACAGTTGTGCCTCACGAATCTGGTCTTCCAAAGTAGGAGAGACGATGAGGTTGGCAAGAAAACCTTGAGGGACAACTTGGAGATTCAACTTGCGGAAAACCTCACAGAGATCCGGTTGAAAGGGCTTGAGGATTAAGCTGTTGCAGTAAGCCTTCCTGCTCAAAGCGTCTGTAATCACATTAGCCTTGCCTGGAGTATATTCAATACTCGGATTATACTCTTGAATCATTTCGACCCATCGAGTTTGCCTGAGGTTGAGGTGGGGCTGAGTGAAGATGTACTTGAGACTCTTGTGATCGGTGAATATGTCCACTTTCCTTCCCAACAGGAGATGTCTCCATGTTATTAGTGCGTGGACAACTGCCGCCAACTCAAGATCGTGAGTGGGGTAGTTCTTTACGTTGGGCCTCAACTGACGAGAGGTATAGGCAACAACCTTCTTCTCTTGCATTAACACGGCACCGAGGCCCTGAAGAGAAGCATCACAGAAAACTTCATAAGGCTTGGATTCGTCAGGAGGAGTCAGAACTAGAGCAGTGACGAGTTTCTCTTTGAGAGTGTTGAAAGCAACGTCACACTCAGGAGACCAGACATACTTCACATGCTTCTGGAGGAGGTTGGAAAGAGGCTTTGCAATCTTAGAGAAATTCTCAACGAATCTTCGGCAATAGCTTGCAAGTCCAAGAAAACTGCGAAGCTGCTTGACATTCTGAGGGGGTTCCCAATTCACAACTGCAGACACCTTCTCAGGATTAACAGCGATGCCCTTGGCAGAGATGATATGGCCAAGATAAAGAACTTCATCAAGCCAAAATTCACATTTGGAGAACTTCGCATATAATTTGATACTCTCTGAGCTTGTCGAGCACCAATCGCAAATGTTTGGCATGATCCTCCTTATTCTTGGAGAAAACCAAAATATCATCGAGATAGACCAAGACAAATTCGTTGATGTAGGGGTTGAAGATGAAATTCATCAAGCGAGTGAATGCTGGAGGAGCATTGACAAGGCCGAACGACATGACAGTATATTCATAAGAACCAAAGCTTGTTCTAAATGTTGTTTTGGGATTATCTTCTTCACGAATGCGAATCTGATGATACCCCAAACGAAGGTCAAGCTTGGAGAACACTTTAGCACCTTTAAGTTGCTCAAATAGCTCATTGATGTTGGGAAGTGGGTACTTGTTCTTGATAGTATTCTTGTTCAATGGACGGTAATCGATGCAAAGTCGGTCCGTGCCATCCTTCTTCTTGACAAAAAGAACACCACAACCCCAAGGAGAAGAACTCGGTCTGATCAGACCCAGACGCTCTTGTTCATCGAGTTGTTTATTCAATTCCTCGAAAGCGTTCTCAACAGGTTCCTCGTGCACGTACTCATCTCCCGGCTCTACCCAAGACAAGAGAACAAGCAAAGGAACAAATATCAACCACGATGCAATGCGCAAGCAACATGATGCAAAACATGGCATGATATGCGAGATGTGATATGCAATGCATATGCATGCTCCGGAAGGACAAAGATGAACAAGGCATAATCTTGGCAAACCAAGTATGCCACTGGATAGATGAGGTGATTTTGGATGAAATCGATTTAAAAATCACCGGAATCGGATGCACGGTTTGCAAATGACAAGCAATACAAGAATGACAATAATCTGCCATTAACAGCATGATGCTACTTGGCAAGCAACAAGAAATTAGGCTACTGCACCCAAACATATCAACCAAGCATATTACAGTAATCTACTCAAGATGCTTGACAAAAGATGAACACTGAGCTACGGCTAAATCACAACACAACAGGTTCAAACAAGCATGGCAAAAGTGCAAAAGGTAACACGTTCACAGACTTAGTGAAAATAACATGCCAGAAATTAACATTAGGATGACATGTTTAGAGCAATGAAACAACATGCTACAGAATCAGGACATCGCAAAGTAAGGCATGGCACGAATCTACTCAAAGCACTTAATAAAAGTACCTTACTGACCATAAGCCAAAAAGGATCAGAAAATATAATAACACCCATGTCAATTAAGCAAGTTTCGTTACAGGTTTCAGACTTAGCAGAAAACTGGACATGTCAAAAACAGATAACAAGTAGGCATGTTCGAGAGCTCGATGCACTCACTACAGAGCATTAAATGATAAAATAAGCATACATACATCAAGGAGACATGGCATAGAAACTAAACATGGCAAGAACAACAGCATAGCATGTAAGGATCAACTACAACAGGCTTGGCAAAATCGAATAACATGTAAACAATCTGCCAGCAACATTTTATAGCAAAAGTAGAGCTCGATTGACTCAAGCTATGGCACTCCATAATTACAAACAAAGGCATGGATGGATAGAGCAAATCCATATGCTCAAAACACCCTTACTGATCATGCTTAAAAGGGGCATAGATCTCTCGGAAACAACAAGAACACATGGCATAAAAATAACAGCAGGCAGGGACTTAGTGAAATTACTAAGTCTCTGAAATCAGCAACATTAAGTACCCTAGTTTGCATGCTTGTGCTAGGCACCACAATGATCACAAAAATACATGGTATAATTCTATCGAAAGGTAACATGGCATGTTACAAAACTCTTGTAGGACTGAACTTCATAGGAGGTACACATCAATCATGGCAAAAATGACAAAAGTGCATGTTCTGATAAGATCCAGAAACTAACATCACATAGCCCTCTTCTAACAGCATTTTGGGCATCAAGATGACCTCAAATGAAAATGATGCAATGGAACGAAATGATGTACTGAACGAGGCGAACAATTTGATATATTATACGCATGAAACGGAGCTACGGATGCAAAGATATGGCATGATGAACTTGTGACAATAATGTGAAAATCATGGGACTTGGAGAAATCGGGAGGAGAGAAAAAGTCAACCCGAGGCACGAACGTCCAAGATCGCCGCGGATCTCGCCGGAGAGCTCGGGGGACGGCGGGGCCGAGGTGGATCCGGCCGGATCCGGCGGATCCGGCGCCGGCGACGGGTGCGGCGGCGCGCGGGGACGGGCGCGGGTGGCGGAGGAGGCGGGATCCGGCGACGGCGAGGCGGCACGGCGTCGGCGGCGGCTGTCGGCGGCGGGGCGAGGCCGGCGCGGCGTGGAGCCGGACGGGCGTGGGGGCGGGCGGCGGCAACGGGCCGCGGCGGCCTGGCGCGGGCCCCGCGGGCCGGCGGAAGAGGGCGGCGGCGGTGGACAGGTGGCGCGCCCTGATTGGGTGCGGGCGGCAGCGCGGATGTGTCCGGCGGCGGACGGACACGTCCGGCGCGGAGAGAGGAGCGGGGCTAGGGTTTGGACCCGAAATTGGAGGGGTAGGCACATATTTATAGGTAGGAGGAGCTAGGAAGCTCCAAATGGAGAGCGGTTTTCGACCACGCGATCGTGATCGAACGGCGGTGGACATGGGAGTGTCTTAGATGGGTTATTGGGCTGTTTTGAAGGGGTGTTAGGCTGCAACACACACGAGGCCTTCACTGTTACCCGGTTAACCGTTGGAGTACCAAACTACCTCCGATTGACCCGAAACTTGACACGCGGTCTACCGGTGCTATACCAGGGCCGCTTGGCAAACCTCGGTCCATTCCGAGAAAGTTTAATACCCGCTCACGAAGAAATGTAAAAGGGGACGCCGGGAACATAGGAGCACCGGATTGCAAAACGGACAACGGGGAAAATGCTCGGATTTATGAGACGAACACGTATGCGAATGCGATGCACATGAAGACATGATATGAAATGCATGACATGAAACAAAATGCAAATCGAAGGGAAATCCAACCACGGAGGAAATATTATAACACAATGCCGAAAATGGCAAGAGTTGGAGTACAAATATGGTAAGTTACATCCGGGGCATTACACGAGGCTTGCCTCTTCTTCGGAGGGAGGCATGTAGTTATCATCCTCGACCTCTCGCTCTGCCGTTCCCACATGAGGGCGGTCTTCTCCATCTTCCTGCGCCGAATCTTGCTGGTTTTGGTGTTCTTCGGCACTGTTCGAGGTAGTATTGTCTCCCGTGCCGGAATGACCGTTTCTGCTGTGGCGGGATTTAGAGCGGCGCCGCTGACGTCGGTGTTTTGGAGGCTTTTTCGAGGTGCCATCCTCCGCTGTTCCATCGCCGTCTCCATCTTTTGGAGCATCCACCATGTATATTTCATATGATGAGGTGGCCGTCCAGCGCCCTACAGGTGCTGGTTCTTGTTCGTCTCCTCCTTCGTCGTCCATACCGTCGAAGTCTTCGGAGCCGAAGTCGAGCATGTCGGGTATATCGTCGACAGTGGCTATTAAGTGGGTGGTGGGTGGGCTTTGAATTTCTTCGTCGTCCGAATCCCAACCTCGCAGGCCATAGTTCGGCCTGGGCTCTCCTGACAAAGAGAGAGACTTGAGAGAATTCAGGATATCACTGAAAGGTGAGCACTGAAAGATGTCCGCGGCGGTGAACTCCATTACAGGCGCCCAATCTGATTCGATTGGCAGGGGCGCGGGAGCCTCGGAGTTCGGAGAAGAATCCGGCTCCTCGGAGTCATGGGCCATGCGGAGTGCGGGGCTTGCGTTCGGCTCAATGGCTTTTAAGATCGCAGCCTCCGAGGTGACGTCCAACCGTTCACCCTCAAAGGACGCAGCGGGCTCCGAGTCGAGGATCGGGGCCGGAGCGTATGCGGCCTCCAGGACACTGTTCGGAGGCAGAGCTATATCATGCCCCTCGGGATAGTGCGGCGCGCTTGGCTGTGGCTCGAATCCGTCGAAGATCAAGTCTCCGTGGATATCTATCGTGTAGTTTAAGCTTCCAAACCTGACTTGACGGCCAGGGCCGTAGCTTTCGATCTGCTCTAGATGGCCAAGCGAGTTGGCGCGCAGAGCGAAGCCGCCGAAGACGAAGATCTGTCCGGGGAGAAAAGTCTCACCCTGGACCTCATCGTTGCTGATGATCGAAGGAGCCATCAGGCCTAAAGGCGACGACACAGAGGAACTCTCAATGAAAGCACCAATGTCGGTGTCAAAACCGGCGGATCTCAGGTAGGGGATCCCAAACTATGCGTCAAGGCCGGATGGTAACAGGAGACAAGGGACACTTTATTTTACCTAGGTTCGGGCCCTCTCGATGGAGGTAAAACCCTACTCCTGCTAGATTAATATTGATGATATGGGTAGTACAAGAGTAGATCTACCATGAGATCAAGGAGGCTAAACCCTAGAAGCTAGCCTATGGTATGGTTGTGTATGATGATGGTTATCTGATTGTCCTACGGACTACAACCCTCCGGTTTATATAGACACCGGATAGGGTTAGGGTTACACAGAGTCGGTTACATTGGTAGGAGATCTTGAATATCTGCATGCCTAGCTTGCCTTCCACGCCAAGGAAAGAACCTTCCGGACACGGGACGAAGTCTTCAATCTTGTATCTTCATAGTCCTGGAGTCCGGCTGAAGGTATAGTCCGGCTTGTTGGGGAACGTTGCAGAAAATTAAAATTTTTCCTACGGTTTCACCAAGATCCATCTATGAGTTCATCTAGCAACGAGTATTCAGATTAGATATCATCTACATACCACTTTGTAGATCGCAACGGAAGCGTTCGAGTGAACGTGGATGAGGTAGTCGTACTTGCCGTGACCCAATTCACCGATGATCTAGTACCGAACGGACGGCACCTCCGCGTTCAACACACGTACGGGACGGGAGACGTCTCCTCCTTCTTGATCCAGCAAGGGGGAAGGAGAGGTTGAGGAAGATCCAGCACGACGGTGTGGTGGTGGATGCAGCAGAACTCCGGCAGGGCTTCGCTAAGCAACTACAGGAGGAGGAGGAGGTGTTGCAGGGAGGAGGGAGGAGCCAGGGCATTAGGGTTGGTTTGCTCCTCCTTTTCCCCACTATATATAGGGCCAAGGGAGAGGGGGAGGCGCAGCCCTTGCACCTTCCTCCAAGGAAGGGTGCGGCCAAGGGTGGGGAGGAGTCCATCCTCCCCAAGGCACCTCGGAGGTGCCTTCCCCTTGTAAGACTCTCCCCTTTTTTTCTCTCTTGGCGCATGGGCCTCTTGGGGATGGTTCCCCTTGGACCAAGCAGGCCAAGGCGCACCCCCTAAGGCCCATGTGGCCCACCAAGGCAGGTGGCCCCACCTGGTGGACCCCGGGACCCCTCCGGTGGTCCCGGTACAATACCGATAACACCGAAACTTGTCCCGATGGCCAAAATAGCACTTCCTATATATAATTCTTTACCTCCGGACCATTCCGGAACTCCTCGTGACGTCCAGGATCTCTTCCAGGACTCCGAACAACATTCGGGTTACTGCACATACATATCTTCACAACCCTAGCGTCACCGAACCTTAAGTGTGTAGACCCTACGGGTTCGGGAGACATGCAGACATGACCGAGACGGCTCTCGGGCAATAACCAACAGCGGGATCTGGATACCCATGTTGGATCCCACATGCTCCACGATGATCTCATCGGATGAACCACGATGTCAAGGATTCAATTAATCCCGTATACGATTCCCTTTGTCAATCGGTATTTTACTTGCCCGAGATTCGATCGTCGGTATACCAATACCTCATTCAATCTCGTTATCGGCAAGTCACTTTTCTCGTTCCCGTAATGCATGATCCCGTGATTAAACACTTTGATCACATTGAGCTCATTGTGATGATGCATTACCGAGAGGGCCCGGTGATACCTCTCCGTCAAGCGGAGTGACAAATCCCAGTCTCGATCCATGTCAACCCAACAGACACTTTCAGAGATACCCGTAGCATACCTTTATAGTCACCCAGTTACGTTGTGACGTTTGGCACACCCAAAGCACTCCTACGGTATCCGGGAGTTACACGATCTCATGGTCTAAGGAAAGGATACTTGACATTGGATAACTCTAGCAAACGAACTATGTGATCTTATGCTATGTTTAGGATTGGGTCTTGTCCATCACATCATTCTCCTAATGATGTGATCCCGTTATCGATGACATCCAATGTCCATAGTCAGGAAACCATGACTATCTGTCGATCAACGAGCTAGTCAACTAGAGGCTCACTAGGGACATGTTGTTGTCTGTTATTCACACATGTATTACGATTTCCGGTTAACACAATTATAGCACGAATAAAGACAATTATCATGAATAAGGAAATATAATAATAATGCTTTTAGTATTGCCTCTAGGGCATATTTCCAACAGTCTCCCACTTGCACTAGAGTCAATAATCTAGTTACATTGTGATGAATCGAACACCCATAGAGTTCTGGTGCTGATCATGTTTTGCCTTAGGGAGAGGTTTAGTCAACGGATCTGCGATATTCAGATCCGTGTGTACTTTACAAATCTCTATGTCTCCATCTTGAACATTTTCACGAATGGAGTTGAAGCGACGCTTGATGTGCCTAGTCTTCTTGTGAAACCTGGGCTCCTTTGCAAGTGCAATAGCTCCAGTGTTGTCACAGAAGAGCTTGATTGGCCCCGACGCATTGGGTATGACTCCGAGGTCGGTGATGAACTCCTTCACCCAAATTGCTTCATGTGCTGCCTCCGAGGCTGCCATGTACTCCGCTTCACATGTAGATCCCGCCACGACGCTTTGCTTGCAACTGCACCAGCTTACTGCCCCACCATTCAAAATATACACGTATCCGGTTTGTGACTTAGAGTCATCCAGATCTGTGTCGAAGCTAGCGTCGACGTAACCTTTTACGACGAGCTCTTCGTCACCTCCATAAACGAGAAACATTTCCTTAGTCCTTTTCAGGTACTTCAGGATATTCTTGACCGCTGTCCAGTGTTCCTTGCCGGGATTACCTTGGTACCTTCCTACCAAACTTACGGCAAGGTTTACATCAGGTCTGGTACACAGCATGGCATACATAATAGAACCTATGGCTGAGGCATAGGGGATGACGCTCATCTCTTCTATATCTTCTGCCGTGGTCGGACATTGAGCTGAGCTCAATTTCACACCTTGTAACACAGGTAAGAACCCTTTCTTAGATTGATCCATATTGAATTTCTTCAATATCTTATCAAGGTATGTGCTTTGCGAAAGACCTATGAGGCGTCTCGATCTATCTCTATAGATCTTGATGCCTAATATATAAGCAGCTTCTCCAAGGTCCTTCATTGAAAAACTTTTATTCAAGTAGGCCTTAATGCTGTCCAAGAGTTCTATATCATTTCCCATCAAAAGTATGTCGTCTACATATAATATGAGAAATGCTACAGAGCTCCCACTCACTTTCTTGTAAACACAGGCTTCTCCATAAGTCTGTGTAAACCCAAACGCTTTGATCATCTCATCAAAGCGAATGTTCCAACTCCGAGATGCTTGCACCAGCCCATAAATCGAGCGTTGGAGCTTGCACACCTTGTCAGCATTCTTAGGATCGACAAAACCTTCCGGCTGCATCATATACAATTCTTCCTTAAGGAAACCATTAAGGAATGCCGTTTTGACGTCCATTTGCCATATCTCATAATCATAGTATGCGGCAATTGCTAACATGATTCGGACGGACTTCAGCTTCGCTACCGGTGAGAAAGTCTCATCATAGTCAATTCCCTGAACTTGTCGATAACCCTTAGCGACAAGCCGAGCTTTATAGATGGTCACATTACCATCCGCGTCTGTCTTCTTCTTAAAGATCCATTTATTTTCTATGGCTCGCCGTTCAACGGGCAAGTCAGTCAAAGTCCATACTTCATTTTCATACATGGATCCTATCTCGGATTTCATGGCCTCTAGCCATTTGTCGAAATCCGGGCCCGCCATTGCTTCCTCATAGTTCGAAGGTTCACCGTTGTCTAACAACATGATTTCCAAGACAGGGTTGCCGTACCACTCTGGTGCGGAACGTGTCCTTGTGGACCTTCGAATTTCAGTAGGAGCTTGATTAGAAGCATCTTGATCATCATCATTAATTTCCTCTCTAGTCGGTGCAGGCACCTCAGAAATGTTTTGTTGAGTTTCACCATTTTCCGGTTCAAGAGGTAACACTTCATCAAGTTCTACTTTCCTCCCACTTACTTCTTTCGAGAGAAACTCTTTCTCTAGAAAGGATCCATTCTTGGCAACAAAGATCTTGCCTTCGGATCTGAGGTAGAAGGTATACCGAACAGTTTCTTTAGGGTATCCTATGAAGACGCATTTTTCCGATTTGGGTTCGAGCTTTTCAGGTTGAAGTTTCTTGACATAAGCATCGCATCCCCAAACTTTTAGAAACGACAGCTTAGGCTTCTTCCCAAACCATAATTCATACGGTGTCGTCTCAACGGATTTCGACGGAGCCCTATTTAAAGTGAATGCGGCAGTCTCTAAAGCATAGCCCCAAAAAGATAGCGGTAAGTCGGTAAGAGACATCATAGATCGCACCATATCTAATAGAGTGCGATTACGACGTTCGAACACACCATTACGCTGAGGTGTTCCAGGCGGCGTGAGTTGTGAAACTATTCCACATTGTCTTAAGTGTGTGCCAAATTCATGACTCAAGTATTCTCCTCCACGATCTGATCGTAGAAACTTGATCTTTCTTTCACGTTGATTTTCAACCTCACTCTGAAATTCCTTGAACTTTTCAAAGGTCTCAGACTTGTGTTTCATTAAGTAGATATACCCATATCTACTTAAGTCATCAGTGAGGGTGAGAACATAACGATAGCCACCGCGAGCCTCAACACTCATTGGACCACACACATCGGTATGTATGATTTCCAATAAGTTGGTTGCTCGCTCCATTGTTCCTGAGAACGGAGTCTTGGTCATTTTACCCATGAGGCATGGTTCGCACGTGTCAAATGATTCATAATCAAGAGACTCTAAAAGTCCATCTGCATGGAGCTTCTTCATGCGTTTGACACCTATGTGACCAAGGCGACAGTGCCACAAATATGTGGGACTATTGTTATCAACTTTAACTCTTTTGGTACTCACACTATGAATATGTGTATCATCATGTACGAGATTCATCAAGAATAAACCATTAACCATTGGAGCATGACCATAAAACATATCTCTCATATAAATAGAACAACCATTATTCTCGGATTTAAATGAGTAGCCATCTCGAATTAAGCGAGATCCAGATACAATGTTCATGCTCAAACTTGGCACTAAATAACAATTATTGAGGTTTAAAACTAATCCCGTAGGTAAATGTAGAGGCAGCGTGCCGATGGCGATCACAACGACCTTGGAACCATTCCCGACGCGCATCGTCACCTCGTCCTTTGCCAGTCTCCGTTTATTCCGCAGCTCCTGCTTTGAGTTACAAATGTGAGCAACTGCACCGGTATCAAATACCCAAGAGCTACTACGAGTACTGGTAAGGTACACATCAATTACATGTATATCATATATACCTTTGGTTTTGCCGGCCTTCTTGTCCGCTAAGTATTTGGGGCAGTTCCGCTTCCAGTGACCACTTCCCTTGCAATAAAAGCACTCAGTTTCGGGCTTGGGTCCATTCTTTTGCTTCTTCCCGGCAACTTGTTTACCGGGTGCGGCAACTTCCTTGCCGTCCTTCTTGAAGTTCCTTTTACCCTTGCCCTTCTTGAACTTAGTGGTTTTATTCACCATCAACACTTGATGCTCCTTCTTGATTTCTACCTCTGCTGATTTCAGCATAGCATATACTTCAGGAATGGTCTTTACCATCCCCTGCATATTGTAGTTCATCACAAAGCTCTTGTAGCTAGGTGGAAGCGACTGGAGGATTCTGTCAATGATCGCTTCATCCGGGAGATTAACTTCCAGTTGAGTCAAGCGGTTGAGCAACCCAGACATTTTGAGTATGTGCTCACTGACAGAGCCATTTTCCTCCATCTTACAGCTAAAGAATTTGTCGGAGACTTCATATCTCTCGACCCGGGCATGAGCTTGGAAAACCATTTTCAGCTCTTCGAACATCTCATATGCTCCATGTCTCTCAAAACGCTTTTGGAGTCCCGGCTCTAGGCTGTAAAGCATGCCGCACTGAACGAGGGAGTAATCATCGCAGCGTGACTGCCAAGCGTTCATAACGTCTTGTTCTGCAGGGAGAATAGGTGCGTCACCCAGCGGTGCTCTTAGGACATAATCTTTCTTGGCAGCTATGAGGATAATCCTCAGGTTCCGGACCCAGTCCGTATAGTTGCTACCATCGTCTTTCATCTTGGTTTTCTCTAGGAACGCGTTGAAGTTGAGGACTACGTTGGCCATTTGATCTACAAGACATATTGTAAATATTTAGACTAAGTTCATGATAATAAAGTTCATTTAATCAAATTATTTAATGAACTCCCACTTAGATAGACATCCCTCTTCTAGTCATCTAAGTATTACATGATCCGAGTCAACTAGGCCGTGTCCGATCATCACGTGAGATGGACTAGTCAACAACGGTGAACATCTTCATGTTGATCGTATCTTCTATACGACTCATGCTCGACCTTTCGGTCTTCTGTGTTCCGAGGCCATGTCTGTACATGCTAGGCTCGTCAAGCCAACCTAAGTGTTTTGCGTGTGTAAATCTGTCTTACACCCGTTGTATGTGAACGTAAGGACCTATCACACCCGATCATCACGTGGTGCTTCGGAACGACGAACTTTAGCAACGGTGCACAGTTAGGGTGAACACTTTCTTGAAATTATTATGAGGGATCATCTTATTTACTACCGTCGTTCTAAGTAAACAAGATGCAAAACATGATAAACATCACATGCAATCAAATAATAAACGTGACATGATATGGCCAATATCACATAGCTCCTTTGATCTCCATCTTGGGGCTCCATGATCATCTTGTCACCGGCTTGACACCATGATCCTCATCATCATGATCTTCATCATCGTGTCTCCATGAAGTTGCTCGCCAACTATTACTTCTACTACTATGGCTAACGCGTTTAGCAATAAAGTAAAGTAATTTACATGGCGATTCTCAATGACACGCAGGTCATACAAAAATAAAGACAACTCCTATGGCTCCTGCCGGTTGTCATACTCATCGACATGCAAGTCGTGATTCCTATTACAATAGCATGAACATCTCATACATCACATATAGATCATTCATCATACATCACAACTTTGGCCATATCATATCACATAGCACTTGCTGCAAAAACAAGTTAGACGTCCTCTAATTGTTGTTGCAAGTTTTACGTGGCTGTTATAGGTTGCTAGCAAGAACGTTTTCTTACCTACGTAATAACCACAACGTGAATTGTCAATCTCTATTTACCCTTCATAAGGACCCTGTTCATCGAATCCGATCCAACTAAAGTAGGAGAGACAAACACCCGCCAGCCACCTTATGCAACTAGTGCATGTTAGTCGGTGGAACCGGTCTCACGTAAGCGTACGTGTAAGGTTGGTCCGGGTCGCTTCATCCCACAATACCGCTGAATCAAGATTGACTAGTAACGGCAAGAAGAATTTACAATTCGACGCCCACAACTACTTTGTGTTCTACTCGCGCAAGAAGAACTACGCATAGACCTAGCTCATGATGCCACTGTTGGGGAACGTTGCAGAAAATTAAAAATTTTCCTACGGTTTCACCAAGATCCATCTATGAGTTCATCTAGCAACGAGTATTCAGATTAGATAGCATGTACATACCACTTTGTAGATCGCAACGGAAGCGTTCGAGTGAACGTGGATGAGGTAGTCGTACTTGCCGTGACCCAATTCACCGATGATCTAGTACCGAACGGACGGCACCTCCGCGTTCAACACACGTACGGGACGGGAGACGTCTCCTCCTTCTTGATCCAGCAAGGGGGAAGGAGAGGTTGAGGAAGATCCAGCACGACGGTGTGGTGGTGGATGCAGCAGAACTCCGGCAGGGCTTCGCTAAGCAACTACGGGAGGAGGAGGAGGTGTTGCAGGGAGGAGGGAGGAGCCAGGGCATTAGGGTTGGTTTGCTCCTCCTTTTCCCCAGTATATATAGGGCCAAGGGAGAGGGGGAGGCGCAGCCCTTGCCCCTTCCTCCAAGGAAGGGTGCGGCCAAGGGTGGGGAGGAGTCCATCCTCCCCAAGGCACCTCGGAGGTGCCTTCCCCTTGTAGGACTCTCCCCTTTTTTTCTCTCTTGGCGCATGGGCCTCTTGGGGCTGGTTCCCCTTGGCCCAAGCAGGCCAAGGCGCACCCCCTAAGGCCCATGTGGCCCACCAAGGCAGGTGGCCCCACCTGGTGGACCCCGGGACCCCTCCGGTGGTCCCGGTACAATACCGATAACACCGAAACTTGTCCCGATGGCCAAAATAGCACTTCCTATATATAATTCTTTACCTCCGGACCATTCCGGAACTCCTCGTGACGTCCGGGATCTCATCCGGGACTCCGAACAACATTCGGGTTACTGCACATACATATCTTCACAACCCTAGCGTCACCGAACCTTAAGTGTGTAGACCCTACGGGTTCGGGAGACATGCAGACATGACCGAGACGGCTCTCGGGCAATAACCAACAGCGGGATCTGGATACCCATGTTGGATCCCACATGCTCCACGATGATCTCATCGGATGAACCACGATGTCAAGGATTCAATTAATCCCGTATACGATTCCCTTTGTCAATCGGTATTTTACTTGCCCGAGATTCGATCGTCGGTATACCAATACCTCGTTCAATCTCGTTATCGGCAAGTCACTTTTCTCGTTCCCGTAATGCATGATCCCGTGATTAAACACTTTGATCACATTGAGCTCATTGTGATGATGCATTACCGAGAGGGCCCGGTGATACCTCTCCGTCAAGCGGAGTGACAAATCCCAGTCTCGATCCATGTCAACCCAACAGACACTTTCAGAGATACCCGTAGCATACCTTTATAGTCACCCAGTTACGTTGTGACGTTTGGCACACCCAAAGCACTCCTACGGTATTCGGGAGTTACACGATCTCATGGTCTAAGGAAAGGATACTTGACATTGGATAACTCTAGCAAACGAACTATGCAATCTTATGCTATGTTTAGGATTGGGTCTTGTCCATCACATCATTCTCCTAATGATGTGATCCCGTTATCGATGACATCCAATGTCCATAGTCAGGAAACCATGACTATCTGTCGATCAACGAGCTAGTCAACTAGAGGCTCACTAGGGACATGTTGTTGTCTGTTATTCACACATGTATTACGATTTCCGGTTAACACAATTATAGCACGAATAAAGACAATTATCATGAATAAGGAAATATAATAATAATGCTTTTATTATTGCCTCTAGGGCATATTTCCAACACGGCTATCCGAACACCCCCTAATCCAGGACTCCCTCAGTCCCCCTCTGGTGTACTTCTTCCGCTCAATATTTTTTATTATTTCCAAAAATGACTTTCGTGGAGTTTCAGGACTTTTGGAGTTGTGCAGAATAGGTCTCTAATATTTGCTCCTTTTCCAGCCCAGAATTCCAGCTGCCGGCATTCTCCCTCCTTATGTAAACCTTGTAAAATAAGAGAGAATAGGCATAAGTATTGTAACATAACGTGTAGTAACAGCCCATAATGCAATAAATATCGATATAAAAGCATGATGCAAAATGGACGTATCAATTGTCTACCAACATAAGCATTGAAGTTTTCTTGTTTGATAATAAAATTATCAAACTCATCTAAGCATTGGCTAGCAGACTTATAACGAGGAATATCACCTTCATCAAATCTATAGAGAGAATTTACCTTTACTACCTGTGTCGGGTTATCAAGACTGTGTAATTCTTCAATAGGTAATGGATTAAAATCATGTATTTCTTCAACAGGCGGTAAATTAAGACCATGTATTTCTTCAACAGGAGGTAAATTCTTAACATCTTCAGCTTTTATGCCTTTTTGTTTCATAGATTTCTTTGCCTCTTGCATATCTTCAGGACTGAGAAATAGAACACCCCTTTTCTTCGGAGTTGGTTTAGGAATAGGCTCAGGAGTTGGCTCAGGAAGTGTCCAATTATTTTCATTAGCCAACATATTATTCAATAGAATTTCTGCTTCATCTGGTGTTCTTTCCCTGAAAACAGAACCAACACAACTATCCAGGTGGTCTCTGGAAGCATCGGTTAGTCCATTACAAAAGATATCAAGTATTTCATTTTTCTTAAGAGGATGATCAGGCAAAGCATTAAGTAATTGGAGAATCCTCCCCCAAGCTTGTGGGAGACTCTCTTATTCAATTTGCACAAAATTATATATTTCCCATAAGGCAGCTTGTTTCTTATGAGCGGGGAAATATTTAGCAGAGAAATAATAAATCATGTCCTAGGGACTACGCACACAACTAGGATCAATAGAATTAAACCATATCTTAGCATCACCCTTTAATGAGAACGGAAATATTTTAAGGATATAATAGTAGCGAGTTTTATCATCATCAGTGAACAGGGTGGCTATATCATTTAATTTAGTAAGATGTGTCACAACAGTTTTAGATTTATAGCCATAAAAAGGATCAGATTCAACTAGAGTAATTATATTAGGATCAATCGAGAATTCATAATCCTTATCAGTAACAAAGATAGGTGAAGTAGCATAAGCAGGATCATATTTCATTCTAGCATTCCGAGTTTTTTGTTTCATCGTAGCTAATAATTTCCTAAGATCACTTCTATCATTGCAGTTTTTTGTTTCCTAAGATTCCCCTCTTCGGAGCCCCGAACGGACTCCAGATCAGCCCTCCCGAGAGAGTTTAGGGCTTCGCGGCGGCTCCGTATCATAAAACGCGATGAATCTTTCTCCCTGATTTTTTTCTCCACGAACATGAATATATGGAGTTGGAGTTGAGGTCGGTGGAGCTCCAGGGGGCCCATGAGGCAGGGGCGCGCCCCCACCCTCGTGGAAAGGGTGTGGGCCCCTGGCCTTGATTCTTCCGCCAGTATTTTTTATTATTTCCAAAAATAATCTCCGTGAAGTTTCAGGTCATTCCGAGAACTTTTGTTTCTGCACATAAATAACACCATGGCAATTCTGCTGAAAACAACGTCCGTCCGGGTTAGTTCCATTCAAATAATTCAAGTTAGAGTCCAAAACAAGGGCAAAAGTGTTTGGAAAAGTATATACGATGGAGACGTATCATACCCACATCACGGAACCCATGGCCTCACACTCCCATTCGGGTGGACCAACGACATTTCGACAGAACCCTCCCATTGCCATGACACTCTCCCGGCCACTCCGACTAACTCCCCTCTGGGCTAAGTCATGGGTGGTCCCATGTCTACCAAAGACATGAATGGCCATCGTCGTGGAAAAACAAATCAACAGTCCCAAACGGGGACAAGGTACCATAACAACAAGGGCACACAAGGTTATGTCTGCTTACCGGGCCAGGGTACCGCATGCCCATAACCTTACCTTGTTGGAGGTACCGACCAGAGGCATGACAACAGGCTAAATAAAGACCTTCCCATAAAGGCAAATGTGGTTGCACTGGGAAAAACTTGATTCAGTTGCACCATGACTCGACCATAATTATGTTCAAATTGAATTAACATCAGGTTTAACTTGAAATGAAAATAACCCGAGTCACAATATGCCATAAACATGCAACTATCCGACATGCATCACATATCACATAGAGTAAACAGATCAACATCATCAAACTTTTTCTCTTGCACTAGTCCTCACTAAACTTTACTGATTTTACTTCACTAGTTTTAACACTCATCATTTTTATTTATGCCACAATATATTAAAATCAATAACTCACATAAAGAAAATTCTACCGATCATATCCAGAAACATAACCACACAATCAAAACTGCTTCTACCGCCTCATACTAATACATGCCTTCAAACATTACTATAAACTAAGCATTTCGACCATGACAAAGTAACTAGCATAAGCAATATTCATTTAAATAATTAAATGCATGAAATAACTCATATTCAAGTTGGAAAAATCATAATTATTGAAATGACACCATGCAAATGTTGATGTGGCTTGTCTTAGTGTAGAGGAGGTTCACACTCCTCATGGTTATCTTCAAGACAAGCTTCTCCCTCTAAAAATATTTAAAAACAGCAAAAGAAAATATCAAGAATCATTCTGAAATTCACCAGAAAGTCTAGACAGCAGTGAAAAATCTCCAATTTGGTGTGCTACTAGAATATTCCAATACAAACACAATGCAAAAAGAATCAATTCATTTGGACTTATGGTTTAAAAGTTATGGCTGGTCGAAGTTTCTGGTCAAAGTATTTGAATTAAATTTGAAATAAAAGAAACCCAGGGGTGACGTCGAAGACGTATTCTGAGAATGCGCCTCTACTTGTACCGTTTTGGGCGCGAGTGAAGAGGCTGACAGTGGGCCCCGCCTGTCGGTTGTGGGGGAGAGAAAGAGAAAATTCGAGGGGTGGCGGTGCTCTGCCGGAGCTCACTCCGGCGAGGAGGGATCGTCGGTCGATCTGAGAGGGAGGGATGGGTAGAGGAGGTCACGACGCACCTGCCTGTACCCGTGGCTTGGCGATAGGTGGCCGTAGCAGCTCGGAACCAGCGGCGGCTGCGGCCGGGTCTCGCCGGAGATGAAGAAGACGGCGGAAGGAGGCGATTCCAGGGGCTCCAACAGGGTCAGATGGCATCAACGGACCACCAGGGAGTCGCGGGAGAAGAAGCTGGAGCTTGAGGAGTGGTGGCGAGGTGGGGGCAAGCAGAGGGGATCGCCGGTGAGCTCGAGCTTGAGGACGGCGGCCCGAGGCCTGCACGGCCGGGCTGCGGCTCCTCTACTGCTTGTGGATGATGGTGGAGTGGTTTGATGAGCTCGGAGAGGCCAGGGGGTCTCTATTTATAGATGGAGGGTGTGGGGGTTCTCGGCTCCGCCGGAGCTCTTTGGAAGGCGGCACACGGTGACGAGGGGCGCCACGGAGAGGTGGAGAGGGCTCAGCGATCACGCGACAACTGTGGAAGCTCGCGGACGAGCATAGGGCGCGGGCTCGGACGAAGACAGTGGCACGGGCGCACTGTGGCTTTGACCGCGTCGTGCCCATGCTCGCTCCGGTGGCTCCGGCATCGGCGAGCGCCAGGGAGAGGTCAAGCGTGAAGAGTCAAGGCTGGTGGCGCGGTACGGCAGTCGACGGCGAGCGCTGAGAAGAGCACTCGCCGAACAGAGGCTCGGGCGCAGCGTAGATCGCATTGAACGCGTGCCAGAGCCCGTGTCCACACGTGGTCACCACACTAGCTCGGCCAAAACGACACCCAGGCGATGCCAAACCATGTCCCTCGTGTTGTCCATACAGTGTTTAGTCTAGGAGAAGAGATGGCACACTGTCAGGCCGACCGGATTGAATGTGAGCTAACTAGCAATTTTCTGGACAGCAGCTTGTGCACTATTTTCGGAGAGGTTATAGAAGCAGAAAAATACAAGAAAAAGAAAGGAGGTAGAATTTTTTTTGGATTTATGGTTAAAGAAGAAAAAGAAGAAAACATGGGTTCTGGGTTTAGGGCTAATCTCCTAGATTTAGGGTTTTCTTAGGAGGGTAATGAAGCTAAATTTTTTCCAGCTCCATTGGGTTAAGGAAAAATACACTTCTTGTAGAAGCTGCATTTTGAGGCCAGAACAGAAAATATTTTCTGTAGCAAAAATATTCCAAAAACCTATGCAATATTTTTGCTCACGGAGGTGTGCCAAGGTCCAAAGAATATTTGGGAATTTTCTCAGATTTTTGTGGGAAAGAAAAATGAGGGTTGCTTTGGAGCATATGTGACTGAAATGATTTTCAGAGATTTTATGAAAAATATTCCTAGGGCCATTCCGGGATTTATCAGAGAGTAAATGATGATTTTGAGAGAGATGGGTCACTTAGGTGAAAATCAAGGACATGCCCAAGTGTTTAAGTCCAAGTGAGTTGATTCACGAAAACTCCAACTTCAAAACCAAAGGCAAAGAAATCCGGAAAAGGGAGAAGGCAAAAACCAGGCTGTCACAATACACTAGATGCATGCTGGATAGCGGTCGATGTGTGGAGTAATAGTAGTAGATGCAGGCAGGAGTCAGTCTAATAATCCTGGACGTGATGCCTATATAATGATCATTGCCTGGATATCGTCATAATTATTTGAAGTTCTATCAATTGACCAACAGTAATTTGTTTACCCACTGATACGTCTCCAACGTATCTATAATTTATGAAGTATTCATGCTGTTATATTGTCGTTCTTGGATGTTTTACAATCATTTTATAGCAACTTTGTATCATCTTTTGGGACTAACCTCTTGACCCGGTGCCCAGTGCCAGTTGCTGTTTTTTGCTTGTTTTTTACATCGCAGGAAATCAATATCAAACGGAGTCCAAACACCGCGAAACTTTATGTGGATTTTTTATGGACCATAAGACATCCAATGGGCCAGCCGAGGTGGGTTGTGCCCACCTCGGTGCCCTCCTGTACCCCCTCTTCACCCTATAAATCGTCAAATATTCCAAAAACCCTCGGGGTAACCCTAGGTTAGAAGTTCTGCCGCTGCAAGCCTCTGTAGCCATGAAAAACCAATCTAGACCCCGTTCCGGCACTCCGCCGGAGGGAAAAATCATCACCGGTGGCCATCTTCATCATCCCTATGGTCTCCATGATGAGGAGGGAGTAGTCCACCCTCGAGGCTGAGGGTTTGTACCAGTAGCTATATGTTTAATCTCTCTCTCTCTCTCTCTCTCTCTCTCTCTCTCTCTCGTGTTCTTGAGATGTCACGATCTTGATGTATCACGGGCTTTGTTAATATAGTTGCATCATATGGTGTTTTCCCCCTCTCTATCTTGTTCTGAATTGAGTTTTTCCTTTGAGATTTCGTTTTATCAGATTGAATACTTTTATGGATTTGAGAGCACTTGATATATGTCTTGCATATGAATACCCGTGGTGACAATGGGGGTATTATTTTGATTCAGTTGATATATGTTTTGGCACTCAACTTGCGGATTCCTGAGGTGACATTGGGGTAATCTACGCATAGGGGTTGATGCACGTTCTTGTCTTTGTTTCTCCGGTAGAAATCTTGGGGCACTCTTTGAGGTTCTTTATGTTGGTTGAGTATTATGAATCTGAAATTATTTGGTGTTATTTCAGTACGAACTCTTGGATAGATCGATCGAAAACAATAGCTTTGAGGTGGTTTCGTACCCTACAAACGATTTCTTCTTATGTTCTCCCTAGATAGGAACTTCGGAGTGATTCTTCATCGCACTTTGAGGGGTGGTTATATGATCCAAGTATATTAGCATTGTTCAGAGATTGCACTAGCGAAATTACGGACCATAGGCCTCATTTTCAAGCATTGCAATACCGTTTGTGCTCACTTTTGCTACTTGCTACCTTGCTGCAATATCCATATTACACTTGTATCACCATCTCTTCGCTGAACTAGTGCACCTATACAAATTACCATTGTATTAGGTGTGTTGGGGACACAAGAGACTTTTTATTATTTGGTTGCAGGGTTGTTTGAGAGAGACCATATTCATCCTACGCCTCCCACGGATTGATAAACCTTAGGTCATCCACTCGAGGGAAAATTGCTACTGTCCTACAAAACTCTGTGCTTGGAGGCCCAACACGTGTCTACAAGAATAAAGTTGCGTAGTAGAGAATTATTTGGAGAATTATTTTGGAATAAATGATGAATATTGGAACCAAGACCCACTGGAGGGGGGGGATGGTCGCCCACCAGACACCAGGGCACGCCACCCCCCTCTGGCGCGCCCTGGTCGGTGGTGGGGCCCTCGAGGCCCCTCTGACCCTAATTCCGACACTATAAAATCCTTTTTTTCTAGAAAAAATAAGAAAGGAAGTTTCATCGCGTTTTACGATACAGAGTCGCTGCCACCTCCTATTCTTCATCGGGAGGCCAGATCTGGAGCCCGTTCGGTGCTCCGGAGAGGGGGATCTTCGGTCTTCGTCATCACCAACCATCTTTCATCACCAATTCCATGATGCTCCCCACCGGGAATGAGTAATTCCTTCGTAGGCTCACTAGTCGGTGAGGAGTTGGATGAGATTCATCATGTAATCGAGTAAGTTTTGTTAGGGCTTGATCCCTAGTATCCACTATGTTGTAAGATTGATGTTGCTATCACTTTGCTATACTTAATGCTTGTCACTAGGGCCCGAGTGCCATGATTTCAAATCTGAACCGTTTATATTTTCACCATTATATCTATGTTCTAGATCCGATCTTGCAAGTCATATGCACCTATTACGTGTTATGATCCGTAAACCCCAGGGTGACAGTAATTGCAATACTTTCCGGTGATGACCATAGTTTGAGGAGTTCATGTATTCACTATGTGTTAATGCTTTGTTTCGGTTCTCTATTAAAAGAGGCCTAATATCCCTTAGTTTCCTTATGGACCCTGCTGCCATGGGAGGGTAGGACAAAAGATGTCATGCAAGTTCTTTTTTATAAGCACGTATGACTATTTACGGAATACATGCCTACATTATATTTATAAACTGGAGCTAGTTGTGTGTCGCCCTAGGTTATGACTATTATATGATGAATATCATCCAACGAAGTCACCGATCCAATGCCTACGAACTTTTCACATATTGTTCTTGCTAAGTTACTACGGTTGCTGCTACTGTTACAACTGCTACAAAATTACTACTACCATTGTTACTACTGTTACCGTTACCACTGCTATCAAACTATCATACTACTGTGCAACTGATCACTTTGCTGCATATATTTAATCTCTAGGTTTGGTTGAATTGACAACTCAATTGCTAATACTTACAAATATTCTTTGGCTCCCGTTGTGTCAAATCTATAAATTTGGGTTGAATACTCTACCTTCGAAAACTGTAGCGATCCCCTATACTTGTGGGTTATCTGCGCGCAGCCAAGGTCCCAGCCGGCGCGCTGCAGGAGGCAGCCGTCGCCACCGGGCACCACCACGACTCCATGGCCGTCACATGAAAGGAGACACGGACCGAGCTCGACTTGGGGGGGGTGAGGGGGATGGAGGCGCATCACGAGGGGGATGCGCCCGCCGTCAGAGGATGTCGGAGCCGGATGGGAAGCGGATCTTCAGATCCCGACGGTGTGGTTGGGACGGATTAGGCGTCGCGGTTTCGCAGCCATGGAGGTGGCCTTTGACGGCGGCGAGGGGAGGAGTGGGAGGGTAGGGGGGCCGGCGGCGTGCTGTGGGGGAAGCCGCCCGTGCCGCTTAGGGTTAGGCGACGCGGGAGCTGGGATCGTCGGGAGCGTAGTTCTTACAAAAGGCTACCAATCGAAAATGACGCCGTTCAGATAGTTTTGATAGTTTAACTTGTAATCTATCTCTATTATTCTTAGACTCCAAGACTTGTATTTTATATAAACAACCCATTGAGGACCCAATCAATACAATTATTATTCTCCAATCTTCACCACGAACAACCCATATGCAATATGAAGGCTCATAGTTTAGCTAGGCTAGCTATTACTCTTGATGCTGGTCGACATGTTTGGTTACTCAAACGCCCTGATGGTCTTTGTATCCCTATGAATGGAACAAGCCTGATTTGATCGAAAAAAGTTAATAACATTTGAGCTCACGTGGTTCCCCCATTTTTTGTTGAGCTCAGGTACACACGAGAATCTCCACATTAACACATGGTGTTTGCATATGTCCAAACTCCAAACACATCGTCTGTGTTGGTGCATCACGACGTTGCGCTGGCCGTCGGCGTGCCCCATGACTGCTCCTCTTCCTCGGATGCACCCTGCAATCTATTCTCTGTCGTGGCCCGCCCGTGCCCGATGCCGATCTCCTCGACCATCCTCGCGACCTCCGAGGCGTCTGGCCGCGCGTCTGGCGCCGTGGCCGCACACGCCATGGCCACCTGCAGCAGCGCCACCATCTCCTCCTCGGCGCTGCCCCCATCCAGGCTCACCAGCTCCCCGTCGAACACCTCCGCCGTCCACTCCTCCCTTACCACCGACTGTACCCATCGCGGCAGGTCCGACGACACACCACTGTCACCAACACCGGTCGACGCCGTCGTGGGGGACTTGCCGGTGAGGATCTCAAGGAAGAGCACTCCAAGCGAGTATATGTCCGACTTGAATGTCGGCCGACGCGCATCCACGAGCTCCGGCGCGCGGTACCCATCGACACTGCCCTGCACTGACGACGGTGGTGGGGAGAAGAGGTGCTGGAGGGAGTAGTCGGAAAGCGCTGCGGCTTCCGGGTCGCCGTGCCGGAGTAGCAGGTTGGACGACTTCAAGTTTCCATGGGTGAGGTTGTGTGCCGCGTGCAGGTGCGCCACCCCGCGCGCTGCCGACAGCGCGGCCCGCTTCCGCGTGTTCCAGTCCATCGGTGTCCGGCCGGAGCCGCCACTACCTATATATGGGAAAATAAATGCACTGTGAGAATTTTCATATAGATACATGCATCATGCATGCATAGTGAAACTGCGATATGTAGTAAAAACAAAAAACATACTCCATCCATTTCACAATGTAGTGCCTACAGATTTTTTTTAAGTCAAAGCTTGCAAACTTTGATTAATTATGTAGAGAAAATATTTTACAATACCAAATACATATCACTAGATAAATCATGAGATATATGTTAGTAATATCTAATACTCCTTCCGTCCCAAAATAAGTGTCTCAACTTTGTATTAGCTCCAGTACAAAATTGTACTAAGTTTGAGACAGTTATTTGGGACGGAGGAAGTAAGTTTGATGTTGTAGACGAACTTGGTTAAAATTTGCAAGTTTTAACTTAAATCTTTTATAGGCCCTGCATTATGGAATGGAGGAAGTAACATTTTTCCAACATTTTGAGCAAGTCCAGTTTAATTTGTTTGCAAAAGCGTGCAATACAAGTGTACTACTCTACTTCCTCTATCCGTTTTTTTGATCTCCCCCACTAATTCCGAATCCAAATTTGACTAAACTTTAGGCTAGGAAAACATGACTTATATATTTGGGACCGAGTTCCACTATCATCAAGGTAACGGAATAACAACAAACCATCATCCATGTGCAACAGAACGTAAAAGAAGTCTACATGTTCAGCTGCCAAAAAGTAGGAGTTATATGCAACAAAAAGTATATCGTTGGATTCGTACTCGGAAAAGTTAAAGTTTTCAATAATATACTTTGTAGCGAATAAACCATAATTTAGTCAAAATTTGGATCAAATTCAGGATCAAAATTCGAAGGGACCAATAAACACGAACGGATGAAATATGAGACACACGTGTCCTGTCTGGTATAGCAATTTCAGGTCACATCATTGGTTCCATCACCTTTTTGTGACAGTCAAGGACGTATGCATGACTCTGCCATTCTTTATTCTCCTCCCATTGAAGATAGAAATCCCTTGAGATACTAGCATTAATTTTTCTTAGTGCTGACATGAACCATGCATATTCTCATGCATTGCTTCTTTTATGGCATAACACCCATATACAAATGCTAACAGAGTGATCAATGAAGTAACTAATGGCACTGAATCTCTAAAATGTTTTGAATGTGGATCTGTACCCGGTACATACTCCCCTAGGAGTCTAGGAAGGACTTTGGCATACTTGAATTTGTATGCTAGCAAACACATGTTACCGTTCGTTGAAAACAGGTTGAAGAAAAGACATATTATTAGGCTAATCAAGCAGCAGGCTGCAATTCAAAGTTTTCAAAGCTTGACCAGGTTTGTAAAAAAAATATCCCGCTAATCCCGGTAGACCAGACTGGACAAAGAAAATGGAATCTGGAGGGCGCCATCACGGATAACCGACGGCTGCCGAGCCATACGTTGATCTCTGCGTCCCTTTCGAATTATTTGGAGCTACCAAGATTTTTCTGTACCCTCAGAAACGCTAGCCAAATGCAATCGCTATGATTGCCACCTTTCAATCCCATCGTACGACTGGAACCAGGAAAAATGCCGGACAAACGCGCAAACGTCGCTGTCCTGAGTAATCGACCGGAGTTTCACTTCATTCCTCCTCTTGATCGATGCAAACCACGGCAGCAATGGCGGTTAAAACGAGCTAGCTAGCAGCGATCAGTGCGGTAACTAATGGCACTGTCGCTGACGAGCGCGGGTCGCTGTGAGCTAATGATGTGGTGAGAGGGGATGGCCGGATAGAGCAGGGGACTGACCGTGGAGCGCGGCGGAGAGGCTGCCGTCGGGCAGGAAGTCGGCGACGAGGAGCTTCTCGTCGCTGGAGTAGTAGTAGCCGCGCACGGGGAGCAGGTTGCGGTGCTGCACCCGGCCCAACGTCTCCACGGCGGACGCGAACTCCTGTCGCTCCGCCGCCACGTTCTTCAGTCGCTTCACCGCCACCGTCGTCCCGTCCTCCAGCGTCGCCCTGTACGTCGGCCCCGCGACGCCGTTCCCCAGCACCTCCGCCGACGCCCGCAGCAGGTCCTCCAGGTCGAAGCTGTAGCCACCGCCGCCCATGAACACCAGCCGGCTCCTCATCATCTCCGCCGCGCCGCCGCCCGCTGCCGAGGGTATCTCCTTTGAAGACGTCAGGTCTGTCATCTCGCCTGACACCGTCGACGGCGTCAGCGTGTGCCCTCTCGCCGGCGTCGCCGGCGTGGGCGCCTTGTTCCTGTCGTCGCCGCTGGCTGCCGCGTCGTCCCGGCGGCGGCGGACAAAGCAGAGCACGAGCAGGATGAGAAGGAGCAGCGCGCCAGCCGCGGCACCCACGGCGATGGCCGCGACCGCCGTGCCGGAGAGCCGCTTCCTCTTCTTCTCTTGCACCGGTGGGACGACGCCGCCGCCGGGGGACGGGCATGGCTGGTCGAGGGGCTCGCCGCAGAGCCGGAGGTTGCCGGCGAATGATTCTGGCGGGAAGCGCTCAAGAAAGTCCGGGACGGCGCCGGCGAGCTGGTTGTCAGAGACATTAAAAACCTGGAGCCGCTGGAGGCCGCTCAGGCTCGGGAGGCCACCCGAGAGGCGGTTGCCGTCGAGCCTAAGCAACCGCAGCTCCCTCAGGCCGTCGAGCGCGGCCGGTATCTCACCGGAGAGGTGGTTGTCGTAGAGCGCGAGGTGCCGGAGCGCCGCGAGGCCGGCGATATCGGGCGGGATGGAGCCGGAGAGACGGTTCCCCTGGAGGTTGAGCGAGCGGAGCAGGGGCAGCGCGAAGAAGTCCGCGGGGATGGTGCCGAAGAGGCGGTTGTTGCGGAGGGAGAGCGTATGGAGGCCCCGGAGCTCGCCGAGCGTGCCGGCGGGGAGGGCGCCGGCAAGGCCGACGCCGGGGAGGTGGACGGCGACGACCGTGGTGTTGCGCGCGTCGCAGGCGACGCCGGGCCAGAGGCACGCTGAGGGCGCGGACGGCGAGTTCCAGCCCAGATCGCGCTCGTGCGGCAAGGCGGCGAGGAAGGACTGCAGCGCCGTCCGCTCTTGCTTCGGCGGCTCGACGGCGTGGCAGCTGAGAGCGGCGACGGCCAGCGCCAGCAGCAGCACCGACGTTGGCGGGGTGGCGGCCATGTGTGTACGCGTTCGCCGCCGCTTGGCAAGTCGGGTAGTGTGCTGTGCCCACGGCTGGGAAGGACGCGGCCTCGGCTTTGAAGAAGTCGTTTGCTTGGCTCGCGAGCGAGCTACACTGAGTGCCACAGGTTCAGGGTGTATGGATGGGAGCGAGCTATGTCCCGTGTCTTATGTACCGGTTGGGTTGCCTAGCTTGGCATAGGATCTGGAGTTTCATGTGGCTAAGCTGACTCTGTTGCCGACAGAGTGGAGACAGAGAGAGTGGCACTGCCGCCATTTGCACGTGCGCGCCATGGAGGCAGAGCGTTAGCCGTTAGGAACATTCTCCTCGGATCCGGGCTTGGCTTGGATCGTAAGTAAGCGGTGGATCATATGCATGCATGGCATGGCATGGCAATTTGGCATCATGTCCACTCTACTACGCATGTCGCGGAGACACGATCGAGTGAGCCGCCTACAATGCCGTTTATGCCATCATTTTTTTCCATCTTATTTTGCCCGCAGCATGATTGCAAACGGGAAGGTGTTTTTACTCATCTTTTTTTTTTCCAAATGATAAGTGCTACACTTGTGGCACGAAGTAATACCGACATGCTGTTTTTTTATGATACTAAAGTTGCCATAAAAAAATTCCAAAAAACTAAAACTTGCCATCCAAACAGAAAGTTGACATGCTTCACAGTTAAAGTTGTCATCCTTTTGTAACTAAAGTTGCCAAAAGAAAAATCGCCAGGACGAAACTGTTTCATACCACACGTGTGACATTTTTTTTGAACATCAGTACAGACACAAGCGCTTATTACACGCGCATACACTCACCCCTATGAACGCACACACGCACACCCTACCCCTATGATTACATGCATATGTATATCATTGTATGTATTTTAGTAGCCTGTTTATTGTATCAGTGATTTTTTGTCAAATCATGAGGCCCATATTTTGTCAAAAAACCGTACACACGCAACATCTCTCCTCTCTCTACCTCCCAAACAAATCAATGGGCTTTATTCCATCTTAACCCGTTTAAATCATTTATATCTTCTAAACCATGATCTCATGTTTGAAACTTTTATATATTTGTACTCCTGGCGCCAACACCTTTCGAACAAGACCAATCTTGGATATATTTTCAACATAAAATTTAAAGTCTGAATGCACTTATTGCACTCAATCTATTTCACTGTATGAAACTGCTTATTTCAAATCAGTTTCTTGAAATTAGTGAAATCTACCTCTCGAAAGGGTTGAAACATGTTGTTTGAAAGAACTGAAATCGGTTATTTTATAAAGAGTGAAATTAACTGTTAGAAATAGTTGAAATCATTTTGTGAAACTTATTGTTTCAGTGTGTGAAACTAATTATTTCAAAAATATGAAATTGAAGTTTTCAAAAAAGTAGACTCGATGCTTTAAAAAAATATGTGAAATCTGTTTTTTGAAATGAGTGAAATCAGTTTTTCAGTCATTTTAAGTAACTTATTTCACTCATTTAAGTGAAATCGGTTTCTTGAAACAAGTCAACTCAGTTAATTGAAATGAGTGAAATCTGCCTCCCGAAAGGTTTGAAATATGTTGTTTGAAAGAACTGAAATCAATTATTTTATAAAGAGTGAAATTAATTGCTAGAAATAGTTGAAATCATTCTTTGAAAATTATTGTTTCTGTGTGTGAAACTAATTATTTCAAGAATATGAAATTGAAGTTTAAAATAAGTAGACTTGATGCTTTAAAAAATATATGTGAAATATTTTTTTGAAATGAGTGAAATCAGTTTTTCAATCATTTTAAGTAACTAATTTCAAAAAATTATTTCACTCATTTAAATGAAATCGGTTTCTTGAAAATAAGTGACCTCGGTAAATTGAAATGAGTGAAACTTGTCTCTCGAAAGGGTTGAAATATGTTGTTTGAAAGAATTGAGATAATTTTTTAAATCAAGTAAATTTTTTAATGAGTAAATATAGCTATTGTAAACAATTATCATTTTGCGAAACTAATTGTTTCAGTGACTTATTGCTTCGAACATATGGAACTGATAGTTTTCAAAATAATAGATTCAGTGTTTTTTTTAAAATGTGCAAAATCTATTTTTCAAAATGAGTGAAAATAGTTTTGGAAACATAAGCCCGATTAGTACTTTTTTTAAAGGAACTTTAACAAACCAAAGGGCATTGAACTTGTAAAGTTTTAAGCAATAAGTATGTGGATCTTAGTGTAAACCGACTAGAAGTTGTTAGAAATCATACACATCTATTTATATGTGGAATGGGGTTTACAATAGTATATGGTTAAGCGAGGGATCCAAGTGAGTTCATCACCTTATTCGTCAACTTCGAATTGAAGAAGAAGAATTCTAAGGTGATGCCTGATATTTTGTTTCCGACTTTTCCTTTCTTTGCATTGTCTGCTAGTTTGTATCAAGCATCATTTCAAACACTTACCTTGTAGCTTCTATTGGTTCTTCCGTTACTGAAGATCAATATATAGGAGCATACATCCGCGTGTTTGCGAGCAAGCGCATGAAGACAAAAGAAAATAAATAAATGTGTTGTAGTAGAAACAAACGACATCGTAGTTTGTTTACTCTACAATGGTTTTCAAAATCGAAGACTAAGTGCATAAATTTTGACAAATTTGGTTGATTTGAAGTGAGTTTGGGTGAGGGATGAAAGTTGGTAATATTTTCAATTTGAGTTGTACATTCTTATGAACACTGAATATATATAAAAAAGTAATAAGAAGCACAAAGTTTCCTTCTTACACAAGCTAACATTTTATATATCAAACTTGGACGCATTTCATGAGAGTTGAGCTAACTGATATTATTCAAGACCAAATGCAAAGTACATATTGTGATGCCAAATGATTGTTAAACTCAACACATGACATTTAACATATCTAACACATGACAGTTAACTTAGTTCCTTCCTAGTCTCTCTTAGCTGGATATCTTAAGTTAATATACTATAATTTTCTTCAAATTTTCAAAATATCTTTTTTTTGTGTTTTAAAGAAATGTTTGGAACTTTAAATTTTGTTCTTGTTGAAATTTCTTGAAGATTCAAAAAAAATTACCATTCTTTGAAACAATATTCTTGTTTTCAAAAAAATGTTCTAGATTTTTCTAAAAAGTTCAAAATTAGGCTGAGTTTTATTTTTTTTCACAAATTCAGAAAGATGTTTGTATTTTACAAAAATGTTCACGTTTACCCAAAGTTTCGAAGCATATTTTTGTGCTAAAAATTGTTCACATATTAAAAAAAATTCGTGTTTTCAGAAAAACAATCACATTTTAAAAGAAATCATTACTTCAATATTTTGTGTTTTGAGAAAATGTTTGGAAATTTCAAATAAAATATTCACACTTTAAAAAACTGTTCATGATTTTAAAAATTGTTCATAGATCCATAAAATGTCAGCTTTTTAAAATTTGTTCAATTTTTTTTGCATTTTAAAAAATGTTCATTTTGTCAAAAAATGTTCGCGGTTCAAAATTTCAAAAACCGCCTTCGTTCAAAAATTGTTCACATATTAAAAAATGTTCATTTTTTCCAAAAAGTTTGAGTTTTTCTTTTAAAATGTTCATAAATTAGAAAGCGTCCATGTTTCAAAAATATATATTTTGAAATAAACCATGTTTCAAATGTCAAAACATTTTTTAGATCTGTTTTTGTTACTCGCCTTATCTCACTCCATAGGCGCGATCGTCCGCCAGCGGGAGGATCTCGGTTCGATCCCTATCACGCACATAACTTCTTTTTGGGATTTTCTCATTGATTTGAATGACACACTGCTTGGTCGGCTGGTTGGCTCGCCCTATGTGGCCCACTGCTGTTGGGCGCAGCGAGCGGCGTATAGGAGGTCCCGCCATTAGCGGCCTCAAACAAGAAAAAGCAATCGGGTCGAGCATGCTAAATATTCATGGGTCGTGCTACGCGTCACCTGACTGATCTTTTAAAAGGATCGGCTGGGCCACGAGCCGTTCGATTCAACACATGATAGCCGTCAGATTCAACTGATGAGGTTTGGAAGAGAAGGTCATGTTGTGCTTGGGTGTTTGCAACAGAGGTCTTGTTGCAGAAACCTTTGCAATAGAGGTAATGTGGCAAAAAAAATCTTTGAAACTGAGGTGATGTTGCAGAGTTTATTTTTTGTCTTCACCTTTTTGAAACATAGGTGATCTTGCGATAGAATTTTTTTAACATGGATGATGTTGCGGGAATTGTTGGCAATGAAGAGAGTTAGCCGGGACGAAGTGGTGGTGGTTGTCGGTGGTTGAAGGGTTTGGCGGTCATGGATGGGGCTCGAGCTCGAGGCTGGACCAAGGAGGAGGCGGAGGGTCCTGGAGTCAAGGTCGCCGGCACCAGCAACGAGGAGGCAGGAGCTGACGTGATGGAGGAATGGCACTAGTCAACGACCATGGATGGGCTAGAGCTTAGGGTCAAACCGAGGAGGAGGTAGAGGGCCCCAAAGTCAAGGTCGTCGTCGTCGACAAAGAGGCGACAGGAGCAGACACGGTGGAGGGAGGCGCTGGGGGGTAGTGGCATCCGTGCCCGACCTCGTCTGCAACCTCATCCCCTCACCCCTGTAGCCTTAGAGCATCTCCAGACGTTGGCCCCCCAGGCGGCGATTTTACGCACCCCCTGGGGGCGAGTTGGCCCCCCGGGGTCGCCCCACGCGTTTTTTAATTTTAAAAAAATCTGAATTCGGCAAAGTTCGACTAAAATTCGTCAAACTTGACATTCATATTCAACATGTTCGGTGTTTACATAAATTATTAAAAAAAAGGCATCTACGGGGCAAAGAAGTCGATCAGCGTGGCGATGCCGCCGCCGTCCTCGTCGTCGGCGACGGCCTTCTCCTTCTTGATGGCACGGCCGCCCCTGTTGGACCCCTGCCCGGCGTCTTCATGGCGGACCGGTGGTGGCGGCGCGTCGTCATCGTCGTTGCTGTCATCGAGGACGACGATGCCTCCCTCGTCCCGGCCACGGGGACGGGCTGGTGTGGCCAGCGGTGAGGGGAAGCCTCTGTTTTTATATAGCCCCAAGCCGCGTGAATGTGTGGCGGAAGGGGAGGCATCGCCGCGCCAGCCAGCCCGTGATGCGCCGCCCGTGAGGAATCAATGGCAAGGCTGACCGGCGGCAGCCTTGCCATTGATTCCCCATGGGAAACCGAGGCGTTCTGGGGAAGACGAGGCGTGTGCCGCTGACTTGGCGGGCCCGCCGCGCTTCTGCGCCAAAACCCCTCGCCTCAGTGCCCCGAGCGCCCCCAACGCACCGGGTTCGTCCTGGGGTCGCCCGCGCCGATTTCGGCCCAAGCCGGCGAAAAACGGGTTCCTGGGGCGTGACTGGGCCGATTTTTGGGCGCCGACGCGGCAAAAATGCCTGGGGATGGCCTGTTGTCGTGGTTCTAAGACTGACAGTAGAATGGGGGTAGGTATGAGGAGGCAAGATCCTATCTATGGTGAAGTTGTACACACATGATTTACGAGTTCAGGCCCTTCACGGTGGAAGTAACAGCCCTACGTCTCGGTGCTCGGGAGCTCGGTCGATTGGATTATGTGTGTGGAGTTACAGGGAGTGTGAACCCTTGTCCCTGAGGAGGGGGGTGGCTTATATAGAGTTTGCTAGACCCCTCCCACCATCAGTTACACAGGGTTTAAGGTACATAAAGGTAGAGCATTACTGGTAACGCCAGCAATAAAGGTACATGAATGACCATTAAGTCTACAGGGTAAACGCCCGACCATTGTTGTACAAAGTGACTTTAGATCTTCTGGTCGTCGAGTGACTATTGCTATGGTCGAGTGAAATTAAATCTTCCGAGTGGAATGCTTCTGGTCGAGTGGACGATGTTATCCCTTGGATGCTTCTGACTTTAGGGTAATGTCCTTGGGGAGGGTGTCTAGGTCAGGCCTATGACCCTACCCTAGGTACATGTCGACATCATTAGCCCCCGAATGGTTCAGGGTTCGAGTGGAAAAAGGAGTTGTAGTTGGTTCCGACCGAGTTACACGCTGCGGAAGTGTTTTCCTTGGACGGATGAACCATGTGACAACTTTGACTTCATTTTCAGTCGCCTTGATCCATTCCAAAATAGTCGGGTGAACTTTGTTGATAAGCTTCGAGTGTTGATATGGAAAAATCTTCAGTCTGGCAGACTGCTCTGCTGCTCCCGGATCTTGCGGGATTTGAAATTTTGGGAAGCGCGCGGGACGGAGGAGGCCGCAGTAATCGGATGGATTAGGCAGGGGCGCCTCGATCTCCGTGCCACCTTTTTCGCCACGTATCGAGCGAGCGACAGTTGCGGGATTTTATAGGTTTGCCTGGGCCCAACAGTCACTCACTCGAAAATGACTCCACATAAGGCGTTGAGTTGGGGAACTTTGCACAGTGCACTTCAATTTCTCCTTCTTCCTCCTTTGCTTCACCACCGTTATCGCTTCCGCTCTCGACGCCGCCTCCCGCCCGTGCGCCTCTTGCTGCGATGGCGAAGTACAAGACGGCGATGCTGAAGCGCGCAAAGAAGGGGGCGACGAAGGGGAAGGGGAAGAAGACCGGCAGGAGTGGGTCGTCGTCGAGATCCGCCTTGCCACGCGGCTGGGTTCAGGGCGACTGGATCCAGTCCACAATCGAGCTGGATGACTTGCAAGATCTGGCTGAGAGCGGGCTGATTGAGCATGGTTCCTGGAGGCTCCCGGGGGAGGAAACTGAGCCGCAGCCTCAGGAGGGTGAGTGTGTCTTACTCGCCACTCACGTTGACCGCGGTTTTTCTTTGCCCCCACATCCCTTTTTCCGTGCTTTTCGGAACTTCTTCAGGGCTCAACTCCACCATTTCTCTCCCAACACAATCACGTACCTCGCCGCCTTCGTCTCCCTGTGTGAGAATTTCTTGGGTTGTCGACCGCACTGGGGTCTGTTTAAGCGCATCTTCACATGCCGCTCGCAGACTGTGAAAAAGCTAGCCCGACTGACGAGAGAACCCAGGTGATTCAGATGTGTGGGGGCTTGGGTATCCAGATGAGGGCGAAGAGTGCTTTTCCCGCGATGACTCTCCCTGACTCGGTTAGAGGATGGCAGTCGACTTGGTTTTACTGTAAAGACAAGTCGACCCCTAGCCATCCGACTGGTCTCCCTCCCTTTTCCTTAGAACGAGTCCAGAAACCCACTCCTTTGAGAGTGACTCTAGCAGAGAAGGTGGAGGTGACCATGTTGATGGAGCGAGTAGTTCAGCAGATCCGTGAGGGTGTGACTCATATGGATCTGCTCGAGATATTCCTCAGTCAACGTATCCAGCCTCTCCAGGCTTGCGATCACTCAATGTGGATGTATTCGGGAATTGAAGATTCCACTCGGATCCATCCGGAGGACGTTGATGAGAAGACGGTGGCGCAATGGGTGCAAGGCATCATAGGAAACAAGGATAACCCCATGGGGTCCCGAAGAGTTTTACCATTCGACGCCAACAACCAACCAGACCAGGTCTTTTCTTTATTTCCGAGTGTTTTTCATTCTGACTTGTAGTTGTTTATTGAATCGACCATACTTTGTTCACTTCTTTTGCTTCGTAGATCTATACAGAGACATACTCAATGCCAAACCAGGAGCAAGAGCAGTACCAGGAAGGAGAAGAAAGCGGAGGCGAGAGCATGGATTGGCAGTCTGATGGAGGAGAAGAGGAGGAGGAAAGCGAGGACTCAAGTAGTGCCGAAGAAGTCGAGTCACCACCTCACAATGAAAGGCGTTCCAAGCATAAGAACGACCCAGCAAGTATCCGTGGCAAAGTGGCTAAGCCGACCCGACAGACTTCCAAGCGCACTCCGACCTCTTCCCCTGTACCGACTGAGAAGGCTTCAAAGCAGCCCAAAGTTGCAGCATCGAAGTCTCGGAAGACCCTGCCCAAGATCAAGATCGACGTCCCCGTCGCTTTTGCGTAGGTGTCTTGTCCTCATTTTTTGCTCAAGGACCTGTGCTGTCGACTCTCTTCCTGATTTAACTGAGTGAATCTTGAAACCTGCAGTGCTGCTACCTCTGGAACTTCTGCTTACAGAGATGATGACGAGGAAATGGAAGACGCGGTCACTTCTAACCCGGGTATGACTTTTGCAATCTTGTCTTACTTTCTCAGCCATTTTGTTGGTTGATACGTCTCCAACGTATCTATAATTTTTGATTGCTCCATGCTACTTTATCTACTTTTTAGGCAATATTGGGCTTTATTATCCACTTTTATATTATTTTTGGGACTAACCTATTAACCGGAGGCCCAGCCCAGATTTGCTGTTTTATGCCTATTTCAGTACTTTGAGGAAAAGGAATATCAGACGGAGCCAAAACGGAACGAAATCAACTGGAGAAGTTATTTTTGGAAGGAAACCCACCTGATGGACTTGGACCCAACGTCAGAAGAGCCACGAGGCGGTCACGAGGGTGGAGGGCGCGCCCTCCCCCCCGGGCGCGCCCCCTGCCTCGTGGGGCCCCCGTAGCTCCACCGACGTTCCCCCTTCACCCATATATACCGTCGTACCCTAAAACTTCCAGAACAGAAGATAGATCGGGAGTTCCGCCGCCGCAAGCCTCCAGAACCACCAAAAACCAATCGGGACCACTTTCCGGTACCCTGCCAGAGGGGGATCCATCTCCGGTGGCCATCTTCATCATCCCGGCGCTCTCCATGACGAGGAGGGAGTAGTTCACCCTCGGGGCTGAGGTTATGTACCAGTAGCTATGTGTTTGATCTCTCTCTCTCTCTCTCTCTCTCTCTCTCTCTCTCTCTCTCTCTCGTGTTCTCTCTCGTGTTCCTCTATGGCACGATCTTGATGTATCCCGAGCTTTGCTATTGTAGTTGGATCTTATGATGTTTCTCCCCCTCTACTCCTTTGTGAAGAATTGAGTTTCCCCTTTTGAAGTAATCTTATCGGATTGAGTCTTTATGAGAACACTTGATGTATGTCTTGGTGATCAACTTGCGGGTTTCGTGACATTGGGAACCTATGCATAGGGGTTGGCACACGTTCTTGATTCTCCGGTAGAAACTTTGGGGCGCTCTTTCAAGTATTTTTATGTTGGTTGGATAAATCTGAGATTGTGTGATGCATATCGTATAATCATGCCCACGGATACTTGAGGTGACAATGGAGTATCTAGGTGACATTAGGGTTTGGGTGGATTTGTATCCTAAGGTATTATTCTAGTAAAAACTCCAGGGTTGTTTGTGACACTTATAGGAATAGCCCAACGGATTGATTTGAAAGAATAACTTTGTGGTGGTTTCGTACCCGACCATAATCTCTACATTTGTTCTCCGCTATTAGTGGCTTTGGAGTGACTCTTTGTTGCATGTTGAGGGCTTGTCATATGTTCTATCTATGTTATTATTGTTGAGAGAACTTGCACTAGTGAAAGTATGAACCCTAGGCCTTGTTTCCTATCATTGCAATACCGTTTACGCTCACTTTTACCACTTGTTACCTTGCTGTTTTTATATTTTCAGTTTACAAAAACCTATATCTTCTATCCATATTGCACCTGTATCACCATCTCTTCGCCGAACTAGTGCACCTATACAATTTACCATTGTATTGGGTGTGTTGGGGACACAAGAGACTCTTTGTTATTTGGTTGCAGGGTTGCTTGAGAGAGACCATCTTCATCCTCACGCCTCCTACGGATTGATAAACCTTAGGTCATCCACTTGAGGGAAATTTTCTACTGTCCTACAAACCTGTGCACTTGCAGGCCCAACAACGTCTACAAGAAGAAGGTTGTGTAGTAGACATCAAGCTCTTTTCTGGCGCCGTTGCCGGGGAGGCTAGGTAAGTGAAGGTATATCTTTAGATCTTGCAATTGAATCTTTTTGTTTCTTGTTTTAGCACTAGTTTAGTTTATAAAAGAAAACTACAAAAAAATGGAATTGAGTTTGTCTCATACGCTTCACCTTTTTAATATCTTTCGTGAGTATAATGGAAAGGAAGATTGTGCCAAAGTGCTAGAAGAAGAAATCTATAAAATATTTGGCACTAAATATTTGAATGATGAGCATGATTTCAATGTTGTCAGTACGAATTCTTTGAATATCCATGATGCTAATGATGATTGCACTAGTTATGATGAAAATGTCTCCTATAAGCGTGTCAATTTTTGTGGAGTGCATTGGGTTTGCAAGGACACACCAAATAGGGAAGATAGATATTGCAAGAGGCATAAGTGCTTAGAAACTAAAGAGTTCCAAGAAAGGCTAAATGCTAGTGCTGATAATTTAAGATATATTAGCCATACTTGTGAACTTTGTAACGAACATGGTAATTTATGAAGGAAATATGCCCTAGAGGCAATAATAAAGTTATTATTTATTTCCTTATATCATGATAAAGGTTTATTATTCATGCTAGAATTGTATTAACCGGAAACATAATACATGTGTGAATACATAGACAAACAGAGTGTCACTAGTATGCCTCTACTAGACTAGCTCGTTAATCAAAGATGGTTATGTTTCCTAACCATGAACAAAGAGTTGTTATTTGATTAACGAGGTCACATCATTAGTTGAATGATCTGATTGACATGACCCATTATATTAGCTTAGCACCCGATCGTTTAGTATGTTGCTATTGCTTTATCCATGACTTATACATGTTCCTATGACTATAAGATTATGCAACTCCCGTTTGCCGGAGGAACACTTTGGGTACTACCAAACATCACAACGTAACTGGGTGATTATAAAGGAGTACTACAGGTGTCTCCAATGGTAGATGTTGGGTTGGCGTATTTCGAGATTAGGATTTGTCACTCCGATCGTCGGAGAGGTATCTCTGGGCCCTCTTGGTAATGCACATCACTTAAGCATTGCAACTAATAAGTTAGTTGCGGGATTATGTATTACGGAACGAGTAAAGAGACTTGCCGGTAACGAGATTGAACTAAGTATTGGATACTGACGATCGAATCTCGGGCAAGTAACATACCGATGACAAAGGGAACAACGTATGTTGTTATGCGGTCTGACCGATAAAGATCTTCGTAGAATATGTAGGAGCCAATATGGGCATCCATGTCCCGCTATTGGTTATTGACCGGAGATGTGTCTCGGTCATGTCTACATTGTTCTCGAACCGTAGGGTCCGCACGCTTAACGTTACGATGACAGTTATTATGAGTTTATGCATTTTGATGTACCTAAGGTTGTTCGGAGTCCCGGATGTGATCACGGACATGACGATGAGTCTCGAAATGGTCGAGACGTAAAGATTGATATATTGGAAGCCTATGTTTGGACATCGGAAGTGTTCCGGGTGAAATCGGGATTTTACCAGAATACCGGGAGGGTTACCGGAACCCCCCGGGAGCCAAATGGGCCAACATGGGCCTTGGTGGAAAGGTGAAAGGGCTGCCCTCATGGGCTACGCGCCTCCCCCCTTCCCCTAGTCCTATTAGGACTAGGGAAGGTGGCCGGCCAGCCCCTCTCTCTTTCCCCGCTTGGGGAGTCCTATTAGGACTAGGATTGGAGGGGAGTCCTACTCCCAGCGGGAGTAGGACTCCTCCTATGGCTGCCGCACCCCTCCCCCTTTGCCCCTTTATATACGGGGGCAGGGGGCACCTCTAGACACACAATTGATCATTGAGATCTTTCCTTAGCCGTGTGCGGTGCCCCCTGCCACCAAATTCCACCTCGGTCATATTGTTGAAGTGCTTAGGCGAAGCCCTGCGTCAGTAGTACATCAAGATCGTCACCACGTCGTCGTGCTGATGGAACTCTTCCTCGACGCTTTGCTGGATCGGAGCCCGAGGATCATCATCGAGCTGAAGGTGTGCTAAGAACTCGGAGGTGCCGGAGTAACGGTGCTTGGATCGGTCGGACCGGGAAGAAGACGTACGACTACTTCCTCTACGTTGTGTCAAATGCTTCCGTTGCGATCTACAAGGGTACGTAGATCATACTCTCCCCTCGTTGCTATGCATCACCATGATCTTGCGTGTGCGTAGGAATTTTTTTGAAATTACTACGTTCCCCAACAGTGGTATCAGAGCCTGGTTTTATGGTTTGATGTTATTTGCACGAGTAGAACACAAGTGAGTTGTGGGCGATATAAGTCATACTGCCTACCAGCATGTCATACTTTGGTTCGACGGTATTGTTGGACGAGACGATCCGGACCAACCTTACGCGTACTCTTACGCGAGACCGGTTCCCTCGACGTGCTTTGCACATAGATGGCTTGCGGAAGACTATCTCTCCAACTTTAGTTGAACCGAGTGTGGCTACGCCCGGTCCTTGAGAAGGTTAAAACGGAGTCTATTTGACAAACTATCGTTGTGGTTTTGATGCGTAGGTAAGATGAGTTCTTGCTTAAGCCCGTAGCAGCCACGTAAAACTTGCAACAACAAAGTAGAGGACGTCTAACTTGTTTTTGCAGGGTATGTTGTGATGTGATATGGTCAAGACATGATGCTAAATTTTATTGTATGAGATGATCATGTTTTGTAACCGAGTTATCGGCAACTGGCAGGAGCCATATGGTTGTCGCTTTATTGTATGCAATGCAATCGCGATGTAATGCTTTACTTTATTACTAAGCGGTAGTGATAGTCGTGGAAGCATAAGATTGGCGAGACGACAACGATGCTACTATGGAGATCAAGGTGTCGCGCCGGTGACGATGGTGATCATGACGGTGCTTCGAAGATGGAGATCACAAGCACGAGATGATGATGGCCATATCATATCACTTATATTGATTGCATGTGATGTTTATCTTTTATGCATCTTATCTTGCTTTGATTGACGGTAGCATTATAAGATGATCTCTCACTAAATTATCAAGAAGTGTTCTCCCTGAGTATGCACCGTTGCAAAAGTTCTTCGTGCTGAGACACCACGTGATGATCGGGTGTGATAGGCTCTACGTTCAAATACAACGGGTGCAAAACAGTTGCACACGCGGAATACTCAGGTTATACTTGACGAGCTATGCATATAAGATATGACCTCGAAACACGGAGACCGAAAGGTCGAGCGTGAATCATATAGTAGATATGATCAACATAACGATGTTCACCATTGAAAACTACTCCATATCACGTGATGATCGGTTATGGTTTAGTTGATTTGGATCACGTGATCACTTAGAGGATTAGCGGGATGTCTATCTAAGTGGGAGTTCTTAATTAATTTGATTAACTGAACATAAACTTATCATGAACTTAGTACCTGATAGTATCTTGCTTGTTTATGTTGATTGTAGATAGATGGCTCGTGTTGTTGTTCCGTTAAATTTTAATGCGTTCCTTGAGAAAGCAAAGTTGAAAGATGATGGTAACAATTACACGGACTGGGTCCGTAACTTGAGGATTATCCTCATTGCTGCACAGAATAATTACGTCCTGGAAGCACTGCTAGGTGCCAGGCCTGCTGCTAGAGCAACACCAGAAGTTGTGAACGTCTGGCAGAGCAAAGCTGATGACTACTCGATAGTTCAGTGTGCCATGCTTTACGGCTTAGAACCGGGACTTCAACGATGTTTTGAATGTCATGGAGCATATGAGATGTTCCAGGAGTTGAAGTTAATATTTCAAGCAAATGCCCGGATTGAGAGATATGAAGTCTCCAATAAGTTCTATAGCTGCAAGATGGAGGAGAACAGTTCTGTCAGCGAGCATATACTCAAAATGTCTGGGTATAATAATCACTTGATTCAATTGGGAGTTACTCTTCCAGATGATTGCGTCATTGACAGAATTCTCCAATCACTGCCACCAAGCTACAAGAGCTTCGTGATGAACTATAATATGCAAGGGATGAACAAGACTATTCCCGAGCTCTTCGCAATGCTAAAAGCTGCGGAGGTAGAAATCAAGAAGGAGCATCAAGTGTTGATGGTTAACAAAACCACTAGTTTCAAGAAAAAGGGCAAAGGGAAGAAAAAGGGGAACTTCAAGAAGAACGGCAAGCGAGTTGCTGCTCAAGAGAAGAAACCCAAGTCTGGACCTAAGCCTGAAACTGAGTGCTTCTACTGCAAGCAGACTGGTCACTGGAAGCGGAACTGCCCCAAGTATTTGGCGGATAAGAAGGATGGCAAGGTGAACAAAGGTATATGTGATATACATGTTATTGATGTGTACCTTACTAATGCTCGCAGTAGCACCTGGGTATTTGATACTGGTTCTGTTGCTAATATTTGCAACTCGAAACAGGGACTACAGAATAAGCGGACACTAGCAAAGGACGAGGTGACGATGCGCGTGGGAAACGGTTCCAAAGTCGATGTGATCGCGGTCGGCACGCTACCTCTACATCTACCTTCGGGATTAATATTAGACCTAAATACTTGTTATTTGGTGCCAGCGTTGAGCATGAACATTATATCTGGATCTTGTTTAATGCGAGACGGTTATTCATTTAAATCAGAGAATAATGGTTGTTCTATTTATATGAGTAATATCTTTTATGGTCATGCGCCTTTGAAGAGTGGTCTATTTTTGATGAATCTCGATAGTAGTGATACACATATTCATAATGTTGAAGCCAAAAGATGCAGAGTTGATAATGAAAGTGCAACTTATTTGTGGCACTGTCGTTTAGGTCATATCGGTGTAAAGCGCATGAAGAAACTCCATACTAATGGACTTTTGGAACCACTTGATTATGAATCACTTGGTACTTGCGAACCGTGCCTCATGGGCAAGATGACTAAAACACCGTTCTCCGGTACTATGGAGAGAGCAACAGATTTGTTGGAAATCATACATACCGATGTATGTGGACCGATGAATATTGAGGCTCGTGGCGGATATCGTTATTTTCTCACCTTCACAGATGACTTAAGCAGATATGGGTATATCTACTTAATGAAACACAAGTCTGAAACATTTGAAAAGTTCAAAGAATTTCAGAGTGAAGTTGAAAATCATCGTAACAAGAAAATAAAGTTTCTACGATCTGATCGTGGAGGAGAATATTTGAGTTACGAATTTGGTGTACATTTGAAAAATTGTGGAATAGTTTCGCAACTCACGCCACCCGGAACACCACAGCGTAATGGTGTGTCCGAACGTCGTAATCGTACTTTACTAGATATGGTGCGATCTATGATGTCTCTTACTGATTTACCGCTATCGTTTTGGGGATACGCTCTAGAGACGGCCGCATTCACGTTAAATAGGGCACCATCTAAATCCGTTGAGACGACGCCTTATGAACTATGGTTTGGCAAGAAACCAAAGTTGTCGTTTCTTAAAGTTTGGGGCTGCGATGCTTATGTGAAAAAGCTTCAACCTGATAAGCTCGAACACAAATCGGAGAAATGTGTCTTCATAGGATATCCAAAGGAAACTGTTGGATACACCTTCTATCACAGATCCGAAGGCAAGACTTTTGTTGCTAAGTTCGGAAACTTTCTAGAGAAGGAGTTTCTTTCGAAAGAAGTGAGTGGGAGGAAAGTAGAACTTGATGAGGTAACTGTACCTACTCCTTTATTGAGAAGTAGTACATCACAGAAAACTGTTTCTGCGACACCTACACCAATAAGTGAGGAAGCTAATGATGATGATCATGAAACTTTAGATCAAGATACTACTGAACCTCGTAGATCAACCAGAGTGAGATCCGCACCAGAGTGGTACGGTAATCCTGTTCTGGAGGTCATGATATTAGATCATGATGAACCTACGAACTATGAAGAAGCGATGGTGAGCCCAGATTCCGCAAAGTGGCTTGAAGCCATGAAATCTGAGATGAGATCCATGTATGAGAACAAAGTATGGACTTTGGTTGACTTGCCCGATGATCGGCAAGCAATTGAGAACAAATGGATCTTTAAGAAGAAGACTGACGCTGATGGTAATGTTACTGTCTACAAAGCTCGACTTGTCGCAAAAGGTTTTCGACAAGTTCAAGGGATTGACTACGATGAGACTTTCTCACCCGTAGCGATGCTTAAATCTGTCCGAATCATGTTAGCAATTGCCGCATTTTATGATTATGAAATTTGGCAGATGGATGTCAAAACTGCATTCCTGAATGGATTTCTGGAAGAAGAGTTGTATATGATGCAACCGGAAGGTTTTGTCGATCCAAAGGGAGCTAACAAAGTGTGCAAGCTCCAGCGATCCATTTATGGACTGGTGCAAGCCTCTCGGAGTTGGAATAAACGCTTTGATAGTGTGATCAAAGCATTTGGTTTTATACAGACTTTCGGAGAAGCCTGTATTTACAAGAAAGTGAGTGGGAGCTCTGTAGCATTTGTAATATTATATGTGGATGACATATTACTAATTGGAAATGATATAGAATTTCTGGATAGCATAAAGGGATACTTGAATAAAAGTTTTTCAATGAAAGACCTCGGAGAAGCTGCTTACATATTAGGCATAAAGATCTATAGAGATAGATCAAGACACTTAATTGGACTTTCACAAAGCACATACCTTGACAAGATTTTGAAGAAGTTCAAAATGGATCAAGCAAAGAAAGGGTTCTTGCCTGTGTTACAAGGTGTGAGATTGAGTAAGACTCAAAGCCCGACCACTGCAGAAGATAGAGAGAAAATGAAAGATGTTCCCTATGCTTCAGCCATAGGCTCTATCATGTATGCAATGCTGTGTACCAGACCTGATGTGTGCCTTGCTATCAGTTTAGCAGGGAGGTACCAAAGTAATCCAGGAGTGGATCACTGGACAGCGGTCAAGAACATCCTGAAATACCTGAAAAGGACTAAGGATATGTTTCTCATATATGGAGGTGACAAAGAGCTCACCGTAAGAGGTTACGTTGATGCAAGCTTTGACACTGATCCGGACGATTCTAAATCGCAAACCGGATACGTGTTTACATTAAACGGTGGAGCTGTCAGTTGGTGCAGTTCTAAACAAAGCGTCGTAGCGGGATCTACATGTGAAGCGGAGTACATAGCTGCTTCGGAAGCAGCAAACGAAGGAGTCTGGATGAAGGAGTTCATATCCGATCTAGGTGTCATACCTAGTGCATCGGGTCCAATGAAAATCTTTTGTGACAATACTGGTGCAATTGCCTTGGCAAAGGAATCCATATTTCACAAAAGGACCAAACACATCAAGAGACGCTTCAACTCCATCCGGGATCTAGTCCAGGTGGGAGACATAGAGATTTGGAAGATACATACGGATCTGAATGTTGCAGACCCGTTGACTAAGCCTCTTCCACGAGCAAAACATGATCAGCACCAAGACTCCATGGGTGTTAGGATCATTACAGTGTAATCTAGATTATTGACTCTAGTGCAAGTGGGAGACTGAAGGAAATATGCCCTAGAGGCAATAATAAAGTTATTATTTATTTCCTTATATCATGATAAAGGTTTATTATTCATGCTAGAATTGTATTAACCGGAAACATAATACATGTGTGAATACATAGACAAACAGAGTGTCACTAGTATGCCTCTACTAGACTAGCTCGTTAATCAAAGATGGTTATGTTTCCTAACCATGAACAAAGAGTTGTTATTTGATTAACGAGGTCACATCATTAGTTGAATGATCTGATTGACATGACCCATTATATTAGCTTAACACCTGATCGTTTAGTATGTTGCTATTGCTTTATCCATGACTTATACATGTTCCTATGACTATAAGATTATGCAACTCCCGTTTTCCGGAGGAACACTTTGGGTACTACCAAACGTCACAACATAACTGGGTGATTATAAAGGAGTACTACAGGTGTCTCCAATGGTAGATGTTGGGTTGGCGTATTTCGAGATTAGGATTTGTCACTCCGATCATCGGAGAGGTATCTCTGGGCCCTCTCGGTAATGCACATCACTTAAGCCTTGCAAGCATTGCAACTAATAAGTTAGTTGCGGGATGATGTATTATGGAACGAGTAAAGAGACTTGCCGGTAACGAGATTGAACTAAGTATTGGATACTGACGATCGAATCTCGGGCAAGTAACATACCGATGACAAAGGGAACAACGTATGTTGTTATGCGGTCTGACCGATAAAGATCTTCGTAGAATATGTAGGAGCCAATATGGGCGTCCAGGTCCCGCTATTGGTTATTGACCGGAGATGTGTCTCGGTCATGTCTACATTGTTCTCGAACCGTAGGGTCCGCACGCTTAACGTTACGATGACAGTTATTATGAGTTTATGAATTTTGATGTACCGAAGGTTGTTCGGAGTCCCGGATGTGATCACAGACATGACGAGGAGTCTCGAAATGGTCGAGACGTAAAGATTGATATATTGGAAGCCTATGTTTGGACATCGGAAGTGTTCCGGGTGAAATCGGGATTTTACCAGAATACCGGGAGGGTTACCGGAACCCCCCGGGAGCCAAATGGGCCAACATGGGCCTTGGTGGAAAGGTGAAAGGGCTGCCCTCATGGGCTACGCGCCTCCCCCCTTCCCCTAGTCCTATTAGGACTAGGGAAGGTGGCCGGCCAGCCCCTCTCTCTTTCCCCACTTGGGGAGTCCTATTAGGAATAGGATTGGAGGGGAGTCCTACTCCCAGCGGGAGTAGGACTCCTCCTATGGCTGCCGCACCCCTCCCCCTTTGCCCCTTTATATACGGGGGCAGGGGGCACCTCTAGACACACAATTGATCATTGAGATCTTTCCTTAGCCGTGTGCGGTGCCCCCTGCCACCAAATTCCACCTCGGTCATATTGTCGCAGTGCTTAGGCGAAGCCCTGCGTCAGTAGTACATCAAGATCGTCACCACGCCGTCGTGCTGACGGAACTCTTCCTTGACGCTTTGCTGGATCGGAGCCCGAGGATCATCATCGAGCTGAACGTGTGCTAAGAACTCGGAGGTGCCGGAGTAACGGTGCTTGGATCGGTCGGACCGGGAAGAAGACGTACGACTACTTCCTCTACGTTGTGTCAAACGCTTCCGTTGCGATCTACAAGGGTACGTAGATCATACTCTACCCTCGTTGCTATGCATCACCATGATCTTGCGTGTGCGTAGGAATTTTTTTGAAATTACTACGTTCCCCAACAATTTAAATATCAATTGCAAATTGTTTCATGATCGAATCGTGTCCAAAAATTGTGATGACTTGATTTCCCTTGCACATTTTAATGAACTAAGTTTGCTTTTGGGTTATGAAGAATTGAAATGTCAAACTAAGCATATTCCAGAATATAACCTCAAGAAATTCCTCGATATTGATCTAGAAGAAATTTATATGTATTGTGCGGTGAATTGCATTGAAAATCCTTATATTGCCAATTACATAAAGAAAAGAAAACAAATAGAGGATGAAGAGAATACTAACGAAAGGGAAGAGACTTCCCAATATCCTCCTATTATTTCTTATGATGAATCAGGTAACGAGGAGGAGCCTTCTATTCAACCAATCTCATTAATAAGGAGCTCCAAAAAGAGGATTGAACCCACACAAGATGTGGTGAAGAAGAAGAAAATAAAAAGGAAGAGAGGTAAAAAGGTATCTCTCCCAAATAAAGTTGCTCCTATTGTTGCTATGCCCCATGAAAATGAAGATGATACACTTGATGATGATCTCGTTATGCCTATTGCTTGTTGTGATGATTATGATTGGGAAGATAATGATACTCCTTATGATCTTGAAAATCTTTTTGGCACTTGCTTGGAAGAATATGATAATAATGTTTGCTATACTATTGGTGCTATCCATACTATTAATGATGAGAGTGATTATGCTTATGACACAAAAAGGCCCAAGCTTGGGAAGCTATGTTTGATGAGGATGACATATTTGAGAATATATTTGCTGCAATTAATGTTTTTCCCAAGCTTGGGGATGCTACGTTTAATAATGATGATATTTTTAGCCTTCCATGTTTTGATATGCAAAGTGATTATGATGAGAACAAAGTTGCTACTTATGATGATTATTGTGATAAAACTTATGCTATAAAAAGTAGTGATGATTATATTTATAGAACTTGTCATGATTATGAGTATCCTTTCTCTGAACATTACTCTTTTAATGTGGAAGCAATTTATAGTATTCAAGTCTCTTATGATACTCCCACTATTCCGAATGAGAAGAATTTAGCTTATGTGGAGAGTAATAAAATTTCTATGCTTGTAGATCATGAAAAGAATGCTTTAGGTGCTCGTTATATTGTTGAATTAATTCATGATGCTACTGAAAACTATTATGAGGGAGGAATATATGCTTGTAGGAATAGCAATAATGTCAAGTTTCCTCTCTATGTATTTAAAATCTTGAAGTTATGCTTGTTTTACCTTCCTATGCAAGTTGATTCTTGTTCCCATAAGTTGTTTGCTCACAAACTCCCTATGCATAGGAAGTGGGTTAGACTTAAATGTGCTAGTCATATTCTTCATGATGCTCTCTTTATGTTTCAATTCTTATCTTTTATGTGAGCATCATTGAAATCATCATGCCTAGCTAGGGGCGTTAAACGATAGCGCTTGTTGGGAGGCAACCCGATTTTATTTTAGTTTCTTTCTTTTTTGGTTCTGTTTAGGAATAGAAAATCCATCTAGCCTGTTTAGATGTGGTTTTATGTTTTAATTAGTGTTTTTGCCAAGTAGAACCTTTGGAAAGACTTGGGTGAAGTCTTTATGATCATGCTGTAAAAAACAGAAACTTTAGCGCTCACGAGATTAGCTAGAACTTTTTACTGCAGAGTGCTATTTAGTTTATTATTTTTGAAGATGATTACTAGACAAATTCCTCAGGTCCAACAATTTATTTTAGAATTTTTGGAGTTCTAGAAGTTTGCGTTAGTTACAGATTACTACAGACTGTTCTGTTTTTGACAGATTCTGTTTTCATTGTGTTGTTTGCGTATTTTGATGAATCTATGGCTAGTAAAATAGTTTATAAACCATAGAGAAGTTGGAATACAGTAGGTTTAACACCAATATAAATAAAGAATGATTTCATTACATTACCTTGAAGTGGTGTTTTGTTTTCTTTCGCTAACGGAGCTCACGAGTTTTCTGTTACGTTTTCTGTTGTGAAGTTTTCAAGTTTTGGGTAAGGCTTCGATGGAGTATGGAATAAGGAGTGGCAAGAGCCTAAGCTTGGGGATGCCCAAGGCACCCCAAGGTAATATTCAAGGACAACCAAGAGCCTAAGCTTGGGGATGCCCCGGATGGCATCCCCTCTTTCGTCTTCGTTCATCGGTAACTTTACTTGGAGCTATATTTTTATTCACCACATGATATGTGTTTTGCTTGGAGCGTCATTTTATTTTCTTTAGATTTGCTTGCTGTTTGAATAAAATACCAAGATATGAAATTTTTAAATGAGGGAGAGTCTTCACATAGTTGCATAATAATTATTTAGCTACTCATTGATCTTCACTTATATCTTGTTGGAGTAGTTTGTCATTTGCTCTAGTGCTTCACTTATATCTTTTAGAGCACAATGGTGGTTTTATTTTGAAGAAATAGATGAACTCTCATGCTTCACTTATATTATTTTGAGAGTCGTTAATAGCATGGTAATTTGCTTAATGTTAATATACTTAGTGTTCAAGATATGTGAAACTTTCTTTTGAGTGAATTGAATACTAAGATAAATTTAATGCTTGATAATTGTTTTGAGATATGGAGGTAATAATATCAAAGTCGTGCTAGTTGATAATTGTGAACTTGAGAAATACTTGTGTTGAAGTTTGCATGTCCCGTAGCATGCACGTATGGGTAAAGTTGTGTAACAAATTTGAAACATGAAGTGTACCTGGCTTGTGCATCCTTATGAGCGGCTGTCGGGGACGAGCGATGGTCTTTTCCTACCAATCTATCCCCCTAGGAGCATGCGTAGTAGTACTTTGCTTCGAGGGCTAATAAACTTTTGCAATAAGTATATGAGTTCTTTATGACTAATGTGAGTCCATGGATTATACGCACTTTTACCTTTCCGCATTTGCTAGCCTCTTCGGTACCGTGCATTGCCCTTTCTAACCTTGAGAGTTGGTGCAAACTTCGTCGGTGCATCCAAACCCACACATAAACCTCCTTATATCTTCCTCAAAACAGCCACCATACCTACCTATTATGGCATTTCCATAGCCATTCCGAGATATATTGCCATGCAACTTTCCACCGTTCCGTTTATCATGACATACTTTACTTTTGTCATATTGCCATTGCATGATCATGTAGTTGACATCGTATTTGTGGCAAAGCCACCACGCATTATTTTTCATACATGTCACTCTTGATTCATTGCACCATCCCTGTACACCGCCGGAGGCATTCATATAGAGTCATATTTTGTTCTAAGTTTTGAGTTGTAATTGTTGAGTTGTAAGAAAAATAAAAGTGTGATGATCATCATTATTAGAGCATTGTCCCAAGTGAGGAAAGGATGATAAAGACTATGATTCCCCCATAAGTCGGGATGAGACTCCGGACGAAAAAAATAAAAAAAATAAAAAAAGAGAAAGGCAAAAAAAGAGAGAAAAAGAGAGAAGGGACAATGCTACTATCCTTTTACCACACTTGTGCTTCAAAGTAGCACCTTGTTCTTCATGTAGTGAGTCTCATATATTGTGCTTCAAAGTAGCACTAAGATCTTCATGATAGAGAGTCTCTCATTTTGTCACTTTCATATACTAGTGGGAATTTTTCATTATAGAACTTGGCTTGTATATTCCTACTATGGGCTTCCTCAAATGCCCTAGGTCTTCATGAGCAAGCAAGTTGGATGCACACCCACTAGTTTTCTTTTGTAGAGCTTTCATATACTTATAGCTCTAGTGCATCCGTTGCATGGCAATCCCTACTCCTCGCATTGACATCAATTGATGGGCATCTCCATAGCCCGTTGATTAGCCTCGTCAATGTGAGACTTTCTCCTTTTTTTGTCTCCTCCACACAATCCCCATCATCATATTCTATTCCACCCATAGTGCTATATCCATGGCTTGCGCTCATGTATTGCGTGAGGGTTGAAAAAGCTGAAGCGCGTCAAAAAGTATGAAACAATTGCTTGGCTTGTCATCGGGGGTATAGAAGTTGGGAACATCTTTGTGTGAAGAAAATGAAGCATAGCTTAACCATATGATTTTGTAGGGATGAACTTTATTTGGCCATGCTATTTTGAGATGACATAATTGCTTAGTTAGCATGCTTGAAGTATTATTATTTTTGTGTCAATATGAACTTTTGTCTTAAATCTTTCGGATCTGAATATTCATATCACAAGTAAGAAGAATTACATTGAAATTATGCCAAAGTATCACTCCGCATAAAAAATTATTCTTTTTATCATTTACCTACTCGAGGACGACTAGGAATTAAGCTTGGGGATGCTTGATACGTCTCCAACGTATCTATAATTTTTGATTGCTCCATGCTACTTTATCTACTGTTTTAGGCTATATTGGGCTTTATTATCCACTTTTATATTATTTTTGGGACTAACCTATTAACCGGAGGCCCAGCCCAGATTTGCTGTTTTATGCCTATTTCAGTACTTTGAGGAAAAGGAATATCAGACGGAGTCAAAACGGAACGAAATCAACTGGAGAAGTTATTTTGGAAGGAAACCCACCTGATGGACTTGGACCCCACGTCAGAAGAGCCACGAGGCGGTCACGAGGGTGGAGGGCGCGCCCTCCCCCGGGCGTGCCCCCTGCCTCGTGGGGCCCCCGTAGATCCACCGACGTTCCCCCTTCACCCATATATACCGTCGTACCCTAAAACTTCCAGAACAGAAGATAGATCGGGAGTTCCGCCGCCGCAAGCCTCCTGAACCACCAAAAACCAATTGGGACCCCTTTCCGGTACCCTGCCGGAGGGGGATCCATCTCCGGTGGCCATCTTCATCATCCCGGCGCTCTCCATGATGAGGAGGGAGTAGTTCACCCTCGGGGCTGAGGGTATGTACCAGTAGCTATGTGTTTGATCTCTCTCTCTCTCTCTCTCTCGTGTTCTCTCTCGTGTTCCTCTATGGCACGATCTTGATGTATCCAGAGCTTTGCTATTGTAGTTGGATCTTATGATGTTTCTCCCCCTCTACTCCTTTGTGATGAATTGAGTTTCCCCTTTTGAAGTAATCTTATCGGATTGAGTCTTTATGAGAACACTTGATGTATGTCTTGGTGATCAACTTGCGGGTTTTGTGACATTGGGAACCTATGCATAGGGGTTGGCACACGTTCTTGATTCTCCGGTAGAAACTTTGGGGCGCTCTTTCAAGTACTTTTATGTTGGTTGGATAAATCTGAGTTTGTGTGATGCATATCGTATAATCATGCCCACGGATACTTGAGGTGACAATGGAGTATCTAGGTGACATTAGGGTTTTGGTTGATTTGTATCCTAAGGTGTTATTCTAGTAAAAACTCCAGGGTTGTTTGTGACACTTATAGGAATAGCCCAACGGATTGATTTGAAAGAGTAACTTTGTGGTGGTTTCGTACCCGACCATAATCTCTACATTTGTTCTCCGCTATTAGTGGCTTTGGAGTGACTCTTTGTTGCATGTTGAGGGCTTGTCATATGTTCTATCTATGTTATTATTGTTGAGAGAACTTGCACTAGCGAAAGTATGAACCCTAGGCCTTGTTTCCTATCATTGCAATACCGTTTACGCTCACTTTTACCACTTGTTACCTTGACTTTTTTATATTCTAAGTTTACAAAAACCTATATCTTCTATCCATATTGCACCTGTATCACCATCTCTTCGCCGAACTAGTGCACCTATACAATTTACCATTGTATTGGGTGTGTTGGGGACACAAGAGACTCTTTGTTATTTGGTTGCAGGGTTGCTTGAGAGAGACCATCTTCATCCTCACGCCTCCTACGGATTGATAAACCTTAGGTCATCCACTTGAGGGAAATTTTCTACTGTCCTACAAACCTGTGCACTTGCAGGCCCAACAACGTCTACAAGAAGAAGGTTGTGTAGTAGACATCATTGGTTGACTGAACTCTGGCGATTGATTCTTTTGCAGCTCCTCCCAATGTCATTGATCTTCCAGATGACGACGAGGATGTGCCGCTAAGGCCCATAGGAAGGAGAAGCAGGAAGACATCAACTGGCAAGGTGCCTTAGTCGACGCTAGTGATGGAACCGGCGATCCAGAAGACCGGCGATGCCAACCGGGCTTTTGTGACTTTTGCCGTACCATTGTCGAGTGCCCAGCCTTCAGCGTTGACTGTGCAAATCCCAGCCGATCCACCGTCTTCACTCTTCACTGCGCATCAGTCCTAGAGGACCAAGTGGGTGCTGCCAAGGAAGCTATACGCCAGGCGGGCATCATGATGGAGCAGATGAAGGTGGTTCGGGAGGCCAGTCAAGCTTCTTATGACGCCAGCTCAGCTCTCTAGAGCAACGTCCAGGTTGGTTGATTACCGACTGATCCTTTAGCTTGTCGCTTGTTCTGTTAGGATATGCTACGTGAAAACTTTCCTTGTGCATCTTTTCGTCAGTCTGCATTTTGCATTTGTACACCCACTGGGTGTTTAACTTACTGCTGAATAGTTTTGCTTCTTGGGTCGACTAGGTTGTGTCAATTGAGTCTTTGAACCAGTGGGGACACGCTGAGTGCACCCACTGGGTGTAGTCCCCAAGACCATAGTTGACTGCGGGCAATTGGCTATGGTCTGAGAATCACCAACTTTCTCACTCGGCCTGGACGGACCATGTCGAGTGGAACCTGAACCAGTGGGGGCACGCTGAGTGCACCCACTGGGTGTAGTCCCGGAGACCGTAGTCAACTTCGGGAAGTCGACTGTGGTCTGAGAACAACTCTCCTCTTCTTTTTTTCCTGACTGGATGGACCAAGTCAACGAAAACGTCGAACCAGTGGGGGCACGCTGAGTGCACCCACTGGGTGTAGTCCCCGAGACTGCTGTTGAATGTTTGTTTCGGCAGTAGTCTTAGAACTCTTTGAACTTGTTATTTTATTGCTCAGAAGCAGCCAATTTCCGTGTCTGTCGACTGACTATCTCCTAACTACGGAAATCTTGTGAACTTGGAGCTCGATTTGCTGACTTGGAACAGAAGCAGATTCAACTCAATCTTGATCTGGAGCTGGCCAAGACAAACTTGCAGAAGGCCAAGGTCTAAGCCGTTGGTATGAACACTTGTCGACTAATTCGTTCTTGACCCGAGTGTTATATCCTTCTTTTGAACCGAGCGTTATTTTCTTTAGAAACCATGAACAAGTCTCCAGTGCAGAAGGATCTGGACCTTGCGGCTACGCAGAAAGCAGCAAAAGAGAAAACTACACTCGCCGACCAGAAGCTGGCTTCAGTCGGTAAACTGGAAGAAGAGAACATCAAGCTGAAGGCTGCCCTTGATGAAGCCAACAAGGAAGCAACTCGTCTGAAGAAGGACAAGAGGGCCCTGACCGACAAAGTAGAAAACATCGCCCACAAGAGAGATGAGCTGGAGAATTATCTGGGAGGACTTGCCAAGAAGTTATTCGTTATGCTTCAAGGTGCTTTCCTTTGTCCGACTGACTTGTTGTTGTCGACTCGATATATAACTATTGACTCATCGCTGTATTGCGTGTGCAGAATTTTGCCAGAACTTCGAGGAAGAGAATGGGCGAATTGAGACAAGCTTGGACCCCATCCTCTCTCCTGTTAAGGATGAAGCTGCCATGAACGTGCTCCGACTAGAATCTCGTGTTGCTGGTGTTGTCGACTACCTTGCTCGGCTGAAAGTTGCGGTGTCGCGAATCGACACAGCGCTCTGGCCAGGGGCGACACTCCAAAATGACCTCGAGCCTCTGATGACTCGACTCAATGAGGTCCCTGGTCGAGTGCGGGAATGGAAGAAGTCTTCTGCTCGATGCGGTGCTGACGTGGCTTTGGCTCTGGTTCGTGTCCACTGCAAGGAAGCCCGAGAACAGAAGCTGGCGGCGATCAAGGTTCCCAATACCAAAAGGCATGGCTTCCAATCTTTCATGGAAACCTTCATTGCTGCTGCCACTCGGATTGCTGATGGAATTGACCTGGATGAGTTCGTCGAACCTGCTAGCCCTCCTCCTGCGGAGTGAACAAACTTTATGCCTCGCCTTAAATTTGCCTCGGAATGCCGAGTGATTTTGTAACCATTAAATGTTGGGGAACGTAGTAATTTCAAAAAATTTCCTACGCACACACAAGATCATGGTGATGCATAGCAACGAGAGGGGAGAGTGTTGTCTACGTACCCTCGTAGACCGAAGCGGAAGCGTTGACACAACGTAGAGGAAGTAGTCGTACATCCTCCTCGCGATCCGACCGATCCAAGCACCGTTACTCCGGCGCCTCCGAGTTCTTGACACACGTACAGCTCGATGACGTCCCCGGGTCTCGATCCAGCAAAACCTCCGGGGATGAGTTCTGTCAGCACGACGGCGTGGTGACGATCTTGATGAACTACCGACGCAGGGCTTCGCCTAAACACTGCGACAATATGACCGAGGTGGAATATGGTGGAGGGGGGCACCGCACACGGCTAAGGAACGATCTCAAGGATCAACTTGTGTGTTCTAGGGTGCCCCCTGCCCCCGTATATAAAGGAGCAAGGGGGGACGGCCGGCCGGCCTAGAGGCGCGCCAAGGGAGGGGGGAGTCCTCCTCCTAGTAGGAGTAGGACTCCCCTTTCCTAGTCCAACTAGGAGGGAGGAAGGGGGAAGGAAAGAGAGGGAGAGGGAGAGGGAGAGGGAAAGGGGGGCCGCGCCCCCCTCCTTGTCCAATTCGGACTGCCCATGGGGGGGCGCGCGCCACCTCCTGGCGCGGCCCTCTCTCTCCTCTCGCGGCCCAATAAGGCCCACACTTCCCCGGGGGGTTCCGGTAACCCCTCCGGCACTCCGGTATTATCCGAAACCACTCGGAACCATTCCTATGTCCGAACATAGCCGTCCAATATATCAATCTTTACGTCTCGACCATTCCGAGACTCCTCGTCATGTCCGTAATCACATCCGGGACTCCGAACTCCTTAGGTACATCAAAATGCATAAACTCATAATAACTGTCATCGTAACCTTAAGCGTGTGGACCCTACGGTTCGAGAACAATGTAGACATGACCGAGACACCTCTCCGGTCAATAACCAATAGCGGGACCTGGATGCCCATATTGGCTCCTACATATTCTACGAAGATCTTTATCGGTCAGACCGCATAACAACATATGTTGTTCCCTTTGTCATCGGTATGTTACTTGCCCGAGATTCGATCGTCGGTATCCAATACCTAGTTCAATCTCGTTACCGGCAAGTCTCTTTACTCATTCCGTAATACATCATCTCGCAACTAACTCATTGGTTGCATTCCTTCCAAGGCTTATGTGATGTGCATTACTGAGAAGGCCCTGAGATACCTCTCCGACATTCGGAGTGACAAATCCTAATCTCGAAATACGCCAACCCAACAAATACTTTCGGAGACACCTGTAGAGCACCTTTATAATCACCCAGTTACGTTGTGACGTTTGGTAGCACACAAAGTGTTCCTACGGTAAACGGGAGTTGCATAATCTCATAGTCAAAGGAACATGTATAAGTCATGGATAAAAGCAATAGCAACATACTAAACGATCGGGTGCTAAGCTAATGGAATGGGTCATGTCAATCAGATCATTCAACTAATGATGTGACCTTGTTAATCAAATGACAACTCCTTTGTGCATGGTTAGGAAACTTAACCATCTTTGATTAACAAGCTAGTCAAGTAGAGGCATACTAGTGACACTCTGTTTGTCTATGTATCCACACATGTATTATGTTTCCAGTTAATACAATTCTAGCATGAATAATAAACATTTATCATGATATGTAAGGAAATAAATAATAACTTTATTATTGCCTCTAGGGCATATTTCCTTCAGTCTCCCACTTGCACTAGAGTCAATAATCTAGGTCACATCACCATGTGATTAACTCACATCACCATGTGATTAACATCGATAGTTCACATCATCATGTGATTAACACCCATAGTTCACATCGCCATGTGACCAACACCCAAAGGGTTTACTAGATTCAGTAATCTAGTTCACATCGCTATGTGATTAACACCCAAAGAGTACTAAGGTGTGATCATGTTTTGCTTGTGAGAGAAGTTTAGTCAACGGGTCTGCCACATTCAGATCCGTTATGTATTTTGCAATTTTCTTATGTCTACAATGCTCTGCACGGAGCTACTCTAGCTAATTGCTCCCACTTTCAATATGTATCTAGATCGAGACTTAGAGTCATCCAGATCGGTGTCAAAACTTGCATCGACGTAACCCTTTACGATGAACCTTTTGTCACTTCCATAATCGAGAAACATATCCTTATTCCACTAAGGATAATTTTGACCGCTGTCCAGTGATCTACTCCTAGATCACTATTGTACTCCCTTGCCAAACTCAGTGTAGGGTATACAATAGATCTGGTACATAGCATAGCATACTTTATAGAACCTATGGCCAAGGCATAGGGAATGACTTTCATTCTCTTTCTATCTTATGCCGTGGTCGAGTTTTGAGTCTTACTCAATTTCACACCTTGTAACACAGGCAAGAACTCTTTCTTTGACTGTTCCATTTTGAACTACTTCAAAATCTTGTCAAGGTATGTACTCATTGAAAAAACTTATCAAGCGTCTTGATCTATCTCTATAGATCTTGATGCTCAATATGTAAGCAGCTTCATCGAGGTCTTTCTTTGAAAAACTCCTTTCAAACACTCCTTTATGCTTTGCAGAATAATTCTACATTATTTCCGATCAACAATATGTCATTTACATATACTTATCAGAAATGCTGTAGTGCTCCCACTCACTTTCTTGTAAATACAGGCTTCACCGCAAGTCTGTATAAAACTATATGCTTTGATCAACTTATCAAAGCGTATATTCCAACTCCGAGATGCTTGCACCAGTCCATAGATGAATCGCTGGAGCTTGCATATTTTGTTAACACCTTTAGGATCGACAAAACCTTCTAGTTGCATCATATACAACTCTTCTTTAATAAATCCATTAAGGAATGCAGTTTTGTTTATCCATTTGCCGGATTTCATAAAATGCGGCAATTGCTAACATGATTCGGACAGACTTAAGCATAGATACGAGTGAGAAACTCTCATCATAGTCAACACTTTGAACTTGTCGAAAACCTTTTGCGACAATTCTAGCTTTGTAGATAGTAACACTACTATCAGCGTCCGTCTTCCTCTTGAAGATCCATTTATTCTTAATTGCTTGCCGATCATCGGGCAAGTCAACCAAAGTCCAAACTTTGTTCTCATACATGGATCATATCTCAGATTTCATGGCCTCAAGCCATTTCGCGGAATCTGGGCTCATCATCGCTTCCTCATAGTTCGCAAGTTCGTCATGGTCTGGTAACATGACTTCCAGAACAGGATTACCGTACCACTCTGGTGCGGATCTCACTCTGGTTTACCTACGAGACGGTAGTTACTTGATCTGAAGTTACATGATCATCATCATTAGCTTCCTCACTAATTGGTGTAGCAGTCACAAGAACAGATTTCTGTGATGAACTACTTTCCAATAAGGGAGAAGGTACAATTACCTTATCAAGTTTTCTACTTTCCTCCCACTCACTTCTTTCGAGAGAAACTTCTTTTCTAGAAAGTATCCATTCTCAGCAACGAATGTCTTGCCTTCGGATCTATGATAGAAGGTGTACCCAACTGTCTCCTTTGGGTATCCTATGAAGATACATTTCTCCGATTTGGGTTTGAGCTTATCAGGATGAAAATTTTTCATATAAGCATCACAACCCCAAACTTTAAGACACGACAACTTTGGTTTCTTGCCAAACCACAGTTCAGATTGTGTCGTCTCAACGGACTTAGATGGTGCCCCTTTTATAACGTGAATGCAGCTGTCTTTAATGCATAATCCCAAAACTATAGTGGTAAATCGGTAAGAAACATCATAGGTTGTACTATATCCAATAAAGTACGGTTATGACGTTCGGACACACCATTATGCTGTGGTGTTCCAGGTGGCATGAGTTTGTGAAACTATTCCACATTGTTTTAATTGAAGACCAAACTCGTAACTCAAATGTTTTACCTCTGCGATCATATCGTAGAAACTTTTATTTTCTTGTTACGATGATTCTCTACTTCATTCTAAAATTCTTTGAACTTTTCAAACGTTTCAGACTTATGTTTCATCAAGTAGATATACCCATATCTGCTCAAATCATCTGTGAAGGTTAGAAAATAATGATACTTGTTGTGAGCCTTAATATTCATCGGACCACATACATCAGTATGTATGATTTCCAACAAATCTGTTACTTGCTCCATTCTTCCGGAGAATGGCGTTTTAGTCATCTTGCCCAAGAGGCATGGTTCGCAAGCATCAAGTGATTCATAATCAAGTGATTCCAAAATCCCATCAGCATGGAGTTTCTTCATGCGCTTTACACCAATATGACCTAAACGGCAGTGCCACAAATAATTTGCACTATCATTATTAACTTTGCATCTTTTGGCTTCAATATTATGAATATGTGTATCACTACGATCGAGATCCAACGAACTATTTTCATTGGGTGTATGACCATCGAAGGTTCTATTCATGTAAGCAGAACAACAATTATTCTTTGACTTTAATGAATAACCGTATTGCAATAAACATGATCAAATCATATTTATGCTCAACGCAAACACCAAATAACACTTATTTAAGTTCAACACTAATCCCGAAAGTATAGTGAGTGTGCGATGATGATCATATCAATCTTGGAACTTCACACATCGTCACTTTATCCTTAACTAATCTCTGTTTATTCTGCAACTCCCGTTTTGAGTTACTAATCTTAGCAACTGAACTAGTATCAAATACTGAGGGGTTGCTATAAACAGTAGTAAAGTACACATCAATAACATGTATATCAAATATACCTTTGTTCACTTTGCCATCCTTCTTATCCGCCAAATACTTGGGGTGGTTCTGCTTCTAGTGACCAGTCCCTTTGCAGTATAAGAACTTAGTCTCAGGCTTAGGTCCAGACTTGGGCTTCTTCACTTGAGCAGCAACTTGCTTGCCATTCTTCTTGAAGTTCCCTTCTATCCCTTTGCCCTTTTCTTGAAACTAGTGGTCTTGTTAACCATCAACACTTGATGTTTTTCTTGATTTCTACCTTTGTCGATTTTAGCATCACGAAGAGCTTGGGAATTTGTTTCTGTTATCCCTTGCATATTATAGTTCATCACAAAGTTCTACTAACTTGGTGATGGTGACTAGAGAATTCTGTCAATCACTATCTTATCTGGAAGATTAACTCCCACTTGATTCAAGCGATTGTAGTACCCAGACAATCTGAGCACATGCTCTCTAGTTGAGCGATTCTCCTCCATCTTTTAGCTATAGAACTTGTTGGAGACTTCATATGTCTCAACTCGGGTATTTGCTAGAAATATTAACTTCAACTCCTGGAACATCTCATATGGTCCATGGCGTTCAAAACGTCTTTGAAGTCCCGATTCTAAGCCGTTAAGCATGGTGCACTAAACTATCAAGTAGTCATCATATTGAGCTAGCCAAACGTTCATAATGTCTGCATCTGCTCCTGCAATAGGTCTGTCACCTAGCGGTGCATCAAGGACATAATTCTTCTGTGCAGCAATGAGGATAACCTCAGATCACGGATCCAATCCGCATCATTGCTACTAACATCTTTCGACACAATTTTCTCTAGGAACATATCAAAATAAACACAGGGAAGCAACAACGTGAGCTATTGATCTACAACATAGATATGCTAATACTACCAGGACTAAGTTCATGATAAATTAAAGTTCAATTAATCATATTACTTAAGAACTCCCACTTAGATAGACATCCCTCTAATCCTCTAAGTGATCACGTGATCCAAATTCAACTAAACCATAACCGATCATCACGTGAAATGGATTAGTTTTCAATGGTGAACATCTTATGTTGATCATATCTACTATATGATTCACGCTCGACCTTTCGGTCTCCGTGTTCCGAGGCCATATCTGCATATGCTAGGCTCGTCAAGTATAACCCGAGTATTCTGCGTGTGCAAAACTGGCTTGCACCCGTTGTAGATGGACGTCGAGCTTATCACACCCGATCATCACGTGGTGTCTGGGCACGACGAACTTTGGCAACGATGCATACTCAGGGAGAACACTTCTTGATAATTTAGTGAGAGATCATCTTAAAATGCTACCGTCAATCAAAGGAAGATAAGATGCATAAAAGATAAACATCACATGCAATCAAAATATGTGACATGATATGGCCATGATCATCTTGCGCCTTTGATCTCCATCTTCAAAGCATCGTTATGATTTCCATCGTGACCGGCATGACACCACGATCTCCATCATCTTGATCTATATCAATGTGTTGTTTCATGGTCGTCTCGCCAACAATTGCTTTTGCAACTATTGCTATCGCATAGCGATAAAGTAAAGCAATTATTTGGCGCTTGCATCTTATGCAGTAGAGAGACAATCATAAGGCTTTTGCCAGTTGCCGATAACTTCAATAAAACATGATCATCTCATACAACAACTTATATCCCATCATGTCTTGACCATATCACATCACAACATGCCCTGCAAAAACAAGTTAGACGTCCTCTACTTTGTTGTTGCATGTTTTACGTGGCTGCTACGGGCTTAAGCAAGAACCAATCTCACCTACGCATCAAAACCACAATGATAGTTTGTCAAATAGACTCCGTATTAACCTTCTCAAGGACCGGGCGTAGCCATACTCGGTTCAACTAAAGTTGGAGAAACTGACACCCGCCAGCCACCTGTGTGCAAAGCACGGCGGTAGAACTAGTCTCGCGTAAGCGTACGCGTAATGTCGGTCCGGGCCGCTTCATCCAACAATACCGCCGAACCAAAGTATGACATGCTGGTAGGCAGTATGACTTGTATCGTCCACAACTCACTTGTGTTCTACTCGTGCAAAACATCAAACCATAAAAACCTTGGCTCGGATGCCACTATTGGGGAACGTAGTAATTTCAAAAAATTTCCTACGCACACGCAAGATCATGGTGATGCATAGCAACGAGAGGGGAGAGTGTTGTCTACGTACCCTCGTAGACCGAAGCGGAAGCGTTGACACAACGTAGAGGAAGTAGTCGTACGTCCTCCTCGCGATCCGACCGATCCAAGCGCCGTTACTCCGGCGCCTCCGAGTTCTTGACACACGTACAGCTCGATGACGTCCCCGGGTCTCGATCCAGCAAAACCTCCGGGGATGAGTTCCGTCAGCACGACGGCGTGGTGACGATCTTGATGAACTACCGATGCAGGGCTTTGCCTAAACACTGCGACAATATGACCGAGGTGGAATATGGTGGAGGGGGGCACCGCACACGGCTAAGGAACGATCTCAAGGATCAACTTGTGTGTTCTAGGGTGCCCCCCTGCCCCCGTATATAAAGGAGCAAGGGGGGAGGGCCGGCCGGCCTAGAGGCGCGCCAAGGGAGGGGGGAGTCCTCCTCCTAGTAGGAGTAGGACTCCCCTTTCCTAGTCCAACTAGGAGGGAGGAAGGGGGAAGGAAAGAGAGGGAGAGGGAGAGGGAAAGGGGGGCCGCGCCCCCCCTCCTTGTCCAATTCGGACTGCCCAAGGGGGGGGGCGCGCCACCTCCTGGCGCGGCCCTCTCTCTCCCCTCGCGGCCCAATAAGGCCCACACTTCCCCGGGGGGTTCCGGTAACCCCTCCAGCACTCCGGTATTATCCGAAACCACTCGGAACCATTCTGATGTCCGAACATAGCCGTCCAATATATCAATCTTTACGTCTCGACCATTGCGATACTCCTCGTCATGTCCGTGATCACATCCGGGACTCCGAACTCCTTCGGTACATCAAAATGCATAAACTCATAATAACTGTCATCGTAACCTTAAGAGTGCGGACCCTACGGTTCGAGAACAATGTAGACATGACCGAGACACCTCTCCGGTCAATAACCAATAGCGGGACCTGGATGCCCATAATGGCTCCTACATATTCTCCGAAGATCTTTATCGGTCAGACCGCATAACAACATACGTTGTTCCCTTTGTCATCGGTATGTTACTTGCCCGATATTCGATCGTCGGTATCCAATACCTAGTTCAATCTCGTTACCGGCAAGTCTCTTTACTCGTTCCGTAATACATCATCTCGCAACTAACTCATTGGTTGCATTGCTTGCAAGGCTTATGTGATGTGCATTACCGAGAAGGCCCTGAGATACCTCTTCGACATTCGGAGTGACAAATCCTAATCTCGAAATACGCCAACCCAACAAATACTTTCGGAGACATCTGTAGAGCACCTTTATAATCACCCAGTTACATTGTGACGTTTGGTAGCACACAAAGTGTTCCTACGGTAAACGGGAGTTGCATAATCTCATAGTCAAAGGAACATGTATAAGTCATGGATAAAAGCAATAGCAACATACTAAACGATCGGGTGCTAAGCTAATGGAATGGGTCATGTCAATCAGATCATTCAACTAATGATGTGACCTTGTTAATCAAATGACAACTCCTTTGTCCATGGTTAGGAAACTTAACCATCTTTGATTAACAAGCTAGTCAAGTAGAGGCATACTAGTGACACTCTGTTTGTCTATGTATCCACACATGTATTATGTTTCCAGTTAATACAATTCTAGCATGAATAATAAACATTTATCATGATATGTAAGGAAATAAATAATAACTTTATTATTGCCTCTAGGGCATATTTCCTTCATTAAACTCCTTCGGGCCTGATGTCCGAGTACTTTAATCCGCGGTCTTGAGCCTTAGGATTTATCTGAACTTGGTTTATATCTGAATATGCCTGTGTTTGCCTTCGAGTGGAGCTTGTTTTTGTGATGCAGCTCCGAATAGTCTTTGTATTGGCAGCTCGGGATAGTCTTTGTATTTGTGATGCAGCTCCGAGGAGACGGTAGCAGTCGACCTGCACCTCGTCGTCCTTGCGGATCAGGACGGAGAGCACATTGTATTTATGGCGCAGCTCTGAGGAGAAGGTCGCAGTCGACCTGTACCTCGTCGTCCTTGCGGATTGGGATGGAGCATTGTGGCACCCCGACTTAGAGCGACCGGTTTACCATGCATAGCCAGCCCAGGGACCATGTCTTCTGGCAACAGACGACATCTTGGTACAAAAAACAACCGCTTTATTGATGCTAGCGGAACAGAGTTTATATTACAACAGTTGTCGAGGCCAAGCGGCACACCCGGTGCGGCTGAACAATATGTACATTATTTAGTGACATAAAGGGGCCTCGATCAGAACAACTATGCGACAGCGGAATAACGTCGTAGCGGAAGCTCCATATCACAGAGACACCAATGTGGACACGATCTAGACTAGAGCAGCGCTCCTCTCCTACGAGACTTTCCTGAAATCTGGCATGACACGCCAGGTCAGTACATTGAACATACTTGCAATCTCACAACAGGCATAATCATAATGGCAAACAATATCATGATACTTAACAAATTATTAACAATGCAACACTATATGTCCAACTTGTTGTGATCATGCTCGAACGTCCCTCGGGACAAGTTACCAACCGTGACCGTTCTCGGATCACAAAGAAACCACCAACATGGTCTTACAAGAGTAACTCGTGATCCTTACGGCGATCACAACCACGACCAATATCTGGTCCCGAATACTTCGATGGCCTTTCTGCCATCCTCAACAATGCAAAGTTCATAGCTTAGTGTGCAAATTATTAAACGTTGACTCATGGTGGGACCTACTACGAGGTGTCCGTGATCGTGGACTCGGCTATCGATAGATTATACACTCTGCAGAGGTAGCACACTGTACCCACACCTCGGAACCCATGGCCTCGCACTCCCATTCGTGTGGACCAACGGCATTCCGACAAAACCCTTCCATTGCCATGACACTCTCCCGGCCACTCCGACCCAATCCCCCAACGGGCTAGTCCTGGGTGGCCCCGTGTCTACCAAAGACACAACGACCACCGTCATGGCCAAAACGATCCCACTCGGGGACCCGGTACCATAATCTCAACAACGGGCACACAAGGTTATGCCTGCTTACCGGGCAAGGGTAAGCACGACGTAACCTTCCCTAGTTGGAGGCACCGACGAGAGGCAATGTCAATGGATCGAATCAAGGCCTTCCCACAAAGGCAAATGTGGTTGCACTGGGAAAAACTCGATTCAGCGGCACCATGACCCAGTCAACGGTATATTCAAGTTGAGTTATATTCAGGTTCAACTTAAAATGAAAATGACCGGTGTCATAGCATGCCATGAAATGCAAAACTACACATGCATCACTTAATAACGAAAATGACCGATGTCATCCATATTCACACTAAGCATAAACATCAACAACTCATATTATTTTGCTGATCAAGATAACTTACATATTAACCAAAATATTTTGCACCAAGTTTTATTATTTTCTCATGCAAGAACGTAACTCCGATTAATTTCTCATATGAATAACAAAGATTTTACCACATGCAAATCCTAATTTGCTTACCAACCAAGTGAGGTTCAAACATTCTGTAAGTCAAGTAAAATGACTAAACAAGTACTTTACAGAATATTTTCTAGAAAATTTCATCATTTTATTTATGCAAGAACATAACTTTAAATAATTAATAACATGCATAACAAAAATTATTTCTATCATCACCACAAATAGATCTTAACTTTGCTATACCAACTAAGCTAGTTTCAACATTCTGTAAATCAAGCATAATAACTAACAAACATTTAACAGAATATAAATAACACAGTAGTTATTTAAATGCATGGATTAATCATTTCATTCAAGTAAGAAAATCACAAATATTGAAATGACACCATGAAAATGTTGCTATGGCTTGCCTTAGTGCAGATGAGGTTCACAAGCCTTCTGGTGATCCTCAAGACAAGCCTCACCCTCTGAAAATAGTTTTAAACACAAAAAAGAAAATATCAAGAACACTTCTGAAAATCAACAGAAATTCTAAACAACTCATAAAAATTTCATCTTAGGTGAGCTGCTAGATTTCTTTGCAAAGAACAAGATGCAAAAAGAATCAATTCATTTGGACTTATGGTTGAGGAGTTATAACTGTTTGAAGTGTTCTATAAATTCAAATGAATTTGAATAAAATAAACAGGCTGGGGGGGGTGATGTCGAAGGCGTAAAGGCCCAGGGGCTCCACCACTCATACCACTTCGCGCGCGTATAGAGTGGCTGACTAGCGGGCCCCGCTAGTCAGGTGGGAAGGAGGGGGAGAAGGAAACAGAGGGAGTCGCAGCTCCGCCGGAGCTCTCGCCGGCGACGAGGACTCCTTGGCCAAAACGAGAGGGAGGGATGGCAAGAGGGGGTTGAGGCGCACCTGCCCGTATCCGTAGCGTAGCTAGGGGTGGTCGGACAGCGTTGGAATCAACCTTGCAAGCGGAGGCAGAACACGGTGGTCGCCGGAGATGAAGAATACGGCGAGCAGAGGCAACTCCAGGGGCTCCAGAGGGGCGGAACGGCTTCACCGAGAGGGGCGGAGGCCCTGGAAGGATCGCCCAGGCCTGGGAGGGGCTGGAGCTACCGCGGCGACCAGAGGGGATCGCCGGTGAGCTCGAGCTCAGGGACGGCGGCCCGAGGCCTGCCCGGCCGGGCTACGGCTTCCTACGTGCTTGTGGGGTGTGTGGGAGTGCTGGATGGTCCTCGAGGAGGCTGGGGGCGGCTCCATTTATAGGCGAGCGTCGGGGGGGGGGGGGGTTCGGGCTCCGCTAGTGGACACTTGTCCATGGCGCCCGGCGACGAGCGGCATCAGTGAGAGGGGGAGAAGGCGACGCAACTCACGCGGCAACTGTGGGCAAGCGGATACGAGCACAAGAACGAGTAGAAGGCGACGAGCATAGTGCGCACCGCACTTTGGGTTGGCCGGACCGTGCCCGTGCTCGCTGCGGCGAGCTGCGGCGTCGGCGAGTGCCAGGAAGGAGTTAATGTCAATGAGACGATGATGGTGGCGAGGTTTGGCACGCTTAGGCATGCAGGGAAGCGAGCACGCGAGCAACAGAGGCTCCGGCGCGTCGCAAAGCGCGTCGGCTGCATGCCAACACACCTGGACGAACGCGGTCACCGCGTGAACTATGACCTCATGCCGACCTAAGCCCAAACTTCATGTCTGGCACGTTGTTCGTGGTAGTTTTGAGTGTTACCACGATTTGGTTTGGATCCAGGTGCAGCAGAGAAGTTTTTACATGTCAGGTAAGTTTCTGGTCAGTAACTTTGAGCAGTTACTGTGGTCAAACGGCTGGAAGTTAGAGGCTGTGCTTTGGAGGTTAGACAAGAGTTACTAAGGTGAAAAGGCACAAGAAAACCCAGGCACAATGGAGCAAGTAAAATGGTAGTTGCTGTAGAAACCACCATTCTGTCCAGAACAGAGAATATTTTCTGTAGCAAAAATATTCCAAAAAGTGATGAAATATTTTTGCTCAGGAAGGTGCCCTATGGTTCAAAGAATATTTGTGAATTTTCTCAGATTTTTCTGGGCCATAAAAATTGGGGTTGCTTTGGAGCATATAGATCTAGATAGGGTTTTTGGAAGAAAAATGAATATTTTTCATGTAAGAAAAATATTCCAAAGATTATTTTGGGGTGGATTAGAAGGGAAATGATGATTAGAGGGGGAAATGGAGCACTTGGGTGAAAGCCAAGGGTACCCAAGTGTTTAAGTCCATATGAAAGGATTAAAAAATTCCAAATTCCAAATTGACTCCAAATAAAAATCAAGCAAATGAGAGAGGGGAAAAACCAGGCTGTCACAAACCTCCCCCACTTAGAATGAATCTCGTCCTCGAGAATCGGTTGCTTGGGAAACCCACTATGGATAATGTGACTGAAGAAATTCTTCCCGTTCCCAAGTTGATTCTGTCTTTGTGTGATGCTCCCACTGAACTTTGTAAAATTTCCTTACTTTACTGCGAGTGACCCTTTCCATCTGATCCAAAATCTTAAACGGTCTCTCTTCATAAATTAAATCTTTTGCCAACTCTATCTGATCCATAGCAGTCCTTTTTTTCAGGCGGGGATATGCATCGTCTCAATTGCGAAACATGAAACACGTTGTGCACGTCTGCTAATTCAGCGGGTAGTTCCAGTTGATATGCGACAGTACCCACTCAAGACATAATCGGGAATGGACCAATAAATCTAGGTGCCAACTTTCCACGGGTCTAAAATCTCTTGACTCCTTTCATAGGAGTGACTCGGAGGTATACATGTTCTTCGGGCTCAAAACTGACCTGCCGGTGCTTTGCATCATAATAACTTTTCTGGCGAGATTTGTCCAATTGCAATCTGTCTCTGATTTCCTTAACTTGTTTCTCAGCTTCCATCATGAGATCTGTTTCGAAGATACGGCTATCTCCAGTTTGAGACCAATTTAAAGGAGTACGACACTTACTGCCATACAGAGCTTCATATGGTGACATTTTCAGACTGGTCTGTAAACTGTTGTTATAAGAAAACTCGGCATATGGCAAGCAGTCTTCCCATTTAGGTCCTTGTGCTAAAGCATAGGCTCGCAACATATCTTCGAGTATTTGATTTACCCGTTCTGTCTGTCCATCCGTCTGAGGATGATAAGCAGTACTATATTTCAGTGCTGTCCCCAAGGCTTGATGGAGACGTGACCAAAAAGCGGAGGTAAACAGGGAACCTCGGTCGGAAGTGATAGTTTGGGGTACTCCGTGCAGACTGACTATTCTGGATACATACAACTGTGCACCTTGATTTGCCCTGTATCTGGTGCTGATGGGAATGAAGTGAGCGACCTTGGTTAGGGTGTCCACTATAACCCAGATGGCATCATTTCCTCGCTGAGTCTTAGGCAATCCCGTAATGAAATCCATACAAATGTCATCCCATTTCCATTGTGAAACCGGCAGCGGTTGGAGGAGTCCGGCTGGCTTCTAATGCTCTGCCTTCACCTTGTTGCATATGTCGCAACAAGCTACAAAATAGGCAATGTCTTTCTTCATTCCATTCCACAAGAATATTTGTCTAAGGTCCTCATACATTTTCGTACCTCCTGGGTGAATGGAATATGAGGATTCGTGTGCTTCTGACAGGATTTTCTTCCTTAAGTCCGGTTGACTGGGTACACAAATCCGTCCATGGAATCGGAGGGTACCGAATTTGTCCTTGGAGAATTCTGGGGTCTGCTCTGACATCTGGCCCTTGGCATATCTTTGCATATTGATGTCAGCTGGCTGGGACTTGCGGATCTCTTCCTCAAGTGTGGGGGTAACTTCCAAAATATTAGCGAGGCCAACATCCACTATGACTAGGTTGAGCTGAGTGATCTCCTCTTGTAGTTCGGGGGGCAAAGATTTCAATATGACATTTAAGCTGACGGGCTTTCGACTGAGTGCATCGGCAACCACGTTGGCCTTACCCGGGTGGTAATTTATTCCAAGGTCATAATCCTTGACCAACTCTAGCCATCTTCGTTGACGGAGGTTTAAATATGGCTGAGTGAAGATGTATTTGAGACTCTTGTGGTCGGTAAAAATTTGGCACCGTTTTCCAATGAGGTAGTGTCTCCAAATTTTTAACGCATGAACCACCGCAGCCAATTCCAAATCATGAGTAGGATAATTTCCCTCATGGGGTCATAGCTGTCGCGATGCATATGCCAGTACCTTGTTGTCTTGCATAAGTACGCACCCAATACCTTGCCTGGAGGCGTCACAATACACATCAAAACTGCGATAAATGTCTGGAAGAGTCAATACAGGTACGGTTGTCAGACGTATCTTTAACTCATTAAAACTTCTCTCACAGTCCTCCGTCATTCAAACTTCTTATCCTTTTTGAGTAGCTCCGTCATGGGTTTAGCAATCTTGGAAAACCCTTCAATAAAACGACGGTAATATCCAGCTAATCCGAGAAAACTCCGGATCCGCGTCACAGTCGTGGGTGGCACCCAATCCATCACATCCTTTACCTTGCTCGGGTCCACGGCTATATACCTTCGGCGGATAGTACATGTCTGAGAAACCCAACTTGCTTGAGCCAAAATTCGCATTTACTAAATTTGGCGTATAGCTGATGGTCGCGGAGTCGTTGTAACACTGCTCGTAGGTGATCCTTGTGCTCTTCTTCACCCTTCGAGTAAATGAGGATGTCATCGATGAAGACTACCACGAATTTGTCGAGGAAGTCCATGAATACTTTGTTCATCATATGCATGAAGAAAGCAGGGGCATTGGTGAGACCAAAGGACATCACGATATATTCATAAAGACCGTACCGAGTAGTGAATGCGGTCTTAGGAATATCCTCCTTTTTAATCTTGAGCTGATGATATCCGGTCCGTAAATCGATCTTAGAGAATACTTTGCCCCACTGAGCTGATCAAACAAATCATCAATCCTTGGCAGCGGATATTTATTTTTGATGGTGACCTCATTCAGCTGGCGGTAATCTACACACATGCGGAGACTGCCATCCTTTTATCCACGAAAATAGCAGTTGATCCCCATGGTGAAGAGCTGGGACGAATATATCCTTTCTGGAGCAATTCATCAAGTGGTTTCTTTAGCTCCACTAATTCTGATGAGGGTATCCGGTAATACTTCTTGTATAATGGTGCAGTTTCGGGCACAAGGTCTATTGCCTGACAGTTCTTCTGGAGATACATTAGAGTACTCGCTGACCACAGGAATTAATTCCAACTCAGCCACAGTGGTGCAAACCAATTCTTGCTTGGGTATATTCTTGCGAGCATAGAATTTGGTAGTCTGCCCATTCAGACTGGTCAAAGTGACTTCTCGTGTTGCGTAGTTTATGCAAACTTGATATTTGGTCAGCCAATTCATACCCAATATAATATCCAACTTTTCAGACTCAATGAGTATCAGAGAGGTTGGAAAGTAGACTCCGTTGATATTGATTTCCAGATCACGGCAGACCAGATTGCTCTTGATTATAGATCCCGGGGTTTGTACCAGCATATTTTGCCCAAAAGTGTACAAGGAAATTGGTTTTGGGCAGCAAAACTCCGAGAAATAAAAGAATGGGAAGCCCCAGAGTCAAATAAAATTACTGCAGGTATGTCATTAACAGAAAACATACCAATGACGACTTCTGGCTTCTCTTGGGCTTCATCGGTGGAGATATGATGCACGTGCCCAGTGAAGTTTGGCTTGGTCGGCCATGATTCCATAAAGTTTACTTGTGGCCTGATTAGGGCATTCGCCTTGTTGTTCTTGGGGCACTGTCTGGCATAATGTCCGTTCTGCCCACAACTGAAGCAAGAATTATTGCATTGACACTCCTCATGCATTGGGTTGGTCACGACATTCTTGACTTGAGTGGTGGTCTTGTTAACATTCTGCTGCCAATTTGGCATGTATTACACCTGAGTCTGCTGCCAGGTATGAGCCTTTTGCACTGGTTGCCCATCCTTCTTTGGCTCAAACTTACGCTTGTTGTCGTTGTTAATAGGCCTATTATCTGACATAAGCTTGTGCTCCCGTTCAGCAATGAAAACCTTGTTCACCAGAGTTTGGAAATCTGGGAAATCAAGCATACTGAGAGTACACCGGAGTTGCGGATTTAGGCCCCCAAGAAATCTGTCAATCTTCCTTTCTTTGGTGGCCACGTCATAAAGAGAGTAACGGGCCAGATGATTGAATTTTTGCAAATATTCACCCACAGACTGATTTCCTTGGACGAGTGCGAGAAATTCACGCTGATTGGTCTTCATAACTCCAGTAGGGATATGATATTTTCGGAACTGATCCTTAAACTTTTCCCAGGTGATTTCTTCATCAACAGGCCACACGGCTTTTGCATTTTCCCACCATATGGCAGTTGCGCCTTCAAGGTAATGAGTTGCAAATGGAACTTTATCATTTTCTTCCGTACGAGCAATCTCAAGCTTTTTCTCAATGGTACGTAACCAATCGTCTGCATCCAATGGGTCAACAATCTGACTAAAACTGGGTAGCTTGGTCCTTTGAAAATCTGACAACTTTGAGTGATGGCCATTCTGATTTCCATTCTGTCCAACCATAGCTTGCACACTTCTTAATATTTCAATAAGATCATTGTTCCTTCTTTCCTCAAACATACGGAGAATTTGCTCGGTGGAGGGTGGATTAGGCGGTGGAGGTGGTGGCGGAACGTACAGCTCGGGAGAATGTCCTTCCCGTCGTGCGGAACAACGAACAGGAGTCCCCTCACGAACGTTGCTACTGCTGCCTCCCCGCGTCATCCTATTGTGGATTTTTTCCAAGACAACGCAATCGAGATGAGAAACATCCAAGAGTAAAATTGGGGAAAAGCCAGCGACAAATCCCGGAAGAAAACAAAAGAGTGAAGAGAATCCGGCGAATAAAGTCCCAACATAATTATACATAGACTCATACATGAAAGATAAACAACATACCTGGTTCAACTACTCTCATACATGCAACGAAACATCATGACTCGTACGACTACATCCGTACATCATCCGGACGACTGCGAATACTCAAAGATACTACTGCTCTGCTGGTGCTGCGGTGTCCTCCCCTGAAGCGGTCTCGGATCCTGAACTGACGTGGTTAACGGAAACCTCCGGATTAAAGGTAACACGACGGCGCTGCCTCGAGGGCTCTCCCTCAGGGGCAGGGGTGGGATGAAGCATAGGGGCTACAGTAGTAGTGTGAGAAGTGAAACCCACTCGGCAGGAGTACTGAGAGGGTTCACGGCTGAGACGCCTATGCTACTCAGAGGAGTAACCGGCGAAATAGGGGAACTAGAACTGACTAGAATATAAGGGGTAAATCCCAGAGAAGATAGAGTAGTGGCAGATCTAGTAGTGACTAAAGCAGCGGCTAAAGCAGTACGGGCACAAGTCAGCTCTTGAGCCAGCTCGTGGATCATAAGATAGCTAGCAGTGACATAATGAGCAAGATGGCTAGCAACACTATCAGACTCCGGATCAATGATAGAGAAACGGACACGACCGTTGTCGTGCAGAGATGGGTAGTAATAGAAACCTGGATGGTTCTGCATTCGGACCTCGTTGTAGCGAAGCTCGACAAGGACCTCGAATGCAGAAAACTGGACAGCCTGAGAAGCGATGGAGGCGTAACCGCTCCGAGAAGTACGAGTGTAAGAGATGGAATCAGAACTAGTGCGCAGAGTGACCACTGCATGATACTCATACACTGAATCAGCTAGACGCTCCCGGTACACACGATAGACTGGGTCGTCTCCGAGAGGATACAGCCGACGCCACATGTTGCGAAGGAGGTGCGGTGACGTGTACGACATCAGCTGCAATTGGCACGGATACGGCACCGGAGCCATCTACACCCACAACCATTAGCAGGTTAGCATAAAAATATAAACCAAATGCATGCAATGCAACAACCAGCTACAATTGCTACCGACACTCAACTTAAACTCGTACCTAACGTCCAGTTAACACGTCGTAGTCTAGCGTGGCCTACAGTCAGCGCGACTCTGATACCAAGCGTAGTGGCACCCCGGCTCAGAGCGACCGGTTTATCATGCATTGCCAGCCCAGAGACCATGTCTTCTGGCAACACACAAAATCTTGGTATAGAAAACAACCGCTTTATTGATGCTAGCGGAACAGAGTTTATATTACAATAGCTGTCGAGGCCAAGCGGCACACCCGGTGCGGCTGAACAATATGTACATTATTTAGTGAACATAAAGGGGCCTCGATCAGAACAACTACGCGGCAGCAGAATAACGTCGTAGCGGAAGCTCCATATCACAGGGACACCGATGTGGACACGATCTAGACTCAAGCGGCGCTCCTCTCCAACGAGACTTTCCTGAAATCTGGCATGACACGCTAGGTCAGTACACTGAATGTACTTGCAAGCTCACAACAGACATACTCATAATGGCAAACAATATCATGATACTTAACAAATTATTAACAACTAGCAGTGTACCCCGCGCATTTGCGCGGCTAGACTTATAGCATCATTGTTTTTTTTATCGGATTGTGTTCACTTCTTTACTGAGATTCAAGATTAAACTAATCCTTCTGAATTCATTAGATTTTTCATGAGTACCTACAATCTTCAAATAGGAACCCACATTTGAGTCCATGTCAAAATGGGTAGACAATGCATTGTGATCCATGGCTCCCCGTCCTGCCAGATTTGGAGTTCTATTTTGTATATCAATATTTATGCGATCTTCAAGAAAATGGTAAATTTGGAAACCGGTGACTTTTGTGTAACACTTATGTGATCTCTTCCTCTATCGCATATTGCACATATTTTCTGCATACCAATCATCCTGATGTATAATAACCTCTACCACTCATCAAATATTTGTAGACCTCTGTCTCTGTCTTTCATATATACCATAGGAAAAATGTGGTTCATCTATCTCCAGATTAAGATAAAGAATGAAGTCCCGAGACCATCTCTAGTGTTATGGAAAAAATGATATGAAAACTACAATTAATTTCAATACACTATAGTTCCACAACTATTGAAGTATGTTTAAGTAGCAAGCCACGGTAAAGAGGCATATTTGACTGGCATACATGATTCATATAGTTTGATTAATTCTTTAGTAAATGTATGATGTGTAGCCTACATATGAAGTCCTTGACTTCGAGCCCGATCTAATAGCACATCTCTTACAACTGTCGCACATCATGTCTCAAAATTTCTACACCCGCAAGTTTGTTGATATGGCGTGCATATGAAAAGACACTTCAAAAGGTAATTTGTGTTACACACTTACACTATATTGATAACTGCCAAATACTATATATTACACCCCAATAAGACATACTATGACTATCCAAAAAAAATCACAAAAGCTGGGAACCTTCTTTGAATAGAAACTCCATTTTAGTGGTTTTGTGCTACTTAACCCTATATAATTAAATTATATGTAAATCAATTCTTGAATGTTTTAAGAACTAACTCATGTTGAGTTTTAAAAACTCATATTGTGCTATAATTACAAAAGAATTCACGAAATATTTTTAATAGTTAGTAAATAGCAAACATATGAGAGTTTCTTTGAATATGAATAAAATATGGATTTTATTTTCCATAATATATCCCACATGCTATTGGATTAAATATCACTCAAAGCTTGAACTTGTACAATTGAATACACATTATTTTTTCGAGCGTAGGATTTAGTAAGGCCCTTGTGTAAAACAAATATACATATATGATTCTTATATACATTTGAAGGTTTGAAATCTATTTTACACTTGACATCATAGTAGCCTATAAGGCAAGGGAAGTTACACATACAGGTTGAGTAGTGATTATCACAGAGGGGTGTTGCAGAGAATTCCTTTTTATCAAACAATATACTCACATGATACCAAAATTGCTTGCTTCTTACGCAATTTGCCTTATGTTGTAGATCCGATCTCCTGTATACAATACCTAAGGAAAAGGAATCAATAAACAGACATAAAAATTTAGAGATCATATGTTCTAGTATTATATATGAAAATAGATAGTGCAATCCAAAGAGAAGTGTTTTACTTGCTCCGTACTTGTGCCTAGGCAATTCGATGTGGGCCATCAGCATGCCGCAATAAATTTGCTGTATTATGCGGCGTTCAGAGCAACGGGCATGCAACAAATTAATCCCCTTTTTTAAGAAACGCTGCCGACTTGAATGAAGTAAACTTGACACTGTTGTTGCCTGATGAAGATAATCATAATCTGACAATCTTCTGATTCTCTTCTGTAGAATATATTTTTCCTCCGCTCCTCTCCCTAGTACCTAGGGTCAGATCGAGCTCTGCGCCTCTGCCTAGACGAAGTGTGCAAGCCGAGTGTCCAGGCTGAGCGCCGGGGCTGGACTAATTGAGCTTCTTTCAAGAACTAACAGGTGTGCACGTCCATGATTTTTTTCTAAGATAAGACATGCTATAAGGAAAGACCAGACAGAATTTTTTTCTTTTCTTATTTTCCAGAAAAAAAAGTCCCTTCTCTCATTGTGTACGTGATCTCTTGTTCTATGTGTCCAAATTGGACTCTCCTTACATTAGCGTGACATCTACTTCTATACAATTTGGTCAGAGGCTGTTTTGACGTGATTGGCCGGAGGCTGATTGATTAGCTTCCTCTAAAGTCCTAACAATACGTATATGTGTATTCATTTTTTCCGGTTACGCTAACGTGGGTGCATCAGACGTGCCATATGTAAAGACTTGTACACCTTATTGTTGCCACGTTTCAGTTTCCAATTACCTAGCCTTGTAGGAGTAGGACACGGTCTCTTATGCAATGGCTGCAAGTCTTTCCACGCTTGTTTCTCGTGCATCTATAGACGTGTCAACATCATGGTTCAATATTACCTATACATATATTTTATTGTGTTACGTAAAAACCTTTCAATCTCAACTGTCAGTTATTCTAATCAGACGGCGTAAAAAATATTAGCATATGTGGACGAACGTAATGGTTTGTTTGCCTCTTGTTTTATGTATATAATATATAGAATAGATAGATGCAACACTATATGTCCAACATGCTGTGATCATGCTCGAACGTCCCTTGGACAACTTACCAACCATGATCATTCTCGGACCACAAACAAACCACCAACATGGTCTGACAAGAGTAACTCGTGATCCTTACGGCAATCACAACCACGACCAATATCTGGTCCCGAATATTTTGATGGCCTTTCTGCCATCCTCAACAATGCAAAGTTCATAGCTTAGTGTGCAAATTATTAAACGTTGACTCATGGTGGGACCTACTACGAGGTGTCCGTGACCGTGGACTCGGCTATCGATAGATTATACACTCTGCAGAGGTAGCACACTGTACCCACACCACGGAACCCATGGCCTCGCACTCCCATCCCGGTGGACCAACGGCATTCCGACAAAACCCTTCCATTGCCATGACACTCTCCCGACCACTCCGACCGAATCCCCCAATGGGCTAGTCCTGGGTGGCCCCGTGTCTACCGAAGACACAACGACCACCGTCGTGGCCAAAACGATCCCACTCGGGGACCCGGTACCATAATCTCAACAACGGGCACACAAGGTTATGCCTGCTTACCGGGCCAGGGTAAGCACGACGTAACCTTCCCTAGTTGGAGGCACCGACCAGAGGCAATGTCAATGGACCGAATCAAGGCCTTCCCACAAAGGCAAATGTGGTTGCACTGGGAAAAACTCGATTCAACGGCACCATGACCCAGTCAACGGTATATTCAAGTTGAGTTATATTCAGGTTCAACTTAAAATGAAAATGACCGGTGTCATAGCATGCCATGAAATGCAAAACTACACATGCATCACTTAATAACGAAAATGACCGATGTCATCCATATTCACACTAAGCATAAACATCAACAACTCATATTATTTTGCTGATCAAGATAACTCACATATTAACCAAAATATTTTGCAGCAAGTTTTATTATTTTCTCATGCAAGAACGTAACTCCGATTAATTTCTCATATGAATAACAAAGATTTTACCACATGCAAATCCTAATTTGCTTACCAACCAAGTGAGGTTCAAACATTCTGTAAGTCAAGTAAAATGACTAAACAAGTACTTTACAGAATATTTTCTAGAAAATTTTATCATTTTATTTATGCAAGAACATAACTTTAAATAATTAATAACATGCATAACAAAATTTATTTCTATCATCACCACAAATAGATATTAACTTTGCTCTACCAACTAAGCTAGTTTCAACATTCTGTAAATCAAGCATAATAACTAACAAACATTTAACAGAATATAAATAACACAATAGTTATTTAAATGCATGGATTAATCATTTCATTCAAGTAAGAAAATCACAAATATTGAAATGACTCCATAAAAATGTAGTTGTGGCTTGCCTTAGTGCCAATGAGGTTCACAAGCCTTCTGGTGATCCTCAAGACAAGCCTCACCCTCTGAAAATAATTTTAAACACAAAAAGAAAATATCAAGAACACTTCTGAAAATCACCAGAAATTTTGAACAGCTCAGAAAAATCTCATCTTAGGTGAGCTGCTAGATTTCTTTGCAAAGAACAAGATGCAAAAAGAATCAATTCATTTGGACTTATGGTTGAGGAGTTATGACTGTTTGAAGTGTTCTGTAAATTCAAATGAATTTGAATAAAATAAACATGCTGGGGGTCACGTCGAAGGCGTAAAGGCCCAGGGGCGCCACCACTCGTACCACTTCGTGCGCGTACAGAGTGGCTGACTAGCGGGCCCCGCTAGTCAGGTGGGAAGGAGGGGGAGAAGGAAATAGAGGGAGTCGCAGCTCCGCCGGAGCTCTCGCCGGTGACGAGGACTCCTTGGCCAAAACGAGAGGGAGGGATGGCAAGAGGGGGTTGAGGCGCACCTGCCCGTACCCGTAGCGTAGCTAGGGGCGGTCGGACGGCGTGAGAATCAACCTCGCAAGCGGAGGCAGAACACGGTGGTCGCCGGAGATGAAGAAGACGGCGAGCAGAGGCAACTCCAGGGGCTCCAGAGGGGCGGAACGGCTTCACCAGAGAGGGGCGGAGGTCCTGGAAGGATCGCCCTGGCCTGGGAGGGGCTGGAGCTACCGCGGCGACCAGAGGGGATCGCCGGCGAGCTCGAGCTCGGGGACGGCGGCCCAAGTCCTGCCCGGCCGGGCTACGGCTTCCTACGTGCTTGTGGGGTGTGTGGGAGTGTTGGATGGTGCTCGAGGAAGCTGGGGCCAGCTCCATTAATAGGCGAGCGTCGGGGGGTGGTTTCGGGCTCCGCCGGTGGACACCTGTCCACGGCGCCCGGCGACAAGTCGCGTCAGTGAGAGGGGGAGAAGGCGACGCAACTCACGCGACAACTGTGCGCGAGCGGAGACGAGCACAGGAACGAGTAGAAGGCGACGAGCACAGTGCGCACCGCACTGTTGGGTTGGCTGGACCGTGCCCGTGCTTGCTGCGGCGAGCTCTGGTGTTGGTGAGCGCCAGGGAGGAGTTAATGACGTTGAGACGATGATGGTGGTGAGGTTTGGCACGCTTAGGCAGGCGGGGAAGCGAGCACACGAGCAATAGAGGCTCGGGCGCGTCGCAGAGCGCGTCGGCGGCATACCAGCATGCCTGGACAAATGCGGTCACCGCGTGAACTATGACCTCATGTCGACCTAAGCCCAAACTTCATGTCTGGCATGTTGTTCGTGGTACTTTTGAGTGTTACCACGATTTGGTTTGGATCCAGGTGCAGCAGAGAAGTTTTTACATGCCAGGTAAGTTTCTGGTCAATAACTTTGAGCAGTTACTGTGGTCAAACGGCTGGGAGTTAGAGGCTGTGCTTTGGAGGTTAGCCAAGAGTTACTAAGGTGAAAAGGCACAAGAAAAACCCACACACAATGGAGCAAATAAAATGGTAGTTGCTGTAGAAACCACCATTTCTGTCCAGAACAGAGAATATTTTCTGTAGCAAAAATATTCCATAAAGTGATGAAATATTTTTGCTCAAGAAGGTGCCCTATGGTTCAAAGAATATTTTTGAATTTTCTCAGATTTTTCTGGGCTATAAAAATTGGGGTTGCTTTGGAGCATATAGATCTAGATAGGGTTTTTGGAAGAAAAATGAATATTTTTCATTTAAGAAAAATATTCCAAAGATTATTTTGGGGTGGATCAGAAGGGAAATGATTATTAGAGGGGGAAATGGTGCACTTGGGTGAAAGCCAAGGGTACTCAACTGTTTAAGTCCATATGAAAGGATTCAAAAATTCCAAATTTCAAATTGACTCCAAATGAAAATCAAGCAAATGAGAGACGGCAAAAACCAGGCTGTCACAAGCGCACATTGTATTTATGGCGCAGCTCTGAGGAGTAGGTTGCAGTCGACATGTACCTCGTCGTCCTTGCGGATCTGGATAGAGCATGTGGCCAAGTTCCCGAGAGAGAAGTTCGGTCCTCACTCGGAACGTGTTTTATACTTAGGCGAGTACTGGACTGCAGCTAAGCCCCCAAGTGAGAGGGTTGCTCTTCACTCGGTGGGATTTGTTTGAACTTACACTACTAGGGAAAACCTTATACACAGAATCTTAGCAGCAGCGCGGTTCAAAAACAGACGCTACTGCTAATTAGCAGTAGCGTGTTTGAGGAAACTGCGCTACCAATAACCCGGTAGCAGTAGCGCTCTAGGTGAAACAAGCGCTACTACTATAATTGCCACGGCATTGCCTCCATGCTCGATATAGTAGTAGCGCCCTTCCCTGGACGTGCTACTGCTAAAGTACTTAGTAGCATCGTTTTTCTTCAAAACTCGTTGCTGCTAAGTATTGCACCTAATTAAGTTTAGTCCCATACTGCTAAGCGAACAAGGTGTTTACCACCTTAAATATGTTACTTCTCAAACTATCTCGAGCACTTGGTCTTCACTGAACTATATGTGTAGGATTTGTGGCTCCAATATGAATCCTCGCCTGTACCTATACAGGTACTGAGGGAGTCCTGGATTAGGGGGTATCCGGACAGCCGGACTATAACCTTTGGCCGGACTGTTGGACTATGAAGATGCAAGATTGAAGACTTCGTCCCGTGTCCGGATGGGACTCTCCTTGGCGTGGAAGGCAAGCTTGGCAATACGAATATGTAGATCTCCTTCCTTGTAACCGACTCTGTGTAACCCTAGCCCCCTCCGGTGTCTATATAAACCGGAGGGTTTAGTCCGTAGGACCAACAACAACAACAATCATACCATAGGCTAGCTTCTAGGGTTTAGCCTCTCCGATCTCGTGGTAGATCAACTCTTGTAATACTCTTATCATCAAGATCAATCAAGCAGGAGTAGGGTTTTACCTCCATCGAGAGGGCCCGAACCTGGGTAAAAACATCGTGTCCCTTGTCTCCTGTTACCATCCGCCTAGACGCACAGTTCGGGACCCCCTACCCGAGATCCGCCGGTTTTGACACCGACAGGTACAGTGAGGATTCATGTTGACTATTTAGATTCTACACAAAAAGATTAATGATGACCAATGTATATTTTGATGCGTGCTTAGACTTAGCAGTAGGGTTTTTATCTAAAACGCATTGTAGCTAATTTAGCTACAACACGTTTCCTAAAGTGCGCTACTGCTAGTTCAACTTAACCACCCACGGGCTCAAAATTTCACTAAGTCCTGCATCCCCACTCCACCCCTTGTTCCCCTAACTCCTCTGTTGCCGCCACCCGAGCCCGAGCCTGCCCTCACCGCCGCCGCCCAAGCCCGAGCCTGACCGCACCGCCGCCGCCCGAGCCCGCCCAGGACCGCCGCCTCCCGATCCCGAGCCCGCACTCGCTGCCCCTACCTCTTCGTCGCCGAGCACCTCCCCGCCACCGTCTCTCCCCTCTCTGTAAGCCCCCACCCCTCCCCCACCCCCTCTATCTGCTTAGTTAGTAGATGTTTTTTAGTACTAGTAGATGTTAATTTAGGGTTCATAGATAATGATTTTTAGTAGTAGTAGATGTTAATTAGTAGTAGTAGATGTTTTTTACTATTGTATAATGTAGTTTTTTTACTGTTTTTAGTAAGTGTTTAAAATAATTACTAAGTAAATTAATAAACTAGTTGAACTAGTTTAGTTTTAGTTGAACTAGTTTAGTAAGTAAATTAATAAACTAGTTGAACTAGTTGAATTAATAGAACTAATGTATTTTTAGTAAGAAAATTAATATAACTAGTTGAACTACTTTATTTTTAGAAAGAACTAGTTTTTTTCTATTTATAGCAAGTTTATATTTAATAAGAACTAGTTGAATTAATAGAACTAGTTGAACATGTCATATTTGTTTTTTTAGTTTAAGCAATTATTCGGGCTGTATTACTGATAACTTATAGGGTTTTTGCTTTTGCAGAAATCAAGGAGCCCCTCCATCATCCCCGCCGTCGTCCCCGTCACCGACCCCCTCCAACATCGAGGTGAGACCAGCCAAATCTCCATGCCAAACATGTATATCTTGTGTTGCTCAAATAGGATATGTGGTTGCCCAAGTGGCCGGTCATGTTCAGGTTACACCTTCGAGTGGCCTATGTTTTGCCGGAGTGTTGATTAATTTCCTTTCCGGCAAATTTCAGGCGCTCGATATGTCCTTTTTTAGCAAAGTTCATGCTGGATTTTTCCGTGAATTCTGGCATGACTTGTGCTAGAATATGTAGGAAATATTGAGTGGCCTGGATTTTCTCGAAAAATAATGATCTAATTTAGGTTTTTTCGTACATATATTTAATTGTACAAGTTTAATCTTTGAATTATGAACGTAGGAAATGTCGTACTCGGACGACGAAAGTCTCCCGGGGGATTGTAGCCGGTGCCACGACGATCGAGGTTTGTGCGACAGGTGCCCTCACCTGGACGAAGATCGGCGCTTCAGCATTAAGCTCGAGGATACCTTCGATGTAAAAACGGTACACAATGACGACAAGTGTTTTTTTTCGTAATTAAGCATGACTTCAACTATTTCAATGTCTAATTTCCATCTTTTACAATTCGACTAGCTTATCCCATGCCATGCAGGACACTATGTCTTGGAGAGGATGGGTTTTGAAGACCATGAAAATTTGGAAACAAAGAAAATACACCTAAGGACCCATCATGATATGGATTTTGAAGTAAATCTGTACAATTCTCATAGCGTAACCCATTTTGGTTGCCAAAATCGGGAAGCACTTTGCAAAATGTATGGTTTTTATGAGGGTATGGTTGTCACCATGGATCTTGGTGATCCTGACATCGAGCAACACAATATGGACATTTGGGTCCTTATTGATACGCTTCCGATTCTACTGCTATGTGAGTTTCTCAAACATAGTTATTAACTAATTTATATTGTTTATTTCAAAATAGTTGACAGGTTATTTCCATTGGCAGCTTATTTTGATTCTTCAAACAATGTGCGGAATATGGTAGACAAAACCAACTACACCTATGGCTCCAAATTAACTTATAAAGAGAAAAATCATCTGGTCGCATTTTGTACTTATCTTGAGAATTACAATACCTATTATCGAACTCCTCCAAATTATGGTGAATACGTGCCACTAGTGCACATGTTGAACCATGGTAACTTCTATGGAGATACCCTGGTAAGATTTTTACTAATACGACATCCATGCATCTTTTGCATACTTCTAAAACTAGTACATCATTGCTAACTACGAAGTTATTACTATGTTTTTCAACAAAAATTCCCGATGGATTGTGTGCCTCATCTGATGTATCAGAATGGTCGCCTTGAAGTTCTGAACATACAGCCAGGTCATCCTACGGATCTCACCTGTGCATATCGGATTTCTAAAACTGGTGAACACATGCTAATGAAAGAATGGAAGAAATGTTTGGACATTCATAAGGAGGTTCTTGGAAGCAACATTAAGCAAAAGGCAAGAATTGGAGACAAGATAATCTCCATTCTCCATAATGGAGAGTCAGGGGCTATCTTGTTTTTTGCTATTTTACCTTAGAGAATATAGTAGGTCCTAAGAGAATGTAGTAGGTCCTATGAGGTACAATATGTTTATTATGTGGTACAATGTGTTAGAGTTGATGATGAGGAGTAGTTGTGGTTATGACTAGTGACCAATTTGCTATGTGATGTCTCATTGATGAAAACGATGATCATGAGGAGGTGTTATATGACAATGATGTATTATGATGATAAGTTGATAATGATATGATGATGATGACGATATTTATTATATCATTGGGTGAAAGAACCGCGGATTAGTTTCAAGTGGATGTCCATCCACTTGAAACTAGTCCACGGTTCTTTCACCCCGTGATGTAATAACTCATTATGATGTAAAAACAATCTCTAAATTCTTGTTGTATGAAAACTTGTATAAAGGTGTATGAATACAACATGAAATAAAATACAAAATAATAGTAGTAGCGCGGGCAGGGAGAAGCGCTACTAGTAATTACCAGTAGCGCTCTCCTGAGAAAGCGCTACTACTAAGTCGATATAGCAGTAGCGTGGGTTAACGCACGCTACTGCTAACCTTTAGTTGTAGCGTCGTACCAGTAGCGCTACCGCCCGCGCTACTGGTAGGCCTAAAACCCGCGCTGCTGCTAGGCTTTTCCCTAGTAGTGTTAGGCGAGTACGAGACTACGGCTAATCCCCCGAGTGAGAGGTTTGCTCACCACTCAGTAGAATTTTTTGAACTTAGACGAGTACGGAACTGCATCTAAGCCCCCGAGTGAGAGGGCTGCTCTTCACTCGGTGTGATTTCTTGAACTTAGGCGAGTACGAGACTGCAGCTAAGCCCCCGAGTGAGAGGGTTACTCTTCACTCGGTGGGATTTTTTTGAACTTAGGCGAGTACAAGACTGCAGCTAAGCCCTCGAGTGAGAGGCTTGCTCACCACTCGGTGGGATTTTTTGAACTTAGGCGAGTACGAGACTGCAGCTAAGCCCCCGAGTGCGAGGTTTGCTCACCACTCGATGGGATTTCTTGAACTTAGGCGAGTAAGAGACTGCAGCTAAGCCCCCGAGTGAGAGGTTTTCTCACCACTCGGTGGGATTTCTTGAACTTAGGCGAGTACGGAGTTGCAGCTAAGCCCCCGAGTGAGAGGGTTTCTCTTCACTCGGTGGGATTTTTTGAACTTAGGCGAGGACGAGACTGCAGCTAAGCCCCCGAGTGAGAGGCTTGCTCACCACTCGGTGTTATTTTTGAACTTAGGCAAGTATGAGACTGCAGCTAAGCCCCTGAGTGAGAGGCTTGCTCACCACTCGGTGGGATTTTTTGAACTTAGGCGAGTACGGGACTGCAGCTAAGCCCCCGAGTGAGAGGCTTGCTCACCACTCGGTGGGATTTTTTGAACTTAGGCGAAACGGATTCGCAGCTAAGCCCCCGAGGGAGAGGCTTGCTCATCACTCGGTTTGATTTTTTGAACTTAGGCGAAACGGATTCGCAGCTAAGCCCCCGAGTGAGAGGCTTGCTCTTCACTCAGTAGAATTTTTCGGAACTTAGGCGAAGCGGATTCGCAGCTAAGCCCCCGAGTGAGAGAGTGAGAGGCTTGCTCTTCACTCGGTAGGATTTTTTGGAATTTAGACGAAGCGGATTCATAGCTACGACACCCACTAGGGGATTTAGAACATATAAAAAAGGAACAACAAACAATTAGGAGACTGTAAAACTGTGTCTTTGATAATCAAACTAGGAGGTATTTCTTATTACATCTCAACAGTCTGAATGCTTAAGTATAAAAGGGGCAGAGTAGCTCTGCATTCCAGGCGCGTGGCTCGTCTTTATTGTGCTCCACGTTGTAGAGGCGATATGCTCCGTTGTGGAGCACTTTGGTGATGATGAAGGGGCCTTCCCAAGCAGGAGCCAGCTTGTGTGGTCTCTGCTAATCCACTCGAAGAACCAAGTCCCCCTCTTGAAATGCTCGACCTCTCATGTTTCTGGCATGGAATCGACGCAGGTTTTGCTGATGAATGGTCGATTGGATCAGGGCCATCTCTCTTTCCTCTTCCAGGAGATCAACTGCATCTTGCCGATCGGTTCTGCTTCATCTTCTGAGAATAGTCCGACTCAGGGTGCATTGTGAAGTAAGTCACTCGGAAGCACAGCTTCAGCCCCATAGACCAAGAAGAATGGAGTTCAACCAGTCAACCGATTGGGAGTTGTCCTTAATCCCCAAAGCACTGATGGAAGCTCATCGACCAAAACGCCTGGTGCATGCTTGAGGTCACGCATCAATCAGGGTTTCAGCCCTTTGAGAATCAATCCGTTCACTCTTTCTGCTTGCACATTCGACTGGGGATGGGCGACTGAAGCATAGTCGACCCGAGTGCCTTGGGAAGCGCAGAAGGCTCTGAACTCATCGGAATCGAAGTTCGACCCATTATTTGTGATGATGCTGTGCGGAACTCCGTATCTGAATGTTAACTCTCTGATGAAGCTAACAATAGTACTTGCTTCGAGGTTTTTGATAGGCTTGGCTTCAATCCATTTGGTGAACTTGTTGACTGTTACGAGCACATGGGTGAAGCCACTCCTACCAGTCTTCAGAGGCCCAGCCATATCTAAACCCCAAAAAGCAAACGGACAGACGAGTGGAATGGTCTTCAAAGCCGAAGCAGGTTTGTGGGACATGTTGGAGTAGAACTGGCATCCCTCACACTTGTCGACTATTTCTTTCGCCATCTCATTGGCGTGTGGCCAGTAAAACCCGGCTCGGTATGCTTTGTCCACGATGGTCCGAGAGGACGCATGGTGACCACAGTTCCCCGAGTGGATGTCATTAAGGATCACTCGACCTTCTTCTGGAGTAATGCACTTCTGAGCGACTCCGGTAACACTTTCTCTGTAAAGCTGTCCACCCATTACTGTGAAGGCTTTGGATCGGCGGACAATCTGACGGGCCTCTTCTTCGTCCTCCGGGAGCTCTTTCATGAGAATATATGCAATATATGGCACTGTCCAATCGGGAATGACGACCAAAACTTCCATGATCAAGTCGACCACAGCTACGATTTCAACTTCAGTTGGATCAGTAGGGCTCTTAGGCTGCGAGGGCTCTTCTGTGAGGGGATCCTCTTGAACTGATGGCGTGTGAAGATGCTCCAAGAATACATTACTGGGAATGGGCTCTCTCTTGGAACCTATCTTTGCCAAGTCATCGGCTGCTTGATTTTTCAGTCGGGGTATATGGTGAAGCTCTAACCCCTCAAACTTATTTTCCATCTTTCTTACTGCATTGCAATAACCAGTCATGGCTGGACTCCTCACGTCCCATTCCTTCATCACTTGATTGACTACCAAATTTGAGTCACCGTAGACCATTAGGCGCCGGACGCCGAGTGAAATGGCCATACGCAACCCATACAAAAGTGCTTAATACTCAGCTTCATTATTGGAGGAGTCAAAGTGAATCTGGAGAACATAACTGAGCTTGTCGACTCGTGGAGATACCAGGACTACCCCAGCACCTGAACCATTCAACATCTTGGACCCGTTGAAAAACATAGTCCAATGTTCCAACTGAACCTGAGTCAACAGCTGCTTTTCAATCCACTCGACAAGAAAATCTGCTATTGCCTGAGATTTGATTGCTTTCTTTGCCTCAAACTTGATATCCAGCGGGAGGAGTTCAATCGCCCATTTAGCCACTCGACCAGTTGCATCTCTGTTATTCAATATTTCTGACAATGGAGCATCGCTGACGACTGTAATTGAATGATCTGAGAAGTAATGTGCAACCTTCTTTGTGGTCAAGTAAATCTCATAGACAAGCTTCTGATAATGCGGGTATCTTTGCTTGGAAGGGGTTAAAACTTCATAATTATAGTACACTGGGCGCTGAACCTTGTAAGCCTTGCCTTCCTCTTCCCGCTCAACCGTGAGTATTGTACTGACAACTTGTCCAGTGGCTGCAATATAAAGCAGTAAAGGCTCTTTGCTGATTGGAGCAGCAAGCACCGGCTGGGTGGAAAGAAGGGTTTTCAGCTCTAGAAAAGCTGCATCAGCTTCAGGAGTCCTCTCGAACTTGTCAGACTTCTTCATAAGTTGGTAAAGAGGCAATGCCTTTTCACCGAGACGAGAGATGAATCGACTTAGAGCGGCCAAACAACCAGTAAGCTTCTGAACGTCGTGTACACGCCGGGGCGTTTCATTCGGAGAATTGCCCCAACCTTCTGTGGGTTGGCGTCGATCCCGCGATCGGAAATGAGGAAACCGAGTAACTTGCCACCCGGAACTCCAAACGTACACTTCAATGGATTGAGCTTGATATCATATCTCCTTAGATTGGCAAAGGTTTCAGTGAGATCAGTCAGCAGGTCGGAACCTTTGCGTGACTTAACCATGATGTCATCCATATATGCCTCCACATTCCGACTGATTTGAGTGAGCAGGCACTTCTGAATTACGCGCATGAATGTGGCCCCAGCATTCTTGAGACCAAAGGGCATGGTGACATAACAAAAGCACCCGAATGGGGTGATGAAAGCTGTTTTTATCTCACCGGGCCCATACAGTCGGATCTGATGGTACCCGAAATATGCATCCAGGAAAGACAACCGCTTACATCCCGCAGTCGAGTCGACTATCTGATCGATGCGAGGAAGAGGGAAGTGATCCTTCGGGCATGCCCGATTGATATGCTTGAAGTCGATACACATACAGAGTGAATCATCTTTCTTAGGAACCATGACGACATTGGCGAGCCACTCGGAGTGGTAAATCTCTCGGATGAACTCAGCAGCCAAAAGCCGAGCCACTTCCTCGCTAATTGCCGCCTTTCTTTTCTGGACGGCGGACCGTCGAAGATGCTCTTTGACTGGTTTTACCTTTGGGTCGACTCGCAAACGGTGCTCAGCCAATTCCCTGGGCACACCCAGCATGTCAGAAGGTTTCCATGCGAAGATGTCCTAGTTCTCACGGAGGAACTGGATGAGCGCTTCTTCCTATTTACTGTCGAGTGTCATCGAGATATGAGTCGGAGCAGCATTGGGATCAGTCGGGTGAATATGAACTGACTTTGTTTCACCGAAGGACTGAAATGTGGACTCTGAGGCAGGCTTCTTAGCCCGCAGCAATTCACTCGGATCAGCATTCTTCTGATATTCCTGCATTTCAACTACTGCCATCTGTTCATCAGCAATTTTTGAGCCCTTCTGAAGGCACTCCTCTGCTTTCTGCCGATTACCAATAACTGTGATCACACCTGTGGGACCAAGCATCTTCAACTTAAGATAGACGTAACATGGTCGAGCCATGAAATGAGCATATGCTGGCCTGCCCAGAATAGCATGATAAGCACTTTGAAAATCTACCACTTCAAATGTCAACTTTTCCTTACGGTAATTCTTTCAATCACCGAAAACCACGTCAACAGTTATTTGGCTGAGTGATTCAGCCTTCTTTCCAGGGATGACGCCTTGAAGCTCATGTTGCTCTCACTAAGTTTGGACATTGGAATGCCCATCCCCTTCAGAGTTTCAGCGTGGAGAATATTCAGACCACTACCACCATCCATCAACACTTTGGTCAGTCGAGTGCCTCCAACCACTAGGTCGACTACCAGCACTTGCCACCCTGGAGTGGCAACACGTGCCGGGTGATCATATTGGTCGAATGTGATCGCAGTTTGTGACCACTTCAAATACGTCGTCGTTGCCGAGGCAACCATGTTCACTTCTCTGTTTATCACTTTTAGTCAACTTTTCCTTTCAATGTCAGCAAAAATCACCAGAGTGGAATTGACGTTGGGAAAACCATCATCACCTTCTTCCTTGTCCTCATCCTTGTCTGACTCCTTTTCCTTTTCACTGGGCTGCTTCTCTCGGAATTGCTGGATCAGGAGCCGACACTGTCGAGTGGTGTGTTTAGGGTAAATCAGATTACCCTCTTCATCCTTCTTGGTGTGAATGTGACATGGCAAATCCAACACATCATTTCCTGCTAGATCTTTCACTTTTTTGGGGGTCTAGGGCCCCTTGGGTTTCCCTTTAAACTTTCCTTGGATCACTGCCACAGTTTCACCAGGTCCTGTAGGCTCAGCTTTACGTTTTTGTTTCCGATTGGAATTGCCTCCACCGGTGTCCTGAGCGACTGGTTTGCTCTTTCCACTACGGAGTCGATCTTCTTCTTCTCCGTTAGCATACTGAGTGGCTATTTCCATCATCCGAGTCAGAGACATATCTCCTGTCCGACCGAATTTCAGGTTAAGCTCTCGATACCTGACGCCTTTCTTGAAGGCACAAACTGCTTGATGCTGAGATACATTTTCCACTGTGTGATGCAAAGTGGTCCACCTCTGAATGTAATCTCTCAAAGTCTCATTCGGCTTCTGAACACAATGTTGCAATTCTGCCAACCCTGCTGGTCGTTTGCAAGTACCTTCAAAAGTTCTAACAAACACTCGGGCTAGCTCTTCCCAGCTGAATATACTGCCTGGGGCTAACTGATTCAACCAAGCTCTGGCTGAACCCTCTAACATCAAAGGAAGGTGCTTCATGGCTACCTCATCATTTCCACCACCGATCTGAACAGCCACTCGGTAATCTTCCAGCCAAGTGTCAGGCTTGGACTCACCGGTAAACTTACTAACCCTAGTCACCAACCTGAAGTTGGGAGGGATCTCAGAGGCTCTGACGGCTCTGCTAAAACACTCGGGACCTGAGACATGTACTCTGCTTCCAGTCGGACGATCTATGTCGAGTCCTTCTCTGTGAGCTATGTTTCTGTCAACTAGACCTAGAACGAGAATTGATCTTGTATCAAAACCTGGTTCTCTAGGGTCGAGTGGAACTCTCTGCTCACCATTGTGCAGGCGCCTGTCATCATACTGCTGAGGCACATATGATCCACTCGTCGGAGGAGGGGAAGGCACTCGACGGTGATCATCATGGCTGAGACGGTGATCATACTGCTCATGATTTCGACCCACATACTGCTCTTGGCGATGCCCATGTCCTTCACGCCTCAGGGGCGATCTTGGGCTATGTGCTGACTGAACTGTATTAGCCATTACAGACCTGCTATGAATTCTATCCCGCGACTGAGACACTGATGTGTTTTGCTCTCCTGCTGCCCGAAGTAAAGCCCAGATCTGCATCAAACCTCTTCCAGCCTCTGACTGGGAAGGCTGAATGGACTCTGCTATGCAGGCTGCAGCTGTAAGATTCTAAATCGGAGTGCGGTATACCTGATGCTGAGGTGGGAAAAGCTGTCGCGGCCGTCAACTAGAGTTAGGGATCTACTGCCGAGCATGCTCGTCGAGTGCATGCTGAAAGTTCTCCAGATGAGTGCGCTCAGTCAAAGCAGCCAGGCGCGCTGCCTCCAAGGCCCGAGCCTCGGAGGTCTCCCCGACGATAGGCGTGTGAAGTGTGTCCTCGTTGCGGCGACGAAGTTCCTCCCTCTGCTGCGAGGAAAGGGCTTCAGGATGATACTCCTCGTGAACATGTGACGGATCGCCATCGTCGCTGCCGCCGTCGCGACGAAACCCGGGTGGGTTGTGTGGCGCATTGACCACCAAGACCTCCTCCGCAGGGTCGCTGTTGTCGCATTCGGAAAAGGTCTCGACGGAGCCAGTCGAACAGGCCATAGAGAGATTCGTCGGGCTCGATTGCCGCGACTTGTGGGGTGGCCAACTAACGTGCCACCGCGTGTTTCACCCACCGCTGAAGTCGCGACTGACCGGATCGCTTGCATCGGCAAACAGCGGGGAGCGAGGACACCACGGGAGCCGACCGATACTGGGTCGACGGCTGCCGAAGAAGGACATCGCGAACGCACGCGCGAAAGTGCGTCGCCCCGCGGAACAGGAGCGTCTCGATGTCGAGGGGGGCCTCCTAGAGCCAGGCAGAGTCATCGGCGATGAAAACGAGCGCGCCGAGAAAGATTTCGCGGCCCTCGGCCAATCCACCGCCGAAAACCATGATGACGGGAATCGGAAAAAACTGCAACCTCATCGGAAAGTCGCTAAGACACCTGCCCCATGGTGAGCGCCAACTGTCGTGGTTCTAAGACTGACAGTAGGATGGGGGGTAGGTATGAGGAGGCAAGATCCTAGCTATGGTGAAGTTGCACACACAAGATTTGCGAGTTCAGGCCCTTCACGGTGAAAGTAACAGCTCTACGTCTTCGTGCTCGGGAGCTCGGTCGATTGGATTATGTGTTTGGAGTTACAGGGGGTGCGAACCCTTGTCCCTAAGGAGGGGGGTGGCTTATATAGAGTTCGCTAGACCCCTCCCGCCCTCAGTTACACAGGGTTTAAGGTACATAAAGGTAGAGCGTTACTAGTAACGCTAGCCATAAAGGTACATGAATGACCATTAAGTCTACAGGGTAAACGCCTGACCGTTGTTGTACAGAGTGACTTTAGATCTTCTCGTCATCGAGTGACTATTGCTATGGTCGAGTGAAATTGAATCTTCCGAGTGGAATGCTTCTGGTCGAGTGGACGATGTTATCCCTTGGATGCTTCTGACTTTAGGGTAATGTCCTTGGGGAGGGTGTCTAGATCAGGCCTATGACCCTATTGTCGGTGTCAAAACTGGCGGATCTCGGGTAGGGAGTCCCGAACTGTGCGTCCAGGCGGATGGAAACAGGAGACAAGGGACACAATGTTTTACCCAGGTTCGGGCCCTCTTGATGGAGGTAAAACCCTACGTCCTGCTTGATTAATATTGATAATATGGGTAGTACAAGAGTAGATCTACCACGAGATCAAGGAGGCTAAACCCTAGAAGCTAGCCTATGGTATGATTGTTGTATGTTGGAGTTTTTGTCCTACGGACTAAAACCCTCCGGTTTATATAGACACCGGAGAGGGTTAGGGTTACACAAAGTCGGTTACAATGGTAGGAGATCTGAATATCCGCATCGCCAAGCTTTCCTTCCACGCCAAGGAAAGTCCCATCCGGACACGGGACGAAGTCTTCAATCTTGTATCTTCATAGTCCAGGAGTCCGGCTGAAGGTATAGTCCGGCCATCCGACACCCCCTAATCCAGGACTCCCCCAGTAGCCCCTGAACCAGACTTCAATGACGACGAGTCCGGCGCGCAGATTGTCTTCGGCATTGCAAGGCGGGTTCCTCCTCCAAGTTCTTCATAAAAGTTTGTAAACACTAAGAGTAGTGTCCGGATCTGCAAAATAAGTTTCCACATATTGCCATAGAGAGAATAAAATTAACACAAATCTAATCTGCTGATGTATTCCGTAGCGTGACATCACACTACAGCCAAGCCTTTATTCGAATCGTTTTCACTTCTCCACCTCAGCGTGTTTTGCGAGGCGGTTTCCTTGGCACGTCTTGTCAAAGCAGAGATCGTGTCCCCTTTATTTACGGGATTCTCATCAATACGGACGTGGGTAACCCAATCGTGCCCGTTTAGCATGTTTTCTCGATTAAAGGCAAGTCCCAAACGGTCACGGGGAGGGCTCTTGGTATTCAACCTCTTATAAAGAGACCAAGGCCTTACTCCTTTTTTCCAATCTCAAACGAGTTCGCCTGTTGCCTCGAGTTCCAACACCCTAGGCCCCAGATTCCAGGCGCTTCGGACCTTCGACAATGTCTGGTTCCGACCTTCAAGGCCGATGGATTCCCTCCTCTGTCACGGAGGAGGACGTGCTAAAGTTGAGGGAGGCTAAGTTCCTGACCGGCGAAATTTTGCATAGATTGCCTGCTCAAGGGCAGGCGGTTCCCAGTCCCCAGCCTGGTGAGAGTGTGGTGTTCATGTCTCACTTCCTTCGGGGGTTAGGCTTCCCAATGGACCCCTTTGTGAGGGGGCTGTTGTTCTATTATGGGCTGGAATTTCACGACTTAGCTCCGGAGTCCATTCTCCATATTTCCTCATTCATCATCGTATGTGAAGCGTTCCTCCGTGTTACCCCTCACATCGGATTATGGCTCAAGACCTTTAAAGTGGAGCCGAAGATGATCGAGGGACGGCACGCAGAGTGCGGAGGTGCTGTTATAAGTAAGAATGCTGATGCTCCATGGCCCGAGGGCTCTTTTCAAGAGGATCTCGGCTTATGGCAATGGGAGTGGTTCTATATCACCGCTCCCAGGGGCACCAAATGGGTGGCGCCGCCTGCCTTTCGCTCGGGTCCCCCACGGTAGCTAGGGTCATGGGTCAGTAAAGGCCTAGACTGGGGGCCATCCCAGGACGTGCCTTTGTTGCAGGGCCGCATCAGGGATCTCTTGGAAAGAAACCTCAGCCTGTTCAAAGTGATGCAAGTCATGCTGAGCCGCCGAACCCTGCCCGGCAAACGTCGCTCCCTTCATTTGTGGGAGTTTAATCCGGAGGGACCACGAGCTCTCCAGCATTTTATGGGCGCAACGCCCGTGGAGATGTATAAACTGTTCTTCGGATCACAAGCAATGTGTCCGGATTTGACCGAGGACGCAGGTCTGAGCTGCAATCGCCCGGATACTCAAGTAAGTAACCTTGTGCCCGGACTCGCTATCCATATAATTGTCATAAACTTGCCCCTAAAAGAGCTGTCCTTTTAAACAGGAGTGGATAGCGAAAGCGAAGCTGATCAGGTGTCCGGCTCCCCTTCCTGAGACCAGACCGGATCCCGTGCTAGTCAGGATGTTGAAGATTGTGCCTCTGGAGGGAAGTGAGGGAGAGGACAAGGAAACTATGGCCTCCTCAAAGGAGGCTGTTCCAAAGGGAGGAACCGACAATTCCTCTCCTAAGGGGAAGAAGAGGGCCGCCTCTGATGACCCGGAGACCATGGCCTCAAAGCGGGGGGGGGGGAATCCTCGTCAGAGGGTCCGACGCCGGGGAGTTCCTCGGCCGGACTACGCCCTCGAAGGGATCAGCCCTCCAGCGAGCCGTAAGTAGAGAAAGATTTTCCTTTTGAGGGATGAGAGAAATCCTTGCTTTATATCTGAGAAGATTAACCGAAATTTTACCTTGTAGCTCGGACCTCAGCCCTTCTCAGCAGAGCTCGTCTTCGGGGGATCTTCTTCCGGAGATGATGGAGAGCGGAACGCCTCCCCCTGCCGTACCGCCTAGCGAGGTGGGCGACCCTGAGGTGTCGTCGCGGAGGGTTTCTCCAAATCCGGCAGGGGCGGAAGGTAGCCATATGCCCCCCCAAGGTTCCCCGCATCCGGCCTTCGATGGAGGCCATAAGACGAGTCCGACATCGTCCAGTGCACGGTCGGAGGAGCTGATGAATCTGCTGGGGTGAGCTTCTATCTCAGAGGAGCACCGTGCATTGATGGGCACGGTGATTGGAAGGATTTCATCCGCAGAAAGAGGATTGCATGAGGCCGTCAGAAGTTTACTGACGGGTTTTGAGGCACCTTAGATAATGTACACTTTTGTCAGTTGCGCATAAATAAGATGCGCCCTGTGTAGATAGTAGCCCCTGAGACTCTGTGCGTTGTCAGAAGTGACAGCGTGCAGAGGATCATAATCCCAGGTCTAAAATGTCGCCTTTAAATGTAGGTGGCGAGGTGTCCGGAATCGAGCCGAACTGATGATTTTGCCGAACTAAAGCGGCAACTGGACGTGACAGATGCCGACATCGCGCTGGTCAACAAGCGGCTTGATGAGGCTCAAGGTATGTAATTCCTTGGGCGTCACCTGGTAAGAGGAGCTTTATGCCAATATCTTACAATGTGTGTGCTTGACGCAGATGGTGCGGCCGCCGTGGAGAGTCTTCGGGCGGAACTTGCCCGGGCTAAGGAACAAGCCAGAGAAAGGGATGCGGCTGCCGAGAAGGCCCTTGAAGAGCTGAGAGCCGAACAGGCTGCTCACTGCCGAAGCAAGAAGGCGATGGCCGTGAAGTTAAAGAGCGTTGCTGACCGTTGCGAGCTTCTTGAGAAAGAAGACCGGGCGAGGCAGACGGACTTAGAGAAGGCCGTTGCTGATGCCAAGGACGCTCGCTCTGCGATGAGAGCTGCGAAGGAGGAGCTGCGTCAGGCCGGACAGATTGCGGCTGGAAAGCCCTTTATGCTGGGGAGGAAGTTTTGCGATCCGAAGTTTTCTCCGTTGGACTGGATGTGGAGTGTGGAGGACACCTATCTGGATTTGGCAGCGAGTGCTGCTGATGCGACCGAACACTTTCGAGATCAAGAAGATCGCGAAGTGGAGAAACTTTTCTGGTCACAGTTTCACAATCCAGAGCATCCACTGGCGGTGGACGATCGTCTGGCTCAATGGGCCGAACTGAATAGGTTATCCGGACTCGCCATGAAGTGCGTCATGGGTCATTTGTGGCCGGGGAGATCGGAGCCGAAGAGTTATTTCAGCTTGGTGCAGCAACTCCTTGATGTGGTGCCACGTATCAATGCAATGAAGAGGTCAGCATGCATAGAGGGCGCACGGATGGCTCTTGCCCGTGTCAAGACATACTGGGCGGAGATGGGGACCACCGTTGTTGCATCCCGAGATTCGGACAAAAGCTGAGTACCCTCCGAACACTATTTTCAGGAAGTCCTTGAAGGCGCTCGTGTAATAGAGACGCAGTGCTCGAAGGATGCTATGTTCTGATAGCATATGTAATTATAAAGCAGTATTTTGATGAATTGTAGTAGCCTTTTATACTTGTGCCTTCAAGTATGTTGAACACCTCCTGTGCGGCCGTTTTAAGATATATATATATATAATCTGAAAGATGGCAGTCGTTGGCTTCAGCCCCCACGCACATAGTGCGGGGGTGCTCGCAGAAGGCGCATTTTCACACTTAATCCAACGTCTTGGTCCTACAAAGGAGGTGATGGCGCAGCGAGCTAGGCAACCGGACTATAATGCTTTAACACTTTCACTTAGCCATAGGAGCTTGACAGTGGGACTCCTTAGATAGCCCTTGGTGGCGACTGCGCTCGCCCGAATTCGGGGCGCGTTTGTGCCTAGCCGGGAAACGTCCCTTCGTTAATGTGGAGGAATCCTATAGATTCCGGAGAGTCGTCGAGTGGTTGACCAGTCTCACGCTATATCATGACAGTCGGTTTTCGGCTTTCTCTACTGAGGTGCTCGCCTGGCCGAACCGGGGCACAATCGCAGTAGTTCTCCTGGTGCCGCCTTAGCCGATAGAGCGGAACGTAAGGCGGCCGAACACAGGGGCCGGGCAACCCAACATTTGACCAAAATCATGATTCGGAGCTGATGCATATAAGGCCAAACTCGCGACGCCGAACACTCCCTAAGGTATTCAGTCTTTATGAGAGCGAGCGAAGTAACGCTCTTAGGTATAAGCCCCTAGTGTCCAGGTACGCGCGGGAATTCTGACGTGGCCACATGCCAAGACGCCAGCCTCCTCCTTGGTTATAGAACCAGGGGATGTGTATCAACAAGAGACAGTAAAAAAGGTTTACGCAGGGTCTTAATCTGAAAAGAATCCTTGGAATGGGTCCCTACTGCACGTCTGCGCCTGTGTCTGTGCCATATCCTGGACGGGCGCAGCACAATGTTCATCTGTAAAAGAGAGGAGCTAAGTTGAAAAAAATAGGGTCGTGCCGAACAAAAGTTACATTAAATAAACAAAGTATAAAGTAAAATATGTAAGATTGAGCTTTATTGTCTCTTATATGTGCCGAGCTCCTAGGGCAGGGGTATGTGGCCATTAAGCCATTAGCAAAGATACTTTTATGTCGGGCTCGTCTATCCGTGTCCGTGGTCTTAATGACCTGTTCGGGTGTTCTGGCTGGTGAAGCCATTGTATTGTGGGGTTGTTAAAGCGGCCGCACAATCCTCCGCTCGGGGGAGGCGCACTCAATGCTTCCCCTTCAAGGAGATGATGCCTCGTGGACCGAGCATCTTAAGCGTGAGAGATGCATAATGCGGTATTGCGTTAAAGCGGGCGAAAGCTTCGCGTCCCAGCAGAGCTTGATAGCGACTTAAGAATGGGACGATGTGGAAAGTCAGCTTTTCGCGGCGGAAGTTATCGGTGGAGCCGAATACAACTTCGAGCCGGAGAAAACCCATGCAATGGGTGTCCAGACCAGGCGTTACCCCTTGAAAGGAGGTTTTGCTGTGGCGAATTCTTGTTGGGTCTATCCCCATGTGACGGATTGTGTCCTGATATATCAGGTTTAGTCCACTACCACCGTCCATAAGGACATTTGAAAACTGGAGTCCGCCAATTATTGGATCGAGTACGAAGGCAGTCCAGCCTGCGTTCCTGATGCTTCTAGAAAAATCCAGATGATCGAAGATGATTGGTTTTGACAACCAGTGGCGGGACCCCTTTGGGATAGGCCGTGTGGCGCGTACCTTTATGGGCGCCGCACATTTTGTTATGTGAAGTAAGTTTACTGTTTTTTACTTCTTGTGGGAAATTCTTTTGTTTCCTGGTGCTCTGCTTTTGGGGTTCGTCCTCATCCTCGCTTGGTGTGTCGAGCCCCTTGTGTTCGGCGTTGAGTCTGCCGGATTGTTTGAAAACCCAACAATCTCTGTGGGTATGGTTAGCAGGCCTTCCGGGAGTACTGTGTATTTGACATATCATGTCCAGGATTTTGTTTAGGTTGGATAAATCATCTCTGTTATCCTGGAGGGGCGGCTTTTTCTAATTCTGCCATGAGCTTTTGAATCCGGCGTTGACTGTCGTGCTCTTCGGATTGTTTTCCTTAGTCCGGCGACGATCCTTGTTGCGTCGCGGTTTTCTGTTTCCATCCCTAGTTTCGGATGTACTTGGGTCGCTGGTGCTACGTCTTGCCAACCAGTTGTCCTCTCCTGCGCAAAAGCGGGCCATTGTTCTTGGCTTTTCTTGGCCGAGGTGTCTGGCGAGCCACTCGTCTCGGACATTGTGCCTGAAAGCTGCTAGGGCTTCGGCGTCCGGATAGTCGACTATCTGATTCTTCTTAGTAAGAAATCTATTCCAGAACTGCCGAGCTGACTCTTCGGGCTATTGTGTGATGTGACTGAGATCTTCTGCATCCGGAGGGCGGACATAGGTTCCTTGAAAATTTTCTTGGAAAGCGTCCTCGAGCTCCTCCCAACTTCCAATTGTGCTTTCAGGAAGGCTTTTAAGCCAATGCCGGGCTGGTCCTTTAAGCTTGAGGGGTAAATATTTGATGGCGTGGAGGTCATCTCCTCTAGCCATATGTATGTGGAGGATGTAATCCTCGATCCAGACTCCAGGGTCTGTTGTTCCATCATATGCCTCTATGTTTACGGGTTTGAATCCCGCTGGAAATTCATAATCCAGGACCTCATTGGTGAAACATAGGGGGTGTGCGGCGCCCCTGTATTTGGGTGTGCCGAATTCTGATAAAGGCTTTATTGCATTGCTTACGGGAGCTTGCTTTCTTGGCCCATAAATGGACCTGGCTGGGCCATCTTTTTTATGCGAATCCGTAAGTGGGTCGCGTGCCGGCTTATGTGCGGCGCCGCTTGCCGCTTTATGCTGGCCATGGGGTTGTTTATCCGACCGTGTGGCCTTCTTACTTTTTGAGTGCAAGGGATCTAAGGCCTCTTCGTCGAATTCAGGCAGTAGCTTTCGCTTTGGATAGCTTTTAGCGCGGTGGCTGTCGCCGTATTTGTCTGCGGTATTGATTACTTTACTCCATCTGATCCTGAGTGCGTCTTCTGCAGTTTTTAGCTTCCGCTTCTGCTTTTTCATGCTGCGTGCGGTTGCACGAGCCTCTTGTGGAGGTTCTTCTGCTCCATGGTCTTATCCGGCGTAAGGTCGTCCGGAATGCCGTTTTCGCCGAGGACGGGTTGTTCGGTTTCTTTATCCGAGATGCCCTGTTCAGACGTTTGCTCTAAGGCACGCTCGTCGTCTGCCGGCTCATCCTGCTCTATGGCTAGGTCTGTCTCAAGGCGGGGCTTGGAGCGGCGTTTACACCGCCGCTTTGTTTGCTTTTCGAGAGATCGATCCCTCGTTGCATCCCTGTGTTCCTCGTTGTCGCTTCCTTCAGGGGTGTCCACCATGTACACATCATGAGATGAGGTGGCTGTCCAATGCTCTGAAGGCGTTGGTTCAGATGCATCTCCTGCATCGCCGTCCATGCCGTCGATGTCTTCGGAGTCGAAGTTGAGCACGTCGTATAAATTATCGACGGTGGCTACCAAATGGGTGGTGGGTGGGTTTCGAATTTCTTCATCGTCCGTATCCCAACCTTGCTGACCGTAATCCGGCCAGGGCTCTCCCGATAAAGAGAGAGACTTTAGTGACTTCAGGATGTCGCCAAAGGGCGAGTGCTGAAAGATGTCCGCGGCGGTGAACTCCATAATAGGCGCCCAATCGGATCTAATTGACAGGCGCGCGGAGGGCTCGGAGTCCGGAGAGGAGTCCGGCAACTCGGAGTCATGGGCCATGCAGAGTGCGGGGCTGGTGTTCGGCTCGATCGCCTTTGGGATCACAGCCCCCGAGGCGGCGTCCAACCGCTCGTCCTCGATCGGTGCGACCAGTTCCAAATTAAAGGTCGGAACCGATGCGTGTGCGGCCTCCAGGGAACTGTTCGGTGGCAGAGTTAGATCGTGCCCATCGAGACAGTGCGGCGCGCTTGGCTGTTGCTTGAATCCGTCGAAGATCAAGTCCCCGCGAATGTCAGCCATGTAGTTTAAACTTCCAAACCTGACCTGGTGGCCAGGGGCGTAGCTTTCGATCTGCTCCAGGTGGCCAAGCTAATTGGCCCGCAGTGCGAAGCCGCCGAAGACGAAGATCTGTCCGGGGAGAAAAGTCTCACCCGGGACTGCATCGTTGTTGATGATCGAAGGAGCCATCAGGCCTAAAAAGTGACGACACAGAGGAACTCTCAATGAAAGCACCAATATCGGTGTCAAAACCGGCGGATCACGGGTAGGGGGTCCCGAACTGTGCGTCTAGGAGGATGGTAACAGGAGACAAGGGACACAATGTTTTACCCAGGTTCGGGCCCTCTTGATGGAGGTAAAACCCTACGTCCTGCTTGATTAATATTGATAATATGGGTAGTACAAGCGTAGATCTACCACGAGATCAAGGAGGCTAAACCCTAGAAGCTAGCCTATGGTATGATTGTTGTATGTTGGAGTTGTTGTCCTATGGACTAAAACCCTCCGGTTTATATAGACACCGGAGAGGGTTAGTGTTGGGGAACGTAGTAATTTCAAAAAAAATCCTACGCACACGCAAGATAATGGTGGTGCATAGCAACGAGAGGGAAGAGTGTTGTCTACGTACCCTCGTAGACCGAAGCGGAAGCGTTGACACAACGTAGAGGAAGTAGTCCTATGTCTTCCCGGTCCAACCGATCCAAGCACCGTTACTCCGGCACTTCCGAGTTCTTGGCACACGTTCAGCTCGATGACGCTCCCTGGGCTCTGATCCAGCAAAGCATCGGGGAGGAGTTCCGTCAGCACGACGGCGTGGTGACGATCTTGATGTTCAACCGTCACAGGGCTTCGCCTAAGCACCGCTACAATATGATCGAGGTGTAATATCGTGGAGGGGGGCACCGCACACGGCTAAGGAACGATCACGAAGATCAACTTGTGTGTCTATGGGGTGCCCCCTGCCCCGTATATAAAGGAGTGGAGGAGGGGAGGGCCGGCCCTCTTTATGGCGCGCCCTAGGGAGTCCCACTCCCACCGGGAGTAGGATTCCCCCTTTCCTAGTCCAACTAGGAGTCCTTCCATGTAGTAGGAATAGGAGACAAGGAAGGGGAAAGGAGAAGGGAAGGAAGGAGGGGGCGCAGCCCCTCCCCCTAGTCCAATTCGGACTAGGCATTGGGGGGGGCGCGGCCTGCCCTAGGCAGCCCCTCTCTCTTTCCCGTATGGCCCAATAAGGCCCAATACTTTTCCCCCGTATTCCCGTAACTCCCTGGTACTCCGAAAAATACCCGAACCACTCAGAACCTTTCCGATGTCCGAATATAGTCGTCCAATATATCAATCTTTACGTCTCGACCATTTCGAGACTCCTCGTCATGTCCCCGATCTCATCCGGGACTCAGAACTCCTTCGGTACATCAAAAATCATAAACTCATAATATAACTGTCATCGAAACCTTAAGCGTGCGGACCCTACGGTTCGAGAACAATGTAGACATGACCGAGACACGTCTCCGGTCAATAACCAATAGCGGAACCTGGATGCTCATATTGGCTCCTACATATTCTACGAAGATCTTTATCGGTCAGACCCATAACAACATACATTGTTCCCTTTGTCATCGGTATGTTACTTGCCCGAGATTCGGTCGTCGGTATCCTGTACCTAGTTAAATCTCGTTACCGGCAAGTCTCTTTACTCGTTCTGTAATACATCATTGTCGGTGTCAAAACCGGTGGATCTCGGGTAGGGGGTCCCGAACTGTGCGTCAACGTCGGATGGTAACAGGAGACAAGGGACACTTTATTTTACCCAGGTTCGGGCCCTCTCAATGGCGGTAAAACCCTACTCCTGCTAGATTAATATTGATGATATGGGTAGTACAAGAGTGGATATACCATGAGATCAAGGAGGCTAAACCCTAGAAGCTAGCCTATGGTATGATTGTGTATGATGATGGTTGTCCTACGGACTACAACCCTCCGGTTTATATAGACACCGGATAGGGTTAGGGTTACATAGAGTCGGTTACAATGGTAGGAGATCTTGAATATCCGCACGCCTAGCTTGCCTTCCACGCCAAGAAAAGATCCTTCCGGACACGGGACGAAGTCTTCAATCTTGTATCTTCATAGTCCTGGAGTCCGGCTGAAGGTATAGTCCGGCTATCCGAACACCCCCTAATCCAGGACTCCCTCAGTAGCCCCCGAACCAGGCTTCAATGACGACGAGTCTGGCGTGCAAATTTGTCTTCGGCATTGCAAGGCGGGTTCCTCCTCCGAATCCTGTGTTCCTGTACGAATAATGTCCGATTTTTGTAATGTAGCGCTCCTCAGCTTCAGTGCCCAATAATGGCCGTCTTCCACGTGTTGAACGAATGCGAAAAGCCTGGGGTGTTTTTACATCCACACCCTTAGTCACATAAACGAGCCGCCTATTTAACGGGATGGGGATTTAGATCCAAACCACATCTTCTCCCCTCCGCGAGTTATCATCGGAGCGTCTCCAGCAAAGGTCCATTCCAACATGGCCAGCCGTCGCAGCTCCTCCCCTCGCCCCTCCAGTCCTTAATCCGGAGACTGGGAGAGCTGCACCATCTCACACAGCGAGTTAGTGTCGCTGCAGACCAAGGGATTCCTTCCCCAGGCATGTATGGTCCCGGTCCGAGCCGGACTCGTCACCTATAATGGCGGAAAGCGAGCGGAGAGCACCCCCAATCCTTCTAAAGGAGAGCGGGTGTGCCTCATCCCTTATTTATTAAGGGGACTAGGATTTCCCATTCATCCATTCCTCTGCGGGCTTCTGGAGTTCTACGGCCTCCAGCTGCACAATCTCACGCCCGGCTCCGTACTACATATTGCGGGCTTCGTTGCCCTTTGCGAGCTATTTTTAGGCGTTGAGGCTCATTTCGCGTTGTGGAAGAGGTTGTTCTGCTTGGTGCCCCGTTCTCAAAAGGGGTCCATTTATCAAGTGGGCGGAGCCGAAGTATGGCGCATCGCCGGGACCGGATACCCATCCGAAACCCCAAAAGAGGCGTCCGAGGACTGGCCTTCGGAATGGTTTTACATAGATGATGTCCCGCTGCTGGACCCTATCCGGGTCGGTCTCCCCGAGTTTAACAGCGCTCCATTGAAGAAACGCTTGAGCTGGCGTCCGCGGAGCTCTCGGAGAGAAAACGACAGAGACGCCCTTTATCTGATGGGCCAGATAAGACTGTTGGCCCATTCCGGACTAACCATGATTGGAGTCATGGCCACATGCATTATGCGGGGGGTGCAGCCGCTTCAATATAGAGGCCACCCCATGTGGGATTTCAACGGGGAGGATGACGCCACCCGTTACGGCCGTAAGGGGCCAGCCACAGCTGCCGCTCTAGTAAAGATTTTAACATCTTTGTACAAGGGAGAAAATGAGGACTTCCTCCGCATCAACCCGCGGGCCAGATTCACTATGTACGAACCTCCAAGTTGGGTAAGTGAACAATTGCACTTGCATGTTTGTTTAACGCTCCCACGACTAGATACATAATCAGACGATTTCAATGCAGGAACCGTGACAGGAAGTAAAGGACATCAACAGCCACCCTCCACAGCCTGAGGACCCAGAACGGTTCCTCGATCCGGACTCCGAAGAGGATCCGGACATATCGGTGGAGCTTATTGACGGGGTGTTCCACCAGTTAAGCAAGGACGATACCTTGGTGGCCATCACGGCCGATTACCCCGGGTTAATCCCGGCCTCCCAGGTGACAGAAACCGGAGTGTTTATTCCCTCAAGAGAGATTCCATTCTCACATATTCCGGCGTTTCAAATGACAACCGTATTTCGCAGGGGAGATTTCCGAGGCGGGAAGCCGAAACTGCAGCGGCTAGCCAACGAGGGGCCGTAGGGCCCCGTGGGGCAAAAAGAAATGTAGTCCGGACTGAGATTCCGGCACAAAGGTATGACACACCCTCTGTTTCCCTGGTGTTATTTTGTCAAGGCGTATTAACATTCGTGTTGTTTCCAGGACGAAGAGGCCTCGCCGGACTATGTCCGGAGAGTTTGCCAATCACGCCTCCACTAGCCAGGCTCCAACGTCTGGTCCGGAAGCGGGGACGAGCACCAAGCGCACACCGGACGCTCCTCCGACAGAGGATGCAGACCGGCTGTCTGCCACAAATTCAAAAGTGGAGAGTGCCATGAACCACAGGCGTCGCCGGACAGTTCTACGCGACGCTTGTTTCTCCCAAGAGGCTTTAGATGCCTTTAATTCGGGAGATGCGTACCTTCGTGCCGCTCAAGATGGGTTAGCCAAAGCCACGGAGCAGTATGTGAAAGACATACGGGTAAGAAATTTTGGTTATATATATATATATATATATATATATATATATATATATATATATATATATATATATATATATATATACCAGTAGCCCCCGAGACTTGAAACAGTTAAAGTAACTGATTGAAGGATCATATAACATGCAGGTTCTTACTGAGAAGAACACCGTGCTGTTCCAGGAGCTGGAAAAGTGCAAGGCCCAACTAGAGGCCGCACTAGCCGCAACAGGGGAGCCCAAAGGGACCCCCTCAGGTAAGATACACTTCGAAAGATTAGTATTGTGCGGCATGGGTGCAAATCTGACAATTCATGTTGCAGATGACGCCGGACTTGATCCGGAGAAGCAACAACTCTTACGCCGGGTAAAGGCCGGTGAGAGTATGTTGACAAGGGTGAGGCGAGAGAAGAATGATCTTCAGGATGCCAACACCAAGCTGGATGTTGAACTGAAGGACGTTCGTGGCCAGCTGTCGGACTCCATGAAGGAGAATCAGCGGCTTCGACGCGGCATGTTTAGTAAGTGCTTGAACGAACTTTGAAAAATGAGATCGGCGAGGAAGTCGAATACCAGAGTATTGTCTGTAGGTATGCTCACAGGTCGTCCTGCAGAGGAGATGCCCGGTTCTATGGGTGACCTACTTCTCGAACTCCTGCAACTGCAAGAGAGAATCCGGCAGGCGATGCGAGGCGTTGCCCAAGCCTTATGGCCTTCCCACTCTATGCCCGAGGGCCTTGGAGAGCTTGTGGAGAAGCAGAAGGGAGCTCGGCGGCGCTTCCGGTTGTGGAAGATATCAGCCTACCGACAAGGCGCTAGGGAGGCCTGGGCGATGGTGAAGACCCGCTTTACGAAGTCTGACCCCAATCACATGGCCGAGGTCGGACCGGTGGGGGCAGACGGGAAGGAGATCCCTGTGAGCTTAGTGTATGGCCAGGTAGAATTGGCCACAAAGTATTCGCAGCAGGACTGTAAATTAGACAGCATGTTAGATGGTATAGAGGAGGAATACAATCAGTCAGGATGACTATGTAATTTATAATTGACATGTGAAATGCCTTCTAGTCGGATTGTAGATCGTTTGTTATTGCCGACCTTTTCGCTTCGACCTCGGGACCTGACGGTCCGGAGTGTGTCCGAATACCATAATCGGTTATATAAGAACCGAGGTATGCATGGAGACCAGGCGTAGGGGTCATTAGTGCTTTATCAGACAAGTGCCCAACTAGTTATGTTATATTACATTGTTAGTAAGAAACATCTTCCAGAGAGAATAGTTCCGTTAAGGGTTCCTTTCGCTGGGGTGGCGTGCCCTGAAGTGCACGTCCGGACTGCAAATGCAGGAAAGCATCTGGGGGCATGTATAAGTAAAAAAGGTTCATCTTTAGTTCACCGACCGAATATTCCCTTAAGAACGCTAGCTTTCGGCTTCACCCAGTCTGAGGTACACATCCGGCTTATCCGGCAGTAGCAATCGCAGAGGTGCTCCCTTTACCGCCTAGCCGAACAATCGGGAACGTAGGGGTAAGCACTGGAGCCAGGCAACCCATCTTGGCCAAAACTTAAGTCATATCGATGCATATAATGGTGAAGAAAAGGTGCATGCGGAAGTCTGACGCATGCGTTGGGTGTGAAACCCATATAAACAAGCTTCTGTTAAAGAAGCCCCCAGGTTTAAGGAGCGCTGGTAGCGCGTCATATGATGAGCCTTTAAGGGCTACAAAGGGAAAGAGTGGGAGGAGACAAAAATAAAGACAAAAAGATATATGTAAAAATGGACAGAGGAATGAGACAAACTCAGAGTTCGGCGCTAGGCATAGAATCTTCGGAGACGTGTTGCGTTCCATGGGTTCGGCTCAGAGTTCGGCTCGAGTTCGGCGCTAGGCATAGAATCTTCGGAGACGTGTTGCGGTACGCTCCACCAGTGAGGACTTGGTCAATTATGAAGGGACCTTCCCATTTGGGCTTGAGTTTGTTCTTTTTCTTATCCGGCAGGCGTAGAACTAGTTCGCCAACGTTGTAATTTTTGGCCCGTACTTCTCTGCTTTGATATCTTTGAGCCTGCTGCTGATAAAATGCGGAACGGGCTTTAGCCACGTCGCGCTCCTCCTCTAAGGCGTCCAAGTTGTCCTGCCGATCAAGCTCGACTTCCCTTTCTTCGTACATGCGCACTCGAGGTGAGTCATGAATTATGTCGCGGGGCAGAACTGCCTCAGCGCCGTACACCATAAAAAATGGTGTGAATCCGGTGGTACGATTCGGCGTGGTTCGCAGCCCCCAGAGTACGGAGTCGAGCTCCTCTACCCAGTGCGTATTAGATTCCTTTAGGGACCGCACTAGCCTGGGTTTGATACCGCTCATGATGAGACCATTTGCACGTTCGACCTGACCGTTAGTTTGTGGGTGATAGACAGAAGCATAATCGAGCTTAATGCCCATGTTTTTGCACCACAGCTTTACTTCGTCAGAGGTGAAGTTTGTGCCGATATCGGTGATAATGCTGTGGGGGACACCGTAACGGTGTACGACCCCGGATATGAAGTCTATCACGGGTCCGGATTCGGCCGTCTTAACAGGCTTGGCTTCTATCCATTTGGTGAATTTATCCACCATGACCAGTAGGTATTTTTTCTTGTGGGATCCGCCTTTAAGGGGTCCCACCATATCAAGCCCCCAGACCACAAAAGGCCAAGTGATGGGGATAGTTCGGAGGGCGTTGGGTGGCATATGACTTTGGTTGGCAAAAAGCTGGCAACCAACGCATCGTTTGACTAGGTCATGGGCGTCTGCTCAGGCCGTCGGCCAATAAAAGCCTGTACGGAAAGCCTTGCTTACGAGGGACCGAGCTGCAGCGTGGTGGCCACCGAGTCCGGCATGAATTTCAGCCAACAGACTCCGCCCTTCCTCTTCGGAGATACATCTTTGAAGGACTCCTGTAGTGCTTTTCTTATATAGTTCTCCCTCGTGGACTTTATAGGCTTTAGATCGCCGCACTATGCAGCGTGCCTCATTTTGGTCCTCAGGGAGTTCCTGCCTAGTGAGGTAGGCTAGGAATGGTTCTGTCCACGGGGCGATGACCTCCATTATTACGTGGGCTGAAGGTGTGATTTCGGTGGCGGGGCCTCCGATTATGTCAGATTGCTCGGCGTCTGGTTGTGCGGTTGTGTCCGGACTGTTATCCGGGGGTTCCCCCTCCCATGCTACAGATGGTTTGAATAATCTTTCTAAGAAGATGTTGGGGGGGGACGGCATCTCGTTTTGCTCCGATGCACGCCAGGACGTCTGCTGCCTGATTATTTTCTCGGGCTATATGGTGAAACTCTAGTCCCTCGAACCGAACTGACATTTTTAGTACGGCGTTGCGATAGGCTGCCATTTTTGGGTCTTTGGCGTCGAAGTCGCCATTTATCTGGGATATCGCGAGGTTTGAATCCCCACGTACTTCCAGGCGTTGAATGCCCATGGATACTGCCATCCGGAGACCATGTAGAAGGGCCTCGTATTCGGCTGCATTGTTGGAGTCCGTGTACATAATTTGGAGTACATATTGGACTGTGTCTCCTGTAGGGGACGTCAAAACGACGCCAGCCCCCAGTCCGGCCAACATTTTGGAGCCGTCGAAATGCATGATCCAGTTTGAGTATGTGCCGTACTCTTTAGGGAGTTCGACCTCTGTCCATTCGGCGACGAAGTCGGCTAGGACTTGCGATTTGATGGCTCGCCATGGTTTGTAGGTTATGTCGAACAGTAGGAGCTCTATGGACCATTTTGCTATCCGGCACGTTGCGTCGCGGTTGTTGATAATATCGTTAAGTGGTACTTCCGAGGCTACTGTTATAGAACACTCTTGAAAGTAGTGTCGTAGCTTCCGGGATGCCATGAACACCGCGTATGCAATCTTTTGGTAATGCGGGTACCGTGATTTGCATGGTGTGAAGACAGTGGACACATAGTAAAACGGCCTTTGAAGGGGGAGTTTGTGCCCGTCCGTTACCCGTTCGACGACGAGTACTGCGCTAACAACTTGATGGGTTGCGGCGATGTACAATAGCATGGGTTCGCCAGTATTCGGCGCGGCCAGGACGGGATTTGTTGCCAAGATGGCCTTTATTTCCTCGAGTCCGGCCGTTGCAGCGTCCGTCCACTCGAAGTGTTCGGTGCGCCTAAGGAGGCGGTAAAGGGGCAATGCCTTTTCTCCCAAACGGGAGATAAAGCGGCTTAAAGCCGCCACGCATCCGGTGAGTTTCTGTATTTGTTTGAGGTCTTTCGGGACATCCAATTGTGACAGAGCTCGGATTTTAGCTGGATTTGCTTCAATTCCTCTACCGGATACAATGAAGCCCAGGAGCTTTCCGGATTGAGCTTAATGTCGTATTTTCAGAGGTTGTCGAATGTGAGCCTCAAGTCGTCTACTAGAGATTCGACATGTCTTGATTTAACGACCACATCATCTATATACGCCTCCACTGTTTTTCCGATCTGGTTTGCCAGACATGTTTGAATCATGCGCTGATATGTTGCGCCGGCGTTTTTTAGCCGAAAGGGCATTGTGTCGAAGCAGAATGGGCCGTATGGTGTGATGAATGCTGTTGCAGCTTGGTCTGATTCTGCCATCTTGATTTGATGGTAACCGGAGTATGCGTCGAGGAAGCACAACGAATCGTGTCCTGCAGTGGCATCGATGATTTGATCTATTCGAGGGAGGGGGAAGGGATCCTTTGGGCAAGCCTTATTAAGGTCTTTGAAATCGACACACAGGCGCCAGGATTTGTCCTTCTTTGGTACCATCACCAGGTTTGCTAGCCAGTCCGGGTGTTTTATGTCCCTAATGAATCCGGCTTCCAATAACTTGGATAGCTCCTCTCCCATAGCCTGTCTCTTTGGTTCGGAGAAACGCCGGAGAGCCTGTTTGACAGTTTTGAATCCTTTCTGGATGCTTAGGCTGTGTTCGGCCAAACTGCGTGGGATTCCTGGCATGTCTGAGGGGTGCCAAGTGAATATGTCTCAGTTCTCTCGTAGGAACTCTCGCAGTGCGGCGTCTACATCAGGGTTCAGTAGTGCCCCGATGGAGGCCGTTTTATTGGGGTCCGTTGGGTGGACCTGGAATTTGACTATTTCGTCCGCTGGTTTGAAGGATGTGGATTTGGATCTCTTATCGAGTACCACATCATCCCTATTGACCGTGGATTGCAGCGCAGTCAGTTCTTCTGTCGCTAAGGTTTCGGATAGTGCCTCGAGGGCCAATGCGGCTATCTTGTTTTCCGGCGCGGAGTGCTATGTCCGGATCACTAGCGAGAGTGATAATTCCGTTTGGCCCAGGCATCTTGAGCTTCATGTACCCGTAATGGGGTATAGCTTGGAAAACTGTGAATGCCTCCCGTCCTAATATAGCGTGATATCCGCTTTTGAACGGGGCCACCTGAAACGTGATTTGTTTGGACCTGTAGTTATCCGGCGTGCTGAATACCACATCTAGTGTGATTTTTCCGGTGCAGCGTGCTTCCTGACTGGGAATTATTCCTCTAAAGGTTGTGCTGCTTCGCTCCATGCGGTTCCAGTCTATTTCCATCTTTTGAAGGGTTTCCTCGTAAATGAGGTTCAATCCGTTGCCTCCATCCATGAGTACCTTTGCGAGACGACAGCCGTCCACTATGGGACTGAGGACCAATGCGGCTGGTGCTCTGGCTGTTCGAAATTTAGGTTCGTCACTCGCGTTGAAGGTGATAGCAGTATTACTCCATGGGTTTATTGTCGCCACGTGATAGACTTCGGTGAGGCTGCGGAGTGTTCTTTTTCGCATGTTATTCGATGCGAAAGTCTCAAAGACTGTGAGAACGGAACTGAAATTCTTGAGCTGGTTTCCTTCGACCTCTGGAATTAGGAGGTCCTCGCCAATTTTGGCCACCTGCCGGATTATCCAACATGCCCTGAGGCAGTGAGTTGGGGTGGCGTCCTCTGCACTATGAATCTTGCAGGGTCCATCTAGCCACTTTTCCAGTATGGTTCCATGCCCTCTGGAGGGTTTTGATTTTTTAGCGTTTAGTCCGGGCGCCTTACTGTGGTGCGCCCTCTTGATTCGTACGGGATTGCTATTCAGGGCCAGATTATCCCAAAATTCAATTTTGGTTTTCCGAGCACTTTCCATGGCACAGTATTTTTGTACTATGGACGCCAGGTCAGCAAAGCGTGTAATATTACGACGGCTGATGGCGTTGAGTATTCCCTTGTCCGTGCAATTACTGCAAAAGATTGAGATTGCGTCTCCCTCGCGGCAGTCCTTTATCCTGTTCATAACCAGGAGGAATCTGGCTCAGTAATGATGTACTGATTCTTCGGGCATTTGCCTGATTTGGGAAAGATCGCTTAAGATCGGGTGGGCGGGTGTCGTTGAATCTGAGACCTCGCCCAATTTGTTGTTCGGCGGCAGAAGAGCTTCCGGATTCTGAGATCCGGAGTCTTGGATTTTATCCGATTTGCCTGATTTTAAGCTCGGGTCTTGGATTGTATCCTCCCCTCCGCGGATATCCGGCATGGAGGGTTCGGGGATTCGGACGTAGCTAGTCCTTAAGATAGATGAAGGGTCGCCGCATTGTGTCTCCACCACTGCAACGTGGTGGGTGACCTGGGGAGAGTTAATTTCTCTCAGATCGGGTTTAAGCCCAACCTGGTCGTAATTTGTGGCGACGCCCAGTGCGGCGATATGATCCAGGAGCTCGTTAACTAAAGAGAGCTCCATCAGATCCAATTGCTCGGCGAGTTCTGAGCCGACGTGGAGGTTGCTTTCGATGACCCGGGAGGTCACCGTCGGCGCAACAGCCGAACAGGCGGTTGCGAGAAAACCACCTAGCCGGAGAGTTTGGCCGACAGCCAAGGCTCCTTTTGTAATGGCGCCGTCTTTAAAGACGGGAAGAGGCATCCTTCCTGATCGCGACGGCACAGAGGAACTCTCAATGAAAGCACCAATGTCGGTGTCAAAACCGGAGGATCTCGGGTAGGGGGTCCCGAACTGTGCGTCAAGGTCGGATGGTAACAGGAGACAAGGGACACTTTATTTTACCCAGGTTCAGGCCCTCTCGATGGAGGTAAAACCCTACTCCTGCTAGATTAATATTGATGATATGGGTAGTACAAGAGTGGATCTACCACGAGATCAAGGAGGCTAAACCCTAGAAGCTAGCCTATGGTATGATTGTGTATGATGATGGTTGTCCTACGGACTACAACCCTCCGGTTTATATAGACACTGGATAGGGTTAGGGTTACACAGAGTCGGTTACAATGGTAGGAGATCTTGAATATCCGCACGCCTAGCTTGCCTTCCACGCCAAGAAAAGATCCTTCCGGACACGGGACAAAGTCTTCAATCTTGTATCTTCATAGTCCTGGAGTCCGGCTGAAGGTATAGTCCGGCTATCCGAACACCCCCTAATCCAGGACTCCCTCAATCATCTCACAACTAACTCATTAGTTGTATTGCTTGCAAGGCTTAAGTGATGTGCATTACCGAGAGGGCCCAGAGATACCTCTCCGACATTCGGAGTGACAAATCCTAATCTCGAAATACGCCAACCCAACAAGTACCTTCGGAGACACCTGTAGAGCACCTTTATAATCACCCAGTTACGTTGTGACGTTTGGTAGCACACAAAGTGTTCCTCCGGTAAACGGGAGTTGCATAATCTCCTAGGCATAGGAACATGTATAAGTCATGAAGAAAGCAATAGCAACATACTAAACGATCGGGTGCTAAGCTAACGAATGGGTCATGTCAATCACATCATTCTCTTAATGATGTGATCCCGTTAATCAAATGACAACTCATGTCTATGGCTAGGAAACTTAACCATCTTTGATCAACGAGCTAGTCAAGTAGAGGCATACTAGTGACACTCTGTTTGTCTATGTATTCACACATGTATTATGTTTCCGGTTAATACAATTCTAGCATGAATAATAAACATTTATCATGAAATAAGGAAATAAATAATAACTTTATTATTGCCTCTAGGGCATATTTCCTTCAGTCTCCCACTTGCACTAGAGTCAATAATCTAGTTCTCATCGCCATGTGATTTAACAACAATAGTTCACATCACCATGTGATTAACACCCATAGTTCACAACGATATGTGATCAGCACCCAAAGGGTTTACTAGAGTTAGTAATCTAGTTCACATCGCTATGTGATTAACACCCAAAGAGTACTAAGGTGTGATCATGTTTTGCTTGTGAGATAATTTTAGTCAACGGGTCTGTCACATTTCAGATCCGTAAGTATTTTTGCGAATTTCTATGTCTACAATGCTATGCACAGAGCTACTTTAGCTAATTGCTCCCACTTTCAATATGTATCCAGATGAAGACTTAGAGTCATCCGGATCAGTGCCAAAACTTGTATCGACGTAACTCTTTACGACGAACCTTTTTGTCACCTCCATAATTGAGAAACATATCCTTATTCCACTAAAGATAATTTTGACCGCTATCCAGTGATCTACTCCTAGATCACTATTGTACTCCCTTGCCAAAATCAGTGTAGGGTATACAATAGATCTGGTACACAGCATGGCATACTTTATAGAACCTATGGCCAAGGCATAGGGAATGACTTTCATTCTCTTTCTATCTTCTGCCGTGGTCGGGTTTTGAGTCTTACTCAATTTCACACCTTGTAACACAGGCAAGAACTCCTTCTTTGACTGTTCCATTTTGAACTCTTCAAAATCTTGTCAAGGTATGTACTCATTGAAAAAACTTATCAAGCGTCTTGATCGATCTCTATAGATCTTGATGCTCAATATGTAAGCAGCTTCACCGAGGTCCTTCTTCGGAAAACTCCTTTCAAATACTCCTTTATGCTTTGCAGAATAATTCTACAATATTTTCGATCAACAATATGGCATATACATATAATTATCAGAAATGCTGTAGTGCTCCCACTCACTTTATTGTAAATACAGGCTTCACCGCAAATCTGTATAAAACTATATGCTTTGATCAACTTATCAAAGCGTATATTCCAACTCCGAGATGCTTGCACCAGTCCATAAATGGATCGCTGGAGCTTGCATATTTTGTTAACACCTTTAGGATCGACAAAACCTTCTAGTTGCATCGTATACAACTCTTCTTTAAGAAATCCATTAAGGATTGCAGTTTTGTTATCCATTTGCCAGATTTCATAAAATGTGGCAATTGCTAACATGATTCGGACAGACTTTAAGCATCGATACGAGTGAGAAAATCTCCTCATAGTCAACACCTTGAACTTTGTCAAAAACCATTTTTGACAAGTCTAGCTTTGTAGATAGTAACACTACTATCAGCGTATGTCTTCCTATTGAAGATCCATTTATTTTCTATGGCTTGTCGGTCATCGGGCAAGTCAACCAAAGTCCATACTTTGTTCTCATACATGGATCCTATCTCAGATTTCATGGCCTCAAACCATTTCGCAGAATCTGGGCTCATCATCGCTTCCTCATAGTTCGCAAGTTCGTCATGGTCTAGTAACATGATTTCCAAAACAGGATTACCGTACCACTCTGGTGCGGATCTCACTCTGGTTTACCTACGAGATTCGGTAGTAACTTGATCTGAAGTTACATGATCATCATCATTAGCTTCCTCACTAATTGGTGTAGTAGTCACAAGAACAGATTTCTATGATGAACTACTTTCCAATAAGGGAGCAGGTACAGTTACCTTATCAAGTTCTACTTTCCTCCCACTCACTTCTTTCGAGAGAAACTCCTTCTCTAGAAAGGATCCATTCTTAGCAATGAATGTCTTGCCTTCGGATCTATGATAGAAGGTGTACCCAAAAGTCTCCTTTGGGTATCCTATGAAGACATATTTCTCCGATTTTGGTTTGAGATTATCAGGATGAAACTTTTTCATATAAGCATCACAACCCCAAACTTTAAGAAACGACAACTTTGGTTTCTTGCCAAACCACAGTTCATACGGTGTTGTCTCAATGGATTTAGGTGGTGCCCTTTTTAATCGTGAATGCAGCTGTCTCTAATGCATAATCCCAAAACTATAGTGGTAAATCGGTAAGAAACATCATGATTGCACTATATCCAATAAAGTACGGTTATGACGTTCGGACACACCATTATGCTGTGGTGTTCCAGGTGGCATGAATTTGTGAAACTATTCCACATTGTTTTAATTGAAGACCAAACTCGTAACTCAAATATTTGTCTCCGCAATCAGATCGTAGAAACTTTATTTTCTTGTCACGACGATTTTCCACTTCACTCCGAAACTCTTTGAACTTTTCAAATGTTTCAGACTTATGTTTCATCAAGTAGATATACCCATATCTGCTCAAATCACCTGTGAAGGTCAGAAAATAACGATACCCGCCGCGAGCTTTAATATTCATCGGACCACATACATCAGTATGTATGATTTCCAACAAATCTGTTGCTCGCTACATTGTTCCGGAGAACGGAGTTTAATCATCTTGCCCATGAGGCATGGTTAGCAAGCATCAAGTGATTCATAATCAAGTGATTCCAAAAGCCCATCAGCATGGAGTTTCTTCATGCGCTTTACACCAATATGACCTAAACGGCAGTGCCACAAATAAGTTGCACTATCATTATTAACTTTGCATCTTTTGGTTTCAATATTATGAATATGTGTATCACTACTATCGAGATCCAACGAACTATTTTCATTGGGTGTATGACCATCGAAGGTTCTATTCATGTAAGTAGAACAACAATTGTTCTCTAACTTAAATGAATAACCGTATTGCAATAAACATGATCAAATCATATTTATGCTCAACGCAAACACCAAATAACACTTATTTAGGTTCAACACTAATCCCGAAAGTATAGTGAGTGTGCGATGATGATCATATCAATCTTGGAACTACTTCCAACACACATCGTCACTTCACCCTTAACTAGTCTCTGTTTATTCTGCAACTCCCGTTTCAAGTTACTAATCATAGCAACTGAACTAGTATCAAATACTTAGGGGTTGCTATAAACACTAGTAAAGTACACATCAATAACATGTATATCAAATATACCTTTGTTTACTTTGCCATCCTTTCTTATCCACCAAATACTTGGGGTAGTTCCTCTTCCAGTGACCAATCCATTTGTAGTAGAAGCAATAAGTCTCAGGCTTAGGACCAGACTTGGGTTTCTTCACTTGAGCAGCAAATTGCTTGCCGTTCTTCTTGAAGTTCCCCTTCTTTCTTTTGCCCTTTTCTTGAAACTAATGGTCTTGTCTACCATCAACACTTGATGTTTTTCTTGATTTCTACCTTCGGCGATTTTAGCATCACGAAGAGCTTGGGAATCGTTTCCGTTATCCCTTGCATATTATAGTTCATCACGAAGTTCTACTAACTTGGTGATGGTGACGAGAGAATTCTGTCAATCACTATTTTATCTGGAAGATTAACTCCCACTTGATTCAAGCGATTGTAGTACCCAGACAATCTGAGCACATGCTTACTAGTTGAGCGATTCTCCTCCATCTTTTAGCTATAGAATTTGTTGGAGACTTCATATCTCTCAACTCGGGTATTTGCTTGAAATATTAACTTCAACTCCTGGAACATCTCATATGGTCCATGACGTTCAAAACGTCTTTGAAGTCCCGATTCTAAGCCGTTAAGCATGGTGCACTAAACTATCAAGTAGTCATCATATTGAGCTAGCCAAACGTTCATAACGTCTGCATCTGCTCTTGCAATAGGCCTGTCACCTAGCGGTGCATCAAGGACATAATTCTTCTGTGCAGCAATGAGGATAAACCTCAGATCACAAATCCAATCCGCATCATTGCTACTAACATCTTTCAACACAATTTTCTCTAGGAACATATCAAAATAAACATATGAAAGCAACAACGCGAGCTATTGATCTACAACATAGATATGCTAATACTACCAGGACTAAGTTCATGATAAATTAAAGTTCAATTAATCATATTACTTCAGAACTCCCACTTAGATAGACATCCCTCTAATCCTCTAAGTGATCACGTGATCCAAATCAACTAAACCATGTCCGATCATCACGTGAGTTGGAGTAGTTTCAATGGTGAACATCACTATGTTGATCATATCTACTATATGATTCACGCTCGACCTTTCGGTATCCGTGTTCCGAGGCCATATCTGCATATGCTAGGCTCGTGAAGTTTAACCCGAGTATTCTGCGTGTGCAAAACTGGCTTGCACCCGTTGTAGATGGACGTGGTGTCTGGGCACGACGAACTTTGGCAACGGTGCATACGCAGAGAGAACACTTCTTGATAATTAGTGAGAGATCATCTTAAAATGCTATCGTCAATCAAAGCAAGATAAGATGCATAAAAGATAAACATCACATGCAATCAATATAAGTGATATGATATGGCCATCATCATCTTGTGCTTGTGATCTCCATCTCCGAAGCACCTCCATGATTGCCATTGTCACCAGCGCGACACCTTGATCTCCATCGTAGCATCGTTGTCGTCTCGCCAATCTTTATGCTTCTACGACTATCGCTACCGCTTAGTGATAAAGTAAAGCATTACAGGGCGATTGCATTGCATACAATAAAGCGACAACCATATGGCTCCTGCCAGTTGCCGATAACTCAGTTACAAAACATGATCATCTCATACAATAAAATTTAGCATCATGTCTTGACCATATCACATCAGAACATGCCCTGCAAAAACAAGTTAGACGTCCTCTACTTTGTTGTTGCAAGTTTTACGTGGCTGCTACGGGCTTAGCAAGAACCAATCTTACCTACGTATCAAAACCACAACGATAGTTTGTCAAGTTGGTGCTGTTTTAACCTTCGCAAGGACCGGGCGTAGCCACACTCGATTCAACTGAAGTTGGAGAAACTGACACCCGCTAGTCACCTGTGTGCATAGCACGGCGGTAAAACCAGTCTCGCGTAAGCGTACGCGTAATGTCGGTCCGGGCCGCTTCATCCAACAATACCGCCGAACCAAAGTATGACATGCTGGTAAGCAGTATGACTTATATCGCCCACAACTCACTTGTGTTCTACTCGTGCATATAACATCAAACCATAAAAACCTAGGCTCGGATGCCACTGTTGGGGAACGTAGTAATTTCAGAAAAAAAATCCTACGCACACGCAAGATCATGGTGATGCATAGCAACGAGAGGGAAGAGTGGATTCTACGTACCCTCGTAGACCGAAGCGGAAGCGTTGACACAACGTAGAGGAAGTAGTCGTACGTCTTCCCGGTCCAACCGATCGAAGCACCGTTACTCCGGCACCTCCGAGTTCTTAGCACACGTTCAGCTCGATGATGCTCCCCGGGCTCCGATCCAGCAAAGCTTCGGGGAGGAGTTCCATCAGCACGACGGCGTGGTGACGATCTTGATGTTCAACCGTCGCAGGGCTTCGCCTAAGCACCGCTACAATATGATCGAGGTGTAATATCGTGGAGGGAGGCACCGCACACGGCTAAGGAACGATCACGAAGATCAACTTGTGTGTCTATGGGGTGCCCCCTGCCCCCGTATATAAAGGAATGGAGGAGGGGAGGGCCGGCCTTCTCTATGGCGCGCCCTAGGGAGTCCCACTCCCACCGGGAGTAGGATTCCCCCTTTCCTAGTCCAACTAGGAGTCCTTCCATGTAGTAGGAGTAGGAGACAAGGAAGGGGAAATGAGAAGGGAAGGAAGGAGGGGGCGCAGCCCCTCCCCCTAGTCCAATTCGGACTAGGCATTGGGGGGGGGGGGCGCGGCCTGCCCTAGGCAGCCCCTCTCTCTTTCCCGTATGGCCCAATAAGTCCTAATACTTTTCCTCCGTATTCCCGTAACTCCCTGGTACTCCGAAAAATACCCGAACCACTCAGAACCTTTCCGATGTCCGAATATAGTCGTCCAATATATCGATCTTTACGTCTCGACCATTTTGAGACTCCTCGTCATGTCCCCTATCTCATCCGGGACTCTGAACTCCTTCGGTACATCAAAACTCATAAACTCATAATATAACTGTCATCGAAACCTTAAGCGTGCGGACCCTACGGTTCGAGAACAATGTAGACATGACCGAGACACGTCTCCGGTCAATAACCAATAGCGGAACCTGGATGCTCATATTGGCTCCTACATATTGTACGAAGATCTTTATCGGTCAGACCGCATAACAACATACGTTGTTCCCTTTGTCATCGGTATGTTACTTGCCCGAGATTCGATCGTCGGTATCCTGTACCTAGTTCAATCTCGTTACCGGCAAGTCTCTTTACTCGTTCTGTAATACATCATCTCACAACTAACTCATTAGTTGTATTGCTTGCAAGGCTTAAGTGATGTGCATTACCGAGAGGGCCCAGAGATACCTCTCCGACATTCGGAGTGACAAATCCTAATCTCGAAATACGCCAACCCAACAAGTACCTTCGGAGACACCTGTAGAGCACCCTTATAATCACCCAGTTACGTTGTGACGTTTGGTAGCACACAAAGTGTTCCTCTGGTAAACGGGAGTTGCATAATCTTATAGTCATAGGAACATGTATAAGTCATGAAAAAAGCAATAGCAACATACTAAACGATTGGGTGCTAAGCTAACGAATGGGTCATGTCAATCACATCATTCTCCTAATGATGTGATCCCATTAATCAAATGACAACTCATGTCTATGGCTAGGAAACTTAACCATCTTTGATCAACGAGCTAGTCAAGTAGAGGCATACTAGTGACACTTTGTTTGTCTATGTATTCACACATGTATTATGTTTCCGGTTAATACAATTCTAGCATGAATAATAAACATTTATCATGAAATAAGGAAATAAATAATAACTTTATTATTGCCTCTAGGGCATATTTCCTTCATTTAGGGTTACACAAAGTCGGTTACAATGGTAGGAGATCTGAATATCCGCATCGCCAAGCTTGCCTTCCACGCCAAGGAAAGTCCCATCCGGACACGGGACGAAGTCTTCAATCTTGTATCTTCATAGTCCAGGAGTCCGGCTGAAGGTATAGTCCGGCCATCCAGACACCCCCTAATCCAGGACTCCCTCAACTACCCTAGGTACATGTTGCCATCACCTGTTGGGGCCGCGGCTGGAGATGCTCTTATGCTTCGTCTCAAGAGAAGATTGAGGAGGAAAAGGAAACCACTCGCGGTGGCGGCACCCACACATGACACGCGTCGTGTGGGAGAGACGGCGGGCGCGAGCATGGTAATTGATCTGATGATAGAAATCGTTTCCCATATATAAGAGGTTGACAACAACAGATCCTTAGACATAATTGCAGGACCGACATTCCAAGTCTCTATTTCTAATGGAGCAGTTGGTAGTCTCGCTTCCAGGGTTTTTTTCGTCCCACCTCCCATGGTTTTTTTGGTACCTCCTCCCACCTTCGCCGAGTTTTTTTCGTAGATTTTTTTCGTCCCCTCCCCCCACTTCATCGGTTTATTTTCGCGTCACCCTCTCACACAGCGAAAGAAACATGAACAGATTAGAACTTTTCATACTGGCGCAAGTTATTTAGTAGTATAGAATCAATCACGAACAATCTCTAAAGATCAAATCTAAATTAATTAACCTTACCTTAAATCACTCAATCACATTAATTAGAAAACGAATAGTTGATTTTCAGAAAAATCGCTCAATCACATTAACCTTACCTTAACTCACGGATGGTAATCAATCTCCAAACAAAGGAAACAATACATCGAGGGAGCAATAAATAAACTCCCTTTCTTATGACATGTATATGATCTTCCCTTCCCTCTCCGTTGTCGAGCGTTCTTGATTCTCGAGGCCGATGCTTGGGCTGCGTCACTGGGCCGCGACGGTGCCGGTGGACGAGGACGGCGAGGCCGGGTGCCGCGGCACCGCGTTGGTCGCGGCCGGTGAAGGGGCGAAGAAGGGCGGCTTCCCTGGCCGTGGCCGTGGCCCTGGGAGATGGTGCGGTGGAAGCGGCACTTGAAGGACACGGCGTGGGTGGCGGGCGCGCAGACGCACTTGGAAGCGGGCCCGTGGCCCGCACCGGACGGCGCCGACGCCGACCCGGGCCACCTCCTCCGCGTATTCTTGGACCTGTGGCTGGCCGATTTACATGGAATTAATTCTCTCCGTTGTGGTGGCAAATATAATGCACATAATCCATATTGTTATGCACTAGCGTGTGTGTGAAATAGATGGATTATGGTCCCGTACCCAATAAGATGGATATGTGTTTGTGTTAGAGAGAGGGAGGGAGAGGGGGAGAGAGAGTGAGGAAGAGGGGGGGAGAGAGTGTGTGTGAGGATTTGATGGTAAAAAAGATCACCAATATGACTTGATATGTATGAAAATATTAATATTGAACTCTTAAAGTTAATGTGGCCCCGTTGCAATGCACGATGTTCTTCTAGTGTCAACTAAAACTTTACTTGTCATCTGACTATACTTTTTTTAGGATTGCCATCTGACTATACTATTAGCCATGCTTTTATGATTGTGTTGCCTCTGGCTGTATGAAGACTGGCGGACGCTGCACGTCAGCCGGGTGAAGACATGAATGGGTCGGCGGCCTCGGCACCCATTAGGTGGCGAGTGAGACAGCCGTCCGATCTACCATCGCGCCAGCTCCAATTAATCTTTGTAACAAGCACCATGTTATGCTCTGTTACTTTGCAACGCAGACCTTGTTTGCAGCCGTTCTGAACTGTTTCACGCCTTTGTAACAAGCCTAATGTTGAGACCACCGTTTGCCCTGGTAGCTCTGCAACAGAGTCCGTTGTTGCACGGCGAGTGATCTGCGCCGGTGCGCCGGCCCAAATTTGGGCCGGTCGCACCCTGTCCGTCAGATCTGCCCACCCTTTAGCCGTCAGATCCCCTCTCGTCCTCAACCTTCTTCTACCTTCGCACGCGAGTCAACGTGCAGCGGCGCTCTCCCCCCACCCCCACCCCGGCACCCCGGCGAGCTGTCCTTCTCCCGTTGCCGCCTCTCGCCGGCCGTCCTCGCCGCTGTCGCGTTCCTCGCCAGCCGTCCTCGCTGCTGGTCGCGGTCCTCGTCGGCCGTCCTCGCCGCTGGTCGGCGTCCTCGCTGACTGTCCTTGTGGCGGGCTCAGTCCTCACCGACCGTCCTCGTCGCCGGCTTCACCCATGCTCTCGATCATCCCCCACCTATGGGGCACACACGCCAGGGAAAAAGCTTCAAGCGGGGCTTCAAACAGCAAGGCAAATCAGGGAGACATACAACCATTGACAGAATGCTTCAAACTTGTGTGAAAAAAAGCTTCAACCAGATGATAGAGAGAGCTTTCCTCGTTGGTGCGCGACGATGTTTAAAACCTTTTTTTCGCCGGTTGAAGCTTTTTTTGTCGCAGGTTGCAGCTTTCGCCGTTCATGGTTGTAGCCCTTTGCCGTTCATGGTTGTAGCCCTTTGCCGTTCATGGTTTGTAGCATTTGTTGCCGCCGGGCCGTCGTGGGTTTGAAGCTTCTTGTTAAATGGTTGTAGCAAGTGAAGACGCCGGTTGCATAAAAAAAGAGTCCTCGCCGTCGCCGGTCGCATCTAAGTTGAAAAGCATCATGGCCTCGAGAATGGATGTAGGAAAAAATTATTCGGTAGTAGCAAAAAATTGAGGCGGTTGAAGCAAAAATTTCGTCCTCGCATCTAAGTAAAAAATGGATGTAGCAAAAAGTTATTCCGTAGTAGCTTCTTCTTTCGCCCGTTGCAGCAAAAGGATTTACCGGTTCCAGCAAAAATTAATGATTGTTCCAGCAAAAATCTCAACAGCAGAAAACTCCAGTAGTCGATTTGTAGCGAAAATATTAGCTAGTTCCAGCAAAAAGAAACGATGCTTTCAGCAAATCAATCTCAACAGCAAAAAAACACCGATGCCTGTCATAACCTTCACCATAGCCGGTTGTAGCTAAGACGTGTGCCGGATCTAGACAGCCAGGTTGCAGCTCGCGGCCGAGCCGGTTCCAGCATCTCACGCCGCCCATTGTAGCACGACGACACTGTGGTTCCAGCACCGCCGCGCATCGGATGCAGCTCTGCCGAGCCAATCGCAGGATTCAAACACCTTGCACTGGTCGCAGCATCTCGCACGCCGCGCATCCGCCATTGAAGCTTCCCCTGGCGCCACGGCATGGCCGGTTGCAGCTCCTCCGCCAGCAGGTTCAAGCATACCGCCGGCCGCGTCCACCGTTTCCAGCTACCGGCGTGGCCGGTTGCAGCTCCTCTATCGGTCGGTTCCAGCATCTAAAGCCGACGGTGGCGACAGGGCATCGCCGCCGTTCCAGCTCAACAGCCTCGGCTTGTAGCACCCCCGCAGCGTGCGATCTCAGCTCTTGCCGTTGGGCGTCGCCGGTCTAGCGCCGCCGCTAGCTACCCGCAGCACCGTCTGCGGCAGCTCACCAAAACATAGCCGTCCCCATGGGGTCGTAGCAGCACCCCGTCGACTCCGCCACGACATGGTTCAGGAAGGAGAGGAGGCTTTGCATCGCAGGGGGGTGGCCACAACAAGGAGGGATGGAGAGGTGGTTCGCCGGCCGTGAAGGTTGGGCGTTAGCACTGAGAAAAGGAGGTCCTGTGGCGTGGGGAACGAAGGAAAGAGAGAGAGAGAGCGCGATTTGAGAGAAAGAAGGGATAAGATTGATGCGGCGGGTATGAGAGCACGTGGTAGTGGCTAGAAAGAAGGTGCGTGGGACCAGGGACGCGCGTCGCGAGCGACCGACCAAGCGTTCCGCCGGCGCACCGATTGTAAACGTTTCCCTTGTTGCACTCGTTTGGATTGTAACAAGGGTCAGGTTGCCAAGTTGGACTACACGACGAGTTGTTGCGGCCGTCAGATCAAACTCGGGTCCGAACGCTGGCGGTTTTGATTGCAACCGTTTCCTGACGATCCCTAAAGGAAAAGTTTATCAACAGCCCTAAAAAAGCCATTGGGTCTCCTCTATATATTTTTTCTGAATTATTGGTTGGGTCTCCTCTCTTGGATCCCCAGGTGATCTCTTGACCCCGGGTTTACCGCAGTACGGAGCGTGCGCGGCGTCCGTGACGTTAAACTGATTACGAGTCGGCGGCAAGCAGAGCCCCGATCCGATCGAAGCCATCCGTCTATCTCATACAGATAGATAGGTCACGACTCAGGAGCACGTACGTAGCTAGGCCTCCCTTAGCTTTGCTGGCTTGATCCGATCCGCCGCCGGCTTAGCCTTGCTTGCTTGGTCCGTCATGTCGCCGGTTGTTTGCCCCTGGCCATTAGGCAGACCACCCAGCCCAAGGAGGTATCGGCAGCCTCAGATCAAACAAGACCTCCTGCTGCACAGGATGGAACAAGGCGGCCGGAGCCAGACAGAAGATTATTCTTCCACCGCACGTGCAAACTTGAGAGCCTTTTGCAGGATCTTCATAAGGGTACGTACTTAATACCACGTATTGCTACCCAGCTTCCAAGACCATTTTATATTACTCCGCCGTCCCAAAATAAGTGACTCGAGTTTGTACTAACTTTATACCTATTTTAGGACGGAGAGAGTATAATATACTTCCTTCGTAAATAAATATAAAAGCGTTTAGATCATGGTATTTTGAATGAAATTCGCCATTAGTTGGGCCAAAAACTCAGAAAGTGATCAAATTTAAAGCATAAACACGTTTAAGTGATCAACTTAGGGCATATGGAGCTGTGATTACAGAATTTCAGGAACGTTCTCTAGGTTTTGTTTCTAGTATTTTTAGTCATGAGTATAGAACCTCAAATGTTGAGGCTCACAATCTCGCAAAGAATGGTATTATTTTAGGGGTTGGTCGCCATATCTGGTTAGGCCAACCCGACGATCTTCTCTTCGTCCATGTAAATGTTGTGATGTCTTAATAAAGCTTGCAAGTCTGTATAAAAAAATTTAGGGCAACAAAATGATTGGGGAACGTAAAATCGTCCATGTGGTCAGGTCGGATGCAGATTGTGTGGTTTTTCTATATATTGCGCTGTTAAGAGGGTTTTATTTTGCGTTCAACTCGTAAATATATGTATGATGGTGTTCGCGAAAAAAAATATACTTTTCTTAGTATAAAAAAAGTCTTATATTTTGATACAAAGGGAGTAATATGTATGATGGGTTTTGGGGAGGCCAAATTTAGAACAACGCAGCCAAATGTTGTAACTTGCTAGAGAGATTTTGTATTCTTAGCTGATTTCGAACCTTGTTGTAGTTGTACTACTATATATTTCTGTCCTACTGTGTACCTAGTACTCACTCCGTCTCAAAATAAGTGTCTCCATCTTAGTATAATTTTGTATTAAAGTTAGTACAAAGTTGAGACACTTATTTTGGGACGGAGGGAGTATATATGAACTGATCGATTCAACATATTTTGGTGCTTATATATTTTAGTGGAATTTCAATTTTTTTTACTGGGTAACTAAAGCGAGCAACGGTATCGATTACTTCCAAAATAAATAAAATAAAAGAATTGTGCTCTTTTTAATTAACGAATTGTAATTCTAGTACTCCTTCTGTCCCGTAATATAGTGTGTATTGCTTTTTTTTTTTTGGCAAAACTCAAGCTTCACAAAGTTTGAAAATTATCTATATCCGTAATATAGAGAAATTTATCTATACTATAATATGAAATATATATATATATATATATATATATATATCATAGGAAAATATTTTGCATGATGATATTGATATGGTATTCCAGTTGTTAATATATTTTTCTATAAAGTTGATCAAAAAATATAAATTTATACTTTTAAAAATTCAGTACACACCATATATTATATGAAGGGAGGGAGTATCTTCAATTCGCTAATCGATATATGTATTCACCTCTAGGTTCTCCTCCTTTTCTTTTATTTTCAGTGTTTTACTCCGCTGGCCGGCGTGGCTTTGGTGGTATATCTCTTCATGGCGAGGCACAAGCATCTTGAACCTGGACTGCAGAATCCTTGGCACATGGCCCTGATTGTGTTTATAGTTATCTGCTTCATGCCGATAGGGTACATGTTGACCCAAGATGATTAAAAGTAGCTATATTCCATAAATTTCTTGCTCATGGAGTGTGTCGATCTAACTCAATGTTCTCTTAGTCAAAAGCTCCCCGGTTCATGTGCGAGCCAGAAAGATGTGTATATGATTGTTATTCCTTTCAAATTTATCTTTTCCGATCAACCAACAATAGCATAACCCTTTCATATAGAAGAAAAAGAGGTTATATGTACGGAGGTGCCAAGTTTTTGAAAGGAACTTGCCGAAAGTCCTTATGTCCACAAAAAAAACTATGAATTCTTTGGTCAATACCCTCGCTGGTGTGGGCCTGAGTGAAGGCCATCTCCCTCTAGTTGATGTCCTCGAAAGCGAGGGTTGTCACCACAAAATGAGTGAGGTGTGTTCCCCTAAAAATGCGAAAAATATTTCAAAGCATGCGGAAGAGCATTATGCTTTGCTCTTGTTTCTTCTTAGACACAGAGGTTAGCATCGAGCCCCACCATTCAATCTCCCCGGGCAGAATTGTTGGGCTTCCGGGGCGGTTTAACCTATCCATTCCTTTATATTGCTCCAGGAGGTCTTTGAGAATGGACAGCCCTTGAAAAGCTGCATTGCGGTTTCTGACTCTTGCAGGCAAAACTGACATCTAGGGTCCTGTGGCCACCCACAAATATCTAGCATGTAGACCGTCATGGTTTTCCCATGAAGCATCAACCAAGAAGATAATTTACATTTAGGCTCCGCATGTGCAGACATGATTGATGTGGAGAGAACTTAGGGATTGATCCCTCGAAATGAGCAGCCTACTCACAAGTGGATGAGTATTCCTTTTTAAAAAAATTGGAGAATTGTTAGTCACTAAATTTGAGATTAGTTTCTCTTTCATCAACATTTTATATTGCCATGTAAACAAGTTATATTAACTACTCCCTCCGTTCCTAAATATAAATCTTTTTAAAGATTCCAATATGAACTACATACAGAGCAAAGTGAGTGAATCTACACTCTAAAATATGTCCATATACATATGTATGTAGTTTATATCGAAATCTCTAAAAAGACTTATATTTAGGAACGGAAGGGTAGATTAAATAGTTTTCTTGTAAGTGGTGTTTATTTGGCTCAATCCTTTCTGCTTATACTATCTCAGTGCTAGGCAATATATTATTATTCTTCCTTTGGAGGCATATTTAGTCCCTATTCTACAAAAGATCTTATGTCGGGTCATAATTCTTTCTAAAGTGTCTCACCAGTGCTCTAAGCTCGCCAGAAACTTCTAGCAAGACCTAGGGAGCCCTCGCATCAAGCTGAGTGTGAGATGGGCCGACCCAGGTGCGCTGGAGGCCACAACCGCATTTGTTGTTGTTTTTTTCTGTTTTTGTTTATACTTTCAAATATAATAAAATAAAATATATACAAAAATACTTTACATAAAAAAATTAGAAAAACAAATGCTAAATGTGTATAAAGAAAATGTTTCTCATGTATACGAAAAAATAAACAATGTGTGTGAAAAAATTGATCGTGTCTTACGAAATATTAATCAAGCATTTAAAAAATGAATAAAAGTATTTGTAAAATGTGTATAGAAAACATGTTGCACATGTATTGAAAAATGTTAAACTTGTATTTAAAAAATGTTAATCAAGCATTTGAAAAATGTTAAATGTGTATAGAAAAATGTTGATCATGTATTAACAAAATTGTAAATCTTGTATTAGAAAAATGCTAATGAACCATTTGAAAATGACCATGCATTAAAAATGTTAATCTTGTACTTGAAAAATGTTAATCAAGCATTTGAAAAAAGAAAATAAGTGTATATAAAAAATGTTTACTGTGTACTAAAAAAATGTTAGTAAAGAATTTAAAATGTGTATAGAAAAATGTTGACTGTGTACTGAAAAATGTGAAAATCGTATTAAAAATGTTAAACATGTATTAGAAAAATGTTTTTGACATATACAAAAAATGTAGAATGGAAACCAAAAGAAACAAAGAAAAAACAATGAAAACCGAAAAAAGCAAAGAAAACCAAAGAATAATGTTGAAATAGAAAACCAAAGAACCAAGTGCAAAAAATGGAAAATGATGAAACCGATAAAGATACCGATGTGTTATACGTTTAGTCCCAAAATGATAGGTATACAAGAGTGGTATAATAAAAACTTTTATGTAGATCACTGAATACGATGTGTATGACCAACGATATTGAAATTATAATATGAAGGTTTACTAGTTGATAAACATTAGATAGTAAAAGTATCGGTGTTAAGGTTTGTAATTCCGACCTCATTAAAATGTCGATAGTGGCATAGGGAACTTGGAGCGTAATTTATCCTTGATTAATATCCTTTGTGCTGTCTGGGTCGGGGGAGCGTGATGGTTAACTCCTCAAACCTCCTCCCTAGGGGCATGCGAGATTACTTTGCTTCGAGGGTTAATTAACTTTCATAAAAAGTATTGAGTTCTTCATGACTAATGTGAGTTTGTGGACTATAAGCACTTCCATCCTTCTATATTTTGCTAGTCTTTCCGGTATCATGCATTGCCCGTTCTCACGTCGAGACTTGGTGCAAACTTTCCCGGTGCATCGAAATCTCATGATATGATACACTCTATCACACATAAACCTTACTATTATTCATCAAAACAATCTCCATACCTACCTATCATGGCATTTCTATAGTCACTCCAAGATATATTGTCATGCAACTTCCACCGTTACTATTCACATGATTTGAGAATTCATTGTCATTTTGCTTTGCATGATCATATAGAGTCGACATGATATTTGTGGCAAAGCCACTGTTCATCATTGTTATACATGTTATGATAGATCATTGCACATCCCAATACACAGTCAAAGGCATTCATATGTAGTCATATCATTTTGTTTATCGAGTTGTAAGTAAATACAAATGTGACAATCATCATTATTAGAGCATTATCCCAGTGAGAAAAAAGAATGATGGATACTGATAAGTCCTCAAAAAGGTGAGGATGAGGTTCATGGTATTGTTCTAAAAAAAGAGAAGGGGTATGTTTCTATATCCTTTACCACACTTGTGCTTCAGAGTAGCACCATGTTCTTCATATAAAGAGTCTCCATCATTTGTCACTTTCATATACTAGTGGGAATTTTTACATTATAGAACTCGTCTTGTATATTTCGATGACGAGTTTCCTCAAATGCTCGAGGTCTTCATGAGCAAGCAATTTGGATGCACACCCACTTAATTTCATATAGAGAGCTTTCATATACTTATAGCTCTAGTGCATCCGTTGCATGGCAATCCCGACTCCTCGCATTGATATCAATTGTAAGGCCTCTCCATTGCCTAACGACCCCCCTCGTTGATGCGAGACTTTCTCAAATTTTGGTCTTCCCTTATAAACCCCTATCATCATTCTCTGACCATCCAAAGTGCTAAGTCCATGGCTCACGCTCATGTATTGAGTGGAGTTGAAAAAGCCGAAGCGAGAAAAAATATGATACAATTGCTTGGTATGGCACCGGGGTGTTCATGATTTATACTTTATGCTAGGAAGATCGAGCTATGCCATGCTTACATGATTAAATGAGTAGGGATAACGTTCTTTAGCATTGTTTATTTTGAAGAGTGGTGATTATTTTCTAGCACTCTTGCATATTATCATTTTATATTTATTAAGTCATGAACTACCAACATTCATGCCCAAATGATTACATGATTAAGACATGTTATGTAGCATTTCACATAAAAAATCTATTTTTATCATTTACCTACTTGAGGACGAGCATAAATTAAGCTTGGAGATGTTGATACGTCTCTAGCGTATCTATAAGTTTTTATTGTTTCATGCTTTATATGTCATTTTGTATTATCAATCTTGTATGCTTTATATGTCATTTTATATTTTTTTGATGGACTAACCTATTAACTCAGTGCCCAGTGCCAGTTCCTTTTGTGTGTATTTTTCCAAAAAATCCATAACAAACGAAGTCCAAACACGATGAAATTTTTTGACGATTTTTTCTACGCAAGAAGAGACCCCGAAAGCTTAGGGAGGAGGCCAGAAGAATCGTGAGGGAGCGACAAGGCAGAGGGACGCGCCCCAGGGGTAGGGCGCGCCTAGGTGCCTTGTGGTGCCCTTGTGGCTCCGTTTGACATAATTCTAGTCCTGTAAATTCACATATATCCAGAAACCCTCAAGGGAGGTCCCGAAACAATTCTTCTGCCGGTGCAAGCCTCTATTCTTTCGTGATCCCATCTGGAGGCCTTTTCCGATACTTTGCTGGAGGAGGAAACCCTTGGGGAGGCAATATTCATCGATCTTGTTGTTGGGAAATATAGTAGAAAATAAAACAAAAATCATCCTACGATCAACCAAGAACACTATGAAGATGTAATAACGGTTTAGATCAGAACATTACAAACTCCGAGTTGCAGCGAAGGAAGGCGAGTCGGCGTAGATCGCACTTGAAGTCCCTCGAACCATTCATGAGCGATCCCTCGAATGGAAGACTGAAAGCATGGCCTCTCCATAGATTTAACTCTAATTGGATCAACTAGAACTAGAACTAGAGAACTAGAGAACTAGAGGAGGCTCCAAAACTTGTGTATCCAAAAGTGCCCAAAACCATTAGTATATGTAGGTTGGAGGAGGGGAGAGGGGATGACACAAGGGGGAAGGTCCCCTCCCCCCTTAGTCTGGCAATGAGGAGGGGGGATCCCCCTTTCATTTGGCCTCCCCCTTCCTTCTCCAAGAAGAAAGGGGCACCACCTCCTATTGGGCCCAAGTGGCCCAATATCCTTTCTGCCAATTGGCCTTTTAAGTCGCATTGAGATTTAATTAAATATAAAAACCTCCTAACTATTATTAGAGACTTTTATTACTAATTTAACATCTTCGGAAACATTTTCCACCTTTATATTATTTATCGGTATTACCCGGTAAATCCCGAAAACCTTCCCGTGACCCCGAAACGCTTATGGTTCCTCTCGAAAATATTTCATAACATTTCCTCATTACTCCTGTCCTATTAACACTCAACAAATCTTGATAACCTTATGCTTGTGATCTTGATAACCTTATTTTTGTTCAATGACTGATAATGGAACCGTGGACATCCATATTGATCCATGTGAGTACACGAATGACATTCGAGTGAACCGTGGACATCCATATCGATCCGGATGAGTACACGAATGACATTCGCAGTACTCTACAAAACCCAACATGAGATATATCGATATCCTGTTGAGTCATACACAGACTCACTATACTGGTCTCCCCGTTATCGGTTTTGTTCTTCTTTCTCGCTGACATGTTTCGGCATCCCCGTGACCTAGTCACCTGTGTATATATGGCCAAACGATGATGGATGTCGTAACATCGAGAGGTCCCTAATAATATATCTCCATTGTTGGAGGAGCAAATCCCACTCTTGAGCTATCTAGCCTCTTGTCAAACTTTCCGATGAATCTGTAAGTGTAGGATCGAAAGTATGTCTAGAGGGGGGGGGGGTTGATTAGACTACTTGACCAAATAAAAATCTAGCCTTATACCAATTTTAATTCTTGGCAGATTTTAGCAACTTAGCACAAGTCAAGCAATCAACCTACACATGCAATTCTAAGAGTATAACAGCGGAATGTAAACAATTGCATATGAAGGTAAAGGGATGAGTTTGAGGGAGCAAATGCAATGTTGACACGGAGATTTTTTATCCATGGTTCCGATAGGTGGTGCTATCGTACATCCACATTGATGGAGACTTCAACCCACGAAGGGTAACGGTTGCGCGAGTCCACGGAGGGCTCCACCCACGAAGGGTCCACGAAGAAGCAACCTTGTCTATCCCACCATGGCCGTCGCCCACGAAGGACTTGCCTCACTAGGGTAGATCTTCATGAAGTAGGCGATCTCCTTGCCCTTACAAACTCCTTGGTTCAACTCCACAATCTTGACGGAGGCTCCCAAGTGACACCTAACCAATCTAGGAGACACCACTCTCCAAGAGGTAATAGATGGTGTGTTGATGATGAACTCCTTGCTCTTATGCTTAAAATGATAGTCTCCCCAACACTCAACTCTCTCTCATAGGATTGGATTTGGTGGAAAGATGATTTGAGTGGAAATAACTTGGGGAAGGCTAGAGATCAATATTTATGTGGTTGGAATGGAATATCTTAACCTCGACACAAGTGTAGGTGGTTCTCACTCAGAAATTGTATGTTGGAAGTGTAGGCATGTTCTGATGGCTCTCTCCTCGAATGAAGAATGGGTGGAGGGGTATATATAGCCTCCACACAAAAACTAACATTACACACAAATCACCAAACTCGGTGGGACCGATTCAGAGAACTCGGTCGGACCGATATGGTTCATAATGTGACCGTTAGGGTTTTCGGTGGGACCGACATGTCAACTCGGTGGGATCGATGTCATTAGGGTATAACGTAATCTCGATGAGACCGATTACACAAACTCGGTTGGACCGATTTAGGTAATACAATAACCAGAGAGTTGGTCAGGCAAACTTGGTGGGACCGATTCGCTCATCTCGGTAGGACCGAAACGTTACGAAAGGGAAACACAGAGTTTGCATTGAAGTCTCGGTGGTACCGACCGCCCATCTCGGTTTGACCAAAATGTTACGAAGGGAAACAGAGAGATTACAATCCCATATCGATGAAATCGAGATCCCTATCGGTGAGACCGAAAACACTAGGGTTTGTGGCAGTGGCTATGTTAAGTGAACTCGGTGGCGCCGGATAGATCAAATCGGTGGGGCCGAGTTTGACTTTTGGTTTGTGACATATTTGGATGTGAGAAAGTAGTTGAGGGTTTTGGATCATATCACTAAGCACTTTGAGCAAGAACCTCATTAATCAACACCTCACCCCCTCTTAATAGTATTGGCTTTTCCTATGGACTCAATGTGATCTTGGATCACTAAAAATGAAATGTAGAGTCTTGTGATTTGAGCTTGAGCCAATCCTTTTGTCCTTATCATTTTGAGGGGTCCACTTTCTTAACCCATGCCATGCCAATCATTGAGCTTTCCTGAAATATTTATCTTGAAATAGCATTAGCTCAATGAGCTATATGTTGTTAGGAATTACCAAAACCACCCAGGGATAGTTGCACTTTCAATCTCCCCCTTTTTGGTAATTGATGACAACATATAGATCAAAGCTTCGACAAATGATCATAACATTGAAAAACATCGTTGCTTTGAGAAGTATGTGATAAGCAAGAGCTCCCCCTAAATTTGTGCATTATTCAAATTTGCTTTTGAATGCAAATGCACAATCGATTAGGATCATGGGTTACTCTTCCATGTCACATACATCTTGGTGGAGCACTAAAAATGATAGAAATTGAAAGCATGCACTCATCACCAAGCAAGTGCATGATCATATAAGGATATAATAGATAGTATCAACCAACAAGCATTAAGGGTAGCATGTGATCAAACACATGATCAAACAAGTATCTCACAAGGACATAAAGTATCTCACACAAGCACACAATAAAGAAGTTCAACCAAAATAGCAAGAGAGATAAAAAGCAACACTCTCTCTCTCGATGCCTATGATCTATACATTTTTCTCCCTCTTTGGCAACAAGTTACCAAAAAGTTCAAAAATGCATAGTGCTAAACGTCTCTCAGGCTTGATCTTCGGGAGGTGGTGTAGATAGAACTCCGAGGACGAAGGCATCCGTTGATGTAGTTGGAGCTAGTGGAGTGGCTGCTGGAGGTGGCATTGGAGCTGTAGTTGCCGGTGCTGATGCTGTAGCTCTAGTATCTGTGACTGGCACTGCAGCAGACCTCTGGCTTCGGGGCACTCTAGCAAAAGCATTTGTAGTTGACTTGCCCTTCTTCTTCTCTGCTTCCTCCTGAAGCTGCTCAACTGCTGTTTGAATCTCAGTTACCTTAACATCAAGATCATAGAATTTCTACTCAATGATCCTCTGCAAGCTCTCCTGGTTTTGAGTCAGGGTGGCCAAGCCCTTCTCAATCCTCAAAGTGGATTGGATCAAATATCCAAGTTGATCTTGCTTGTTCTTTAGAAAAACTTGAGATGCCTCTTCAACACTTAGCATCTTGGCAGCTTTCTCAGCCTTTGCTTTGGCTCTCTTCTCCTGTGCTTGAACAGATATGGGGTCTTCCTCATTCATCACAACAGTGTTGTCTTGAAAATCAGGATGCAAAGGAAGGTGCTCCTTGTCCAACAGATATGTTCCTATGCCCATCTTGGAGTTGATGAGCTCCTGAATGTGTGGATCATACCCACAGCTTCTCTTCTGATCAGCAACTGTCCTCTTGATTGTTTCTACAATCAAACTCATAACCTTGAACTTCTGAGGCACATCAAACAAGTTTAGCAAATTGATAGCATGTCCTCTGATCATCTTGTGATCTCCAGACTTGGGTAGCAATGTGTGCCTAAGGATCCAGTTGATGGTAGGCAGACCAGACAACAAGAAGTGTACAAATCCAAGCTTGTGAGTCTCCAAAGCTTTATCTGGGATTTCTCTGTACATGTGTGCCATAGTGTTGTGGTCTTTCTTCTTGGTGGCATACACATCAAAGTCATCTTCATGTTCTTTAGGGGCATTGATCAGCTTGGCCCATTCTTCAACTGTGGATTGGTAGCTAGTACCTTCTGACATACAAACTATCTTCCCATCTGGATAAAAGTGAGCAGTGGAGTAAAACTGCATGATCAGCTCATCATTCCATGTTGTGAGCTTCTAAGCCACAAATTTATCAACTCCACATGATTTGAAGCTGTCATAAACTCCTGGAAAGTGATCTTCATTTTCTTTGATGTATTCCCAGTCAACCCATCTCATGTCACAGACAATGGCTTCTTGTCAAGCAGGATAGTCTCATAGAAATCTTGATGTTCCTTTGTGTGGAACCTGTAATCCACAGCAGTTCTCCTCCTGACAGCATATGGATCAAATTGTCTCCACAATCTCAGTCTAGTGTCTTTTCTGATGTGCATGTCTTCAGCCACTGGATGAGCATTATTGTGGTCAGGAATCTTGGGCTTCAACTTTCTGAAAACAAGTGAATCATCATCTTCTTCTTCAGCTTCAGGCACTGGGGCCTTGTTCTTTTCCTCAGCAGGTATACTTCTGGTGTTTCTCTTGGGCTTTGGGGGCTTCTGTTTTGAGCTTTGGGAGCAGACTTGGGCTTTGATGGAGCAGCCCCTGACTTGATTGCATCTCCCATAAGCTTCTGAGCTTTGGGTGCTGGTGCAACATCCTCTTCCTCTTCCTCTTCTCCTTCAGAATATCTCTTCATTGAGGGCTTGCCAAGAACTCTGGCAGTAGTGGTTCTTGCCCTCTTCTTCTTCTTGTCCTCACCAGCTTCTTCTTCTTCAGATTCAATGGTGAACTTCATAGTTTCACCTATGGCAACTTTCCTTGGCTTTGACACTGGCATCCTCCTTGCAGGTGCCTTCTTGTTCAGTCCTGGCTTACTTGCAGCAGTTGTGCCATACTCCTTTTTCAGCACCTTTTTCTTTGAAGTGGCCTCATCCTCAACAGCCACATAATCCTCATCCTCAGATTCTGAGGTTCTCTTCTTCCTGGATCTGGTGCTGCCTTTGGCAAGTTGCTTGGGGTGCTCCTGCTTCCATCATCATAGCTGCTAGAGGGACTAGTGCCCTCACTCATTTGAACCTGCTCTTCAGACTTGTTCTGGTTGTCACTTTGATCAGACATCTCTGCAAACTATCTGACAACAAACCCTGTGAATGGATGTATATGAGGTAGAATAGATGAGCATCACAATGTGCAGAGTTTTTGCAAAATAGATGACTTAAAAACTTAGTTTTAGTTCTTCACAGAAAGCATTTCGGATCTACCGATTTGTAAACTCGGTGATACCGAAGCAGCTTTTGGAACCTAAACTAGTGAACTCGGTCAGACCGAGTCATAGTTCGGTGGCACCAAGACTGCTAAGGTTTCACAGAGAATCAAACTCGGTCACACCGATTTGCAATTTTCGGTCAGACCGAAAATGCATGTGCAATGGCCTAAGCCAAATTGGTGAGACCGATTCCTACAATTTGGTCGGTCCGAGATGAGTTCGGCGGAGACCTAACCCTAAATTTTCAAATCAAATCTAATCTACGAGATGCTTTCGCTGGACAGGATGATTTCATACGTGGCAAGAATCATGGCAAAGCAATGTGCTACGAACCGGAGTTAAGGAATAGCACAAAGATCAAGTTCATACCCTACTTCGGCGGTGAACTTGCTACGGCGGCAACAGCGGGGCAGATTGCCGTTGACGGTGGCAGAGACCAGCGGCGGGAGGTCGCTGCCGGCGAGAGGATGATCCAAAGACCCGAGGAGGCAGAGCAGGTCACACGCGGGTGAAAGGTTTTGGAAAATTTTCCAAAGTTTGACCCATCAGTATATATAACCTGACCCTGTTGGTGTGACCTAGTGGAACAACTCGGTGGGACCGAGATGCAAAACTATGAGCAGTTACTACAACTCGGTGTGACCGAAAGGTTCTAATCGGTTGCACCAAGATTGAAAACCTAGATCAACTTAGTGATCTCGGTATGACCAAAAAAGGTGAGTCGGTCAGACCAGAATGCACAAAGAGGTTTTGGAAGTTTAAGTCTATGACGAATTGGGGACTCCGAGTGCTCCTCACATAGAGTGGTTCGAATCTGACTTGATCAAACTTTGTGATGTAGCATGAATAGAGTTTGAGACGAGGAAAGCATAAATAGCTAGAGGGATTTCTTAGGCATTCTTGTCCATCCATTTGGAAAAAGAGAAAAAGGCAAACAATGAAAGCAACAAATGCATGTCCTCGAATGAGTAAAATATGCATCCAACATGCTCACACAATAAAATGACAAATGAAATATGTGACAAAGCATGCACAAACACTCTAGTATCTATCAAGCAATTTGGCGATTACTAGGTCATCTATATATGAGCATATTGACTTAGGAGTCAAATGAGAACATTTGATCATAGGTCATACTCATCTTTAAGCACAAGTGGGGTTACCACTTTTACATAAAGCATTGTTGTGCTCACACCATTAGAGTTGTTTTAGCTCAATTGATCAGAGTAAAGCTCCCCCTAGATGTGGTATCCCCCCTAAGAGGGATGAACTAACCTTGGGTTTTGTCAATGATGACTTCATGTAGGTGTTGAAGATGTGGACGCTCAATGTTGACGTAGATCATTTGGAGCAATCCATTGGAGTGAGTTGCACTTTCAATACCTACATGGGTTAGTCCCACAAGGAATAAGCAAGGATATCCATAGACATAGAGTGATGTTCACACAAGATGATGTCCATGAAAGCATTAGGTTACCTTGTCCCTTGTCTTACCAACAAGATGGTTTGTGACTCCTTGAACTAGTGCAAGATATGGAAGTTGTTTGCACTTGTCATTTCCAAAATGATAAGAGTGAAGTATGTTGGCGGAGTCACCCTCAAGAACTATCTAGTTCTTCTTCTTCGGGATCCACACCATCTTGATGGGAATCCTTAGAGTTGTAGTCGTACTTGATGAAGTGGAGCTTGATGTAGTCTTGGGAACCCACTTGACCAAGGCCTTAGGAGCTTCTTCAAATGCATCAATCTCCTCTTGAAGCTTGTTGTCGGTGTCAAAACCGGCGGATCTCGGGTAGGGGGTCCCGAACTGTGCGTCTAGGCGGATGGTAACAGGAGACAAGGGACACGATGTTTTTACCCAGGTTCGGGCCCTCTCGATGGAGGTAAAACCCTACTCCTGCATGATTAATATTGATGATATGGGTAGTACAAGAGTTGATCTACCACGAGATCAGAGAGGCTAAACCCTAGAAGCTAGCCTATGGTATGATTGTTGTTCTTTTTTGTTGGCCTACGGACTAAACCCTCCGGTTTATATAGACACCGGAGGGGGCTAGGGTTACACAGAGTCGATTACAAGGAAGGAGATCAACATATCCGTATTTCCAAGCTTGCCTTCCACGCCAAGGAGAGTCCCATCCGGACACGGGACGAAGTCTTCAATCTTCTATCTTCATAGTTCAACAGTCCGGCCAAAGGTTATAGTCCGGCTGTCCGGATACCCCCTAATCCAGGACTCCCTCAGTAGCCCCTAAACCAGGCTTCAATGACGATGAGTCCGGCGCGCAGATTGTCCTCGGCATTGCAAGGCGGGTTCCTCCTCCGAATACTTCATAGAAGATTTTGAACACGAGGATCGTGTCCGGCTCTGAAAAACAAGTTCCACATACCACTGTAGAGAGAATAATATTTTCACAAATCGAATCTGCTGACGTATTCCGTGGCGTGACATGACACCACAACAAAGCCTTTATTCGAATCGTTTTTTACCCCCCACCTCTGCGCGTTTCGCGAGGCGGTTTCCTTGGCACGTCTTGTCGAAGCAGAGATCGTGTCCCCTTTATTTACGAGATTCTCATCAACACGGACGTGGGCAACCCAATCGTGCCCGTTGGTATGTCCCCGCGATCGAAGGTAAGTCCCAAACGATCACAAGGAGGGCTCTCGGTATCCAACCTCTTTATAAAGAGACCAAGGATTTACTCTTTTCTTTCGATCTCAATCGAATCCGCCTCCTGCCTCGAGTTCCAACACCCAAAGCTTCAGATTCAGGCGCTTCGGACCTTTGATTATGTCCGGATCCAACCTTCAAGGCCGATGGATGCCTTTCTCCATCACAGAGGAAGACGTAATAAAGCTAAGGGAGGCCAGGTACTTGACCGGCGAAATCCCGCATAGGCTACCTGCTCAAGGGCAGGTTATTCCCACTCCTAAGCCCGGTGTGAGCGTCGTGTTCGTATCTCACTTCCTCCGAGGGCTAGGCTTAACGCCGGATCCCTTCGTGAGGGGGCTCATGTTCTATTATGGGCTGGACTTCTACGACTTAGCTCCGGAGTCTATCCGCCACATCTCATCGTTCATCGTCGTGTGCGAAGCTTTCCTCCGTATTACCCCTCACTTTGGACTATGGCTCAAGACCTTCAAAGTGGAGCCGGAGATGGTCGAGGGACGGCAAGAAGAGTGTGGAGGCACTGTAATAAGCAAGAATGCAGACGCCCCATGGCCCGAGGGCTCTTTCCAAGAGGAGTCCAGCTTATGGCAACAAGAGTGGTTTTATATCACAGCTCCCAGGGGTACCAAGTGGGTGGCTCCGCCTGTTTTTCGCTCGGGTCCCCCGCCACGACTAACGTCATGGGTCAACAAGGGGATAGACTGGGGGCCAGCAAAGGATGTGCCCATATTGCAGAGCCGCATCCGAGACCTCCTAGAGAGAGATGTCAGTCAGGTCGTGGTGATGTAGGTCATGTTAATTCGCCGAGTCCTGCCCTGCAAACGTCGTACCCTCCGCTTGTGGGAGTTCAATCCGGAGGGACCGCGAGCTCTTCAACATTTCCTTGGTATGACGCCCGCGGAGATGCACAAATTGTTCTTTGGACCACAAATAATGCGTCCGGACTCTACTGAGGATGCAGGTCTAAGCTGCAATCGTCCGGATACCCACGTAAGTAGCCCTGTGTACGAACACACCATTTGTTTATTTATCGCAACATCGCTCTCTAAAAAAGAGCCGCTCTTGAACCAGGAGTGGATAGCGAAGGCAAAGATGATCAGGTGTCCGGCCCCCCTCCCTGAGACCTCGCCAGATCCTGTGCTGACCAGGATGCTGGAGATCGCGCATTCGGGAGAAGATGAAGGGGGGAACAAGGAAGCTACTGCCTCCGCGAAGGAGGTTGGCCGGAAGGGAGGAATCGAAAATTCCTCTCCTCAGGGGAAGAAAAGGACCGCCTCTGAAGACCCGGAGACAATGGTCTCAAAGCGGGGGAAGAAATCTTCGCCAGAGGGTCCTGTACCGGGGGATATCCCGGCCGTACTATGCCCTCAAGGGGACCAGCCCTCCACCAAGATGTAAGTAAAAGGGTGTTTAATAATAAGAGAAAACCTTGCCTTTACTCCTTGGGAAAATAACCGAAGCATTTATCTTGCAGTTCGGATCTTAGCCCTTCTCAGCAGAGCTCGTCTTCAGGGGATCTTCTTCCAGAGATGATGGAGAGCGGAACGCCTCCCCCTGCCATACCGCCTTATGAGGCGGGCGACCCCAAGGTGTCGTCGTGGAGGGTTTCTCCTGATCCGGCAAGGCTAGAAGGTAGTCATATGGCCACCCGAAGCCCTCAATATCCGGCTGTTGGAAAAAGCAACCGAATGAGTCCGGCACCGTCTGGTGCGCGGTCGGAGGTACTGAGGAATCTGCTAGGGCGAGCGTCTATCTCAGAAGAGCACCGTACGTTGATGGGTACGGTAATTGAAAGAATTTCGTCCGTGGAGAGCGGGTTGCACGAAGCTGTCATGAGTCTACTGACAGGTTTTATGGTACGTAAAATGATGTACCTTTTTGACAATGCCGCATACTTTAAGATGTGCCCTGTGTAGATGAAGGAAATATGCCCTAGAGGCAATAATAAAGTTATTATTTATTTCCTTACATATCATGATAAATGTTTATTATTCATGCTAGAATTGTATTAACCGGAAACATAATACATGTGTGGATATATAGACAAACAGAGTGTCACTAGTATGCCTCTACTTGACTAGCTTATTAATCAAAGATGGTTAAGTTTCCTAACCATAGACAAAGGAGTTGTCATTTGATTAACAAGGTCACATCATTAGTTGAATGATCTGATTGACATGACCCATTCCATTAGCTTAGCACCCGATCGTTTAGTATGCTGCTATTGCTTTTATCCATGACTTATACATGTTCCTATGACTATGAGATTATGCAACTCCCGTTTACCGTAGGAACACTTTGTGTGCTACCAAACGTCACAACGTAACTGGGTGATTATAAAGGTGCTCTACAGGTGTCTCCGAAAGTATTTGTTGGGTTGGCGTATTTCAAGATTGGGATTTGTCACTCCGAATGTCGGAGAGGTATCTCAGGGCCTTCTCGGTAATGCACATCACATAAGCCTTGCAAGCATTGCAACCAATGAGTTGGTTGCGGGATGATGTATTACGGAACGAGTAAAGAGACTTGTCGGTAACGAGATTGAACTAGGTATTGGATACCGACGATCGAATCTCGGGCAAGTAACATACCGATGGACAAAGGGAACGACGTATGTTGTTATGCGGTCTGACCGATAAAGATCTTCGTAGAATATGTAGGAGCCAATATGGGCATCCAGGTCCCGCTATTGGTTATTGACCGGAGAGGTGTCTCGGTCATGTCTACATTGTTCTCGAACCGTAGGGTCCGCACGCTTAAGGTTACGATGACAATTATTATGAGTTTATGCATTTTGATGTACCGAAGGAGTTCGGAGTCCCGGATGTGATCACATACATGACGAGGAGTCTCGGAATGGTCGAGACGTAAAGATTGATATATTGGACGGCTATGTTCGGACATCGGAATGGTTCCGAGTGGTTTCGGATAATACCGGAGTGCCGGAGGGGTTACCGGAACCCCCCGGGGAAGTATGGGCCTTATTGGGCCGCGAGGGGAGAGAGAGGGCCGCGCCAGGTGGTGGCGCGCCCCCCCCCATGGGCAGTCCGAATTGGACAAGGAGGGGGGCGCGGCTCCCCTTTCCCTCTCCCTCTCCCTCTCTTTCCTTCCCCCTTCCTCCCTCCTAGTTGGACTAGGAAAGGGGAGTCCTACTCCTACTAGGAGGAGGACTCCCCCCTCCCTTGGCGCGCCTCTAGGGCCGGCCGGCCCTCCCCCCTTGCTCCTTTATATACGGGGGCAGGGGGGCACCCCAAGGACACACAAGTTGATCCTTGAGATCGTTCCTTAGCCGTGTGCAGTGCCCCCCTCCACCATATTCCACCTCGGTCATATTGTCGCAGTGTTTAGGCGAAGCCCTGCGCCGATAGTTCAACAAGATCGTCACCACGCCGTCGTGCTGACGGAACTCATCCCCGGAGGTTTTGCTGGATCGAGACCCGGGGACGTCATCGAGCTGTACGTGTGTCAAGAACTCGGAGGCGCCGGAGTAACGGCGCTTGGATTGGTCGGATCGCGAGGAGGACGTACGACTACTTCCTCTACGTTGTGTCAACGCTTCCGCTTCGGTCTACGAGGGTACGTAGACAACACTCTCCCCTCTTGTTGCTATGCATCACCATGATCTTGCGTGTGCGTAGGAAATTTTTTGAAATTACTATGTTACCCAACAGTAGATAGTAGCCCCTGAGACTCTGGGTGCTGTCAAAAACGACGGCGCGCAGAGGATCATAGTCCCAGTTTTGATTTTGCCGCCTTAATATGCAGGTGGCGAAGTGTATGGTGGCCAGCCGGACTGATGAATTTGCCGAGTTAAAGCGGCAGCTTGACGAGGCAGATGCTGACATTGTACTTGTCAACAAGCGGCTTGACGAGGCGCAAGGTATATAATTTCTCCAGTGACGCATGATAAGAGGAGCATGATGCCAGTATGTATAACATATGTTTTAAATGCAAATGGAGCTACGGCCGTGGAGAACCTTCGGACGGAACTTGCCCGAGCCAAAGAACAAGCCAAGAGAAGTGATGCGGCTGCCCTAAAGGCAATTGAGGAGCTGAAAGCCGAACAGGCTGCTCACTGCGAAAGCAAGGAGAAAATAGCCAAGATGGCTGTGGAGTTGAAGAATGCTACTGATCGTTACAAGCTTCTTGAAAAGGAAGATCAAGCAAAGAGGTCGGACCTAGAGAAGGCCACGATGGCGGCCAAGGATACTCGTTCTGCAATGAGAGCGATGAAGGAGGAGCTGCGTCAAGCCAGAGATATCGCGGCTGGGAAGCCCTTTATGCTGCGGATGAAGTTCGGAGATCCTAAATATGCTCCTTTGGATCGGATGTGGAGTTCTGCGGATGCGTATCTGGATTTAGCGGCGAGTGCTGCTGATGCGGCCGAACACTTCCGAGATCAAAAGGATCGCGAAGTGGAAAAGCTGTTCTGGTCACAATTTAACGATCCAGAGCATCCGCTTCCATTGACTGATCGGCTGGCCGAATGGGCCGAGCTGAATAGATTGTCCGGAATCGCCCTGAGGTATGTCATGGATCATCTGTGGCCGGAGAGGCCAAAGCCGAACAATTATTTTAGCTTGGTGCAGCAGTTCCTTGGTGCAGTGCCGCATATCAACGCGATGAAGAGGTCAGCGTGCGTGGAGGGTGTGCGGATGGCCCTTGCCCGTGTCAAGACATACTGGGCAGAGATGGAGGCCACCGCCATTGCAGCCCAAGATTCGGACGAAAGCCGAGTACCTGCCGAGCACTACTTTCAAGAAGTTCTGGAGGGCGCTCGTTCGATGGAGGTGCAGTGCTCGAAGAATATTATGTTCTAATGACATGTATTCCCATTGAAAACAATGTTTTGCCGAAATGTAAAGGCTTTTTTATACTTGTGCCTGCAAGAATTATAATACCTCCAGTGCGGCCGTTTATGTATATATGTATATAGCCTGAAAGATGGCAGTCGTCGGCTTCAGCCCCCACGCATATAATGCGGGGGTGTTTGCAGAAGACGCATTTTCACAGTTGATCCAACGTCTTGGTCCATTAAGGAGGTGATAGCGCAGCGAACTAGGCAATCGGACTATAATGCTTTATCACTTTCACTTAGCCATAGGAGTTTGACAGTGGGGCTACTATACAGCCCCTGGTGGCTCTGCGCTCACCCGAATTCGGGGCGCGTGTGTGCCTGGCCGGGAAACGGCCCTTCGTTAAGGCGGAGGAATCCCGAAGATTCCGCTAGGTCATCGAGTGGTTGACCAGTCCACGCTATATCATGACAGTCAGTTTTCGGCTTTCTCTACTGAGGTGCTCACCTGGCTGAACCGGGGCACAATCGCAGTAGTTCTCTTGGTGCCGCCTTAGCCGATAGAGCGGAACGTAAGGCAGCAAAACACAGGAGACGGGCAAACCCAACATTTGACCAAAGACATGATTCGGAGCTGATGCATATAAGGCCAAACTCGCGACGCCGAACACTCCCTAAGGTATTCGGTCTTTGTGATTTTAAAAGGGCTGAACAACGCCCTTTATAATAAGCCCCTGGTGTCCAGGTACATGCAATACTCTGACGTGGCCACATGCCAAGACGCCAGCCTCCCTCGCGGTTATTCTGAGAATCCGGGGATGTTTATCAACAAGAGACAGTAAAGAAGGTTTATGCAGGGTCTTAATCTAAAAAGAGTCCTTGGAACGGGTCCCTGCTGCACGTCTGCGCCTGTGTCTCCGTTGTGCCGTATCCTGGACGGGTGTAGCACGATAGTCATCTGTAAAAGAGAGGAACTTAGTTGAAAAAGTAGTCGTGCAAAATATATGTTATACTAAATAAACAAAGTATAATTCAAGATGGGTAAAATTGAGCCTTATTGTCGCTTGTTTACATGCACGGAGCCCCTAGTATAGGGGTATATAGCCATCGAACCTTTATAGATTATGTGGTTATGCCGAACTCGTCTAGCCGTGTCCGTGGTCTTAACGACCTGTTAAAGGCTCTGGTTGGTGAGGCCGTTTAGTTGAGTGGCTGCCAAGGCAGCCGCATAGTCTTCCGCACGCGAGGAGCGCTCAATATTTCCCTTTAATGAAATGATGCCTCGTGGGCCAGGCATCTTAAGCGTGAGAGACGCATAATGCGGTATTGCGTTAAAGCAAGCCAAAGCTTCGCGTCCCAGTAGTGCTTGATAACCACTTTTAAATGGAGTGATGTGGAAGGTTAGCTTTTCGCTACGGAAGTTATCAGGGGAGCCGAACAAACTTCTAGTATGAGGGAGCCCGTGCAATGGGCTTCTGGGCCTGGCATTACTCCTTTAAAGGAAGTATTGCTATGGATAATTTTTGTTGGGTCCATCCCCATTTTGCGGACCGTGTCCTGATATATCAGGTTTAAACTACTGCCGCCGTCCATCAGGACTCGTGTAAAGTGGTATCCGTCAATTATCGGGTCTAACACCAAGGCAGCCATCCTGCATGCCGGATACTTGCAGAGTAATCCCGATGGTCGAAGGTGATCGGTTTGGACAACTAGTGGCGAAGCTCCGTTGTGATAGGCCGTAGGGCACGTATCTCTATGGGTGCCACTATGTTTCTCCCCTTTGTCGCGTGTAACACGTTTACTATTTTGACTTCTGGTGGGAATTTCTTCTGTTCCCCAGTGCTTTGTTTGCGGGGTTCATCATCGTCTTCACTTGGTGTATCCAGCCCCTTGTGTTCGGCGTTGAGTTTGCCAGATTGCTTGAAGACCCAACATTCTCTATGAGTATGATTTGCAGGCTTATCAGGGGTGCTGTGGATTTGACATATCTTGTCCAAAATTTTGTTTAGGCTGGGCAGTTCGTCCATGTTGTCTTTGAGAGGCAGCTTTTGCTGACCCCGCCGAGAGCTTTTGAATCCGGCGTTTACTACCGTGCTCTTCGGGCTGGTTTCCTTATTCCGGCGCTGGTTTTTGCTGCCTCGTGGCTTCCCGTCCCTGACTTCGGATGTACTTGGGTCGCTGGTGCTGCATCTTGCCAACCAGCTGTCCTCGCCCGCGCAAAAGCGGGTCATGAGGCTTGTTAATGCAGCCATTGTTCTTGGCTTTTCTTGGCCGAGGTGTCTAGCGAGCCATTCGTCTCGAACGCTGTGTTTGAAAGCCGCTAAGTCTTCGGCGTCCGAACAGTCGACTATTTGGTTCTTTTTAGTGAGAAATCTGTTCCAAAGCTTTTGGGCTGACTCTCCGGGCTGTTGAGTTATATGACTTAAATCATCTGCATCCGGTGGTCGGACATAGGTCCCTTGAAAATTTGCCCGAAAGGCGTCCTCGAGCTCTTCCCAACTTCCAATGGTGTTTTCGGGGAGGCTTTTAAGCCAGTGCCTGGCTGGCCCTTTGAGCTTGAGGGGTAGGTACTTGATGGCATGGAGATCATCTCCTCGAGCCATGTGGATATGGAGGACGTAGTCCTCAATCCAGACCCCAGGGTCTGTTGTTCCGTCATACGCCTCTATGTTTACAGGTTTTGAATCCCTCTGGAAATTCATGGTCCAGCACCTCATCGGTGAAACCTAGGGGGTGTGCGGCACCCCTATATTTGGGTGTACCGTGGTGTTCGGATTTTTGTTGTGTTGCATTGCTTGCTGGAGCCTGCTTTCTTGGCCCGTAGATAGATCTGGCTGGGCCGTCTTTTCGATGCGAGTCCTCATGTGGATCGCGTGCTGGCTTGTGTGCGGCGTCGTTTGCTGCTCTATGTTGGCCATGAGGTCGTCTATCCGACCGGATGGCTGCTTTGTATTTTGATTGCGGGGGCTCTAAGGCCTCCTCATCAAATTCAGGCAGTAGCTTTCGCTTCGGGTAGCTCTTTGTGTGGCGACTGCCACCATATTTGTCTGTGGTGTTGAGTACTTTGCTCCATCTGATTCTAAGTGCATCTTCCGCAGTCTTGAGCTTCCCCTTCTACTTTTTCAGGCTATGCGCAGTGGCGACGAGCCTTTTATGGAGGTTCTTCTGCTCCAAGAGCTTATCAGGCGCGAGGTCATCCGGACTGTCATCTTTGCCGGAGACGGGTTGTTCGGTTTGATTATCCGTGTTGCCCTGGTCGGACGGTTGTTCAATGCCATGTTCGTCGTCCGCCGGCTCACCCTGCTCTATCGCTGGGTCTGTATGACCGCTGTTTCTGTCGAGGCGGGGTTTGGAGCGGCGCTTACGCCGCCGCTTTGACTGCTTTTCGAGGGAACGATCCTTCGCTGCGTCCTTCCGCTCCTTGTCGTTGTTTTCTTTTGGTGTGTCCACCATGTATATATCATGGGATGAGGTGGCTGTCCAGTGCCCTGTGGGCAGTGGTTCCTGTTCATCTCCTGCATCGTCGTCCATACCGTCGATGTCTTCGGAGTCGAAGTCGAGCATGTCGGTCAAATCATCGACAGTGGCTATGAAGTGGGTGGTGGGTGGGCGTCGAATTTCTTCGTCATCCGCATCCCAATCCTGCCGGTGATAATCCGGCCAGGACTCTCCTGACAAGGAGAGGGACCTTAGTGAATTCAGTATGTCGCCGAAGGGAGAGTGCTGAAAGATATCCGAGGCGGTGAACTCCATGATCAGCGCCCAATCGGATTCGATTGGCTGGGGCGCGAGTGTTTTGGAGTCCGGAGGAGAGTCCGGCAAGTCACGGGCCTCGCGAAGGGTAAGGCTGGTGTTCGGCTCGATCGCCGTTGAGGCTGTGGCCTCTGTGGCAGGGTCTAACCGCCCGCCCACGGATGGCGCAGTTGGCTCCGAATTGAAGGTCGGAGCGGTTGCAGGTGCGGTCGCCTGAACACTGTTCGGCGGCAGAACTAAATGATGCCCATTGTGACAGTGCGACGCACTCGGCCGGGGCTCGAATCCGTTGAAGATCAAGTCTCCGCGGATGTCGGCCATGTAGTTTAAGCTTCCAAACCTGACCTGATGGCCAGGGGCGTAACTTTCAATCTGCTCCAGATGGCCAAGCGAATTGGCCCGCAGTGCAAAGCCGCCGAATACAGAAATCTGCCCGGGGAGAAAAGTCTCACCCTGGGCTGCATCGCCAATGATGATCGAAGGAGCCATCAAGCCCAATGATGACAACACAGAGGAGCTCTTAATGAAAGCACCAATGTCGGTGTCAAAACTGGCGGATCTCGGGTAGGGGGTCCCGAACTGTGCGTCTAGGCGGATGGTAACAGGAGACAAGGGACACGATGTTTTTACTCAGGTTCGGGCCCTCTTGATGGAGGTAAAACCCTACTCCTACTTGATTAATATTGATGATATGGGTAGTACAAGAGTTGATCTACCACGAGATTAGAGAGGCTAAACCCTAGAAGCTAGCCTATGGTATGATTGTTGTTCTTTTTTGTTGTCCTACGGACTAAACCCTCCGGTTTATATAGACACCGGAGGGGGCTAGGGTTACACAGAGTTGGTTACAAGGAAGGAGATCTACATATCTGTATTGCCAAGCTTGCCTTCCACGCCAAGGAGAGTCCCATCCGGACACGGGACGAAGTCTTCAATGTTGTATCTTCATAGTCCAACAGTCCGGCCAAAGGTTATAGTCCGGCTGTCCGGATACCCCCTAATCCAGGACTCCCTCACTTGTCCTTGGCTTTTTTCTCGCGGTCTTGTGGTGGAAGATCATCTTGAGCTAGTGTTCCTTTGAAAGAAGTAGGATCATACTTCTCTTGTTGAGGAACAAACTTCATCTTGGGGTATTGATCTTCTTCCCACTCAACTCCATTGGCATTGAAATTTCGTTCAAAACCAACACCTTGATTCTTCCGGTGTCTTCCTTGCTTGCGTACAATTTCCTCAAATTGCTTACTCCCGGCAAGGCTCTTGTAAACACCTTTCTCTATAATTCCCTTCAATAAGCTATTTCCTTGCTCAAGTGAAACTTGGCTAAGAGAATCATTAGTGGAATTAAGAGAACTACTAGAAGCAACATCATTGGATTTAGCACGATTGTTGTTACTACTAGAAGAAGAATCTTTCTTACTTTTGTTGCTAGATTTAACTTGTGGCATGTAAGTAGACAAGAGTAAATGCTTGGCAATGTAAGAAGAACTTTTATTGTGAAGATCATCATTGATTGCTTTTAAGAACTCATGCTCTTGCTCAAGGTTGAGCTTTTCAAAGCGTAGCTTCTCATGAGTCTTTAAAAGTTCTCGATGATCTTCCAAGGTAGTTTCATGAGCTAACTTAAGAGTGTTTAGTTCTTTAGTTAGACGCTCAATCTTCTTCTTATCATCATCATTCGTTTTATCTTGATTAGCATGATCATTAGCAAGTTCATCATAGTTTTCATAACTAGAGTTGTCAACAAGTAAATCATCATCCCCTAGCAAATCATCTTCATCACTATTGAAATCAACATATGTGTTACCTTTGGACCTTTGGCCATGAAGCATCTCCCAATTCCTTCATTTGATGAGTTAAATATGTCGTAGGAGTTGGTTGAGACAAGTGTTAGACCGGCAACACCTTCATCTTGAGTATATTCGGAGTCAAAGTGATAACTTCTTTTGGAGTGATGGTCGGAGTCGGAGCCGGATACCCATTCACCAACATGAGCTTGATGTCTTCTTTTTGTGTAGCTCTTAGATGACTTGTCCTTCCTCTCCGAATCCTTGCTTCTCCAAGAGGGTCTTCGTTCATAATGATCATCTCTACTCCTTCTCTCTCTTGGTGGTGATTCTTCTCTCCTACTTCTTCTCTTGGGAGAATCTTCTCTTCTTTTGTCGGCAGCCGTACACTCATTGGAATAGTGTCCGGGTCTTCCACAATTGTAGCAATTACGCTCACGACTAGAAGATGTTTTTTCATTGTAGGACCTTGACTTGGAACTTCTTTCCTTGCTTCTACTCTTGTAGAACTTGTTGAAGTTCTTCACCATTAGACTCAATTCTTCGTTGAAGGTTTGTTTCTCACTTGATGATGTGGGAGCATCACATGAGGCTTTGTAAGCACCACTTGACTTGTTGTGGAGCTCTTCCTTGTCCTTGAGTGCCATCTCATGAGCAACAATTCTTCCAATGACTTCCGTTGGCTTGAGATCTTTGTAGTTGGGCATCATTTGGATCAATGTGCACACAGTATCATATTTTCCATCCAAGGCTCTTAGGATCTTCTTGATGATGAATCTATCGGTCATCTCTTCACTTCCTAAGCCGGCAATCTCATTTGTGATGAGAGCAAGCCTAGAGTACATTTCAACGACACCTTCACCATCCTTCATTTTGAACTTGTCAAGTTGACTTTGAAGCACATCTAATTTGGATTCCTTGACGGAGTCGGTACCTTCGTGCATATCAATCAAAGTACCCCAAATTTCCTTTGCATTCTCAAGACGGCTGATTTTGTTGAATTCTTCGGGGCACAATCCGTTGAAGAGAATATCACAAGCTTGAGCATTGTATTGCAGCATCTTCAACTCTTCCGCGGTAGCTTCATGCTTCGGTTCTCTCCCATCAAAGAATTCACCTTGCAAGCCAATACACACAATAGCCCAAACGGCGGGGTTATGTCCAAGAATATGCATTTTCATCTTATGCTTCCAACTAGCAAAATTAGTACCATCAAAGTAAGGACCTCTATGGTGGTAATTTCCCTCGCTAGACGCCATACTCTCCTAGGTTGTGAAACCAAGGCTATGACCACCAAAAGCTATGGAAATCAAAGCAAATGGAGACCAAAGCTATGATACCACTTGTAGGATCGAAAGTATGTCTGGAGGGGGGAGGGGGTGATTAGACTACTTGACCAAATAAAAATCTAGCCTTTTCCCAATTTTAATTCTTAGCAGATTTTAGCAACTTAGCACAAGTCAAGTAATCAACCTACACATGCAATTCTAAGAGTATAGCAGCGGAATGTAAAACAATTGCATATGAAGGTAAAGGGAGGAGTTTGAGGGAGCAAACACAATGTTGACAAGGAGATTTTTTATCCATGGTTCCGATAGGTGGTGCTATCGTACATCCACGTTGATGGAGACTTCAACCCACGAAGGGTAACAGTTGCGCGAGTCCACGGAGGGCTCCACCCATGAAGGGTCCACGGAGAAGCAACCTTGTCTATCCCACCATGGTTATCGCCCACGAAGGACTTGCCTCACTAGGGTAGATCTTCACGAAGTAGGCGATCTCCTTGCCCTTACAAACTCCTTGGTTCAACTCCACAATCTTGACGGAGGCTCCCAAGTGACACCTAACCAATCTAGGAGACACCACTCTCCAAGAGGTAATAGATGGTGTGTTGATGATGAACTCCTTGCTCTTGTGCTTCAAATGATAGTCTCCCCAACACTCAACTCTCTCTCATAGGATTGGATTTGGTGGAAAGATGATTTGAGTGGAAAGCAACTTGGGGAAGGCTAGAGATCAAGATTTATGTGGTTGGAATGGAATATCTTGACCTCAACACAAGTGTAGGTGGTTCTCTCTCAGAAATTGTATGTTGGAAGTGTAGGCATGTTCTGATGGCTCTCTCCTCGAATGAATTGTGGGTGGAGGGGTATATATAGCCTCCACACAAAAACTAACTGTTACACATAAATCACCAAACTCGGTGGGACGATTCAGAGAACTCGGTTGGACCGATTTGGTTCATAATGTGACCGTTAGGGTTTTCGATGGGACCGACATGTCAACTTGGTGGGACCGATGTCATTAGGGTTAGGGCATAACATAATCTCGGTGAGACCGATTACACAAACTCGGTTGGACCGATTTTGGTAATAGACTAACTAGAGAGTTGGTCAGGCAAACTCGATGGGATCGATTCGCTCATCTCGGTTGGACCAAAACGTTATGAAAGGGAAACAGAGAGTTTGCAATGCAATCTCGGTTGGACCGATCACTCATCTCGGTTTGACCGAAACGTTATGAAGGGAAACAGAGAGATTACAATCCCATCTCGGTGAAACCGAGATCCCTATCGGTGAGACCGAAAAGACTAGGGTTTGTGGCAGTGGCTATGTCAAGTGAACTCGGTGGCGCCGGATAGATCAAATCGGTGGGGCCGAGTTTGACTTTTGGTTTGGGACGTATTTGGATGTGAGAATGTAGTTGAGAGCTTTGGAGCATATCACTAAGCACTTTGAGCAAGAACCTCATTAATCAACACCTCACCCCCTCTTAATAGTATTGGCTTTTCCTATGGACTCTATGTGATCTTGGATCACTAAAAATGAAATGTAGAGTCTTGTGCTTTGAGCTTGAGCCAATCCTTTTGTCCTTAGCATTTTGAGGGGTCCACTTTCTTAACCCATGCCATGCCAATCATTGAACTTCCCTGAAATATTTATCTTGAAATAGCATTAGCTCAATGAGCTATATGTTGTTAGGAATTAACAAAACCACCCAGGGATAGTTGCACTTTCAGTAAGTTGTCGTTATGATCACCGTGTTACAAATAACGTTTGAGCAACCCCAAAGTCCACCGCACAGTAAGAAGAGACTAAGATACTCTCATGGTCTAATGAACTAAATCACACTCTAACACTCAGTGTTATAACAGTTGACTTGTGACAATTATATATCAAAGTATAACAAACAAATTTGGGTCGATTCAATATGATTGTTCTTCCAATGTCATATTATCAAAGTTGTTTGAGGACTATCGTTACACTTAACGATATCCTAAGATCCGGGAAATATGATCACCAATAACACTTGAGCTAGTCTTAGAGGCGAGACTAGGAATCATATTTTACCGTTTATCATTTCACATGTGCATATGAGTTTTACACCGAATCGCATATTCCAGGATCATATCGGTTATAGCATGAAATATAAACTTTTAATTATAAACATGAAAATATGATAATACAATATTATTGCCTCTAGGACACATTTACAATACTTGTTGCCTCCATGATGATGTGTGAGTAGTTCCTACAGGACCTGCGGGTCCATAGCAGTAGATAGATGACTCTCTCTCTCTCCAATCCAATGATCTCATCTGAGATCAATCCGATTTAAACTTTTGTGGTGTGTTTGTTGGGATCCGATTAATCGTTGGTTTATGATCATATTATTCATTGTAAGTATTTGAGTCTTTTTAGATTTATTTATGTGTGATTTTATATCCTTGTATTTCTCTTCGATCTATCTATCTCTTTTGGCCAATTAGATTGATTTATTTTCAGTGCGAGAGGTGCTTGGTAGTAGGTTCACTCTTGTGGTGTCCTTACTCTATGACAGGAGGAGTTACAAGGCACGTATTTGTATTGTTGCTACTAAGACTAAAACAACGGGGTTCAAACATATTATTTGATCTTACTTTGTCTATATTATGTCATCATGCTTCAACATTACTCTGTTTGTTATGAACTTAATACTTTGAGATGCATGCTGGATAGCGGTCTTGGGGTGAAGTAATAATAGTAGATGCAGATGGATGTTGGTCCACTTGTCTCGAACGTAATGCCTATATATTAATCATGCCATAAAGAATCATCATAACTATGCGCTATTCTATCAATTGCCCAACAATAATTTGTTTACCCACGGTTGCTGCTTATGAGATACCTCTAGTGAGCGCTATGACCCCAGGGTCCATTTACTTTATATTTACTAAAACTCTAAAAGTACTTGTTGTCATTTATTTATTTTTATTTAATCTATCTACCACTATCAGATTTAATCCTTACAATTGATGATTACAAGGGAGTGACAACCCTCTTGCCCCTGTTGAGTGCAAGCATTTGCTTTGTGTGTGTGTGCAAGTACCACTTATCTTATTTGTGTGATGTCTTCTATTGGTTCGATAATCATTGGTTCTTAACAAAGGGAAATACGGACTATCTGCTACTATACTACATCACCCTTCATCTTCGAAAAAAATCTCAACGCCAATCACAAGTAGCAACGGCCGTGCGCGCGACGGCAAGGTCCACAACCATCGCGACCTGCGTCACCAATCTCGTCCAGCGCAGGCTCTCCTCTCGCCTTAGGCGTCCAATGCGTGCCAGGAGAGCTCCGTGCATGCAGGCGGACTTTAGGGAGAGGAGGATTTTTTTGGAAAAATACCTCGTCTAACGCCATCAAATGTCAACCGTTATGCCACATCAGCTTTTGCGGATCCCACTTATCATAATCGTCATGGGCCAAAGCCATTAACTAGTGCTTTTTGCCAATTATTAGGCACAACATTAGTGTTTTTTGGCACAAACTATAGAAATGTGGTTCCTGCAACCTTAACCTTCATTGTCGATGATTTCTGCAATTCATTCATTTTCATACCGTGCATATTTAGTGTTGTAAATCCTGATGCATTACTGACTTGGCGAATATTTTAAAAATAATAATTAAAAAAACCCTAAAATTATACTCTACTTAGTTTGGAACTGTGGGTTCTCAATGCAAAGTGAGTGCGGACAGGGAAAGACGGCCGACGTACTAAAACGAACGTACGACGGCCGACATATCTTTACCTAATTATATCTTCTCCTAATAATAAAGCATGGAGTGCTTCTGGTGGTACGTCACCACAATTTTCCAGAAAAACCCTTATTTTTCTAGATATTCAACCCACAGTTCTATTTTAAATGGACCTAAGAAAACTTTTCATTTTTACAAAAAACACCCTTTGTTTATTTGCATTCAACCCGCGATCCTGCGTTCGCCACTGCCGACCGCGCCCAGCGCCTCCATGCGTGGGCTCGCGCTCGAGCCTCCCCGCCGGCCAGACACCGGAGCGCCGCCGTCGAACTAAGGCGCCACCCTGCCCTCCTCTCCTTCCCTCCTGGCCCTCCACTTCTATCTCTCACCTTCCTCTCTTTCTCTCTCTCTCTCCTTCGCAGGAAGCCATGGCCGTCGGGCCTCCATGCCACGAGCTCGCCACCGGCCTGTGACTCAAAGAGAGGGAAACGACGAGAGGCGGTCGAGGCCAACGTGGGAGATGCTCCTGCTGACACGCACATGCAGAACCACGACGACGGGCGTCGGTGAAGATTCCGACGAATGACGCGGGCATGACGACGGGAGTTCTGAGATCTAAGCGGCGCCATTGTTGTGGTGCTGACACGCACATGCAGGATCGCGACGGCAGGTGTCGGTGAAGGTTCCGAATGATGTGGGCGTGACAGCGGCAGTTCTGAGATCCATGGGAGGCGCCATTGTTGTGCTGGAGTTGGTGCTTCCTGCTCGAGAGAGAAGAGAGGGTGAGAAGACAGAGAGGAGACCGGGGAGAAGCGCGGGAAGGAACTGGCTCACCAGCGGGGTCCTGCTGCAGATCGCCGGCGGGGGGTTGGCCCGACCCACTGGGTTCGCTGCGGGGAAAAGGGGCCCTTGAGAGTTGCCTCCTTCGTGGACGAGGGTGCGAGGAGGCGCTCGCTCGACTCACTCATATTCGAGCTATCGGATAGGGGCGCCTGCTCGTGCCTGCTTCTTGGACGAGGGAGCGAGGAGGCGCTCGCGCTCGAGCACGGCGGGGGATCTTTGGGAGGGATTCGCTTGAGATGGGGAAATTTGTTCTAATCCAGCTGACTATAAACAGCCGGGCCACACGTCCACTACAGGGTCCCACTCATCGCTACCTCATCTCTTTTCTGGTCCAGCCATTTCTTCCCACCGATCCCTATCCACACGTGACCTTATCTCTCCACCATAGCACCCCGTACACATCAAGTGACGCAATTTTTTTCTTTTTACCGGGAAAGGGTTCCCAAACGCCCGGGAAGCTGCATTAGATAAGGCTATGGTGATACAAGTTACATGGAGGTACTAAAAAAAGAAAAATACGGCACAACCATCAGATTTACTACAAAGACTCTTAACATAAAAGTGGGAAAAGTAACTAGGTCCTCTACGAGAAGTGCATGGATAAACACAGGTACATATGAACCCATTTTGAAAAACATACTTTGCAACCTGGGTTCTAGGTGCGCGCGGACATTTTCATATTCTATGTGTGTGCAAAAGTTTCACAGAAAAACATTTTTTTTATAGCCTGTGCAAAAAAGACAAAAATTATGCCGTGAAATACTATTTAGAAGCAGTAAAATTTGTCTTTTTACTGAGACGAAACAAAAATACTTTTTTACGCAAAACTTTGTGTCATGGACGTACATTTGTCAACATGTATGCATTTTTTTTAGAATTTTTGAACATTACAAAACGCGTAAAAAGTATATTTTTGAAAAGCGGCTGTAGATGCCCCCGTGTGCACATCGTCCACTCTCGGTCCTCTACCACCAATCTTGAACTGAAGCTCCAGAACACGGACCACACCGATGCTGCGAGGAGCACCACCCTGCAGGCCTATTCAAAAACTATTCACGAGTTACAAAATAGTTTATATGTTCATAAAATATTTGCTTATTCAAAAAATGATCATGCATTTCAAAAAGTGTTATTGGATTTCAAAAATTGTTCCACCAATTTCCAATTAAATATTCATCGATCTAGAAATGTTTGCCCATTCAAGAAAATTGTTTAAAAAATGTTCACAATTTTAAACAAATGTTTGCAAATAGTATAAAATGTTCATGTATTCGAAAAATGTTCTTGATTTTAGAAAATGTTCAAAAATTTGTAAAATTGATCACGGACTTTATGATTTTTTCTTCCGTTGCAACGCATGGAACCTTTTGCTAGTTACCCACCAGTACGACGTACTAAAACGAACGTACCGCGGCCGATGTAATAAAGAGAATTGGGTTTCTGCCCGTACGTCATAAAAACTACCCTCGAAGTTGGCAATAATTACCCACCAGTGCCACCCGTAAGTGGCAAAAACGATTCGTTTTTCATTTCAAATATCGCTCCCGGATTTTGTTATTAAAAGTTGATACGGTATAAAAACAGCAAATAGATGAGTAGCGCGATGGCTGAGGCTCCGACGCACCACACAGGAGACCAGGGTTCGATCCTTGGTTCTCGATGCTTCTTCTCTTTCTTTTTACCTATCTTAAGCGCCTGTTTCGTATTTCTTTTTTTATTTCTGTTTTGGTTTTTTTCTCTACAAATTAATTTCGGATTCGTGGCGCCCCCTATTATTTATTTATTTTTTACTTTTTTATTTCTGTTTTGGTTTTTTATCTCAAAATTAATTTCGAATTTCCAAAATATCAAACAGTTGCGAGTTTTGAAAAATGTAGGAAAATGGTAAACTGTTTGTGAATTTAAAAAATATTCTAAAAATCATAAATTGTTCATCACTTAAAAAATTGCTCACATATTAAAAAAAAAACCACGATTTCAAATGAATTTTCATGAAATAAAAAATGTTCATGATTTTTTAATATGATCCAATATTCAAAGCATATTCTGGAATTTAAAAATCATGTCCATCAGCTTTTAGAAAATGTTCACAAAAATTAAAACACATCCGTAAATAATGAACAAAAGTAATTGTAGCTTCCATAAAGGTTTTGTTAGGAGATCTATAGAGCTTGTTTTATGATTTTATTTAGTCCTTCACGTCGGGTAAAAAAGGGTTTCCGTGTTTTGTACAACGCTGAACCCAACAAAATTGACATAACTTTCTAAGGGTTAGTTTTTGTAAGCTATATTAAAATGACTAAATGTCTATTTTGTTCCATACACAGTTATGCTTATTCTCATATCACAATAGTGGTTATGGTAAACACCGCTACGCTAAGTCAAGGCGAGACACTTTATTTATCAGTATAGCTCAGGCAGGGTCCGTCAATGCAGTCTGCTCAGCCACAAAAAAATTTGTTGTCACGCCTTCAATAATCAAGTCTTGATGAGCATCATATTGTTCGTTTTTGAAATTACATTTTAAAGGTGTCTTATCTCGTCATGACATCATTTGTATATACTTTGTGAATTTGATTCATACTTTTTTATATCTACCACACATGTATAACTTGATAGTTTTTTTCCCGTTGCAACGCACGGGCATTTCGAAAAATGTTCGTTAAATCAAAAAAAGTTCATCAAATTCAATAACTATTCCACCCAATTTCTAAAAAAGTTCATCGATTATAGAATGTTTGCCAGTTCAGGAAAATGGCTTAAAAATGTTCACAATTTATAAAAAATGTTTGTAAATAGCAAAAAATGTTCATAAATGAAAAAAATGTTCTTGATTATAGAAAATGTTCAGAAATTTGTAATAGTATGTTGTTTGCGATTTCAAATATGTGCATGAGTTTAACAAATTCTTCATAATTTCAAAATGTTCATGATTTCATGAAATTGAGAGAGATATTGTATCTCGGTGATGCAACGAAATGTGATCATGACCATTGAAAATTATGAATTTTTTTCTCCCGTTGCAACGCACGGGCCCTTTTGCTAGTACTAAATCTATAGCCCGATTAACCGTCATGGTAAACGAAGTTCCCAAGTTCTCGTGACGTCATACAAAGAAATAATGGGGCTCCAACTTGGGGGTAATCAGAATCCCAATCGAAGTCATCTATCTCGTATAGATAGATCCCACTCCCAAAAAAAATCATATAGATAGACCAGGGGGCACGTACATAGCTATCCGCTTGCTTAATTCGCCCGGCCGCGTAATTTCTCGATCAATCGATCGTCCACGTTACACGTTAGTTCTCGGAACCCATCAGATCTGCGCAAGCGCCCGCGGGCAGGAAAGGATCCGTATATCTGCCGGCGGCCAAGCTTCACCATGCCGCCGGCGTGCCCCTGGTCATCAGGCAGGAGTTATCGACAGCCTCAGATGGAAGAAGACCTCCTGCTGCAAAGGATGGAGCAAGGTGAATGCGGCGAAACTGATGATTATTCTTCCGCCGTCCGTCGGTTCATGGCCGTCTGGACGATCTTCTTCAGGGTACATGCGCCTTGCACGCATATACGTACTACTCCGTAGTATTCTGTTATCAGTTTCCTCTAAACGAATTGCCATTGTAGTTTCTTCCATACGTTTGTCGATATATGTACTCACAACCAGGCGATCTATCTCCGCAGTGTTTTACTACGTTGGCAAGCATGGCGTTGGTGGTTTACCTCTTTCTGGCAAGGAACAAGTATCATGATCCTGAATTGCAGAATCCTGGGCACATGGCGTTCCTTGTGTTCATAGCTATTTGCATGATTCCTATCGGGTATCTGTGTACTCCAGATGTCTAAACCAAGCTAGATTCTACAATTTTCTTTGTGCAGTCTAGTTCAATCCTTTTTTGTTATAGTTTCAATTCATGTGCAAGTCGGAAATTTGAATCTGAATTTTCTGGCAACAACTCATCAATTCATGTGCGAGTAAGAATTTGAACTTTTTGAGACGGTTATTAGTCCTTAAATTTAAGATCAGTTTCTCTTTTGTAAGCATTTATATGTTACCTGTAAACAACTTACATGAATTTTGTTCCATGCCGTAAGCGCAGCCCGAACACAAACATTTGCTTGCATGTATTATTTACAATGTGTCTTCTCTGTGTACACAGATACTCCACGTGTTGCTAGTTTGCTACGAGCATTGATTGTGTTGGAGTTGTGTTGTGTATTATTTGCAATGTATTTTGGTTTAAATCGCACACACACAATGTAAAATATGCCACATAATAGCACATGCATAGCCAACGGCATGTGTCAATGTCCATGTGACCGGTGTGTGATATTGTAGCGGTATCATTGGGGAGGAGCACCCGTAGTAATGCTCCAGGAATGTTACCGAGTTCGATGAACCTTTCTCACAAATCTTGGTGTCGAGTTTCGTATGATTGCTTGGTCATCGGTAGATTGGCTATACTTTTCGAATTTTCATAACAAGTGATATTATAAGGTAAGTTGTTCGGGTTATCTCGGGAAGTCACCAAATTTCCGGTGGGCATGTCCGCACACGTATATATAGAACAGACAAGGCTCGGTCATCTGGCTGTGGTCATCAAAAATCCGGAAAGTGACAATGTGCCAGGTAAACATAGAGGAAAAAGAGATGAATGAGACACATGGACTATGGGGGAGATGTGGTCCAACTAACATTGGGCTAGGCCGAAGTTCGAACTTCTCCAAACCTCCCCTAGTTTTTTAGAGAAAAGTCATACACCTGACTTCATAGATAAATCCATTAGGTAGAGTACGAACACACAAGCAAGCAACAAATGAGACAGAAAACCAGAGTAGCAAGGCCAACAACCTTGCCATGCAGGCCATCAAAGTTCAGGGCACGCGCAGGCCAGAGATAAGGCAATAGACTAACAAGCGCGTAGGCCAACAACCTACTACCAAAAAGAGAAGCGCTGCTATGAATGAGCTCGGCCATCAGGATTTTGCGGAGACAGGGAGACGGCAGAAGCCAGAACTTTAGCAATCAGCACCTCCAAAGCATCCCGATCGGCAACCTTAGTCAATGATCTCCACTGCGGCAAGAACATACACATTTTAAAGAGACAGACGGCAGGCTTGTTAAGGAACACATGTTCAATGGTAAATTTATTCCTGGTTGTCCACAAAGCCCAACAAAGAGCAGCAAACACCAACCAGAATAAGTGCTTGTTTAGACCCCGGAGCCCGAAGGTAAGAAAGCGGAGCTCCGCAAAAGAATTGGGTTCCCAGGACACCCCTTCGAGGACCTAATGCAACACAGCCAAACAAAATATGATTGGTATCCAAGATTAGGACATAGAACGCAACGGTGCGAACCAGACCCATTCCGTTTTTGAATTTGATCAGCCGTAGTAAGACGCCCCCAAATGGCCTGCCGTATGAAAATCTTAATCTGGGGGGGGGGGGTGGCTTTGGCTTGCCACATAGGCTTGAATTTAGAAGTAGGCACGCCTGAAATAAGCCTGGAATACATTGATTGACTAGAAAATCTGCCAGAAGTAGAGTGGGGCCAAACTACAAAGTCTTCCTCCTTCGAGAGCACAGGGAGAAAAGCAACAAGATGCTGCCAATCATCCAACTCTACAGGAGAGAGGGATCATTTGAAAGAGAGGTCCCAATTATTATTAGAGAGCTCAGAGATTGAGATCTCCGAGGCAAAGCAATAAGAAAATAAAACAGGAAAGGCAACATCTAAAGAAGAATCACCACACCACCAATCAAGCCGGAACCTCGTAGAGCATCCATTACCCATCACAAAATTGACATGCTCCCTAAACACATCCCGAACTTTCACCAGAACTTAAACTGAGAGCCACCCGAAGCAGAAGCAAAAATAGGGCTCCCATGCGGAAACTATTTACCTTTGAGAAGCAAGAACCAAAGAGTAGCAGACCCAAAGGTCGTAATCTTCCACCATCACTTGATAATAAGGCACTCGTTCATCACCGAAGTGTTAAGAATGCCCAACCCTCCAAGAATTTTAGGCCTACACATGATCTTACATTTCACCATCCTATATTTACGGCTATTATCCACGACATTCCAGTAAAAGTACCCCTATGCTTATCAAACCATCATGTGTCCCTTCAGATAGATGATAAAAACCCATGGTAAACATAGGAAGAGAGGACAAACACGCATTAATGAGACACACCTTTCCCGCGTTGGTCTTATATCTACAACACCACAACATCACTCGATTCCCAACCTTGGTCACCAAGGGAGCGAACTCCTTGGCACATAGCCGGAATGGCGGAATGGGAAGACCCAGATATCTAAAGAGAAAGGATCCCAAACTACAGTTGAGAAGTTGAAAACCCTAACTGCCTCCTCCTCGGAGGCACCAGTAATGGTAACCTTGCTCTAGTAAAAATTGTTTTTCAGCCCCGAGAGAACCTCAAAGCATAGGAACAAGACTTTTAGGTGGGCAATACAAGAGTCATTCATGTCCACCATAATGATTGTGGCATCCGCGTACTGCAAATGTGACACCCCTCCAGAATTAAATGCGAGGCAATATGAGAAATATATCCTGCAGCGGCCGCTTGAGATAAAATGCAGGATAGAGCATCAACAACAAAATCAAAAAGGAGTGGAGATATAGGAGCCCCTTGCCGTAGGTCCCTACCATTGGCAAAGTAATTGTTGACCTTCCTATTAATAGACACATCCGCATGGCCACCGGAAACAAGCTGCATGATACGGTGGACGTAAGCACTATCAAAACCCTTTGCTAGAAATTTAGTAAAGTTAATGAGAGCAATGGGAGGAAATTGAGAAATCAGATCAACACCTTTGACTTTTGGAATTAGGAGATGATCGCATAGTTTAACCATGAGATATCCACGGTGCCCAAACAAAAACCCTGAATGACCGCACAGACCAAGTAACGCAAGACTGACTATAATTTCTTAAAGAAGGGAATAGAAAAACCATCCGGGCCCGAAGCAAAATTAGCATTAGTAGAATTGAAGACTATTTAAATCTCCTCGACAGATAAAGGCAGCATAAGAGCATCAATTTCGTTGCCAGACACTCTCCGACGCCAGGACCAGAGAGGAGGACAAAATGACAAATCCATACGCGGGTTTAGCAGCAAGGAGGGAAGCGAAAAAATCATGCAGATGATTTAAAATAATTTGCGGATCTAAAATCCTAACAACGACAACAGCCAAATTATCAATACCACGTCGACATCTCCGCTCATTAGCAATGGCAAAAAATAGGCACTGAGAGAATCCCCTTTAAGAGTCCAATTAATAGTGCCTCTCTGATGCCAATACACTTCCGCCTGACGATGAGATTGCATCAGAAGATCTTCCAAACTATATCTCAATTTCCACCCACCATGGGACAACCTAGTCCCATCCGCCATGGAATATAAGGCAGAAATCTAACCCAATGCTACCTCTTGAGCACTGCGTTGGATTTCCTTGAAGAGGAAAGGATGATGCAGCAAAGTAGCGTAAGTATTTCCCTCAGTTTTTGAGAACCAAGGTATCAATCCAGTAGGAGGCTACGCGCGAGTCCCTCGTACCTACACAAAGCAAATAACTCCTCGCAACCAACACGACTAGGGGTTATCAATCCCTTCACGGTCACTTACGAGAGTGAGATCTGATAGAGATGATAGATAATATTTTTGGTATTTTTATCATAAAGATGCAAAGTAAAATAAAAGAAAAGTAAAAGGCAAAGGCAATAAATAAAGTGATGGAAGATTAATATGATGGAGATAGACCCGGGGGCCATAGGTTTCACTAGTGGCTTCTCCCAAGAGCATAAGTATTCTACGGTGGGTGAACGAATTACTGTTGAGCAATTGACAGAATTGAGCATAGTTATGAGAATATCTAGGTATGATCATGTATATAGGCATCATGTCCGAGACAAGTAGACCGACCCCTTCCTGCATCTACTACTATTACTCCACTCATCGACCGCTATTCAGCATGCATCTAGAGTATTAAGTTCAAGAAAACAGAGTAACGCCTTAAGCAGGATGACATGATGTAGAGGGATAAATTCATGCAATACGATAAAAACCCCATCTTGTTATCCTCGATGGCAACAATACAATACGTGCCTTGCTGCCCCTGCTGTCACTGGGAAAGGACACCGCAAGATTGAACCCAAAGCTAAGCACTTCTCCCATTGCAAGAAAAACCAATCTAGTAGGCCAAACCAAACTGATAATTCGAAGAGACTTGCAAAGATAACCAATCATACATAAAAGAATTCAGAGAAGATTCAAATATTGTTCATAGATAATCTTGATCATAAACCCACAATTCATCGGTCTCAACAAACACACCACAAAAACAAGATTACATCGAATAGATCTCCACAAGAGAGTGGGAGAACATTGTATTGAGATCCAAAAAGAGAGAAGAAGCCATCTAGCTACTAACTCTGGACCCGAAGGTCTGAGGTAAACTACTCACACTTTATCGGAGGGGCTATGGTGATGATGTAGAAGCCCTCCGTGGTGGATGCCCCCTCCGGCGGAGCTCCGGAACAGGCCCCAAGATGGGATCTCGTGGATACAGAAGGTTGCGGCGGTGGAATTAGGTTTTTGGCTCCCTCTCTGATCGTTTGGGGGTACGTAGGTATATATAGGAGGAAGAAGTACGTCGGTGGAGCAACATGGGGCCCACGAGGGTGGAGGGCGCGCCCTGGGTGTGGGCGCCCCCCTACCTCGTGCCCTCCTCGAAGCTTCCTTGACTTAGGGTCCAAGTCTCCTGGATCACGTTCAGTGAGAAAATCACGTTCCCGAAGGTTTCATTCCGTTTGGACTCCATTTGATATTCCGTTTCTGCAAAACTCTGAAATAGGCAAAAAAACCAACAATTCTGGGCTGTGCCTCCGGTTAATAGGTTAGTCCCAAAAATAATATAAAAGTGGAAAATAAAGCCGAGTATTGTCCAAAACAGTAGATAATATAGCATGGAGCAATAAAAAATTATAGATACGTTGGAGACGTATCAGGCATCCCCAAGCTTAATTCCTGCTCGTCCTCGAGTAGGTAAATGATAAAAATAGAATTTTTGATGCGGAGTGCTACTTGGCATAATTTGAATGTAATTCTTCTTAATTGTGGTATGAATATTCAAATCCGAAAGATTCAAGACAAAAGTTCATATTGACATAAAAATAATAATACTTCAAGCATATTAACTAAGCAATTATGTCTTCTCAAAATAACATGGCCAAAGAAAGTTCATCCCTACAAAATCATATAGTTTAGTCATGCTCCATTTTCGTCACACAAGAATGCTCTCATAATGCACAATCCCTATGACAAGCCAAGCAATTGTTTCATACTTTAGTAATCTCAAACCTATAAACTTTCACGCAATATATGAGCGCGGCATGGACATAGCACTATGGGTGGAATAGGATATGATGATGGGGGTTATGTGGAGAAGACAAAAAAGGAGAAGGTCTCATATCAACGAGGCTAATCAACGGGCTATGGAGATGCCCATCAATTGATGTTAATGCAAGGAGTAGGGATTGCCATGCAACGGATGCACTAGAGCTATAAATGTATGAAAGCTCAACAAAAGAAAACTAAGTGGGTGTGCATCCAACTTGCTTGCTCACGAAGACCTAGGGCACTTGAGGAGGCCCATTGTTGGAATATACAAGCCAAGTTCTATAATGAAAAATTCCCACTAGTATATGAAAGTGACAAAACAAGAGACTCTCTATCATGAAGATTATGGTGCTACTTTGAAGAACAAGTGTGGCAAAGGATAGTAACATTGTCCCTTCTCTCTTTTTCTCTCATTTTTTTGGGCCTTCTCTTTTTTATGGCCTTTCTCTTCTTTTTTTCCTCACTTGGGACAATTCTCTAGAGAATGATGATCACCACACTTCTATTTATTTACAACTCAATGATTACAACTCGATACTAGAACAAAGTATGACTCTATATGAATGCCTCCGGCGGTGTACTGGGATATGCAATGAAACAAGAGTAACATGTATGAAAGAATTATGAACGGTGGCTTTGCCACAAATACTATGTGATTATGCTAAGCAATATGACAATGATGAATGTGTCATGATAAACGGAATGGTGGAAAGTTGCATGGCAATATATCTCGGAATGGCTATGGAAATGCCATAATAGGTAGGTATGGTGGCTGTTTTGAGGAAGATATAAGGAGGTTTATGTGTGAAAGAGCGTATCATATCATGGGGTTTGGATGCATCGGCGAAGTTTGCACCAACTCTCAATGTGAGAAAGGGCAATGCACGGTACCGAAGAGGCTAGCAATGATGGAAGGGTGAGAGTGCGCATAATCCATGGACTCAACATTAGTCATAAAGAACTCACATACTTATTGCAAAAATCTACAAGCAATCAAAAACCAAAGGACTACGCGCATGCTCCTAGGGGGATAGATTGGTAGGAAAAGACCATCGCTCGTCCCCGACCGCCACTCATAAGGAGGACAGTCAAAGAACACCTCATGTTTCAAATTTGTTACACAATGTTTACCATACGTGCATGCTACGGGACTTGCAAACTTCAACACAAGCATTTCTCAATTTCACAACTACTCAACTAGCACGACTTTAATATTATTACCTCCATATCTCAAAACAATCATGAAGCATGAAACTTCTCTTAGCATTCAACACACTCATAAGAAAGCTTTTACTATTTTTGTATACCTAGCATATTAAGATTTATTTAAGAAAATTACCATGCTATTTAAGACTCTCAAAATAATCTCAGTGAAGCATGAGAGATCAATAGTTTCTTTAAAACAAATCCACCACCGTGCTCTAAAAGATACAAGTGAAGTACTAGAGCAAAACTATATAACTCAAAGGATATAAGTGAAGCACAGAGAGTATTCTAATAATTTCCAAATCATGTATGGCTCTCTCAAAAGGTGTGTAAAGAAAGGATGATTGTGGTAAACTAAAAAGCAAAGACTCAAATCATACAAGACACTCCAAGCAAAACACATATCATGTGGTGAATAAAAATATAGCTCCAAGTAAAGTTACCGATGGAAGTAGACGAAAGAGGGGATGCCTTCCGGGGCATCCCCAAGCTTTGACTTTTTGGTGTCCTTAGATTATCTTGGGGGTGCCATGGGCATCCCCAAGCTTTGGCTCTTGCCACTGCTTGTTCCATAATCCATCAAAAGATTTCACCCAAAACTTGAAAACTTCACAACACAAAACTCAACAGAAACCTCGTGAGCTCCGTTAGCGAAAGAAAACAAAAGACCACTTCAAGGTACTGTAATGAACTCATTCTTTATTTATATTGGTGTTAAACCTACTGTATTATAACTTCTCTATGATTTATAAACTATTTTACTAGCCATAGATTCATCAAAATAAGCAAACAACACACGAAAAACAGAATCTGTCAAAAACAGAACAGTCTGTAGTAATCTGTAACTAACGCAAACTTCTAGAACTCAAAAATTTCAGCAAAATAGGAAGACCTAGTAAATTTGTTTATTGATCAGAATCAATTGGAATCAATATTTTATCATGTTCTAGTGATTTTTAACAATTGTTTTCGTGAACAGAAAGTTTCTGGAAATTACAGCAAGATCAAATAACTATCATCCAAGAAGATCCTATAGGTTTAACTTGGCACAAACACTAATTAAAACATAAAAACACATCTAACCAGAGGCTAGATCTAAGATTTATTTCTAAACAGAAGCAAAAACAAAAATACTAAAAATAAAATTGGGTTGCCTCCCAACAAGCGCTATCGTTTAACGCCCCTAGCTAGGCATAAAAGCAAGGATAGATTTAGGTATTGCCATCTTTGGTAGGCAATCCATAAGTGGCTCTCATGATAGATTCATATGGTAATTTTATTTTCTTCCTAGGGAAGTGTTCCATGCCTTTCTTTAATGGAAATTGGAATCTAATATTCCCTTCCTTCATATCAATAATTGCACCAATCATTGTAAGAAAAGGTCTACCAAGAATAATAGGACATGAAGGATTGCAATCTATATCAAGAATGATAAAATCTACGGGAACATAATTCCTATTTGCAACAATAATAACATCATTAATTCTTCCCATAGGTTTTTTAATAGTGGAATCCACAAGGTGCAAGTTTAGAGAGCAATCATCAAAATCACGGAAATCTAGCAAATCACACAAAGTTTTGGGTAGTGGAAACACTAGCACCCAAATCACATAAAGCATAAAATTCATGATCCTTAATCTTAATATTAATAGTTGGTTCCCACTCATAATAAAGTTTTCTAAGGATAGAAACTTCCGAATCAAGTTTTTCTTCATAAGATTGCATCAAGGCATCAGCGATATGTTTATTAAAAGCTTTATTTTGACTATAAGCGTGAGGAGAATTTAGCACGGGTTGTAACAAAGAAATACAATCATTCAAAGAGAAACTTTAATAATTAAATTCCTTGAAATCCAAAATAGTGGGTTTAGCAACATCTAGGGTTTTGATTTCTTCAATCCCACTTTTATCAATTTTAGCATCAAGATCTAAAAACTCTGAATTTTTGGAACGCCTTCTAGGTAAAGGTGGATCATATTCAGTCCCATCATTATCAAGATTCATATTGCAAAACAAAGATTTAATAGGGTACACATCAATAACTTTTAGATCTTCATCTTTATTTTCATAGGAACTAGAAGAACACGCTTTAATAAAGGCATCTTTCGTAGCACGCATCCTAGCGGTTCTTTCTTTGCACTCATCAATGGAAATTCTCATGGCTTTGAGAGACTCATTGATATCATGCTTAGGAGGAATAGATCTAAGCTTTAAAGAATCAACATCAAGAGAAATTCTATCAACGTTCCTAGCCAATTCATCAACTTTAAGCAATTTCTCTTCAAGCACAACATTAAAATTCCTTTGCAAATTCATAAACTCTTTAACACTAGTCTCAAATTCAGAGGACATCTTATTAAAATTTCCATAAGAGTTGTTGTAGGAATTTCCATAATTATTAGAGGGATTACTAGGATAAGGCCTAGGATTAAAGTTTCCTCTATACGCGTTGTTACCAAAATTATTCCTACCAACAAAATTCACATCCATAGATTCATTATTATTCTCAATCAAAGTAGACAAAGGCATATCATTAGGATCAGAAGAAACACTCTTAGTAGCAAATAATTTCATAAGTTCATCCATCTTTCCAGTCAAAACATTGATTTCTTCTATCGCATGCACTTTTTTATTAGTAGATCTTTCAGTGTGCCATTGAGAATAATTAACCATAATATTATCTAGGAGTTTAGTAGCTTCTCCTAAAGTGATTTCCATAAAAGTGCCTCCCGCGGCCGAATCTAAAAGATTTCTAGAAGCAAAATTCAATCCAGCATAATTTTTTTGTATAATCATCCACAAATTCAAACCATGAGTAGGGCAACTACATATCATTAATTTCATCCTCTCCCAAGCTTGTGCAACATGTTCATGATCAAGTTGCTTAAAATTCATAATATCGTTTCTAAGAGAGATGATCTTAGCGGGAGGAAAATACTTAGAGATAAAAGCATATTTGCACTTATTCCATGAATCAATACTATTTTTAGGCAAAGACGAAAACCAAGCTTTAGCACGATCTCTAAGCGAAAAAGGAAATAGCTTCAATTTAACAATATCATTATCAACATCTTTCTTCTTTTGCATATCACACAAATCAACGAAGCTATTTAGACGAGTAGCGGCATCTTCACTAGGATGGCCGGCGAATTGATCTTTCATGACAAGATTCAACAAAGCAGCATTGATTTCACAAGATTCAGTATTGGTAAGAGGAGCAATCGGAGTGCTAAGGAAATCATTATTGTTGGTATTGGTAAAGTCACATAATTTGGTATTATCTTGAGCCATCGTGACAAACAAGCAATCCAACACACAAGGAAACAAAAAGGCAAGCGAGAAAGAGGCAAACGAAAAAGAGAGGGCGAATAAAACGGCAAGGGTGAAGTGGGGGAGAGGAAAACGAGAGGCAAATGGCAAATAATGTAATGCGGGAGATAAGGGATTGTGATGGGTACTTGGTATGTTGACTTTTGCATAGACCTTCCCAGCAACGGCGCCAGAAATTCTTCTTGCTACCTCTTGAGCACTGCGTTGGATTTCCTCGAAGAGGAAAGGATGATGCAGCAAAGTAGCGTAAGTATTTCCCTCAGTTTTTGAGAACCAAGGTATCAATCCAGTAGGAGGCTACACGCGAGTCCCTCGTACCTACACAAAGCAAATAACTCCTCGCAACCAACGCGACTAGGGGTTGTCAATCCCTTCACGGTCACTTACGAGACTGAGATCTGATAGAGATGATAGATAATATTTTTGGTATTTTTATGATAAATATGCAAAGTAAAATAAAAGAAAAGTAAAAGGCAAAGGCAATAAATAAAGTGATGGAAGATAAATATGATGGAGATAGACCCGGGGGCCATGGGTTTCACTAGTGGCTTCTCTCAAGAGCATAAGTATTCTATGGTGGGTGAACGAATTACTATTGAGCAATTGACAGAATTGAGCATAGTTATGAGAATATCTAGGTATGATCATGTATATAGGCATCACGTCCGAGATAGTAGACCGACTCCTGCCTGCATCTACTACTATTACTCCACTCATCGACCGCTATCCAGCATGAATCTAGAGTATTAAGTTCAAGAAAACAGAGTAACGCCTTAAGCAAGATGACATGATGTAGAGGGATAAATTCATGCAATATGATAAAACCCCATCTTGTTATCCTCGATGGCAGCAATACAATACGTGCCTTGCTGCCCCTGCTGTCACTGGGAAAGGACACCGCAAGATTGAACCCAAAGCTAAGCACTTCTCCCATTGCAAGAAAAACCAATCTAGTAGGCCAAACCAAAATGATAATTCGAAGAGACTTGCAAAGATAACCAATCATACATAAAAGAATTCAGAGAAGATTCAAATATTGTTCATAGATAATCTTGATCATAAACCCACAATTCATCAGTCTCAACAAACACACCACAAAAACAAGATTACATCGAATAGATCTCCACAAGAGAGTGGGAGAACATTGTATTGAGATCCAAAAAGAGAGAAGAAGCCATCTAGCTACTAACTATGGACCCGAAGGTCTGAGGTAAACTACTCGCACTTTATCGGAGGGGCCATGGTGATGATGTAGAAGCCCTCCATGGTGGATGCCCCCTCCGGCGGAGCTCCGGAACAGGCCCCAAGATGGGATCTCATGGATACAGAAGGTTGCGGCGGTGGAATTAGGTTTTTGGCTCCCTCTCTGATCGTTTGGGGGTACGTAGGTATATATAGGAGGAAGAAGTACGTCGGTGGAGCAATGTGGGGCCCACGAGGGTGGAGGGCACGCCCTCGGGGAGGGGGGGGGGGCGCCCCCCTACCTCGTGCCCTCCTTGAAGCTTCCTTGACTTAGGGTCCAAGTCTCCTGGATCACGTTCGGTGAGAAAATCACGTTCCCGAAGGTTCCATTCCGTTTGGACTCCGTTTGATATTCCGCTTCTTCAAAACTCTGAAATCGGCAAAAAATAGCAATTCTGGGCTGGGCCTCCGGTTAATAGGTTAGTCCCAAAAATAATATAAAATTGGAAAATAAAGCCCAATATTGTCCAAAACAGTGGATAATATAGCATGGAGCAATCAAAAATTATAGATACGTTGGAGACGTATCACCCAACAAGTCAGACTTCTGCCTCTGGGCCTCCGTGGCCCTATTATGGCCCCAACCTCTCAGAAACTTCCTAAGATTATAAGATCAGAAGTGCCAATCTGACGCCTATCTGACGCAAGCAAGGAGGAAATCTTATCGGTGAGCAGCGAGTGGAAGCCCTCCAATAGCAACCAAGACGCATCAAATTGTAACTGGGAAAAAACGTAGGTAGCTGAAATCCCCACATCCCACAGCAACAACGGAGAGTGGTCAGACCCCACGTGCGGCTGGGCGGCAAGGAAAGCATGAGGGAATAACGAGTACCAACCAGGACTAACAAACACACGATCAATGATACATCTCCAACGTATCTATAATTTTTTATTGTTCCATGCTATTATATTATCTGTTTTGGATGTTTAATGGGCTTTAAGATGCTCTTTTATATTATTTTTGGGACTAACCTATTAACCGGAGGCCTAGTGCCAGTTTCTGTTTTTGCCTATTTTAGAGTTTTACAGAAAAGGAATACCAAACAGTGTCCAAACGGAATGAAACCTTCGCGAGGATATTTCTTGGACCGAAAGCAAATCATGAGACTTGGAGTTGAAGTATGGAATGCCACTAGGAAGCCACGAGGCAGGAGGGGCACACAGGGGGTAGGCGCGCCCCCACCCTCGCGGGCCCCTCGTAGCTCCACCGACGTACTTCTTTCGCCTATATATACTCTTATACCCTAGAAACACCAGGGAGAGCCACGAAACCACTTTTCCACTGCCGCAACCTTCCGTACCCATGAGATCCCATCTTGGGGACTTTTCCGGCGATCTGCCAAAGGGGGAATCGATCACGGAGGGCTTCTACATCAACACCATTGCCTCCTCGATGAAGCGTTAGTAGTTTACCACGGACCTTCGGGTCCATAGTTATTAGCTAGATGGCTTCTTCTCTCTCTTTGATTCCCAATACAAAGTTCTCCTTGATGTTCTTGGAGATCTATTCGATGTAATACTCTTTTGCGGCATGTTTGCCGAGATCCGATGAATTGTGGATTTATGCTCAAGTTTATCTATGAATATTATTTGGTTCTTCTCTAAATTCTTATATGCATGATTTTATATCTTTGCAAGTCTATTAGATTGATCTTTCTTGCAATGGGAGGAGTGCTTAGCTTTGGGTTCAATCTTGCGGTGTCCTTTCCCAGTGACAGTAGGGGTAGCAAGGCACGTATTGTATTGTTGCCATCAAGGATAAAAAGATGGGGTTTATATCATATTGCTTGAGTTTATCCCTCTACATCATGTCATCTTGCTTAGTGCGTTACTCTGTTCTTATGAACTTAATACTCTAGATGCATGCTGTCGGCGTTCTGGGAACGGGGGTCCCCAGACTTGCCTGCCTGTGGCCTGCGGCGTGGCTCAAAGGGGGCCCAGCACGGCCCATCTTCATCAACGCAAGACCCAAGACCCTCGCGAGGGGCCAAGCCTCGCGGGGCGGACGACACAGCGCTTCCTCAGGCACGGCCTCGTTAGGCTGGCTCACGAGGAGGCAGAGAGATCAAGGCGGGGTACCTCGCGAGGTGCCCATGACGCAAGCCATGACGACCAAGGGCGCCAGGCGGGCGCCAGCCCGCGCAGTGTCCTCCCTTTCCTCTTTGGTGCAAAGGGGGCAAGCGCAGGCGAGAGGATCAAGCAAAGGCACCCATTTCGGTGCAACGAGACCAAGACCAGTCCAACGGTGGGAAGGAGGTCATCGTGGAGCCTAGAACGGCGTCACCACAGGGCCTTTGGCAGGCGAGCACCAACTTTAGTCAGGATAAGTGTGCCAGATGTTCCCCTTCGAATTGGCCAATTGTTGGTGCCCTTCCCGCTCAATATTTGGGAAGAGGCCCAGGGCCTTTGCCTATAAATAGGACTAGCCACCCCCAGGGTAGAGGCATGATGATTCGTAGCTAGCGATCAGGCAAGCAGAACCTAGAATCTGAGCAAGAGAGAGAGAGGGAGAAGGGCGGCTGAACTCCTCCTAGCAGTTCATCCCCCTAGCCAGGGACAGCCCCTCGCGAGGCTGTTCTTCCCTGTATTGTTCATCATCACCAGCCCAAGAGGCAATCCACCACACCACACTAGAGTAGGGTATTACACAACATCGGTGGCCCGAACCAGTATAAACTCTGTGTCTTTTCTGTTGCTCCTTTGGTAGTTTAGATCTTTGCGAGACGGAGAGGTAGAGGGCATAATCTCCGCGCGCACCCTAGAGTTTGAACCTTAAGGGTCTGCCGGAACCCGAAATCCGACATTTGGCGCGCCAGGTAGGGGTGTGCCAGAATTTGTGTTCCACCGCTCCGCTCTCCGCCGACCGTCGCGTCCATGTCTGACGCTCGTCGGGCCCGCGCCGAGCGCTGGGCCGCCATCGCTTCCCGCGTCGCCCAGACGACCCCCGTCGGTGGGCGTCCTTGTCGTTCCCCATCGCCCGCCGTCAACGCCGCCACCGGCCCGACAGGGAACGAGCAGCAAGCGTCGTCTCAGCACCCGTCCGTGCGGCAAGACGGCCGCACAACTACTCCATCACTCTCACCAACTGGCTCTTCGTCCCGCGCGCTCCGCGCACCCTTGGAGGCTCGGGCTGCGCTCATCGTAGCAAACGAGCTCCTGCGCTACCGTCCCGTCGATGATGTCTACGAAGAGTGGCTGGACCGCGTCGCCGAGCTCGTCCGCGCCGCGGGGGGCTCTCCTGCGCCATCCGCTCCCCTGGTCCGCACCCCGCCCCGCACGGGCCATGAAGTTCCGGGGGCGTACCAGCCGCCTCCTCTCCAAGAAGACGCCATGGCTCCGAGGCGCGTGGCCCCTGGGCGGAACCCGCTCCGTCAGGCGCCGACCCAGCAAGAACGGAGCTGCCAAGAAGTCCCCTGGCCGCAAGAGGCTGCCCGGGCGCTCCCTGCTCCGGCTCGCCGTGACCCTGCACCAGCTTCGGCACGTCAAGACCCCGCACTGCTTCCAGCTACTGCGCATGGGGACCCACAAGGCCAAGCTCTACCTCAACCGAAGCCTCCCGTGGCCACCGCAGGCCGCCGTGCCTACACCACCGAGATGCGCAGCATCGCGTGGCCCGGAAAGTTCAAGCCAGACCTGCCTCCTCGCTACGATGGCACGACCGACCCTGCAGAGTTCCTCCAGCTCTATGAGCTGGGCATCGAAGCTGCCAGTGGAGACGAAAAGGTCATGGCGAACTGGTTCCCCATGGCACTCAAGGAAGGAGCTCGCACCTGGCTCCTGAACCTGGCCCCAGGCACGATCTCCTCCTGGGACCAGATGCGCACCCGCTTCATCGCCAACTTCCAAGGTACTCGTGACCGGCCGCCTGCCGTGAGCGACATGCGCCGCATCAAGCAACAACTTGGAGAGACCCTGCAAAAGTATATCCAGCGCTTCAACAGTGCGCGCCTCAAGATCCCCAAGGTGTCCGAGGAAGCCATCATCTCGGCCTTCTCCGATGGTGTGCGGGACGTCAAGATGAAGGAGGAGCTGGCGATGCATGAAGACCTGTGCACCTCCCTGGAGCTGTTCAACTTGGCGACCAAGTGCGCCAGGGCTGAGGAGGGGCGTCTCTTCCTCCTTGAGCTGCCTGCCGCAGACTCAGAAGAGAAGAAACCCAAGGCCAAGGACGTGAAGTGCAAGGGGGCTGCCGTACTCGCGGCAGAACCGGACACCAAGCGGGGCAAGGATCTGCCCGAATCCTCCAGGGGCAGCCGGTACTGTGTGTACCACGACCTCCACACCCACAACACCAACGAATGCCAAGAACTCCGTGCCGTGCGAGAAGGAAGGATCGGCCGTCGCCCTGACCGTGCTGACCGGGGCTACGGCCGAGGAGGAAGGAACCCTGGACGCTGGGAAGACCGCGGCCCACGCCAAGGGTGGCGCGATCAACCTCGCGAGGACCGCTGGCGAAACCTGCCTCGCGAGGGGGACTGGCGGGATCAGCCTCGTGAGGATCGCCTGCAGGGCAACGCAGGCCTCCCTCCACTGCCGCCTCAGCCAAGAAGGAACGAGGACCGCCACCAGGACGAGGGGGCTGGGGGCTTCCAGGAGCCGCGCGCAATCGCCTGCATCCTGGGCGGAGCTCAAGCCCCAGCCTCCCAACGCATCATCAAGCAGTTTGCCCGCGAAGTGAATGCAGTCCTCCCCAGGCTCGAAGCAACGCGCCCTCTCAGGTGGTCGGCATGCGCCATCACGTTCAGCTCAGCAGATCAGCTCAAGTGCTCGGCCACAGCCGGGGTCCTCCCGATGCTTTGCTCCCCAGTCATCAGCAACGTACTGGTCACCAGGACCCTCATCGATGGTGGAGCAGGGCTCAACGTCCCGTCCATGGAAACATTCAACAATCTTCAAGTGCCCTACGACCAGCTTCAGCCAACCAAGCCTTTCTCCGGAGTCACCAACGGTTCCACGATCCCAATCGGGCAGGTCCGCCTCCCTGTCACCTTCGGAGCCCGCAGCAACTACCGCAACGAGCTCATCGACTTCGACGTCGCTCACATCCGCCTGCCGGACAACGCCATCCTCGGGTACCCAGCGCTGGCCAAGTTCATGGCCGTGACTCATCATGGCTACAACGTCCTCAAGATGCCAGGAAGTGGCGGAGTCATCACGGTGCCATGTGAAGAGAAGGATGCAGTGTGTTCCCTGGAGCGAGCCTTTCAGGCCGCGTCGCTAGAAGACCCAGATCGCGGAAGCAGGAGGCTTCCCGAGATCACCCCCAAGAAGAAGAAGACATCGTCAGGCTCAGCCCCACAGGAGGCAGGCCCCTCAGGGCCCGCATCTGCCCAAGGGGACCCACCATCCGTCGCGTAGGAAAGCGCGCCTGGCGCCCTCCTCAGGCAGGGCCTAGGGGCTCTCACCTGGAGGGCCACCGACCTGGCCAGGGTCACGAGGGAGGCGCTTGGACACCACGTGGAGGCGTGCCTCGAAGCATGTTTCCCTCAAGAAGGAGCGAGGCAAGGAAGGTCAGACCAGCAGGAGTTTGTTAGCAAGGCCGTTCAAGAAATACAGGAGTCAAGAATCATAAGAGGTTGCCGCCGTCTACCCGTTGTGGCTCCCCATCCAGGCGAGGATGGTGGGCTGCGCGTCTGCATCGACGTACCAAGGCTCAATCGGGTCGCCACGACGGAGCGCCTCTGGCCCTCGCAAGTGGGGCGTTGTGGAGGCCCACCCCACAGCTATGTTCGCATGCCTTACGGCTTGCCGAGCGCGGCTGCTGCATACCAGCGCCTCATGAGGGGCATCATGAAGACTTAGGAAGACAGGCATTCCACAGCCCTGGCGGAGATGGAGATGATTCACGAGGAGCCACCAGCGCCTCCGCAGCCTCCTTAGGCCCCTGGGCCTGGGGGCTCGTGAAGATCGGCTTCCGCAGCCCACCGAGTCTGCTGCACCAACACCGCTTCATCTTCGACATCTTCAGGTGACATCTCTCAAGCATCATTTCCGGCTGGGAACGCCCTCCCAGGGCTGCTTCATTCCCAGGCCGTGTGGGTCCGTCCCTGCGGCATGTATCCCTTTTTATTTTTCGGTCATTAGCTTGCTTTGCTGGGGGCGCCCCTCGGGCTGCATCATCCCCAAGCCGCTCGGGCCAGGCCCAGTGGCGTGTATCTTCCTCGCGTTTATTTCCAGCTATGCTTTCGCCTATCATGCTTGATTACTTGATGCCTGTCCACGGCACCTCTTCTTCTCCATGTCGACCACTTGCACGTTAAAGGGGGGGTACCTGAGCATCACGACTCAGGGCTCTTACTGGCTCTCCAGCCCTCACCCTCTGGCCTTGTCCACGGCATCGCGACCTGGCATACCAGTGACGGCTGAGACAAGCTCGAGGGACGGGACCCGAGGACGTAGAGTGCCGGCATCTAACCCGACTTGTAGGAACACATCTCAAGATACGGCCCAGTGCCAGGTGCAACACGCCTAGAGGTAGGGCCCCGTGAGTCCCGCGCTGGCTCACGGGTGCCCAGATACACCTCACCTAGCCCTACCGTGCCGACCACGTGTGAGGGCGGGGCTGTACATGCCCCGGGGGCTCCTCCCGGAGGGGAGCCCCCTCCCACGTACCAGTGGAAGCACCATGCTCCGCGCTGGCTGGCGACACTGCCGAGGAGCGGCTATGCCCGTACACATACGAAAGCACTATGCTCCGCGCTGGTGATAAACAACTGAGGGTGGCCCCCGGGCCGCGTTAACCTCAGGGAGCCCAAAGCTCAGTGGCTAGCTTCATCGCAACGCCTCCCCTCGGGAGCGCCGCGCGAGGGGGCTAGGCACGGGGGCTACGCCTGGGTCACGCCCAGATGTACGCCGCCCAGCCAGGCCCCTCGGGCCTGGTTCGTCGCGCGTCTCTCCCCGAGCGGAGCCAAGGTACAAAGGCCGTTTGCGCGTCAAGGGGGACTCCTGAGCATCGCGACTCAGGAGCCTAACTGGTCCCGTAGCCCCTCACTCCTTAGTTCCGAAAGGCTATGCTGGGTGAGGTACGCGCGGGGCCGGGCTCTACAGACGTTGAACGGTAGTCCCTCTTACATCTCACCTCATCGCCCGCTGTTTGCGCGTCAAGGGGGACTCCTGAGCATCACGACTCAGGAGCCTAACTGGCTCCGTAGCCCCTCACTCCTTAGTTCCGAAAGGCTATGCTGGGTGAGGTACGCGCGGAGTCGGGCTCTGCAGACGTAGAACGGAAGATACACCTACATCACGCTTCCCTACTTGTTGTTCGTGCGCCAAGGGGGACTCCTGAGCATCGCGACTCAGGAGCGTAACTTGTCACGTATCCCCTCACTCCTTTGGTCTCGTCCTGGTTTCCGGTCGGGGCTAATGCTGGGTGAGGTACGCACGGGGCCGGGCTCTGCCGGCGTAGAACACAAGCAAGTAGGGAAGAAAAAGCATAAAATTCATGGAATTTAAAAGCAAAATATTACAGTCCATATTGTCGTCCCAGTACCAAACGCAAGTTTAAATGCCTCCCCGAGGCGTGATGCATGTGCAGGAACTAAAAGAAGAACATGAGCAGTAGCGGAGTCACTTGTCGGCGGTGGAGCAGCGCGGAGTGGCTTCGCCTCGTGGAGCAGCAGGGCTGGCAGCGCCTTGCTTCGGCTTGGTGCTGAAGGTCCGGAACTTCCCTAGCAGCGCTTCCGCGTGCCCCTTCACGGCTTCGATAGAGGCGGCAGCACCCTCTCCGCTCACCGGCTCCAACAGGCTGTCGAGGTCGACGCTGGGATCTCGAAGGTAGATGTGGGCGAAGACCCGCGTTAGCGTAGCAGAAGACAGACACGCGCCTCGGCCTCAGCCGTGGGGCCAAGGCCAAGGGCGACATCCCCAAGGGCACGAACCAGGAAGGGAAGCAGCTTGGCGGGGCCGTCCCCGTCACCGGCCAGCGGGCTCTCCAGGCCGCTCTCGTAAAGCGTCTTCAGCGAAGAACGAGCATCCTTATCCATGTTCGCGAAGGCCATGTGATCCTCGGCAAGGACCCGGGCCTTGGCGTCCAGCTCGGCCTTCGTCACCTCCAGCTCCTTCTTCAGTGCGCTTAGGCGGTCGCGGTGCTTCTTGAGCTTGGCCTCCCGGTCGATGGCCGCCTCGCGAGCCTTCGTGCCTTCTTCCTGCTCTTGGCGAAGGTGGACCTCCTTCGCGAGCTGGTCTCACAGGCCTTGCAGTTCGTCCTCCACCTCCTTGCAGCGACCACGGACTTCAACCACCTCTCCCAGGGCCGCGTCTCAGGCAATCTTCGCCTCAAGGGTGGCCTCCCTCTCTCCGTCACAGGCCGTCGAGGCCTGAACCAGCGCCGCCCGAATCGAGGCGTCAGAGCGGATCCACCCCGAAGCCAGCTCCAGGCGCCCGGCCATCAGGCGAGGGTCGGCGCGAAGAAGATCCTGCCGCAGCCGGTCCAGTTCAGCAACGGCATGCTCCAGCACGGCAGAAGAAGACGGAGAAACATCGGCACACTCCAAGACAACAGGAGGAGTTGATGGAGCAGCGGTCGGTGGAACGGGAGGAGAAGGTAGCGGCGGCGAAACCACAGCATCCTGAGGCGGAGTCTGCTGCGCCCCGACGGCCGTGGTGGCGGCAGCAGGCAAGAGCACCTCGGGAGTCACTTGGGCCATGGGGGCTGGGCTCGCCCCAGCCAGCTCAGCCAGGCCTCGCGAGGATGACCGGGTAGGAGAAGCCCGTGCGTCACGATCGCCTTCCCCTGCAGGCGGAGGCGTTGCCGCGGATGGGGCCTCGGGAGCCCCCCTCGGCTTCTTCGCCGCGGGCGCCATCCTATCCGAGAGAAGCGAACATCAAGCCTCAGCGGCGGAACAAGAAACAAAAGATGAAGGATCGAACACTTACGGGTCGTCGCTGGAGGGCTCAAGCAGCCTCCGGCCATACTTGAAGCCTGAGAGCTGGCTGGAGGGGTCAACCTCAGAAGCAGAAGGCACGTCCGCGGATCGCCCCGGAGCCAGGGCGGACCCGCAGGGGATCATCCCGGTCCTGTCCTTCTTCGGGATCGGGGGCGAGCTCCCGCTACCCAGCACGTCGTCGTCCTCATCATCATCGCTTAACGAGAGGCGGAGAGTACAAGATTTGCGCCGGGGAAGGGGAGCCCTGGACTCTCCTTCAGTTGCCTCGGAGTCAGAGCCCTACTCCCGCTCCTCTTTGCCCCCTCTCCGCTGGAGTCGCCAGAGGACACGTCCACCAGTCCCTCGGGAGCCACCACGGGCACGGGCCCGTCCCCGTTGAACACAGGCATGGACTCCACCACCTGCTTCCAGTCGTCGCGAAGGAACAAGGGCGTGGGCGCGCCCTCCAACCTTGCCACCTCGCCCCCGACCAGAGATTGGAGAACCACGGTCAAATCCTCGTCGCCCAAGGCCGCGGGGCTCGGATGAGGCTTCCACATCGGAGGTGAGTACTTTCTAAGCGGAGCCAATTGGTGCTCCAGGAACTCCCTCAGCAGCGACGCGCCGGTCAGCTTCACCGCCGTCGTGCTGGCCGGCTTCAGGTCCGCGTCCATCTTTTCCAATACTGTCTTCACGCGGGGGTCCGTAAGCTCCGCCCGGGACCAGTCGCCGCAACTCACGGGCTGCTCCGTGGGTAGGATCAGCCGAGGGTGGATGCGCCCGGCGTCTACCAAGACCCACTTGCTCCTGAAGCCCTCAATCCTCTTCCCGGGATTCGAAATGGCAATGGTGCCGCCGCACGCGACGAAGCTCGCGCAAGCGGAAGGGGAACCACGGGTGACCCGGAGGTAGAAGTAGTGGCGCAGCAAGGCCACTGAGGGTTGCACCCCTACATGAGCCTCGCAGTAGTAGGCGAAGATCGCCAGGAGAAGGATGGAGTTGGGGTGGAGATGCAGAGCTTGTAAGTCGTAATGGCGGAGGACAGAGAGGAAGAACTCGGAAAAAGCAGGCACCAGGCCCGAAGTAATGGAGCTTACGAAGAGATGGTAGAAGGTGCTTCCTCGGCCCTCAGGGGTGGCGGAGCCGACCTTGAACACCCGCGCCCCGTCGATGCCCCGCGCTGCCGCCATCCGGCGCAACCGGGCAAGGCTCGCCTCCGACACATTCGGCGATTCCAGAGTAGGCGAGAACCAAGCTTCGGCCGGAGGCTGATGAGGCGCCATGTCTTCCTAGGTCACACGGGTAGAGCAGATCTGGGAATTGGGAGGAAGGAAGGAGAGGCGCAAGGAAGGGGATCTGAGCAGCAACCGGAGAAAAGCAAAGCCTGGGCAGCCACCGCACCTTTAATAAACTGCATGGTTGCTGAAGCACTCGCGTCCAATCAACCGCCACGCGGCGCCCGAGGCCGCAGGCTGTTAGGGCTCGCGGCGCTTCGCCCTTGCCCTTTCGCCTCTCGGCACGGCCAAGTCCGGGCGCGCCTAGGGCCCGGGGGCTACTGTCGGCGTTCTGGGAACGGGGGTCCCCAGACTTGCCTGCCTGCGGCCTCCGGCGTGGCTCAAAGGGGGCCCAGCACGGCCCATCTTCATCAACGCAAGACCCAAGACCCTCGCGAGGGGCCAAGCCTCGCGGGGCGGACGACACAGCGCTTCCTCAGGCACGGCCTCGTCAGGCTGGCTCACGAGGAGGCGGAGAGATCAAGGCGGGGTACCTCGCGAGGTGCCCATGACGCAAGCCATGACGACCAAGGGCGCCAGGCGGGTGCCAGCCCGTGCAGTGTCCTCCCTTTCCTCTTTGGTGCAAAGGGGGCAAGCGCAGGCGAGAGGATCAAGCAAAGGCACCCATTTCGGTGCAACGAGACCAAGTCCAGTCCAACGGTGGGAAGGAGGTCATCGTGGAGCCCAGAACGGCGTCACCACAGGGCCTTTGGCAGGCGAGGACCAACTTTAGTCAGGATAAGTGTACCAGATGTTCCACTTCGAATTGGCCAATTGTTGGCGCCCTTCCCGCTCAATATTTGGGAAGAGGCCCAGGGCCTTTGCCTATAAATAGGACTAGCCACCCCCAGGGTAGAGGCATGATGATTCGGTAGCTAGCGATCAGGGAAGCAGAACCTAGAATCTGAGCAAGAGAGAGAGAGAGGGAGAAGGGCGGCTGAACTCCTCCTAGCAGTTGATCCCCCTAGCCAGGGACAGCCCCTCGCGAGGCTGTTCTTCCCTGTATTGTTCATCATCACCAGCCCAAGAGGCAATCCACCACACCACACTGGAGTAGGGTATTACACCACATTGGTGGCCCGAACCAGTATAAACTCTGTGTATTTTGTGTTGTTCCTTTGGTAGTTTAGATCTTTGCGAGACGGAGAGGTAGAGGGCATAATCTCCGCGCGCACCCCAGGGTTCGAACCTTAAGGGTCTGCCGGAACCCGAAATCCGACACATGCTGGATAGCGGTCGATGTGTGGAGTAATAGTAGTAGACGCAGAATCGTTTAGGTCTACTTGACACAGACGTGATGCCTATATTCATGATCATTGCCTTAGATATTCTCATAACTATGCACTTTTCTATCAATTGCTCGGCAGTAATTTGTTCACCCACCGTAATACATGCTATCTTCAGAGAATCCACTAGTGAAACCTATGGCCCCAGGGTCTATTTTACATCATATTAGTTTCCCGTCAACTTGCCAATTTTTGTCGCCGTTCTTTTATTTTGCAATCTTTACTTTCCAATCTATACAACAAAAATACCAAAAATATCGGCTTTACTATCTTTATTAGATCTCACTTTTGCGAGTGACCATGAAGGGATTGACAACCCCTTTATGGCATTGGTTGCAAGGTTCTTGATTGTTTGTGCAGGTACTAGGTTACTTGAGCGTTGTCTCCTACTGGATTGATACCTTGGTTCTCAAAAACTAAGGGAAATAATTATGCTACTTTGCTGCATCACCCTTTACTCTTCAAGGGAAAACCAACGCATGCTCAAGAGGTAGCAATCAGAACTGACCTAACATGGTTAGCCTGATGATTATAACAAGTAAAATGTGCACCCACCCTCGGGGATCTCACACAGGGTACAATCGTGAATGAACTCGTTGAAAGAATCGGTGAGAGGCCAAGAGAAATTACTATTATTCTTATCAATAGGGGACTGAAGTAGATTGAAATGACCGCCAATCCGGAGGGGGAGAGTACAAGAGTCAATCTTAGAAGATAGCTCATTAAACAACAAAGAAGACAGTGAGTGGTTGGCCGGCCCATAGACCACGATCACCTCCCAGAGAATGTTAAGACGCTTGTGCAACATCACCATGCTAGCCCAAAATACACCATGATCAAAGGTAAAAAAGTCAAAAACGTCCAATTTGGCCCCAATAAGAATACCACCGAGTGCCCAGAGGCACGAAAATACTTCTGATAAAATCTATTAGCCCCAGTAATAGAAGATAACTCATTGTTAGAAAATAAGGCTTTAAAAGTTTCAATTAAACAAATCAGATCAACGTTTGCATCCCTAACCATCTCATGAATCTGATCTTCATTCCCCCTAGCGTTGAAACCCCTAATATTCCAAAAAGGAGCTTTCATTTGAACGAAAGATTTCTTTATGCGAGGACTCGACCTGCACAGGGCAACACATGAATTAGCACGTTTGAATTGCACCCCTTTTACAGGAACCGACGGTGACTAGCCACTACCAGCCGTCGATGGGCCAACGACCTCAACCAAGGCAGACAACAATTTCCCCGCCGCCACCTCCTTAACTCTAGCAATGGAGGCTTGTGCTACCTCATTAGCACGAACGAGAGACAGCAGAGAAGTGATACACCCATTTTGCATCATGTTTTCCTACTATCATTTATAGTGTTTTTATTCAATATAACACTTTGTGGAGTAATTCTAATGCCTTTTCTCTCATAATATGCAAGGTTTACACAAAGAGGGAGAATACCGGCAGCTGGAATTCTGGACCTGGAAAAGCTATGTCAGAGATACCTATTATGCACATCTCCAAATGAGCTGAAATTTTACGGAGAATTATTTTGGAATATATAAAAAATATTGGAGAAAAAAATACCAGAGGGGGCCACCCAGGTGCCCACTAAGCACCAGAGCGCGCCTGCCCCCTGGCGCGCCCTAGTGGGTAGTGGGGGCCCTATCCCACCTCCGATGCCCATCTTCTGGTACATAAAGTCTTTTGACCTAGAAAAAAAATAAGGAGAGCACTTTCGGGACGGAGTGCCACTGCCTCGAGGCAGAACTTGGGCAGGAGCACTTTTGTTCTCTGGCGGAGCGATTCCGTCGAGGACACTTCCCTCCGGGAGGGGGAAATTGAAGCCATTGTCATCACCAACAACCCTCTCACCTTTGGAGGATCAATCTTCAGCAACATCTTCACCAGCACCATCTCATCTCAAAACCCTAGTTCATCTCTTGTGTTCAATCTTGTATCAAAACCTCATATTAGTACATGTGGATGACTAGTAGTGCTGATTTCATCTTGTAGTTGATGCTAGTTGGTTTATTTGGTGGAAGATTATATGTTCAGATCCATTATGATATTTATTACTCCTCTGATCTTGAGCATGAATATTATTTGTGAGTAGTTGCTTTTGTTCTTGAGGACACGGGAGGAGTCAAGTTGCAAATAATCATGTGAATTTGATATTCGTTCGATATTTTGATGATATGTATGTTGTGATTGCCTTAGTGGTGTTATGTGAACATCGACTACATGACACTTCACCATCTTTGGGCCTAAGGGAATGCATTATGGAGTAGTTATTAGATGATGGGTTGCTAGAGTGACAGAAGATTAAACCCTGGTTTATGCGCTATTCCGTAAGGGGCTGATTTGGATTCACATGTTTAATGCTATGGTTAGATTTTACCTTAATTCTTCTTTCGTAGTTGTGGATGCTTGCAAGAGGGGTTACTCATAAGTGGGAGGCTTTTTCAAGTAAGAACAACATGATGGAAATATGCCCTAGAGGCAATAATAAAGTTGTTATTATTATATTTCCTTATTCATGATAAAGGTTTATTATTCATGCTAGAATTGTATTGATCGGACACTTAAATACATGTGTGGATACATAAACAAATACCGTCTCCCTAGTAAGCCTCTACTAGACTAGCTCGTTGATCAAGAGATGGTTAAGGTTTCCTAACCATAGACATGTGTTGTCACTTGATAACGGGATCACATCATTAGGAGAATGATGTGATGGACAAGACTCATCCGTTAGCATAGCATATGATTGTTCAGTTTATTGCTACCGCTTTCTTAATGTTAAATACATATTCCTTCGACCATGAGATCATGCAACTCCCGGGTACCGAAGGAATACCTTGTGTGCTATTAAATGTCACAACATAACTAGGTGATCATAAAGATGCTCTACAGGTATCTCCGAAGGTGTCCGTTGAGTTGGTGTGAATCAAGATTGGGATCTGTCACTCCGTATATCGGAGATGTATCTATGGGCCCTCTCGGTAATACAACATCACAAGAAACTTGCAAGCATGACTAAGGAGTTAGTTACAAGATGATGTATTATGGAACAAGTAAAGAAACTTGCCTGTAACGGATTGGACTAAGTATGAAAATACCGACGTTCGAATCTCGGGCAAGTAACATACTGACAGACAAAGGGAATTATGTATGTTGTCACAAAGTTTTGACCGATAAAGAACTTCATAGAATACGTACGAGCCAATATGGGCATCCAGGTCCCGCTATTGGTAACTGAATGGAGAGGCGTCTTGGTCATCTCTACATCATTCTCGAACCCATACGGTCCACACGCTTAACGTTCGTTGACGATATAGTATTATATGAGTTATGTGAGTTGATGACCAAATGTTGTTCGGAGTCCCGGATGAGATCACGGACATGACGAGGAGCTCCGGAATGGTCTGGAGGTAAAGATTGATATATATGATGATGCTATTTGGTTAGCGAAAAGGTTTCGAAATGTATCAGGTTGTCATCGAATCACCGGAAGGGGTTCCGGGAGGCCCCGGGAGGTTATTGGGCCATATGTGCCAAAAGAGGGGAGCACACCAGCCCACAAGGGGCTGGCACGCCCCACCTCTAGGCCGCCGTCCCTATGGAAGGAAAGGGGGGGAGGGCTAGCCCCTCCTGCCTTCCCTCCACCTAAGAGAAAGGAAAGGGGGGCACCCCCTCCTGCCTTCCCCCCGTGCGCCCAAGAAGGAAAGGGGGGCGCGGCTATGGCAGGGGCCAAGGGTGGCCGCTGGCCCCCTTGGGGTTGCCCTAGGCTGCCTTCCCTCCTCCCTCACCTATATATGTGTGTGGAGGGAGAGGGGCAACACACAACACGATTCTCTAGCCGTGTGCAGTGCCCCTCTCCCTCTAGTTCATCCTCGGTTGTATTTTCGTAGTTCTCGACAAAGCTTTGCGTAGATAGTTGCATCACCACCGTCATCACGCCATCGTGCTGCCGGAACTCATCCACTACTTCGCCCATCTTGCTGGATCAAGAAGGCGAGGACGTCATCGAGCTAAACATGTGCTGAACGCGGAGGTGTCGTACGTTTGGTACTTGATTGGGCGGATCGTGAAGGTGTGCGACTACATCAAACACGTTGATAAACGCTTCCGGTTAACGGTCTAGGAGGATATGTAGACACACTCTCCCCTCTCGTTGTATGCGTCTCCATGGATAGATCTTGCATGTGCGTAGAATTTTTTCTGTTTTCCATGCAACGTTCCCCAACACAGCACCCAAGCACCGGTCCACCCACATATCAAATTATCAAAGTAGCGAGCACGAATCAAATAAAGATGATGAAAGTGACTAGATGAAATTCCCGTGTGTCCTCGAGAACATTGTTCTTATTATTAGAGACCGCTCCGGCCTGTCCTTTCCTACAAAAAGGATCGGGCTACCTTTCCGCATTTGTTGTTACTATTGTTACTTGTTACTTGTTACAAATTAACTTGCTATCAAACTACATGTTACCAACAATTTCAGTGCTTGCAGAAATTACCTTGCTGAAAACCACTTGTCATTTCCTTCTGCTCCTTGTTGGGTTCGACACTCTTACTTATCGAAAGGACTATGATTGATCCCCTGTACTTCTGGGTCATCAAGAAGACATAGATCCAAAATTCGCATCACAGGAGACCCCGACATCGGATAAGACTTTGACCAAATGACTATCAGGTAAGGAAGGCAACACCAAATGAACAGGGGAAGGAATGGGGAAAGTACCTGGGTGGACCACATCCTTAGTAGCAGCCAAGCGAGCCACCCAATTAGAGATGGGCTCCCCGCTGGCCTTGCGCTTCGGCTTTTGCGTGCGGTGGACGCCAGGGAGTGAGGTGAAGCCGAACGCACCACCGATGACGACGTAGCACCCACCGAGGCAACAGTCGCTACCGCACCCAACTCCGCGTCTAGCCGATGGCAGAGGCCAGCCACGGATTGCTTCTGATCCCGACGAGGCCCTACTCTTGGCGGAGAACTTCATCACTCATGTCTTCTTCTTGCTAACACGGCCCGAAGCAACCGAGGTCAGAGATGGAGGAACATCCACTATACCAGAGAGTGAGGGAGAGGCAAGGCAGGTCGACACATTGGAGCAGATAATAGAAAACGGGGTATCCCTGCCCTTCTCCAGAGGAGCAGATTGAGTACACGGGGCAAACATTAAAGTGACAACAGCTGCAGCTCTGGGTTAGAACCCCTCTGACGCACCCCTAGTGGGGACATTGGATTTGAACAAGCCACGAATCTTCGAGCCCACGCCATCCCATTCAGATCTGGTAAATTGGGCATCAGAGCCACCCCCGTGTTGCTTTCGTCAGGACCATCGTCCCCATGAGGCCCAGGAGGAGACGGGTTGGCAGGAGGAGTAGGAGGGGGGCCCTATTGAGCAGCCTAGTGATAACCCACAAGTATAGGGGATCGCAACCATTTTCGAGGTAGAGTATTCAACCCAAATTTATTGATTCGACACAAGCGGAGCCAAAGAATATTGTCAAGTATTGGCAGTTGAGTTTTCAATTCAACCACACTTGGATAACTTAATATCTGCAGCAAAGTATTTAGTAGCAAAGTTGAAAGTGCAACTATCCCTAGGTGGTTTTGGTAATTCATAACAACATATAGCTCATTGAGCTAATGCTATTCCAAGACAATTATTTCAGGAAAGCTCAATGATTGGCATGGCATGGATGGTGAAAGCGGAACCCTCAAAATGCTAAGGACAAAGGATTGGCTCAAGATCAAAAGCTCAAGACTCTTCATTTTACATTTTAGTGATCCAAGATCACATTGAGTCCATAGGAAAAGCCAATACTATCAAGGAGGGATGAGGTGTTGCTTAATGAGCCTTTTGCTTCATGTGCTTAATGATATGCTCCAAAATCCTCAGCTACTTTCGCATATCCACAGATGACCTAAACTCCAAGCCAAACTCGGTCCTACCGATTCTTTCTATCCGGCGCCACCGAGTTTCACTTGTCATAAGCCACTGCCAAACCCTAGCAAATCGGTTCTACCGATAGGGATCTCGGTCTCACCGAGATGGGATTGCAATTTCTCTATTTCCTTTTCGTAACTTTTCGGTCTCACCGAAAGAGCGGATCGGTCCCACCGAGATTGCAATGTAAACTCTCTGTTTCCCTTTTGTAACTTTCCGGTCTCACCGAAAGAGCAAATCGGTCCCACCGAGTTTACCTCACCAACTCTCTGGTTAGCTAATTACCAAATCGGTCTCACCGAGTTTGTGTAATCGGTCTCACCGAGATTACGTTATGCCCTAACCCTAACCATATCGGTCCTACCGAGTTGCATGTCAGTCCCACCGAAAATCTCTAACGGTCACTAGGTTTACTATTTCGGTCCGACCGAGTTTGTTGATTCGGTCCCACCGAGATTGGTAAATTGTGTGTAACGGTTGGATTTTGTGTGGAGGCTATATATACCCCTCCACCTCCTCTTCATTCGTGGAGAGAGCCATCAGAACACATCCACACTTCCAACTCATATGTTCTGAGAGAGAACCACCTACCCTTGTGTTGAGGCCAAGATATTCCATTCCTACCATACGAATCTTGATCTCTAGCCTTCCCCAAGTTGCTTTCCACTCAAATCTTCTTTCCACCAAATCCAAATCCTGTGAGAGAGAGTTGAGTGTTGGGGGGACTATCATTTGAAGCACAAGAGCAAGGAGTTCATCATCAACACACCATTTGTTACTTCTTGGAGAGTGGTGTCTCCTAGATTGGCTAGGTGTCACTTGGGAGCCTCCGACAAGATTGTGGAGTTGAACCAAGGAGTTTGTAAGGGCAAGGAGATCGCCTACTTCGTGAAGATCTACCGCTAGTGAGGCAAGTCCTTCGTGGGCGATGGCCATGGTGGGATAGACAAGGTTGCTTCTTCATGGACCCTTTGTGGGTGGAGCCCTCCGTGGACTCGCGCAACCGTTACCCTTCGTGGGTTGAAGTCTCCATCAACGTGGATGTAGGATAGCACCACCTATCCGAACCACGGGAAAAACATCCGTGTCTCCAATTGCGTTTGAATTCTCCAAACCCTTCCCTTTACATTCTTGCAAGTTGCATGCTTTACTTTCCGCTGCCTATATACTCTTTGCATGCTTGCTTGAATTGTGTGATGATTGCTTGACTTGTCCTAAAGTTGCTAAAATCTGCCAAGAACTAAAATTGGGAAAAGGTTAAGTTTTTATTTGGTCAAGTAGTCTAATCACCCCCCCTCTAGACATACTTCCGATCCTACAAGTGGTATCAGAGCTTTGGTCTCCATTTCCTTTGATTTCCATAGCTTTTGGCGGTCATAGCCTTGGTTTCACAACCTAGGAGAGTATGGCGTCTAGCGAGGGAAATTATCACCGTAGAGGTCCTTACTTTGATGGTACTAATTTTGCTAGTTGGAAGCATAAAATGAAAATGCATATTCTTGGACATAACCCCGCCGTTTGGGCTATTGTTTGTGTTGGTTTGCAAGGTGACTTCTTCGATGGGAAAGAACCAAACCGTGAGCTACCGCGGATGAGTTGAAGATGCTACAATACAACGCTCAAGCATGTGATATTCTATTCAACGGATTGTGCCCCGAAGAATTTAACAAAATCAGCCGTCTTGAGAATGCAAAGGAAATTTGGGATACTTTGATTGATATACACGAAGGTACCGACTCCGTCAAGGAATCAAAATTGGATGTGCTTCAAAGTCAACTGGACAAGTTCAAAATGAAGGATGGTGAAGGTGTCGCTGAAATGTACTCTAGGCTTGCTCTCATCACAAACGAGATTGCCGGCTTAGGGAGTGAAGAGATGACCGACAGATTCATCATCAAGAAGATCCTAAGAGCCTTGGATGGAAAATATGATACCGTGTGCACATTGATCCAAATGATGCCCAATTACAAAGATCTCAACGGAGGTCATTGGAAGAATTGTTGCTCATGAGATGTCACTCAAGGATAAAGAGGTACTTCACAACAAATCAAGTGGTGCTTACAAAGCCTCATGTGAAGCCCCCACATCCTCAAGTGAGAAACAAAACTTCAACGAAGAATTGAGCCTAATGGTGAAGAACTTCAACAAGTTCTACAAAAGTAGAAGCAAAGATAGAAGCTCCAAGTCAAGGTCCTACAATGACAAAAGATCTTCTAGTCGAGAGCGAAACTGCTACAATTGTGGAAGACCCGGACACTATTCCAATGAGTGTACGACTCCCTACAAAAGAAGAGAAGATTCTCCAAAAAGAAGAGGCAAAAGAGAAGAATCACCATCAAGAGAGAGAAGAAGTAGAGATGATCGTTATGAACGAAGATACTCACGGAGGAGCAAGGATTCGGAAAGAAAGGAAATATCATCAAGGAGCTACACAAAACAAAGACATCAAGCTCATGTTGGTGAATGGGTATCCGGCTCCGACTCCGACAACCACTGCGAGAAGTTATCACTCCGATTCCGAATATACTCAAGATGAAGGTGTTGCCGGTCTAGCACTTGTGTCAACCAACTCCTATGACATATTTGACTCACCAAATGAAGGAATTGGGAGATGCTTCATGGCCAAAGGTCCTAAGGTAACTGACCCTGAGTATGTTGATTTCAATAGTGATGAAGATGACTTGTTAGGTGATGATGATTTACTTGTTGACAACTCTAGTGATGAATACTATGATGAAACGTCAATTAATCATGCTAATTAAGATAAAACGAATGACAATGATAAGGAGAAAATTGAGGCTCTAACTAAATAACTAAACACTCTTAAGTTAGCTCATGAAACTATATTCGAAGATCATCGAGAACTTTTAAGAGCTCATGAGAAGTTACGCTTTGAAAAGCCCAATCTTGAGCAAGAGCATGAGTTTTTAAAGGCAACCAATGATGATCTCCGCAAGAAAAGTTCTTCTTACATTGCCAAGCGTTTACTCTTATCCACCTACGTGCCTCAAGTCAAGTCTAATAACAAGAACAAGAAAGATTCTTCCTCTAGTAGTAACAATGATCATGTTAAATCCAATATTGTTGCTTCTAGTAGTTCTCTTGATTCCACTAACGATTCTCTTAGCCAAGTTACACTTGATCAAGAAAATAGTTTATTGAAGGGAATCATAGAGAAAGGAGTGTACAAAAGCCTTGCCGAAAGTAAGCAATTCGAGGAGATTGTACGCAAGCAAGGAAGGCACTGGAAGAATCAAGGTGTTGGTTTTGAGCGAAAGTTCAATGCAAATGGAGTTGAGTGGGAAGAAGATCAATACCCCAAGACAAAGTTTGTTCCTTAAAAAGAGAAGTATGATCCTACTTCTTTCAAGGGGACACAAACTCAAGATGATCTTCCACCACAAGACTACAAGCAAAAAGGCAAGGACAAGCTTCAAGAGGAAATTGATGCATTTGAAGAAGCTCCTAAGACCTTAGTCAAGTGGATTCCCAAGACTACTTCAAGTTCCGCTTCATCAAGTACGACTACAACTCCAAGGATTCCCATCAAGATGGTGTCGATCCAAAAGAAGAAGAACTAGAGAGTTCTTGAGGGTGACTCCGCCAACATACTTCACTCTTATCATTTTGGCAAGAACAAGTGCAATCAACTTCCACATCTTGCACTAGTTCAAGGAGTCACAAACCCTCTTGTTGGTAAGTCAATGGATAGGGTAACCTATAAGCTTTCATAGACATCATCTTGTGTGTGCATCACTCTATGTCTATGGATATTCTTGTTTGTTCCTTGTGGGACTAACCCATGTAGGTATTGAAAGTGCAATTCACTCGAAAGGATAGCTCCAAGTGATCTACATAAACATTGAGCATCCACATCTTCAACATCTACATGAAGTCATCATCGACAAAACCCAAGGTTAGTTCATCCCTCTTAAGGGGGGATATCACATCTAGGGGGAGCTTTACTCTAAGACTTGAGTTAAAGCAACTCTAATGATGTGAACACAACAACGCTTTATGTAAAAGTGGTAACCCCACTTGAGCTTAAACGATGAGTATGACCTATGATCAAATGTTCTCATTTGACTCCTAAGTCAATATACTCATATATAGATGACCTAGTCATCGCCAATTGCTTGATAGATGCTAGAATTGGTTGTGCATGCTTTGTCACATATTTCAATTGCCATTTTATTGTGTGAGCATGTTGGTTACATATTTTACTCATTCGAGGAAATCCACTTGTTGTTTTGATTGTTTGGCTTTATTTTTCTTTTGCCAAGTGGATGGACAAGAATGCCTAAGAACCTTCTCTAGCTATCTATGCTTTTCTCGTCTCAAACTCTATTCATGCTACATCACAAAATTGATCAAGTCAGATTCGAACCACTCTGTGTGAGGAGCACTCGGAGTCCCCGATTCTTCATAGACTTAAACTTCCAAAACCTCTTTGTGATTCTCGGTCTGACCGATACCCCACTTTCGGTCTTACCGAGATCATTAAGTTGATCTATGTTTTCGATATCGGTGCAACCGATTTGAACCATTCGGTCACACCGAGTTGCAATAACTGTATACAGTTTTGCATCTCGGTGCCACCGAGTTGTTCCACTCGGTCACACCGACAGGGTCGGGCTATATATAGACACGGGCAAAAATTTGGAAATTTCTCCGAACCCCTTCGCCCGCGCGATAGCTCGCTCTGCCAACGTGGTCTCCTGATCGTCTCCTCGCCGCCAGCCGCCTCCAGTCGCTGGTCTCCATCGCCGTCAACGGGATTCGTCCCCGCCGTTGCCGCCGTAGCGAGTCTCCGCCGAACTAGGGTATGGACTCGATCTTTGTGCTATTCCCCAATCCGATCCCTAGCACATTGTGATGATATTGATTCTAGCCACGTTTGATAAACTCCTATCCAGTCAATGAACTCGTAGAATAGGTTTTATTCGAAAATTTTAGGGTTAGGTTTCCACCGAAACCATCTCGGACCCACCGAGTTGAAAAACTCGGTCCCACCGATTTGGCTTATGCCATTGCACAAGTAAGACTCGGTCTGACCGAGTATTGCTAATCGGTGTGACCGATTTTGGAACTTTGTGAAACCCTAGCAGTCTCGGTACCACCAAACTGTGACTCGGTCTGACCGAGTTCACTAGTTTAGGTTCCAAAAGCTGCTTCGGTATCACCGAGTTTAAAAATCGGTAGATCCGAAATGCTTTCTGTGGGAAACTAAAACTAAGTTTTTGAATCATTCTTTTGCAAAAATCTCTGCATTTTGTGATGCTCATCCACTCTACCTCATCTATAAACTATTCACAGGGTTAGCAGTCAGCTTGTTCACCATGTCAGACCAGAGTGATAGCCAGAACATATCAGAACAGCCAGTGCAGATGAGTGAGGGCACTAGTCCCTCCAGTTCTTCAGATGAAGGCAGCAGGAGCACCCCCAGCAACCTGCCAAAAGCTGCCACAAGACAAAGGAAGAAGAGAACCTCAGAATCAGAGGTTGAGGACTATGTGGCAGAGGAGGAAGCAACTTCCAAGAAAGTTGAACTCAAGAAAGAGCATGGCTCAAGACAGAGCACCAAGCCAGGCTTAAAGGTCAAAAGGCCAGCAGGCAGGCATCCCATGCCAAAGGCCAGAGCCTCAACAAAGATTCCTGAGAAGCCTGCACCCAAAGAGCCAGTTGTTGCTGAAGGGAAGAAGGAAAGGAAAAGAGGCAGATGGTGCAAGAAAGTTGATCCCATGGCTGAATTTGAACAACATTCTTCTGATGAGGAAGAAGAAGAAGAGGTTGCTGCACCAGCACCTAAGGCACCCAAGCTGATGGGTGATGCTATAAGATCAGGGGCAACTGCATCTAAGCCCAAGGAAGCCCCTAAGGCTGCATCCAAGGCCAAGCCAGCTCCAAAGCCAAAACCAAAGAGAAATACAAGGAGCATCCCAGCTGCTGAGAAGAACAAGGCCCCAGTGCCTGACACTGCAGAAGAAGAGGAAGACCAAGTGCTGAGAAAGTTGAAGCCCAAGATCCCAGACCACAATGATGCTCATCCTATGGCTGAGGATATGAAGATCAGAAGAGACTCTGGGCTAAGAAAGTGGAGAGCAGAGGATCCATATGCTACCAGGAGGAGGACTGCTGTTGACTACAGGTTCCACACTAAGGAACAGCAGGACTTCTATGAGACAGTCTTGTTGGACAAGAAGCCCATTGTGTGTGATATGAGATGGGTCGACTGGGAATACATCAAGGACAATGAAGAGCACTACCCTGGAGTGCAAGACAGCTTCAAGGCATGTGGTGTAGCTGACTTTGTTGGGCAGAAGCTCACAAAGTGAAATGAGGAGCTGACCATGCAATTCTACTCCACAGCACATTTTTATCCAGATGGCAGAATTGTATGGATGTCTAAAGGTACAAGGTACCAATCAACTGTTGAGGAATGGGAAAAGTTGATCAATGCCCCAGAGGAAAATGAAGATGACTTGGATGTCTATGCCAAGAAAAAGATGGATCATAACACTATGGCAAATATGTACAAGGAGATTCCAGCAGATGATCTTGACACTCACCAGTTTGGGTCTGTAAAACACTTGTTGTCAGGACTGCCTACGATCAACTGGATCCTTAGGCACACACTTTTGCCCAAGTCTCGAGATCACAGGATGATCAGAGGTCATGCCATTAACCTGCTACATATATTTGATGTGCATCAGAAATTTAAGGTCATGAGCCTCATAGTAGAGACTATCAAGAGGACTGCAGCAGATCAGAAGAGAAGCTGTGGTTATGCCCCTCAGATCCAGATGTTGATTAACTCAAGAATGGGCACAGGCACATACTTGTTGGACAAGGAACATTTGCCTATTCATCCAGATTTCGAGGACAACCAAGTTGTGATGAATGAAAATGAACCATCATCAGCCCAAGCACAAGCTAAGAAGGAGAAGGCAAGGAAGGAGAAAGCTGCCAAGATGCCAACTCAAGAGGAGGCATATGAGTATTTCTTGAAAAACAAGCAAGAGCATCTCAGTTACTTGATTGCATCCACCCTGAGGATTGAGAAAGGACTGGCCACCCTCACTCAGAACCAGGAGAGCTTAGAGAGAATCGTAGAACAAAAGTTCTATGACTTGGATGTCAAAGTGACAGAGATTCAGACTGCAGTGGAGCAACTTCAAGATGACATGCAGGAGAGGAAGGGGAAGACTACCACTAATGCATTTGCCAGAGTGCCACGAGCTCAGAGGTCCAGTGCTGTGCCAGTTCCTGACACAAGAGCCACCACCTCAGCTCCAGCCACAGCACCAGCCCAACCAGCTCCAGCATCTACTTCAGCTCCAGCTCCAACCACGTCTACGGAAGTCTTCGTCCTTGGAGTGATCCAGACTCCACCACCACCAGAAGATCAAGCCTGAGTGTCGATCTAGCACTATGCATTTTCTAGGAACTTTTTGGTAACTTGTTGCCAAAGGGGGAGAAAAATGTATAGATCATAGGCTTCGAGAGAGAGACTGTTGTTTTTTCTCTCTTGCTTTATTTGGTGGTTTTTCAAACATTGTTTGCTTTTGGTCGAGATACTTTGATATGCTTGTGAGACATTGATGATCATGTGTTTGATCATAAGCTACACTTATGCATGCTTGATATATTTTATCTATCTTATGTGGTCACACTACAAGGATACCCCCTATAAAGCAACGAAAAATCTACAATACTTTGACTATATGTTGCAAAATGCACAATAGATACGTATATAACGGTTGTAGCATATGCGTTGTAGATTAGCAGCTCATGAACCTATCGTGGTACATATATGAAAAAGAACAGAGGAAATCAGAGAGAGACGCGGGAGAAACAGAGTCCCCGATTCCCCTCATCTCTCCCAAATCGCCGCCACCCACCGCCTCGTCTCCCTCGTCCGACCCACCTCGCCGCCGGCCATCCCCTCCACTCCGCCTACCTCGCAGCTCCGGAGGCTGCCGAATCTACCACATCCCTCTCGCGTCCCATCTCACTCTCTTCACGCGGCTCCTTGTTGCGCGACCTGCGGTGGCTGATTCAGGCGACGTCCAGCGAACTCCGCCACCGCAAAGCACAGCCCGAGATCCCATCGCACCGCGGCGCCCTCTCGTACGGTTAGATCCGGCGCTCGCGGCCTCAAAAGCCCACCCTCGCCCCTCACCCCATGGCTAGGGTTTCGGCCGCCGGCGCCGGTGGCCGTGTCCTCCTCCGCTCGGTCGGTGAGTGCGTCCCCTCCCCTGGCTTCGTCCTCCCCCCTTGTCTAATAACCTCTGCTCTTCCCTTCTCCTGTACACGTGCAGGGAGGACTCGCTAGTGGACATCCTTGCAGTTACTCGGGATGAAGCAGCCATGGAGCTTCCTCCTCCTCTGGCTTCAGGTGAGTTGGTCCACTCCTCCACTCTGCTCTGGTTCGTGGCACATCAGGAGCAGTAGTGGCTTCAAATTAACCCCGAGTTGCATATTCTTTCTATGGCAACAACATTGTAGGAAACGATTCTCTTTCCAGTAGGCTATTCTGAAGCCCATCTACGTCTTGGAGCAGCGACCAGTGTGTTTGTGGTAATTTGTATGGTTAAAAATCAGGTCAGGTTCTAATTAATACAGTATCTCCCCAAGGCCCCAATCTTTTTCTTTTCCAATTTTTAATATTCCCCTGTTTTAGGTTTTGACCATGCAAAAATCCAACATATATCTTTTAGGCTAATTACTAAATCAATCAAACAATGGTTCATGCGGCGGCGGAGGTGTAGCGATGGCAGTTTGAAGCAGATTAGGTAGCCGCATGCATCTTCGTGGCGAGGCTGTCGAGTGAAGGAACTTGCAGCGTGGCGATTCGTGTTCTATTCTCCATCCTTTAAGCTCATAACAGAAGAAAGAACTATGCAATTGACTTGATAATTATTGATGAGTACTCCTCTTGACTCTGATTGTTTTGTAGGGAGTGAAAGCATCCAGTTGGGGTGGTGTGCAGCTCTGATCGTCTCCAGCAGCACCACATAATCAAACTTCCAAACAGTAGTGTTGCACTGTTTGCCTCCAGCCAGCCATTTCACTTTTATGTTTATAGGTGGATTAACATAATCATTTGATGTGTTTCCTATCTAGAATTTTTGAGTGATGTACGTGTTTATTTTAGAAAACATTTCTTAATGAAGCTTTGCATACATATAAGACACATATTCATGTACACTAGATTTTTTTTGGTTAACTTGAAGGTGTGGTTTCCTTTTTTTTAACCGAACTTACTAAATCATGGGATCCATTTGGGGTTTCTAAGAAGCTAATTTTAGGAGCACACAAGATTTAAACTCGTGCTATGTAATTAAAGGAAATTACAATATTGACCAATATCCTCTGTATATTTACTAACCTCGGATCCCTGACTTCATATAAATTATAATTTGGAAACTTTGTTTATAGGAATGATAAATAGTATGTATAAATGCCTTTATTAAAATATATTTATTGCAGCCACATGGAAATCAAACCAGTACACATTTAATATTTCTCAGTTAGTCAAAAGTATGCTTGTTTTAAAATTTATGATTCTATTTTTTTCTTACATAAAAATGTTCCAGTTATATTTGGCAAACTGAAATTGTCTAGGCCGTGCAGACGCATGGGTTGATGACTAGTCTAACTAACTCGTGGATAAATTCATTGAGCTAGATGTGAAGTTGCCAAGGTAGTAATTAAGACACATGAATGGGAGGAATATAGCTTTCTCTTCTTTTATTAGGTATAAATGGAACTTGATGAAGCTTTACTTGTGTTGCGCTGTTCTAGAGATGCATGCGACACCCGTAACCTTTTTCCTTTGGTTTTGCAGCTGCATGCACCAACTCAATGTAGGGGAACGCCATGGAGCAAGTCATGGATGATGCCATGGAAGGTATACTCTCTCCCTCTCCCTACTGTGCTACTACTCGTTGTGTCCATGGCCATTGAGCCATGCTAGGTTCTATGATGTTGTCCATGCAAGTTTATAGGATTTGGGGCTGTAGTTTCAGTGGATTTATTTAGCAATAAATTTGTTGTTTCACACAAAATAGTTTGACTGTAGGTGTATAGAATTAGCAATGGATCTCTAGGCTGGTGATGACCACGTAAATTTATTTCAGTGTATTTGGGGCTAGATTTTTCCAAAGCGTGGTGAGCACCTATTGGTTCTGTTTCCTGTTGGATGACTGGAACCAACTAGAGCTAAATATTTTTGTTTAGTTTCAGATGACTAAAACCGTTTTGGTTCAGTTTGCTAACTAACCGGAGAAGAGAAGTGGTACTGTCACTCACATTGCCCTTGAATGCACAACAACACTTAGGCTACTGTCCATATAATTTTGTGGAGCCATGTTGTTCTGCAGGCTGTGTCGTATATTGTGGCGTCTGGATTAGTCATCTATGACAACTAACACTCATGCCGGTATCTTTTCATAATCATATAACAGGGACGTAGCTCTTGCTACAGTTGTAAGTTGTGATCCTAAATTTGAACTTGATGGTGCTGAAATTACAAATGAATTTTGGGTAGTGCATGTCGATGTGGCACTTGTGAGAACTGAAGATTTGGTACAGTCGCAAAAACTATAATTCTCTCGGTTATGCAGAAAAAACAAAGATTACATGGCATTCAACCTTTGTACGTGTCTAATATCTTTCCTCTATCACTACTTGCATCATGTCAATGCATTGTGTGTTAACAGTTCATTTTGTTATTTTCTTTGTAGATTCAAAAGATACATGACGATTATATGGGTGCATGGCAAGTATACTGTGATGTTGATTTTCCAGTTCATGGTGAAGATGGTGGATGCCTTCAGTTTTAGTTAAGTTGTAGGGATGCTATTCCTTTTGGATTATGTTTGGATTATGTTCCTAGGTTAAGTTTTAGTTAAGTTGTAGAGATGTTGATGGATGCTTTTTGTTTATGTTCCGCTGTAAGAAAATATTTAGATTATGCATCACATTTGGATGATGTTCCTCCTGTAATATCCACTATTGTAATCCAATAGTTTTATCCAATATATGATTTCTTCCTCTTGTGAATATTTTCTTGTGTTTTCCCTCGCCATAATTACTGCCATTATGTTGAGCACTATTTAATTGTTGTCATGGCAATATATCTATAATATTATCCACATTATATATGTAACAACACGTGAAGCATTGCAAATTATCCTTTTCTAAGCAATGAGATTTGGATTCTTGTATATCAAGCACCAACGTAAAAAAGTGTTGTAAAAGTTGGTTGTATGTGTTGTACTCTAGCAACGGTCGCTTTTACAAAAGGCAGTATAAGCGTTGCATTATGCGCTAGCAACACTGGATAAGGCTACGCATCCCAATCCGTTGGTAAAGACACTAACAACGCATATATGGACTTTTAGATACGGAAAAGTGCGTTGCTATAGGTGGGTTCCTGTTGTAGTCTCATTCACTTTTCCTTGGTGATGAGTGCATGTATTTCATTATTATCATTTTGAGCGCTCCACCAAGATGTATGTGACATGTAAGAGTAACCCATAGTTCTAACTCTTTGTGCATTTGCAGTCCAAAGCAAATTTTAAATATGCACAAATTTAGGGGGAGCTCTTACTTATCACATACTTCTCAAAGCGACGATATAATTCATTCTTATTATCATTTGTCGAAGCTTTGATCTATATGTTGTCATCAATTACCAAAAAGGGGGAGATTGAAAATGCAACTATCCCTAGGTGGTTTTGGAAATTCATAACAACATATAGCTCATTGAGCTAATGCTATTCCAAGACAATTATTTCAGGAAAGCTCAATGATTGTCATGGCATGGATTGTGAAAGTGGAACCCTCAAAATGCTAAGGACAAAGGATTGGCTCAAGCTCAAAAGCTCAAGACTCTTCATTTTACATTTTAGTGATCCAAGATCACATTGAGTCCATAGGAAAAGCCAGTACTATCGAGGAGGGATGAGGTGTTGCTTAATGAGCCTTTTGCTTCATGTGCTTAATGATATGCTCCAAAAACCTCAGCTACTTTCCCATATCCGCTCGGTGGGACTGATCCGCTCTTTTGGTGAGACCGAAAAGTTACGAAAAGGAAACAGAGAAATTGCAATCCCATCTCGGTGAGACCGAGATCCCTATCGGTAGAACCGTTTTGCTAGGGTTTGGCAGTGACTTATGACAAATGAAACTCGGTGGCGCCGGATAGAAAGAATCGGTAGGGCCGAGTTGGACTTTAGGTTTAGGTCAAAAGTGGAAGTGGGAAAGTAGCTGAGGGTTTTGGAGCATACCACAAAGCACATGAAGCAAGAGGCTCATTAAGCAACACCTCATCCCTCCTTGATAGTATTGGCTTTTCCTATAGACTCAATGTGATCTTGGATCACTAAAATGTAAAATGAAGAGTCTTGAGCTTGAAGCTTTAGCCAATCCTTTGTCCTTAGCATTTTGAGGAATCTACTTTCATCATCCATGCCATGCCAATCATTGAGCTTTCGTGAAATAATCATCTTGGAATAGCATTAGCTCAATGAGCTATATGTTGTTATGAATTACCAAAACCACCTAGGGATTGTTGCACTTTCAATCTCCCCCTTTTTGGTAATTGATGACAACATATAGATCAAAGTTTCGACAAATGATAATAAGAATGAAATATATCGTCGCTTTGAGAAGTATGCGATAAGTAATAGCTCCCCCTAAATTTGTGCATATTTAAAATTTGCTTTGGACTGCAAATGCACACAGAGTTAGAATCATGGGTTACTCTTCCATGTCACATACATCTTGGTGGAGCGCTCAAAATGATAAGAATTAAATACATGCACTCATCACCAAGAAGCGTGAATGATCACATAAGATAGATATGATAAAATCAAGCATGCATAAGTGTAGCTTATGATCAAACACATGATCATCAATGTCTCACAAGCATATCATAGTATCTCAACCAAAAGCAAACAAAGTTTGAAAAACCACCAAATAAAGCAAGAGAGAATAAAAGCAACACACTCTCTCTCTCTCTTGAAGCCTATGATTTATACATTTTTCTCCCCCTTTGGCAACAAGTTACCAAAAAGTTCCTAGAAAATGCATAGTGCTAGATCGACACTCAGGCTTGATCTTCTGGTGGTGGTGGAGTCTGGATCACTCAAAGGACGAAGGCTTCTGTTGAAGTGGTTGGAGCTGGAGCTGAAGTGGATGCTGGAGCTGGTTGTGCTGGTGCTGTAGCTGGAGCTGAGGTGGTGGCTCTGATGTCAGGAACTGGCACTGCAGTTGATCTCTGAGCTCGTGGCACTCTGGCAAATGCATCAGTTGTAGTCTTCCCTTTCCTCTCCTGCATGTCATCTTGAAGTTGCTCCACTGTGGACTGAATCTCCGTTACTTTGACATCCAAGTCATAGAACTTTTGTTCTATGATTCTCTCTAAGCTCTCCTGATTCTGAGTGAGGGTGGCCAGTCCTTTCTCAATCCTCAGTGTGGATGCAATTAAGTAACTAAGCTGCTCCTGCTTGGTTTTCAAGAAGTACTCAGATGTCTCCTCTTGAGTCGGCATCTTGGCAGCTTTCTCCTTCCTTGCCTTCTCCTTCTTAGCTTGTGCATGAGCTGATGATGGTTCATCCTTGTTCATCACAACTTGGTTGTCCTCAAAATCTGGATGAATAGGCAAATGTTCCTTGTCCAATAAATATATGCCTGTGCCCATCTTGGAGTTGATCAGCTCTTGGATCTGAGGGGCATAACCACAGCTCCTCTTCTGATCTGCTGCAGTCCTTTTGATAGTTTCTACCATGAGGCTCATCACCTTGAACTTTTGTGGCATATCAAAGATATGAAGCAAATTGATTGCATGGCCTCTGATCATCTTGTGATCACCTCACTTGGGCAATAAAGTGTGCCTCAGAATCCAATTGATAGTTGGCAGCCCTGACAGAAGATAATGTACTGAGCCAAACTTGAAAGTATCAAGTGCCTTGTTTGGGATCTCCTTGTACATGTTGGACATGGAGTTGTGGTCCATCTTCTTCTTGGCATATATGTCTAAGTCATCCTCATGCTCCTCTGGGGCATTGATCAATTTTTCCCATTCAGCAATTGTTGATTGATACCTTGTTCCTTCTGACATCCGTACAATCCTTCAATCTGGATAGAAGTGTGCTGTGGAGTAGAAGTGCATGATCAACTCTTCATTCCACTTTGTGAGCTTCTGCCCAACAAAGTCAGCTACTCCACAAGCCTTGAAGCTGTCTTGCACTCCAGGAAAGTGCTCTTCATTGTCCTTGATGTATTCCCAGTCTACCCATCTCATGTCACAAACTATGGGCTTCTTATCAAGCAAAACTGTCTCATAGAAGTCCTGCTGTTCCCTTGTGTGGAACCTGTAGTCAACAGCAGTTCTTCTCCTTGAAGCATATGGATCTTCTGCTCTCCACTCCCTCAGCCCCGAGTCTCTTTTGATCTTCATATCCTCAGCCACAGGATGAGCATCATTGTGGTCTGGGATCTTGGGCTTTAGCTTTCTCAGAACTTGATCTTCTTCCTCTTCTGCAATGTCAGGCACTGGGGCCTTGTTCTTTTCAGCAGTTGGGATGCTGCTTGTATTTCTCTTTGGTTTTGGCTTTGGAGCCGGCTTGGCCTTTCATGCAGCTTTGGGTGCTTCCTTGGGCTTGGATGCAGTAGCCCCTGATCTTATAGCATCACCCATGAGCTTTGGTGCCTTAGGTGCTGGTGCAGCAATCTCTTCTTCTTCTTCTTCTTCTTCTTCTTCTTCTTCTTCTTCTTCTTCTTCTTCTTCTTCTTCTTCTTCTTCTTCTTCTTCTTCTTCTTCTTCTTCTTCTTCTTCTTCTTCTTCTTCTTCTTCTTCTTCTTCTTCTTCTTCTTCTTCTTCTTCTTCTTCTTCTTCTTCTTCTTCTTCTTCTTCTTCTTCTTCTTCTTCTTCTTCTTCTTCTTCTTCTTCTTCTTCTTCTTCTTCTTTCTTCTTCTTCTTCTTCTTCTTCTTCTTCTTCTTCTTCTTCTTCTTCTCTTCTTCTTCTTCTTCTTCTTCTTCTTCTTCTTCTTCTTCTTCTTCTTCTTCTTCTTCTTCTTCTTCTTCTTCTTTCTTCTTCTTCTTCTTCTTCTTCTTCTTCTTCTTCTTCTTCTTTCTTCTTCTTCTTCTTCTTCTTCTTCTTCTTCTTCTTCTTCTTCTTCTTCTTCTTCTTCTTCTTCTTCTTCTTCTTCTTCTTCTTCTTCTTCTTCTTCTTCTTCTTCTTCTTCTTCTTCTTCTTCTTCTTCTTCTTCTTCTTCTTCTTCTTCTTCTTCTTCTTCTTCTTCTTCTTCTTCTTCTTCTTCTTCTTCTTCTTCTTCTTCTTCTTCTTCTTCTTCTTCTTCTTCTTCTTCTTCTTCTTCTTCTTCTTCTTCTTCTTCTTCTTCTTCTTCTTCTTCTTCTTCTTCTTCTTCTTCTTCTTCTTCTTCTTCTTCTTCTTCTTCTTTCTTCTTCTTCTTCTTCTTCTTCTTCTTCTTCTTCTTCTTCTTCTTCTTCTTCTTCTTCTTCTTCTTCTTCTTCTTCTTCTTCTTCTTCTTCTTCTTCTCCTTCTCCTTCTTCTTCTCCTTCTCCTTCTTCTTCTTCTTCTCCTTCTTCTTCTTCTTCTCCTTCTTCTTCTTCTTCTTCTTCTTCTTCTTCTCCTTCTCCTTCTTCTTCTTCTTCTTCTTCTTCTTCTCCTTCTCCTTCTTCTTCTTCTGAATCTCTCCTCATAGAAGGTTTGCCAACAACTCTGGCAGTGGTAGTTTTGGCTCTCTTCTTTTTCTTGTCCTGGCCAATTTCTTCCTCTTCAGATTCCATGGTGAACTTTATAGTTTCTTCAGGAACAACCTTCTTAGGCTTGGAGGTAGGAACTCTCTTAGCAGGTGCCTTTTTGTGCATTCCTGGCTTGATGGTTGCAGCTGAGCCATACTCTTTCTTGAGCACTACTCTCTTGGAAGTAGCTTCCTGTTCTGCCACATAATCGTCGTCCTCTGATTCTGAGGTTCTCTTCTTCTTTTGTCTGGTGGCAGCTTTTGGCAAATTGCTAGGAGTGCTCCTGCTGCCTTCATCTGAAGAACTGGAGGGACTAGTGCCCTCACTCATGTGCACTTGCTGTTCTGACACGTTCTGGCTGTCACTCTGATCAGACATGACGAAAAAGCTGACTGTTGACCCTGTTAAGAGTTTATAGATGAGGTAGAATAGATGAGCATCACAAAATGCAGAGGTTTTTGCAAAAGAATGATTCAAAATCTTAGTTTTAGTTTCCCACAGAAATCATTTCGGATCTACCGATTTTTAAACTCGGTGATACCGAAGCAGTTTTGGAACCTAAACTAGTGAACTCGGTCAGACCGAGTCACAGTTCGGTGGCAACGAGACTGCTAGGATTTCACAAAGTTCCAAAATCGGTCACACCGATTAGTAATTATCGGTCAGACCGAGTCTCACTTGTGCAATGGCATAAGCCAAATCGGTGGGACCGATTTTTTCAACTCGGTGGGTCCGAGATGGTTTCGGCAGAAACCTAACCCTAAAATTTCAAATCAAACCTATTCTAAGAATTGCATTGACTGGATAGGAGTGTTTCAATCGTGGCAAGAATCAATGTGATCACAATGTGCAAGGAATCAGATCGGGAATAGCACAAAGATCGATTCCATACCCTAGTTCGGCAGAGACTCGCTACGGCGGCAACGGCGTGGTTGAATTCCGTTGACGGCAATGGAGACCAGCGACAGGAGGCGGCTGGCGGCGAGGAGACGATCCGGAGACCACGTTGGTAGAGCGAGCTATAGTGCGGGCGAAGGGGTTCAGAGAAATTTCCAAATTTTTGCCCGTGACTATATATAGCCCGACCCTATCGGTGTGACCGAGTAGAACAACTTGGTGGCACCGAGATGCAAAACTGTATACAATTATTGCAACTTGGTGTGACCGAATGGTTCAAATCGGTTGCACCAAGATCGAAAACATAGATCGACTTAATGATCTCGGTAGGACCAAAAAGGAGATATCGGTCACACCGAGAATCACAAAGAAGTTTTGGAAGTTTAAGTCTATGATGAATCGGGGACTCCGAGTGCTCCTCACACAGAGTGGTTCGAATCTGACTTGATCAAATTTTGTGATGTAGCATGAATAGAGTTTGAGACGAGAAAAGCATAGATAGCTAGAGAAGGTTCTTAGGCATTCTTGTCCATCCACTTGGCAAGAGAAAGACCAATCAATCAAAACAACAAGTGGATGTCCTCGAATGAGTAAAATATGCAACCAACATGCTCACACAATAAAATGGCAATTGAAATATGTGACAAAGCATGCACAACCAATTCTAGCATCTATCAAGCAATTGGCGATGACTAGGTCATCTATATATGAGTATATTGACTTAGGAGTCAAATGAGAACATTTGATCATAGGTCATACTCATCGTTTAAGCACAAGTGGGGTTACCACTTTTACATAAAGCATTGTTGTGTTCACATCATTAGAGTTGCTTTAGCTCAAGTCTTAGAGTAAAGCTCCCCCTAGATGTGATATCCCCCCTAAGAGGGATGAACTAACCTTGGGTTTTGTCGATGATGACTTCATGTAGATGTTGAAGATGTGGATGCTCAATGTTGATGTAGAACAATTGGAGCTATCCATTGGAGTGAATTGCACTTTGAATACCTACATGGGTTAGTCCCACAAGGAACAAACAAGGATATCCATAGACATAGAGTGATGCACACACAAGATGATGTCCATGGAAGCTTTTAGGTTACCTTGTCCCTTGATTTACCAACAAGAGGGTTTGTGACTCCTTGAACTAGTGCAAGATGTGAAAGTTGATTGCACTTGTTCTTGCCAAAATGATAGGAGTGAAGTATGTTGGCGGAGTCACCCTCAGGAACTCTCTAGTTCTTCTTCTTTTGGATCCACACCATCTTGATGGGAATCCTTGGAGTTGTAGTCGTACTTGATGAAGTGGAACTTGAAGTAGTCTTGGGAATCCACTTGACTAAGGTCTTAGGAGCTTCTTCAAATGCATCAATTTCCTCTTGAAGCTTGTCCGTGCCTTTTTGCTTGCAGTCTTGTGGTGGAAGATCATCTTGAGTTTGTGTCCCCTTGAAAGAAGTAGGACTTCTCTTGTTGAGGAACAAACTTCGTCTTGGGGTATTGATCTTATTCCCACTCAACTCCATTGGCGTTGAACTTTCGTTCAAAACCAACACCTTGATTCTTCCGGTGCCTTCCTTGCTTGCGTACAATTTCCTCGAATTGCTTACTTCCGGCAAGGCTCTTGTAGACTCCTTTCTCTATAATTCCCTTCAATAAGCTATTTTCTTGCTCAAGTGTAACTTGGCTAAGAGAATCGTTAGTGGAATCAAGAGAACTACTAGAAGCAACAATATTGCATTTAACATGATCATTGTTACTACTAGAGGAAGAATCTTTCTTGTTCTTGTTACTAGACTTCACTTGAGGCATGTAAGTGGATAAGAGTAAACGCTTGGCAATGTAAGAAGAACTTTTCTTGCGGAGATCATCATTGATTGCCTTTAAAAACTCATGCTCTTGCTCAAGATTGAGCTTTTCAAAGCGTAACTTCTCATGAGCTCTTAAAAGTTCTCGATGATCTTCGAAGATAGTTTCATGAGCTAACTTAAGAGTGTTTAGTTCTTTAGTTAGAGCCTCAATCTTCTCGTTATCATTGTCATTCGTTTTATCTTGATTAGCATGATTAATTGACGTTTCATCATAGTATTCATCACTAGAGTTGTCAACAAGTAAATCATCATCACCTAACAAGTCATCTTCATCACTATTGAAATCGACATACTCAAGATGTGTTACCTTAGGACCTTTGGCCATTAAGCATCTTCCAATTCCTTCATTTGGTGAGTCAAATATGTCGTAGGAGTTTGTTGACACAAGCGCTAGACCGGCAACACCTTCATCTTGAGTATATTCGGAATCAGAGTGATAACTTCTCTCGGAGTGGTTGTCGGAGTCAGAACCGAATACCCATTCACCAACATGAGCTTGATGTCTTCTTTTTGTGTAGCTCCTTGATGACTTTTCTTTTCTTTCCGAATCCTTGTTTCTGCGTGAGTATCTTCGTTCATAACAATCATCTCTACTCCTTCTCTCTCTTGATGGTGATTCTGCTCTGTTGCTTCTTCTTTTTGGAGAATCTTCTCTTCTTTTGTAGGGAGCCGTACACTCATTGGAATACTGTCCAGGTCTTCCACAATTGTAGCAGTTTCGCTCTCGACTAGAAGATCTTTTGTCGTTGTAGGACCTTGACTTGGAGCTTCTATCTTTGCTTCTACTCTTGTAGAACTTGTTGAAGTTCTTCACCATTAAGCTCAATTCTTCATTGAAGGTTTGTTTCTCACTTGATGATGTGGGGGCTTCACATGAGGCTTTGTAAGCACACTTGATTTGTTGTGAAGTTCCTCTTTATCCTTGAGTGACATCTCATGAGCAACAATTCTTCCAATGACTTCCATTGGCTTGAGATCTTTGTAATTGGGCATCATTTGGATCAATGTGCACACGGTATCATACTTTCCATCCAAGGCTCTTAGGATCTTCTTGATGATGAATCTATCGGTCATCTCTTCACTCCCTAAGCTGGCAATCTCATTTGTGATGAGAGCAAGCCTAGAGTACATTTCAGCGACACCTTCACCATCCTTCATTTTGAACTTGTCAAGTTGACTTTGAAGCACATCCAATTTGGATTCCTTGACGGAGCGGGTACCTTCGTGCATATCAATCAAAGTATCCCAAATTTCCTTTGCATTCTCAAGACGGCTGATTTTGTTGAATTCTTCGGGGCACAATCCGTTGAAGAGAATATCACAAGCTTGAGCGTTGTATTGCAGCATCTTCAACTCTTCGCGGTAGCTTCACGGTTTGGTTCTTTCCCATCAAAGAAGTCACCTTGCAAACCAACACACACAATAGCCCAAACGGCGGGGTTATGTATGAGAATATGCATTTTCATTTTATACTTCCAACTAGCAAAATTAGTACCATCAAAATAAGGACCTCTACGGTGATAATTTCCCTCGCTAGACACCATACTCTCCTAGGTTGTGAAACCAAGGCTATGACCACCAAAAGCTATGGAAATCAAAGCAAATCTAATACGGGTTGCTGTAGGATCGAAAGTATGTCTAGAGGGGGGGGGGGGTGATTAGACTACTTGACCAAATAAAAACTTAACCTTTTCCCAATTTTAGTTCTTGGCAGATTTTAGCTATTTTAGGACAAGTCAAGCAATCATCACACAATTCAAGCAAGCTTGCAAAGAGTATATAGGCAGCGGAAAGTAAAGCATGCAACTTGCAAGAATGTAAAGGGAAGGGTTTGTAGAATTCAAACGCAATTGGAGACAAGGATGTTTTTGGCGTGGTTCAGATAGGTGGTTCTATCCTACATCCACGTTGATGGAGACTTCAACCCACGAAGGGTAACCGTTGCGCGAGTCCACGGAGGGCTCCACCGACGAAGGGTCCACGAAGAAGCAACCTTGTCTATCCCACCATGGCCATCGCCCACGAAGGACTTGCCTCACTAGCGGTAGATCTTCACGAAGTAGGCGATCTCCTTGCCCTTACAAACTCCTTGGTTCAACTCCACAATCTTGTCGGAGGCTCCCAAGTGACACCTAGCCAATCTAGGAGACACCACTCTCCAAGAAGTAACAAATGGTGTGTTGATGATGAACTCCTTGCTCTTGTGCTTCAAATGATAGTCTCCCCAACACTCAACTCCCTCTCACAGGATTTGGATTTGGTGGAAAGAAGATTTGAGTGGAAAGCAACTTGGGGAAGGCTAGAGATCAAGACTCATATGGTAGGAATGGAATATATTGGCCTCAACACAAGGGTAGGTGGTTCTCTCTCAAAACATATGAGTTGGAAGTGTAGATGTGTTCTGATGGCTCTCTCCACGAATGAAGAGGAGGTGGAGGGGTATATATAGCCTCCACACAAAATCCAACCGTTACACACAATTTACCAATCTCGGTGGGACCGAATCAACAAACTCGGTCGGACCGATTTAGTAAACCTAGTGACCGTTAGAGATTTTCGGTGGGACTGACATGCAACTCGGTAGGACCGATATGGTTAGGGTTAGGGCATAACGTAATATCGGTGAGACCGATTACACAAACTCGGTGAGACCGGTTTGGTAATAAGCTAACCAGAGGGTTGGTCAGGTAAACTCGGTGGGACCGATTTGCTCTTTCGGTGAGACTGAAAAGTTACAAAAAGGAAACAGAGAGTTTACATTGCAATCTCGATGGGACCGATCCGCTCTTTCGGTGAGACCGAAAAGTTACGAAAAGGAAACAGAGAAATTGCAATCCCATCTCGGTGAGACCGAGATCCCTATCGGTAGAACCAATTTGCTAGGGTTTGGCAGTGGCTTATGACAAATGAAACTCGGTGGCGCCGGATAGAAAGAATCGGTAGGGCCGAGTTGGACTTTAGGTTTAGGTCAAAAGTGGAAGTGGGAAAGTAGCTGAGGGTTTTGGAGCATATCACAAAGCACATGAAGCAAGTGGCTCATTAAGCAACACCTCATCCCTCCTTGATAGTATTGGCTTTTCCTATAGACTCAATGTGATCTTGGATCACTAATATGTAAAATGAAGAGTCTTGAGCTTGAAGCTTTAGCCAATCCTTTGTCCTTAGCATTTTGAGGAATCTACTTTCATCATCCATGCCATGCCAGTCATTGAGCTTTCCTGAAATAATCATCTTGGAATAGCATTAGCTCAATGAGCTATATGTTGTTATGAATTACCAAAACCACCTAGGGATAGTTGAACTTTCAGTTGCCTTACTATTCTCTCACATTCCCCTTCCTCCCGCAGACCTCCACCAACGCCATGGCGTAGAAGGATCATCTACCACTAGTCTTCAAGTTTGGTGAAGTCGACTCCGAGCCGGAGGAGATAGAAGGAGGAATGGGGCCTCATGGACATCGCCCTGAACGAGCTGGCCACGACGGTTGATGCCCTCGCTCCCGTCCCAGCTCCCATCCCCGCGCCCGCGCTAGCAACCATCCCCGTAGCATTGACAGGCTGGTCGCCCAGCACTATCACAGAGCTGGAAGCCGCGGGCGTCAGCAAGGTCTCCGCGGACCCCCGTGAGCTCATGTAGATGCCAGCACCCATGCCCGTGGCCGTGCGTGCCCCTCCACCCACCGCGGCACCGGTCCCCATGTATTTGGCTGCACCCACCGCGCTCGTGCCCGTGCGTGCGCCTGTCGGGGGTTTCGTGCGACATATGCCAAAGGATAGCTTATCATGGTGGGGGAGAGTAAGAAGTCGCCGGTGCCTGGAAATGGGATAAGGCGCAATCACGAACGCCGATGCACTTTACCCAGGTTCGGGGCTCTCCTAGGAGATAATGCCCCTAGTCCTGCTCTGCGGGGTCTCCGCATGCTCACTATCTCAACAAGTGGCTACAAGTTGCTCCTTGAGCTGTTTGCTAGAGGAGGAAGAAGGGCAAGGCTAGCTCTACTCCTCTCTCTACGTGGTGTGTGTGATATCTCAGAGGCTGAACCCTTTGCATGGGTGCCCTGGGGGGTTTATATAGGCCTACCCTAGGGGTACAATGGTAATCTGGCCGGGTATAGGACCCGGCTGTCAGTGTCTATGCTCACCGGCTTCTCCGCCGGCAGCTGGGGCCCACCGCCTGGTGGGGCCCGCCGCCTGGTGGGACCCGCTGGCTGTCTCGTACTTGGCCGGCAGGCCGCGCTCGCCGCTCGCGGGTCTTGTCGGCTGCTTAGTACTATAGCCGTGCTGCTGATGATGCATGCTTTGTCGGGGAAGGCGTGGCTACAGTCCCGCTGCCTGATGGGCATTCACTGTAGCCATTCCCCGTCTGTTCTGGTTAATGGCACACAAACTTCAAGGGAGGGGAAGGGCCGCCTGGTCGGGAGCCGGCCTCCCCCTGGGCCGACTGGTCTGGGCTCGCCGCCCTCTGGCTTCTCATAGACAGGTAGGGCCCGCCGCCCGTGGGCCGTACCGATAGTCTGTCATGGGTGCATTGCCTTCTCTGCCATGGGTGATGTCATGGGCTGCGTGGCAACAGTGCCACGCCGGGCAAGGGATGTCCGCTCAGTACGCCGCACTGTGGCCACGCCCCGCCCTGGATTCGGGGGTGGCAGGTTGTACTGTAGCCACGCCCTGTCTCGTCATGTTTATGTGGATGCAAACTTTGAGGGCGCGAGGGGGCCGCCTGCTAGGAGTCGGCCCACTTCATGGCCGTCTTTTGGGTCTCGCCGCCTTCTAATAGTCGGCCGCTTGGACCAGCCTGTTGGGTTCTATGGTAGGGTGCATCGACTACAAATTAAAATTTTCCTACGTGCAGAACAACCAGGAACATGCTATGGGAGATGGATCACAGATCGTTACCACTAGACGCGCAGTGCCGTGCAGCGGGAAGAGTTGGGCAGCGCGTTCGCGTGGATCGTCCCCTCCTTGTCCGATCTCCCTCGAACAACCAGTCGTCGGATCCCTCATACAGGTTTGTTGGAGCGGCGCAGGTGCACCGCCTCTAATGGTATCCGCGTGTGCAGGAGGAACGTCGTCTGGTGGACTGCTAGGTCCGATCACACAACCGGCGGTGAGTGGAGGTGTCTATTCGCAACACATGCAAACCCTAGTGACAGCGCCGAAGCGATCAACCGCATGAGTGTGCCGCACCCCACTTTATATAGGCGTCCGTCGCGGGCTCAACACTTGGCCTCGCACGGACCCTAAAAGCCCATAAGTCTACTCGGTCACAATCCGGATACAACTCGGATCACATCCGACCAGTGTCCCCGGATCGGACCTCGTAGGTTCCTTCCCTTAAGCGTGCGACCCCTTAGGTTCAAGCCGGCTTGGTCGCAGTTCGGATCACCTCCGAACTGCACGGTTGGTAGCAGCCTCTAGCAAGGCATGCCAAACACCAAGTAGACTATGAAGCTGGTTAGCGTACCTGTACATCACACTTCCATTCCTTTTGCCACACGATATATGTTGTCGAGCTCAAGGCGAGTCTGTCATCCTTGTGCCAGCCCAACCTCTTTCTCGTTCCAGTGATGCCGACCACTATCCGGATTATCTCATAATCCTTGTCGCATGGCCATGCTTATCCTAGTCGGATCACACAAGGGCCCCAGAGTATATCTCTCCTGGTCGGAGGGGCAAATCCCATCTTGCTCGACCATGTCTTGCAGCATGGGTCTGGACAAGCCTGAAACCTACCTTTGTAACTACCCAGTCATGGAGTAGCGTTTAGTCGGCCCAAAGCAGGTCTGTCACCATCCCGAGTACATGTGCCAGCTCAGGTCTTAGGACATAGAACGTATGTTGTACTAGAGACTCACAGATGACATATAGCTGCGTCTCATAGTTGGGCCTGTCCGACTCAGACCTTATTGTCGGTGTCAAAACCAGCGGATCTCGGGTAGGGGGTCCCGAACTGTGCGTCTAAGGTGGATGGTAACAGGAGGCGGGGGACACGATGTTTACCCAGGTTCGGGCCCTCTCGATGGAGGCAATACCCTACTTCCTGCTTGATCGATCTTGATGATATGAGTATTACAAGAGTTGATCTACCACGAGATCGTAGAGGCTAAACCCTAGAAGCTAGCCTATGGTATGATTGTTGTTGTCCTATGGACTAAACCCTCCGGTTTATATAGACACCGGAGGGGGCTAGGGTTACACAGAGTCAGTTATTGCCAAGCTTGCCTTCCACGCCAAGGAGAGTCCCATCCGGATACGGGACAAAGTCTTCAATCTTGTATCTTCATAGTCCAACATTCCGGCTAAAGGATATAGTCCAGCTGTCCGAGGACCCCCTAATCCAGGACTCCCTCAGTAGCCCCCGAACCAGGCTTCAATGACGATGAGTCCGGCCCGCAGATTGTCTTCGACATTGCAAGGCGGGTTCTTCTCCAAATTCTGAGTACCTGTTGAGTAGTGTCCGGCTTCCCATAAATGTTGTACTCCTTGGCTTCCGTGCCTAATAATGGCTATCTTCCACGCGTCGAGCGAATGCGAGAAGCCAGGGCATTTTTACATTTGCCTCCCTGGCCATGTGAGTAAATCGCCTATTAAAGAGACGGGGATTCTCAGATCCAGATCACACCATCCTCCCACAGCGAGTATACATCGGAGCGCACCCGGGAAATCCATTCCAACATGGCCGGCCATGGCAGCTCCTCCTCTCGCTCCGGTAGCCCTAAGCCCGGAAATTGGAAGAAGTGTTCCGTCCCCCACAGCCAATTAGTAGAGTTACAGACCCAGGGATTTCTCCCCCCAGCTTATATGGTCCCCGTTTGAGCCGGGCTCGCCACCTACAATGGCAGGGAGCAAGCGGAGAGCTTTCCCAACCCATCCATGGGGGAGCGGGTATGCCTCGTCCCTTACTTATTAAGAGGGCTTGGATTTCCAATTCATCCGTTCCTCCGTGGGCTCCTGGAGTTCTACGGCCTCCAGCTGCATAATTTTACTCCTGCCTCCATATTACATATCGCTGGCTATGTCGCCCTTTGCAAGCTATTTCTGGGTTGCGAACCTCATTTCGAGCTATGGAAGAGGCTATTCTGCCTCGTACCCCGTACACAGGAGGGGTCAATATACCAAGTGGGCGGAGCCGAAATATGGCGCATCACCGGGACCGGATACCTGTCCGGTACTCCGAAGAAGACATCCGAAGACTGGCCTTCGGAGTGGTTTTATATGGAGGATGTCGCCCTTCCGAACACTATTCGGATGGGCCTTCCTGAGTTCGACAACGCTCCTCTGAAGAAACGCCGCAGCTGGCGCCCTCGGAGCCCTCAAGAGGAAGATAACGGGGAGGTCCTTTACCTGATGGGTCGGATACAGATGCTGGCCCAGTCAGGATTGACAGTAATCGAAGTTATGTCAATATGTATAATGCGGGGGGTGCAGCCACTTCAATATCGGGGGCAACCCATGTGGCACTTCAACGGAGAAGACGATGCTACCCGCTGCGGTCGTATGGGACCGGACTCAGTCGCTGCTCTAGCAAAAATTATGTCCGATCTGTACAAAGGAGAGGAAGAGGAGTTCATCCGCATCAAGCCACCAGATGAATTCTCCATGTACAACCCCCCAAGCTGGGTGAGCTGCTACTTTTTACTCCGGACCTTCCCGCATTCTTTGTCATAAATACTTACCTTGCTGTTTCATAGCAGGAGCTGCGAAAAGCTGTGAGGGAGGTCCACAGCCCGCCTCCACAACTAGAGGACCCTGACCGGGCCCTCGACCCCGGACTTGAAGAGGATCTGGAAATATTTTGTGGTGCTGATTGACAGGACGTTCTATCAATTGAGCTGCGATGATGCCTTGGTGGCCATCATAGCCGATTATCCTGGACTACTCCCTACATCGCATGTAAGTAAAGCCGGAGTCCCTACTTCCAAAAAGGATCCCTTTTTCTGCACTTCACCTACCGCACACATATGGTGTCTTACAGGGAAGGCCCTCGGGACGCCATGCCGAACCCGCAGTGACTTACCCACAAGGGGCACCGAAGCCGGGTAGGCTTAGAAGGAAGGCGGTCAGGACTAAGACACCATCGCAGAGGTATGGAACAGAACCCCGCTCCGTGGTTGTCGTCTTTTAAAATATAATGACATTCATGTTTCCTAGTAGAAAAAACGCTCACTGGACTATATCCGGGGAAGTTGCTGGTCACGCCTCCACCAGTCAGGCTCCAGAGCCGGACATAAAGGCGGATGCTAACATGGGGCCAATGCCAAAGGTTCCTCCTACAGAGGATGCGGATAGGCTATTCGCTACAATTTCCGAAGTGGAGAGCGCCATGAATCACAGGCGTCGCTGGGCCGTACTCTGTGACGCTTGTTTCTCCCAAGAGGCGTTCGATGCCTTCAACTCAGGACCGGAGACACGTACATTCGAGCTGCTCAAAATGGTCTTGCCAGAGCCACGGACCAGTATGTAAAGGATATACAGGTAAGGAAGTCTAAGAATTATGTATATCAGTAGCCCCTCAGACTTGAAACAGTTGACGCAACTGATTTAAGGATCATTATTTGTGCAGGTTCTTATGGAGAAGAATACCCAATTGTCTCATGAGCTGGAAGAGTGCAAAGCCCAGCTACGAGCCGCAGTTGCCACAATGAAGGAGTCCGAGAAGGCCCCCTCTGGTAACACTTGTCTCTCTCAAAAAGAATGACATGTACCGTTTAGTATGCGGCATGCATGCAAATCTAACAATAGATTTTGCAGATGAATCTGGAATGAATCCGGAGGTCGTGATAGGGGATGAGCCGCATGCTCAACGGCAGCTAAAGGCTGGCGAGCGCGTGCTTACACGGGTTAGGCGGGAGAAAAACGATCTCCAAGATGCCAATATCCAGCTGGGCGTGGAAATAAAAGATGTTCGAGCCCAACTTGCTAACTCCGTAAAGGAGAATAAGCGGCTTCGACGCGGCATTTTTAGTAAGTGGTTGAACGATCTTTTAAAGAGTTTGGCGAAGAAACCTGCTAACAGAGTTATGTCTGCAGGTATGCTGACGGGTCGTCCCGCAGAGGAGATGCCCGGATCTGCGGGTGATCTTCTGCCGGAGCTCTCACAACTGCACGAACAAGTTCGGCAGGTGATGCAGGGCATTGCCCAAGCCTTGTGGCCATCCGCCTCCCCGCCAGGAGGCATGGGGGAGCTTATAGAGAAGCTCAAGGGAGCGCGGCGGCGCTTCCGATTATGGAAGATATCGGCCTGCCGACAAGGTGCAAGGGAAGCCTGGGCCATGGTGAAGACGCGATATACCAAGGCTGACCCGAACCACATGGCCGAGGTAGTTGAGGTAGTTGAAGTAGTACCTATTACTTGTTTTATTATCAAACCTTTGGGAGTTACTTCTACATTTGCTTATTATGCCATGCTATGCTAGTAGACGTGGATTGGGTGAGTGATATCCATGACAGATGTGAGTTTGTTAATTAAGGGTTTATCTAAGGTGGCAACTTGAACACACATCTGGGTGGATTGAGGTACCTGGGTATTCCAGGATTGCCTGTTTCTTTTTGGACCGCCACCCAGGCTCAAAGGGATCATGAGATTATTCAAACTAGAAACTTCTGTGTGCAGCCACAAGCCATTATGGGCTCTGGCATAGTTGACTAAGTCGTGCGAACTCTTACAGTGGTAGACTAGCGGATGTAGGGGATGTAGGTTGGTACGGTCTATCACATCGTAAGGTGCTAGCGCTTCTGAAAGACTATGTCTCGGTCATCCGTTTCTCAAACACCATGTAGTGCGAGAATTCCAACGGAGGAGACCGAGTCTTGTGGGGAGAAGTGCACAAACCTCTGCCGAGTGTACAAACTAATCATGGTTAGCCGTGTCCCCGGTTATGGACGTTTTTGAGTATCTAGTACTTGGATATCATGTGAATCTCATCATGTTACTTTAAATTAATATTGTTGGGTTTTAATGATGATTATTTTAATGGGATTGAGGATGCTGTCAACCATTCTCAATGTTTAACAACCACCATGATAGTTAAATAAATTTATTCCTTTGCAGTAGGGAAAAATTGGCTTTACACAAAACTGTAACCATAGAGCTTTCCACCAGCCATATATGCATGTAGTATAGGCTTAATCATTCATTACTCTCTATGTGTTACATTGCCAGCATATTCCATGTGCTGACCCGTTTTCGGGCTGCAACGTTTCATGTTGCAGACTTTTCAGACGACAAGTAAGGTGTCTTTTAGGTCGTGGTTCTATACTCAGTGATGCCGTTGGAGTTGATGGACTCGCTTATCTTCCAAAGACTTCCGTTGTTATCATTATTAGATGGCCTTAAGCCATATTTATTGTAATAAGTTCTCTTTGAGACATCGATGTAATAAGTGTGTGATTTCTAATCTGTTATAAATCCTTCAAAGTACTGTGTGGTGTCAGCATTCCTGATCCAGGGATGACACCTGAGCACAGAGGTCAGACTGTTTGAGGTCTGGTCGCTACATACGTTCAAATACAACGGGTGCAAAACAGTTGCACACGCGGAATACTCAGGTTAAACTTGACAAGCCTAGCATATAACAGATATGGCCTCGGAACACTGAGACCGAAAGGTCGAGCGTGAATCATATAGTAGATATGATCAACATAGTGATGTTCACCATTGAAACTACTCCATCTCACGTGATGATCGGACATGGTTTAGTTGATTTGGATCACGTGATCACTTAGAGGATTAGAGGGATGCCTATCTAAGTGGGAGTTCTTAAGCAATATGATTAAATTGAACTTAAATTTATCATGAACTTAGTCCTGATAGTATTTTGCAAATTATGTTGTAGATCAATAGCTCGCATTGTTGCTTCCCTGTGTTTATTTTGATATGTTCCTAGAGAAAACTAAGTTGAAAGATGTTAGTAGCAATGATGCGGATTGGATCCGTGATATGAGGTTTATCCTCATTGCTGCACAGAAGAATTATGTCCTTGATGCACCGCTAGGTGACAGACCTATTGCAGGAGCAGATGCAGACGTTATGAACGTTTGGCTAGCTCAATATGATGACTACTTGATAGTTTAGTGCACCATGCTTAACGGCTTAGAATCGAGACTTCAAAGACGTTTTGAACGTCATGGACCACATGAGATGTTCCAGGAGTTGAAGTTAATATTTCAAGCAAATACCTGAGTTGAGAGATATGAAGTCTCCAACAAGTTCTATAGCTAAAAGATGGAGGAGAATAGCTCAAGCAGTGAGCATGTGCTCAGATTGTCTGGGTACTACAATCGCTTGAATCAAGTGGGAGTTAATCTTCCAGATAAAATAGTGATTGACAGAATTCTCTAGTCACCATCACCAAGTTAGTAGAACTTCGTGATGAACTATAATATGCAAGGGATGACGAAAGTAATTCCCAAGCTCTTCGTGATGCTGAAATCGACGAAGGTAGAAATCAAGAAAAACATCAAGTGTTGATGGTTAACAAGACCACTAGTTTCAAGAAAAGGGCCAAGGGAAGAAGGGGAACTTCAAGAAGAACGGCAAGCAAGTTGCTGCTCAAGTGAAGAAGCCCAAGTCTGGACCTAAGCCTGAGACTGAGTGCTTCTACTGCAAAGGGACTGGTCACTAGAAGCGGAACTACCCCAAGTAATTGGTGGATAAGAAGGATGGCAAAGTGAACAAAGGTATATTGGATATACATGTTATTGATGTGTACTTTACTACTATTTATAGCAACCCCTCAGCATTTGATACTGGTTCAGTTGCTAAGAGTAGTAACTTGAAACGGGAGTTGCAGAATAAACAGAAACTAGTAAAAGTCGAGGTGACGATGTGTATTGGAAGTAGTTCCAAGATTGATATGATCATCATCGCACTCTCCCTATAATTTCGGGATTAGTTTTGAAACTAAATAAGTGTTATTTGGGGTTTGCGTTGAGCATGAATATGATTTGATCATGTTTATTGCAATACAGTTATTCATTTAAGTTAGAGATCAATTGTTGTTCTGTTTACATGAATAAAACCTTCTATGGTCATACACACCAACCAAAATGGTTTGTTGGTTGTCGATCATAGTGATACACATATTCATAATATTGAAGCCAAAAGATGCAAAGTTAATAATGATAGTGCAACTTATTTGTGGCACTGCCGTTTAGCTCATATTGGTGTAAAGCGCATGAAGAAACTCCATGCTGATGGGATTTTGGAATCACTTGATTATGAATCACTTGATGCTTGCGAACCATGCCTCTTGGGCAAGATGACTAAGACTCCGTTCTCCGGAACAATGGAGCGAGCAACTGACTTATTGGAAATAATACATACTGATGTATGCGATCCGATGAGTGTTAAGGCTCGCGGCGGGTGCCGTTATTTTCTGACCTTCATAGATGATTTGAGCAGATATGGGTATATCTACTTGATGAAACATAAGTCTGAAACATTTGAAAAGTTCAAAGAATTTCAGAGTGAAGTGGAAAATCATCGTGATAAGAAAATAAAGTTTCTACGATCAGATCGTGAAGACGAATATTTGAGTTACGAGTTTGGTCTTCAATTAAAACAATGTGGAATAGTTTCACAAACTCATGCCACCTGGAACACCACACAATAATGGTGTGTCCGAACGTCATAACCGTACTTTATTGCATATAGTACAATCCATGATGTTTCTTACCAATTTACCACTATCGTTTTGGGGTTATGCATTACAGACAGCTGCATTCACGTTAAAAAGGGGCACCATCTAAGTCCGTTGAGACGACACAATATGAACTGTGGTTTGGCAAGAAACCAAAGTTGTCGTTTCTTAAAGTTTGGGGTTGTGATGCTTATATGAAAAAGTTTCATCCTGATAAGCTCAAACCCAAATCCGAGAAATATTTCTTCATAGGATACCCAAAGGAGACTGTTGGGTACACCTTCTATCACAGATCCGAAGGCAAGACATTCGTTGCTAAGAATGGATCCTTTCTAGAGAAGGAGTTTCTCTTTAAATAAGTGAGTGGGAGGAAAGTAAAACTTGATAAGGTAATTGTGCATTCTCCCTTATTGGAAAGTAGTTCATCATAGAAATCTGTTCCTGTGACTACTACACCAATTAGTGAGGAAGCTAATGATGATGATCATGTAACTTCAGATCAAGTTACTACCGAATCTCGTAGGTTAACCAGAGTGAGATCCGCACCAGAGTGGTACGATAATCCCGTTCTGGAGGTCATGCTACTTGACCATGACGAACCTAAGAACTATGAGGAAGCAATGATGAGCCTAGATTCCACAAAATGGCTTGAGGCCATGAAGTCTGAGATGGGATCCATGTATGAGAACAAAGTATGGACTTTGGTTGACTTGCCCGATGTTCGGCAAGCCATTGAGATTAAATGGATCTTCAAGAGGAAGACAGACGCTGATAGTAGTGTTACTATTTACAAAGCTAGACTTGTCGAAAAAGGTTTTTGACAAAGTTCAAGGTGTTGACTACGATGAGATTTTCTCACTCGTATCGATGCTTAAAGTCTGTCCGAATCATGTTAACAATTGCCGCATTTTCTGAAATCTGGCAAATGGATAACAAAACTGCAATCCTTAATGGATTTCTTAAAGAAGAGTTGTATATGATGCAACCAGAAGGTTTTGTCAATCCTAAAGGTGTTAACAAAATGTGCAAGCTCCATCGATCCATTTATGGACTGGTGCAAGCATCTCGGAGTTGGAATATACGCTTTGATGAGTTAATCAAAGCATATAGATTTATACATACTTGCGGTGAAGCCTGTATTTACAAGAAAGTGAGTGGGAGCACTACAGCATTTATGATAAGTATATGTGAATGACATATTGTTGATCGGAAATAATGTAGAATTATTCTGCAAAGCATAAATGAGTGTTTGAAAGGAGTTTTTCAAAGAAAGACCTCGATGAAGCTACTTACATATTGAGCATCAAGATCTATGGAGATAGATCAAGAAGCTTGATAAGTTTTTTCAATGAGTACATACCTTGACAAGTTTTTGAAGTAAGTCCAAAATGGAACAGTCAAAGAAAGAGTTCTTGCTTGTGTTACACGGTGTGAAATTGAGTAAGACTCAAAGCCCGACCACGGCAGAAGATAGAAAGAGAATGGAAGTCATTCCCTATGCCTCAGCCATAGGTTCTATAAAGTATGCCATGCTGTGTACCAGATCTATTTTATACCCTACACTGAGTTTGACAAGGGAGTACAATAGTGATCTTGGAGTAGATCACAGGACAGCGGTCAAAATTATCCTTAATGGAATAAGGGTATGTTTCTCGATTATGGAAGTGACAAAAGGTTCGTCGTAAAGGGTTACGTCGATGCAAGTTTTGACACCAATCTTGATGACTCTAAGTCTAAATCTAGATACATATTGAAAGTGGGAGCAATTAGCTAGAGTAGCTCCGTGCAGAGCATTGTAGACATAGAAAATTGCAAAATACATAACGGATCTGAATGTGAAAGACCCGTTGACTAAGATTCTCTCACAAGCAAAATATGATCACACCTTAGTACTTTTTGGGTATTAATCACATAGCGATGTGAACTAGATTACTAAATATAGTAAACCCTTTGGGTGTTAGTCACATGGCGATATGAACTATGGGTGTTAATCACATGATGATGTGAACTATCAATGTTAATCAGATGGTGACGTGATCTAGATTTTTGACTCTAGTGCAAGTGGGAGACTGAAGGAAATGTGCCCTAGAGGCAATAATAAAGTTATTATTTATTTCCTTATTTCATGATGAATGTTTATTATTCATGCTAGAATTGTATTAACCAGAAACATAATACATGTGTGAATACATAGACAAACAGAGTGTCACTAGTATGCCTCTACTTGACTAGCTCGTTAATTAAAGATGGTTATGTTTCCTAACCATAGACATGAGTTGTCATTTGATTAACGGGATCACATCATTAGGAGAATGATGTGATTGACATGACCCATTCCGTTAGCTTAGCACCTGATCGTTTAGTATGTTGCTATTGCTTTCTTCATGACTTATACATGTTCCTATGACTATGAGATTATGCAACTCCTGTTTGCCGGAGGAACACTTTGTGTGCTACCAAACATCACAACGTAACTGGGTGATTATAAAGGAGCTCTACAGGTGTCTCTGAAGGTACATGTTGGGTTGGCGTATTTCGAGATTAGGATTTGTCACTCCGATTGTCGGAGAGGTATCTCTGGGCCCTCTCGGTAATGCACATCACTTAAGCCTTGCAAGCAATGCAACTAATGAGTCAGTTGCGAGATGATGTATTACGGAACGTGTAAAGAGACTTGCCAGTAACGAGATTGAACTAGGTATTGAGATACCGACGATCGAATCTCGGGCAAGTAACATACCAATGACAAAGGGATCAACGTATGTTGTTATGCGGTCTGACCGATAAAGATCTTCGTAGAATATGTAGGAGCCAATATGAGCATCCAGGTTCCGCTATTGGTTATTGACAGGAGACGTTTCTCGGTCATGTCTACATTGTTCTCGAACCCGTAGGGTCCGCACGCTTAATGTTACGATGACAGTTTCATTATGAGTTTATATGTTTTGATGTACCGAAGGTTGTTCGGAGTCCCGAATGTGATCACGAACATGACGAGGAGTCTCGAAATGGTCGAGACATAAAGATTGATATATTGGACGACTATATTCGGACACATGAATGGTTCCGGAGGTTATCGGATATAGAACGGAGTACCGGGGGGTTACCGGAACCCCCGGGGGGTTAATGGGCCTCATGGGCCCAAAGTGGAGCAGAGGAGGGGCGGCCAGGGCAGGCCGCGCGCCCCCTCCCCCTCTAGTCCGAATTGGACAAGGAGGGGGGGGGCGGCGCCCCCCCCCTTTCCTTCCTCTCCTCTCTCCCTTCCTTCCCCCTCTCCTAGTTGGACAAGGAAAGGAGGAAGTCCTACTCCAGGTAGGAGTAGGACTCCTCCCTGGCGCGCCTCCTCCTGGCCGGCCGCCCCTCCCCCTTGCTCCTTTATATACGGGGGCAGGGGGCACCTCTAGACACAACAATTGATCCTTGAGATCTCTTAGCCGTGTGCGGTGCCCCCCTCCACCGTAATCCTCGATAATATTGTAGCGGTGCTTAGGCGAAGCCCTGCGACGGTAGAACATCAAGATCGTCACCATGCCGTCGTGCTGACGGAACTCATCCCCGACACTTTGCTGGATCAGAGTCCGGGGATCGTCATCGAGCTGAACGTGTGCTAAAACTCGGAGGTGCCGTAGTTTCGGTGCTTGATCGGTCTGGCCATGAAGACGTACGACTACATCAACCGCATTGTTATAACACTTCCGCTTTCGGTCTACGAGGGTACATGGATAACACTCTCCCCTGTAGTTGCTATGCATCACCATGATCTTGCGTGTGCGTAGGAAAATTTTGAAATTACTACGTTCCCCAACAGCATGCACCACAGCCTGGTCTAACTAACATGGATGTTTACTTCCCCAACGTCATCAACTGATCAAAGTCTGATCGAAGTTAGTGTCCTTTCAACTTTCTCCATGCTGTCATATTACTATTTAAGCAGCCAATTGTGATATCATATTCTGACTCCGTTCCTAGGCAGTCACAAATTCTATTTACCAATTTATGCGCACTATATGTTCTTCTGCCATTTCCTGAATAAATAATACCTATCCACCTTTTAAGCAGGATATGTGGATGCATAGTGAACGATCTATATGTTACTTAGCGTACCAAAGTTCACTGGAAGGACTTGAAGCATGTCATAAACTTTGTTGATAATCTAACAGAGATAGCACAGCGTATGAACGCTGGATTTTGTATGGGATTAATTAGACCTATGGTGCACACACTGAGCAAGACCAATTGTGTGCACAAAGCGCTGGTAAAAAGTCTTAATTTAATGTTGATGCTCATAAACTATATATATCTTCAACGATATGTTACAATTGTTTTTTATTCTACATGTCAACAGAAATTGCCCCCTGTAGCAGTTCCTGGATCGATTTCCCGGCGTGGTCGAATTACACTTGTGCCTGCTAATAACGCCAAAGTGATTACAAGGTACTGCATTTCCCGCAAAAATGCAACCATTCAAATTAACAAGTTATCGCTTCTCGTGGCAATGCATCCATATTGGAAAATTGGAGACACTGTTCTACTCATGCTCTACCAAGGCATAGGAGGGCTCTTCCTTTTCATTGACGTGTTGCCGACTCGCCGCGATCAAGCTGCTTCCAGTGGATAGTTGTGGTTGTTGGCCCTCACCCTCTTAAAATGTGCTAGCTATTACTATATATGTTAAGTATGTAGATATGAACCATATGGTTGTTGGCACTTAGCCTCTTAAAATGTGATAGTTGTTACTATGTTAAGTATGTAGATATGGATCATATGGTTGTCAAAACCATGTTACAAAGATCTTCCTTTTGTCGAATAGTGTAACCACTATATATATGTTACTCAAATGCTATTACCCAAGTTCATAAATTTTCATGGAAAGTATTAGTAGTCGTACATAGTTCATTGAGTTTAAGCGTGTGCCCGATGTCCAGAAGGCATTTGGATATTAACTGTCCATATTGCGAATTCACACACATGTTAACATAAGGAAACGTATGTGTAACATACTAATCATCGCACACGAGTACTCGCAGACGCATCGTGTGCGATACTCCGCCACCGCAAGCAACTAGTTTGCATTTTTCAAAGCTTTTTGTACAGACAGAATCGCACACGAAGTAACCGTATTGACCGTCTGTGCTGTAATTTCTCATTGCAAACAGTTCATCCGAGTCGGCTATTTGCCACGTATCACACACATCTTGTTTAGACGACTCGTTTGTGTTCTTTTAGCTCATCGCAAACAGTTCATCCATGTGAAAAGTATGCCGCATATAACACACATCTTGTTAAGTTGAACCGTTTTTGTTGTGTTCCCTAATAAAAAACAGTTCGTCTGAGTTAACCTTATGTCATATATCACACCACATTGATATGGCTGCCCGTTTCTGTTGGGGATGTTGCTATCCGGGGTAAACCGGCCTGCAGGGCCCGGGTTACCTCCATCAGCAGACCCGAGATGTTAAAACCCAAGGAGAGATAGAAGGGCCTAAGGCCCATAATCGGTTTAAAGGTTTATGGTGTAAACCGGCCTGATGTAAACTTGTATTGTAAGTTAGGAGTAGAGAGACCGACCCGGGCACGTTTATTAGCCGGAGGTTGGGACTTTGCAGACCGACGGGCGTCACCCGTGTATATAAGGGGATGACCCGGCGGCGGTTTGGGGAGAGAAAAAAAGAACTCGAGGTTTAGGCGAAGCTTATCGCTCCCTAAGCCCTGGAAACCCATCAATCCCATCACAACTAGACGTAGGCCTTTACCTTCATCGAAGGGGCCGAACTAGTATAAAAACCGTGTCCTTGTGTCCACTTTAACCCCTTCAAGCTAACCCGTTGCGATGGCTCCACGACTAAGTCCTCTTACTAGGACATCTGACGTGACAATTCCACGACAGTTGGCGCCCACCGTGGGGCTATCGCGAGATGGTTTCAGGTTCTTGGAGGGCCGCTTTGAAGGACTCGAGGGTTACGCTGTGGGACGGATGACCAAGAGCCGCCGCGGAAAACTCTACATCGACAGCACAGGCTGGGGCCCCAACGCCGGTTCGATCGAGTACGGGTACCGGGTCCCCTTTGGCGGCATCCATGTTTTCATCGGCAAGATCGGAGAACCGGGCCCCGAGTTAGGCGACTGCGCCGACCTCATTGAGACAGCTCAGTGCACGAGATCGACCCTGGCTAAACCGACCAGGAAGCACGCCTTCGTGGGAGTCATCCACGGGGGAAGCTACGAGGAAGGATCCGAATCTGGTGACGAAACCGCCATCTACTCCGGCGATGAAACGTCGACCGGGGAGACCGAATCTCTTTACCAGCTACAAGATGATCGGGTTGGGGGCGGCTCCGATGGCAACAGTATTCCGGACCCCTCTGATCTGCCCTATCGGGTTGGGATCTTCATGGCTGGGACACAGGCGACGCCACGATCATCAACTGCAGCAGCAGCGATCTCCGGATCGGCAGCAGCAACGACTGCGCGGGCAGGAGGCCCTACCGGTTCACCAGCCCAAGTTTTGTCAGACCTGTTTGACGCACTAGCAGCGCTCATGGCGGAGGCCAACCCGGTGGATCAGGAGGTTCACAATGCTGAGATTGCCAAAGTGAGAGAGCAGATCACTCGGGCTAAAGCGGAGCTGGCAGCAGAAGAGATCAGGATGACGGCGGAGCGCGCCGCTTTAGAGGCACAGGCTTACAGGCTCATGATGGACCAGAAGGCATCTCAGGAGGTCCTGAAGAGAAAATCCCGGTCTCGGTTGCCCGCCGCTCTCGACGCTCGAAATCTCTTCAACACCCCGGGGGTAAACCGTGCGGAGGCGACAGCCGGCGCCCCGGTTCAGCACCGGATCATAGACCTGCCTCGTCATAACACTGATACGCCACCGGCCATGCCAACGCCGTCAGGTCATTATTCCAACCCGATGGATAACCTCGTCGCGGCGGCGGCTCGGTTGGAAGCCATTCCGATCGAAGGAGATTCACCGCAGGATGAAGAGACACGCCGGGTCAAGGAGCTCCTTAGGACCGCGTTGGCCCAGCAAGAAGCGTATTCGCAAAGCCGTGATCAGATTCACTCCACCCCTCGCCCCAGCAGGAGCTATAGTAGGCGCGTGGAGGAGCCGGCCGTTTCAAGTAACGCCAGGCGTGAAGCGCTCCGCGCCAACAATCCGGCGGGCGTCGACAATACTCACGAGAATGTGGATCGCGCCCGTGCAATGGAGGCCGGATTAGCAGCGCAGCATCAGGCTCGTCAGCTTACACCTATCTTCCCCGCAGCTACGGTTGAACCGGGGGTGGTTTTCAGTTCTTTGGGAGTACCGTGCCTTGTTCCCGCTTTACGCAACATACGCCTGCCCAAAGACTTCAAAGGCCCCCGCAAGGTACCAAACTACACGGCAGATCAGCCTCCGGAGACATGGGTGGAGAGCTATGAAATGGCTATGGAGATGCTAGATGTGGATGACACGGCGTGTGCCAAGTATTTCACTATGATGTTGGAAGGAACGGCCCGGACTTGGCTAAAGAGCTTACCGCCTAATTCAATTAGTTCGTGGGCCCAATTACGCGCCCGGTTTATCAAGAATTTCAAGGACACGTGCAAACAACCAATGTCAATAGTTGACCTAGCAGCCTGCGTTCAGCAAGAAGGGGAATCAACTACCCATTGGGTACGGCGGGTATCAGAAGTTTTGCACTCGTCAGATCGCATCAACGCAGACACCGCCGTGGTGCTGTTGGAGAGCAACTGTCGGTTTGGCCCTTTGAAGCTAAAGCTGGGCCGGATGAAGCGTGATTGTACAGATATAGGAACGCTCATGACCGCTTTAGTGAAGTATGCGGATTCTGACAGTACCAAGGATCCTGATTCTGGTGATGACAAAGCAGGGAAGGGAAAGAAGAATAGCAACACAAAAGGCCAGCAGCATCGGCCGACAGGTAATGGAGGCGGAGGAAAGCGTAAACCGGACGGGAGCATGGACTTGGTGGCCAGCACAAGTGCACAGGATAAAGGCCAGCGGCGTAAGGGGAAACAGCCAAGTTTCCGCGCACATCCCGGTCCTAATCCGGAGCGTTTGAATTTTTTCTTAAACCAGCCCTGTCCGAAGCACGGAACAAAGGAGGAACCAGCAGCCCATCTTTGGAAGGATTGTTATATCATGAAGGAATTCAAAAGATCAAACACTTTCCAATATGATCACAGCTCCGGTGGCGGTTCCGGTTCCGGATCAGGGTACGGTGGCGGGAATTCCGGTCCAGGGTTCCAGGGTAACCCGGGCGGACAGGTCAGCCAAAATAATCAGAATAATCAAAGTAATCAAAGTGGTTATCAGAGCAACCCGAAACAGTTGAGTGGGGGACAGTATCATGTCTTTACTACGAGCTTGGATAAACGAGATAGGAAGCTTCAGAGGCGGGCAGTCAGTGCTGTCGAACCGGCCACGCCTCACTATCTGCGTTGGTCGGAACAGCCTATCATATGGAGCCGAGAAGATCATCCTCCCAGGGTGTATAATCCGGGTCAGTTAGCACTGGTGGTAGCGCCTCAGGTGGGAGGTTATAAGCTCACCAAGGTGCTCATGGACGGAGGGAGCAGCATTAACATCTTGTATTATGAGACCTTCCGTCGTATGGGACTGGTAGATAAGGATCTCAAACCGACCAATACAGTGTTCCACGGGGTGGTGCCTGGCAAGTCTGCGTATCCGGTTGGCAAGATAGCCCTTGAAGTGGTATTTGGCGATAGTCACGATTCCAGATCAGAGACGCTGACGTTCGAGGTGGTTAAAATCCAAAGTCCGTACCACGCTTTGTTCGGGCGGCCAGCTTATGCAAAATTTATGGCACGGCCCTGCTACGTATATCTGCAACTTAAGATGCCAGGTTACAAGGGCACTATAACGGTTCATGGGAGCCGCCGAATCGCTTTGGAATGCGAGGAAGGAGATGCGACTTATGCTGAATCGGTTTGTGCTACAGAGGAGCTAAAGCAGTACAAAGACAGTGTTGATCCGGAGGATATGACTTCATTAAAAAAGCCAACTACGGACCACGATCCGGCCTTGAAGTTTAAGTCGGCGGCCGAAACTAAGCTTGTTGACTTCGTACCTGGCGATTCATCCAAGCAGTTCAGCATCAGTGCAAACTTGGATCCAAAATAGGAAAGCGCGCTCATCGAGTTCATCCGTGAGAATCGGGACATCTTTGCATGGAAGCCATCTGACATGCCTGGTGTACCGAGGCAACTCGCTGAGCACACCCTTAATGTGGATCCTAAGTACAAGCCGGTAAAGCAGTTCTTACGGCGGTTTAACAAAGAAAGACGTAAAGCGATTGGTGAAGAAGTGGCCAGGCTCCTGGCAGCTGGGTTTATCATTGAGGTTTTTCATCCCGAATGGCTCGCTAATCCGGTGCTAGTTCTTAAGAAAAACGGCACCTGGCGCATGTGTGTGGACTACACAGACTTGAATAAAGCTTGCCCATCAGATCCTTTTGCTCTCCCCCGGATTGATCAGATCATTGATGCTACGGCAGGTTGCGAGCGTTTAAGTTTTTTGGATGCCTATTCGGGCTATCATCAGATCAAGATGGCAGTTAAGGACCAGGAGAAGACAGCGTTCATTACTCCCTTTGGAGCCTTCTGCTATGTGTCTATGCCTTTTGGGCTTAAGAGTGCACAGGCTACTTATCAACGATGTGTGCAAAATTGCCTCCACGAGCAGATTGGTCGTAATGTGCATGCTTATGTGGATGATATTGTGGTCAAGTCACGAAAGAAGGAGACCCTGGTTGACAATTTGAAGGAGACTTTCGATAACTTGAGAGTGTACCAAATGATGCTCAACCCAGCTAAATGTGTTTTTGGTGTTCCTGCAGGCAAGTTGTTGGGATTTTTAGTGTCCCGTAGAGGAATTGAGGCTAATCCGGAAAAGATCACAGCCATCACCTCCCTGGCCAAACCGAAATGCATCAACGATGTTCAGCGCATGGCCGGGCGGATTGCAGCGTTAAGCCGGTTCATCAGTCGCCTCGGTGAAAAGGCGATCCCCTTGTATCAAATGCTCAAGAAGACGGATCAATTTGTCTGGAGTCCGGAGGCTGATAAAGCGTTTGAGGACTTGAAGCGACAGCTAGTCAATCTGCCAGTGTTAGCAGCCCCTGTAGATAAAGAGCCACTCCTGTTATATGTTGCAGCGAATGCCAGAGCGGTCAGTGTGGCGATGGTGGTAGAACGAAAGGAGGCTGGAAAGGAACATCCGGTTCAGCGACCGGTTTACTATATCAGTGAAATACTCATCGAGTCCAAACAAAGGTATCCGCATTGGCAGAAGCTGGTATATGGCGTTTTTATGGCAAGCCGGAAGCTGAGGCAATATTTCCAAGGACACCCAATCACGGTGGTCAGTTCTGCTCCTTTGGGTGACATTATACAGAACCGGGAGGCGACCGGTCGGATTGCCAAGTGGGCTATCGAGCTCGGGCCGCACGATTTAAGGTACGTACCCCGAACGGCCATAAAGTCACAGGCACTTGTCGATTTCATAAACGATTGGACAGAGTTACAAGCACCTGAGGAGAAGCCAGATAACACCTATTGGACCGTTCATTTGGACGGGTCAAGACAATTGGAAGGCTCGGGGGCTGGAGTCGTTTTGACTTCCCCACGAGGAGATAAGTTTTGTTATGTCCTCCGTTTAATGTTCCCCTGTACAAATAATGCGGCGGAGTATGAAGCTTTGCTTCATGGTCTTCGGGTGGCTAAATAGATGAATCTGAGCAGAGTTAGGTGCTTTGGTGATTCGGATCTGGTGGCTCAGCAGGTATCTGGCACCTGGGATTCTAAGGATCCTCTTATGGCTGCATACCGACGTGAAGTAGATATGGTGGCTGGGCATTTCAAAGGCTATCAAGTGGATCATGTGGACTGCAGAAAGAATGAGGCAGCGGACGCTTTAAGTCGCTTGGGCTCTCAGCGTAAACCGGTCCCACCCAATGTTTTCTTGGATGTATTATACCACCCATCGGTACAGCTGCCCGGTGAGCTGGAGTTGGCTGTTCCTGATCCGGAGGCTCAGTTAGTGGCGGCTCTCCACGCCACCCCGGATTGGACGCTCCCGTATCTGGCATATATGAACCGGGGTGAGTTGCCAGAGGACGAAAGCTTGGCTCGACAGATAGTACGCCGGTCCAAGTCTATGACCATCTTCAAAGGAGAGCTACATCATCGCAGCGTATCAGGAGCGCTGCAACGGTGCGTGTCCCCTGAGGAGGGGTGTGAGATATTACGAGAAATACATGAAGGGGATTGCGGCCACCACGCCGGTTCAAAATCATTGGTGGCTAAAGCGTTCCGCCACGGTTTCTACTGGTTAACTGCTCATGCTGATGCGGAAGACCTGGTCAGATTATGTGATGGTTGCCAGAAATTTTCCAGACGAGCACACATACCGGCTCAAGAATTGAGGATGATTCCAATCACTTGGCCGTTCGCGACTTGGGGGCTTGATATGGTTGGGCCTTTTAAGCGTTCCAAAGATAAGAAGACCCACTTACTGGTGGCGGTTGACAAATTTACAAAATGGGTGGAGGCCGAACCTGTCAGTAAGTGTGATGCTGCTACGGCGGTTCGGTTTATAAAGAAGGTGATCTTCCGGTTTGGTTTTCCACACAGCATCATCACAGATAATGGTACCAATCTGTCCAAGGGGGCCATGAAGGAGTTCTGTGCACGGGAGCATATACGGCTTGACGTTTCTTCGGTAGCGCACCCACAGTCTAATGGTCAGGCAGAACGAGCGAACCAAGAGATCTTGAGAGGTATCAAGCCCCGGCTTCTGGTCCCTTTGCAAAGGACGCCGGGTTGTTGGGTGGAGGAGCTACCGTCTGTATTATGGAGCATTAACACCACGCCTAACAGATCCACAGGGTTTACGCCGTTTTTTATGGTCTATGGAGCCGAGGCGGTTCTCCCAAGTGATATACGACATGACTCACCTCGCGTGGCAGCATATGTTGAAGCGGACAATGAGCAGGCACGGCAGAACGCTCTTGACTTGTTGGATGAGGAGCGTGACTTGGCAGCTGCCCGTTCAGCGATTTACCAGCAAGATCTTCGCCGTTACCACAGCCGTCGGGTTAGGACCAGAACCTTTCAGGAGGGGGATTTGGTGCTTCGGCTCATCCAGGATCAATCTGATCAGCATAAATTATCCCCGCCTTGGGAGGGACCTTTTGTGGTCAGCAAGAATCTGAATAATGGGTCATATTACCTGATTGATATTCGAGAGCGCAAGGATTCACGCACATCAGAGGAGGAAACCAGCAGGCCGTGGAACATAGCTCATCTTCGACCTTATTATACATGAGCCCTGGGCTCTGTTTATGTACATATCATGACCATGTATATATTATGATTAATACAATAAACCGAAGCCTCGAGTAAAGCGGGGTCTCTACTGTTCTTCACATCATGTGTACTTACCCCTGGAGGTCGCTTCACAGAAGTTCAAATTCCGGTTTAAAAGCTGGTTCAAGGGAAGATGTCTCCTACAGGGTTGTGAAGCTCTTAATATCCGGTTCAATATCCCGGTTCAAGCATAAGGCTTACTGTTCAAACATAGGCCGTATTCGAGCCAAAGAGAACATAGCCATTCAGCATGAGGCTTCCTGTTCAAACATAGGTCGAATTCGAACCAAAGAGAACATAGCTATTCAAACATGGGGCTTCCTGTTCAAACATAGGTCGTATTCGAACCAAAGAGAACATAGCTATTCAAACATGGGGATTTCTGTTCAAACATAGGTCGTATTCGAACCAAAGAGAACACAGCTGTTCAAACATAGGTCGTATTCGAACCAAAGAGAACATAGCTATCCCTATAAAGTCAGTTGGGGACCTAGTCGGCCTGAACCGTAGCTACACCTCCGGGGGGCTTGGTCAGGTCTTGACGACGGTAATGCCTTCTGGCTGGCATATTTGCCACTGAATCAGTTGGGGACCTAATCGACTTGAACCGTAGATTACGCCTTATGGGAACTCGGTCATGTCTTGATGATGGTAATGCCTTCTGGTCGGCTTTTTAGCCATTGAGTCACTTGGGGGCTTGGTTGACGAACCAATGCAATGCCATTTGGCCGGCATATTTGCCACGATTCAGTTAGGAACCTAGTCGACTTAAACCGTAGCTACACCTCTTGGGGGCTCGGTTTTGTCTTGACGATGGTCACGCCTTCTGAACGGTTCATAGTAACCACTATTCGCATGCGTTTTACTATCGCGTTGCCTTTTCATATTTGGTTTTGTTTTCTGCCTTTATTGTGGTGTTTTTTGGTTCTTCGGAACGTCAAGTATCCTTAAACCGATTCAGCTGGCATAGCCTGGTCCGTTTTAACCCGGAGGCAAATTGCCCGGTTTGGCAGAGGCGCAGCACGGTTCAGGTGGTCGAAAAATCACATTGTGTACTCAGTAAAGACAGGAAACATAAGTTGGAAACGTCATTGGAAAGAGCATCAGTACCCGTGCGCGAAGGCACATTCAAAGGCAGAGGTATTAAACTATCTTATTACAAGGCAACGTAGTGCCCGAATATATTGTTCGTTGACGGATTAAGACGTCACCAAGTAGGGTGAACCGGAGCGTTGATTACGCCTGTTCGCCGCCTTGGTTCGAAGGCTGGGGATCGTCTCGCGCCGCTTCAGCTCCATCTTGGTTACCCATTGGCTGGAAATCAGCAGTGGTCCAGTCGATTCCCATTAGCGCTTGAAAGACGGCTTCTTCGTGAATCAGCGAAGACGGTTCAATGTCTGGGGCGTAAGTATGCTTACGGATTGGAGGAACAAGGTTTCCCGCTTCAGGGACCGGGGCAGATACTCGTTTGTTCTGATTGTCGTATTGGGCTTGGTAACGTGACAGATCTGCTTCCTCAGCCAATTGACAAGCTAGGGGGCGCACCGCCCGGTTTATCGCCCTTAAATCATCTTCACCAAAGTCTGAACCGTCTTCCTTCAAGCTGGGGTATCCTTGGGCCGCTTCGACAGGATCGAAATCTGGTACCCACGTTTTGGCCCGGATCAAGGCAGTGATGGCTCCAGTTCGAGCGGCTAATCTTTTCAACTCTTCAATCCGGGCCGGAAGCATGGACAGCCTCTTTAATGTGTCTTGAATCAGAGACGGCGCAGGGTTGTTATGCGACGCAGTGGTGATAGCTCTTTGTGCTCCGGTGTATAACTGCTCAATCAGAGTATAAGCAGCTTTGAGTTTCATCCGCACGTCAGAACCCAAGTGTCCAATACGTGAGCCTGCAGTGTTTCAAGGTGGATTACAAACCGGACATAGGGTGTAGCAAACAAGGTACAAATTGGAAGAAGGGCATCGAAAAGTTTACCAAAGACGGCAGAGGTCATGGAGTGTATTTGTCGCTTCACGGTGGATAACTCATCAACCACCGATTTAAGAGCAGCTTCGGCATTTTCAGCCCTCTTCGTCAAAAGAGCTCTTTCAGTAGCCCAATCGGCTTGCTCCTTTTTGCGGCTTGCTTTCAGCTGCTCCATAACAGTTAAAGCTTTGGTCAATTCCTCCTTTGCTTTTTCAGTTTCAATCTGCTGGGCTTTTAAAGCTTCCTGAAGGTCCGAGACTTGGTTCTCTTTGGTCTTCAAATCCCCCTGCAGCAGATCATCAACAGTGTTCAGAAAATATTGCACGGTTTGGAAGTATCAACCACACAAGCAAGTTATGTGCTCGATACTTGGGGGCTAATGCATATTTGATTTTAACACAAGTTATCCGTTACAAAAAGTCCCAAGATTAATACAAGTATTTAAGCTTGGCACTTGGGGGCTAATAGTTATCTAATGATGTTTTCTGGTTATGACCTATGTTGAAGCCTTGGGGCTTTCTAAACCGGACTTTAATTGTCAAGGCAACCTGATCCGGTTTACCATCTTGGTTTGGAAATGTTGATAAGTTAAAGTTGCAATGGAATGAAGCACAAGGGAGTCACCTCAAGTTTCTCCTTCATCATCTTGATCACGCCAGCTTCATAATCCCGACTGGTGTACAGTCGGTTCAGATACCCAGAATAAAGATCCGGGGCGCTTAAAGCGGCGTACGTAGAGGAGTCAAGGTCCCATTTGCCCTTCACGGCCGAGATTTCATCCTTGGCAGTATGCTTGGCTAAGGTAGCATTGTTCCCCGGTTCAGAGTGACCGATGCCGGTGATCACAACATCATCATCCTTGGAATCGCTGCTCTGCAGTGGCCCTGTCGGTTTATCAGCAGTTCCAGAAGGGGGGATGGATTCCTCAACCCGAACAGGACTGACAGGCGGATCAGTATGGCTAGCAGGTTCGATAATCCTTTCTTCAGCGCAGGTGTCATCTTGCGGAGATAGATAATTCTGAGTATCTTCACGACCCAGAGCGTCAGCATCAGGAGTTTTTTCCGGTTCAGGAGCGGCAGTTCCTCCAGCCGGGTTATCCAGACGAGCCTTCTTGCTCGGTCTAGGTTTGGCCCTGGAAAAAGCCCAAAGATTGAAAAAACAGTATAAGATGGATTAAGAGACCCATACAGAGATATGTTGTGATCGGTCCAACTCACCCAATAACTGTCTTCAACGGTGGCAGTTGAGTGGCTGAAGATTCACCGGAAGAGGAATGGGAAGTGACCTGATAATCGGAGTCAGATGGATTTAGAGGCTGACGAGTTAAACCTGCTTTAGGAGGAAGGCTAGCGCGTAAATCGGAGACCTCTGAGCGGCGTTTCTGAACCGGGCTGTTCGGTAAACCGGCGGAGGTGACTACCTGGCCGCTATGTCGGGTGGTGCGTCGAGCTTCATGTTGCTGGGTCTTCATAAGAAATTTGGGATCCAAATAAGCAAGAGGGTGAGAAAATTTAATTCTCCGGTTTGCTTGGCGAGGTTTTTTCAAAGGCAAAGGAACGGCATCAGAAGAAAGAATAGTTACCTCTGGGCCTTCGGCATGGCTCACTTCAGCGTCGTCCTGACAAATATCATCATCAATAAGACGTATAAAAAGCAAACCAACTGAATCAAGGTCTACCCCGAGGTCCGGATTACCCACATCATCCTCCTCTAAATCCGGAGTATTGGAAGCGGTGTTCCTTTTCCTCTGAGCAGGCTTCTTCACCCTCGTCTTGGGTCGGGTTACCTTTTCGGTCGGCTCTTGTAACTTCTTGCTCCAAAAGGGATCATCTCCCTGTCTCAGGAAGGACTGGAGTTAACAACATATATATAAGGAGATCAAAGATTCTATAAACAGAGGAGTTACTTACAGCAGGTGGTTTGTTTGTGGTACAAAATGGAAGTAGGCCGGTTCGAGCGCAAACATGTTCCGGTTCGTTCAGCATCTTCTTCACAGCTTCAGCGACTTCGTCCTCCGTCAGCTGAATGTTGCAGTGCCTCAAAGGATCATCAACCCGACCCGTGTATTGGCACATTAAACCGGAGCGGATGCTAAGGGGCAGGATGCTCCATGAGATCCAGCAACGAGCAAGATCTACCCCCGTTAAACCGTTAGCCATGAAGGCTCTGAGCTTGGACAGCTGAGGGGCATACTTACTCCTCTCTTTGGCAGTTAGCCGTGGGGGGAAGGGGTGAGTATTGCTGAGTCTCTCTGGACAGAAACCGGGTAGTGGATTTTCTTCAGCAGGGGAGGTATCCTTGCAATAGAACCAAGTGCAATTCCATTCTTGCGGATGACTATGCAACTTGGCGTGAGGATAAGTCACCTCTTTCCTCTTCTGAATCGCCATACCACCCAGTTCCATATTAGGGCCATCGGTAAATTCAGTACGTCGGTTCAGATGGAAAAAGTCCCGGAACAGCTCTACAGTGGGTTCCTCTTGAAAGTATGCCTCGCAAAGTACTTGAAAATGGCAGATGTTCGTGACTGAATTTGGACCAACGTCTTGTGGGCGCAACCTAAAATTAGCCAAGACGTCCCGATAAAATTTTGAACCGGGTGGGTTAAACCCCCGGGCCAGGTGATCCGCAAACACCACCACTTCTCCCTCCTGCGGGGTAGGAGGACATTCGTCTCCTGGAACCCTCCAATGGATGGTACTTTTGCTACTCAAAGCACCAGTCAGAACTAAGTTGTTTAGTTGGGTCTCAGTGATGCAAGAGGGAACCCAGTTGCATTCATACACCTGTTTGGCCATGAGGAAATCTACAAGGCAAAGGTATTCCAGTTTGAGAGCAAGTATGATTGTAAACCGAAGATGCTCTTATATAGAGTCAGGTTATCTACAATAATATCAACCGGCGGTTCATCAAGGGGACTAATGGATGTGTTGATCGGTTTGTTCGCTTTGCTAAGAGTTAAACCAACCAGATCTAAACAGTTGTGAGTATGAAAACAGAAACAGATCCCGTACGGATTCTTTCAAAGCAATGGATCTACAGCCAGGGCGAAAAGAAATAAAAACAGGTAATATGAAGTCGGGCTCACAGCAGAACAACATAAGTTCGACAAGCAGGGACAAGAGTAAGATCTAAGAAGACGAAATGCAGATTTATGGCGAGTACCGAAAGGAACTACAAATCCAGGTACAGGTATCATCATCTATTCGCAAAGGCTGCTATGGGGATGAGCAAGAAACAGTAGCAGGACGACGAACCCTAGAACAGATCCAAAGCAACAAGGACAGGGGCTTTACCGGGGTCCAAACAGATGTGGAAAGTCGCCGCGGTGCTCTGATCCGATCAGGTTGATGCAGCGGCCGGAGTTGATGCAGCAGCTGACGGCGGCGGCGGAGCTCTGAGGTCTGGGTCGCGAGGAAGACGCAGAAGGGGAGGAAAGGAAGATGGCCTTCAAGTCCTATTTATAAGGCGCGGCACGCGTGTCAGGCGCGCGAATCCAGGGGCCGGAGATTTCGGAAGCCCAGTCGTCGCCCTGATTCTTGCGGGTTAGCGAAAGGAGACGGTAGCTTGCGCTGACGTCATATCGGTTTACCACAGCAAGAGGAGACGGTGAAACGACGGTTTAACAAGTCACTGGAAGACATTTGAAGACAGAAATTCTTATTAAGGATTGACATGAACCTGTTCAGATCAATCTGGGGCCTAATGTTGGGGATGTTGCTATCCGGGGTAAACCGGCCTGCAGGGCCCGGGTTACCTCCATCAGCAGACCCGAGATGTTAAAACCCAAGGAGAGATAGAAGGGCCTAAGGCCCATAATCGGTTTAAAGGTTTATGGTGTAAACCGGCCTGATGTAAACTTGTATTGTAAGTTAGGAGTAGAGAGACCGACCCGGGCACGTTTATTAGCCGGAGGTTGGGACTTTGCAGACCGACGGGCGTCACCCGTGTATATAAGGGGATGACCCGGCGGCGGTTTGGGGAGAGAAAAAAAGAACTCGAGGTTTAGGCGAAGCTTATCGCTCCCTAAGCCCTGGAAACCCATCAATCCCATCACAACTAGACGTAGGCCTTTACCTTCATCGAAGGGGCCGAACTAGTATAAAAACCGTGTCCTTGTGTCCACTTTAACCCCTTCAAGCTAACCCGTTGCGATGGCTCCACGACTAAGTCCTCTTACTAGGACATCTGACGTGACAATTCCACGACAGTTTCTGTTGTTCTACCTCATTGCAAGCAGTTCGAATGGATTAACCATGTATCCTGCATCGCACACACATTCTTATGGCTGCCCGTTGTTCCGCCTCAGCGCAGACAGTTTGAATGGATTAACCATGTGTCCTTCATCGCACACGCAACAAAAATCTGAACCATGTTTGATGGCTCCGCCATCGCAAACGTTTTGCACCCTTTTTGATGGATGTTTACACCACCGTCTATGATTATGGCATCGCACACAGTTTCGGCAAAGGGTCTCTGATCGTAGTGTCGCGTTAGCAGTCTCCTGTAGTAGTGATCCCATCTCAGATTTCATGGCCTCAAGCCATTTTGCGGAATCTGGGCTCATCATCGCTTCCTCATAGTTTGTAGGTTCGTCATGGTCTAGTAACATGACTTCCAGAACATGATTACCGTACCACTCTGGTGCGGACCGTACTCTGGTTGACCTACGAGGTTCGGTAGTAACTTGATCTGAAGTTTCATGATCATCATCATTAACTTCCTCACTAATTGGTGTAGGCATCACTGGAACTGATTTCTGTGATGAACCATTTTCCAATTCAACAGAAGGTACAATTACCTCATCAAGTTCAATTTTCTCCCACTCACTTCTTTTGAGAGAAACTCCTTCTCTTGAAAGGATCCATTCTTAGCAACAAATGTCTTGCCTTCGGATCTATGATAGAAGGTGTACCCAACAGTTTCTTTTGGGTATCCTATGAAAACGCACTTCTTTGATTTGGGTTCGAGTTTATCAGGTTGAAGCTTTTTCACATAAGCATCACAGCCCCAAACTTTAAGAAACAACAGCTTAGGTTTCTTGCCAAACCACAGTTCATATGGTGTCGTCTCAACAGATTTAGATGGTGCCCTATTTAACGTGAATGCAGCCGCCTCTAAAGCATAACCCCAAAACGATAGTGGTAAATCGGTAAGAGACATCATAGATCGCACCATATCTAATAAAGTACGGTTACGATGTTCGGACACACCATTACTGTCGTGGGTTTGTCACGGCAGATGTACTCATCAAAGGACTTAGTCGTGGAGCCATCGCAACGGGTTAGCTTAAAGGGGTTAAAGCGGGCAAGGGACGCAAGAGAGTTTTTATACTAGTTCGGCCCCTTACGATGAAGGTAAAAACCTATGTCTAGTAGTGATGGAATTGATGGGGTTTCGATGACCAGGGAGCGAATACGCTTGGCCTGAGTCTTGAGTTGTTGTCTGTTGTTTTGAACCGCTGCCGGGTTGTCCCCTTATATACATGGGTTAACGCCCGCCGGTTTGCAGAGTCCCGAGGACGGCTCATAATCGTGTCCGTCTCGGTCTCCGCTCTTTCTATCTTACAATGCAAGTTACATATCAATGTTGGTTTATAGCTACAGGCCTTAAACCGGTTCTGGGCCCTGGGCCTTTACATAGCGTCTCCGTCTGTCTTCATGGGCTTCAAGCATAATGAACTACTGATGAAGTTAACCCGGCCTCTCCTGGCCGGTTTATGCCCAGTAGTAATATCCCCAACATTAGGCCCAGACGGATTTGAACTTGGTTCATGTCAGTCATCAAGGAAACTTCGTCTTCAATATCTTCACAAAATTTTGTAAACCGCCGTGACGTCATCTTCTCGGTCCGTGGCAAACCCTCGTGACGTCATCTATTATTAAAAACTGTGTATGACACATCTTCATTAATGGGTCTCCGGCAATCGAGGCGTCAGCTCCATTTTATTTCCAAATTTCTGGCTCCTCGATTTTCGCGCCTGACATGTATCCCTTGCCTTTATAAATAGGGCCGAGGGGTCTTTTCCATCTTTCCCCCTCGTGCCTCTTTGCGTCATCGTCTTCCCCGCTCCGCTCAGCCTATGGAGCTCCGCCGCCACCGTCAACCTTCTCTTCTGCTTCAACTTTGGCCGCTGCATCACCCTGAACTTACCAGAGAACTGCGGTGCTTCCCCGCTTCTTCATTAGCACTGGTAAGCTCTTTACTCTTCTGCCATAGATCTATTCTAGGGTTTCGGTGTTCTTCGGAGTTCGTCGAAGTTCATCGCTTGTACGATAGAATTTTGATCCAGAACTGTTATTCACCCTGTTCAATGGTAGTCGTAGCTCTTCTTTCTCATATAATGCACTTCGTTAAATAGAAGATCCCATCTGAAACTTCATCCACTACTTGGGTCTGAATATTTTTCCTTTTTCTGATACGCAGCAGATCCAAAATTATACTACCAACTTGTGAAATTTGTTTTCCTTCACTTATACATCTGTAGACTTGCATTTTCAATGTCAGACTAGGCGGTTTGACTTTGTTTAGAAAAATGACGACCCGGGATATATCATTAGTCCCCTTGTTGAACCGCCCGTATACGTCATATTTAACCTTTGCTTTAATAAACTCCGGTTTATGATCAACCAACTTCGGTCTGACAATGTGCTTACATCTTTGTACCGCCACATAGCTTGTCCACTGTAATTCTTAAACCGGTAATTACCATGTTTGTAGATCTGTTACTGCCATGGCTAAGCAAGTTTACGAATGCAATTGGGTCCCTTCTCGAGTGACTGAAGGATAGTTAGACAACCTCGTTAGCACGGGCGCTTTAACAAAGAAAGATGTCATTGACTGGAGGGTCCCTGGCCTAGAATGTCCTCCTACCCCCAAGGATGGATAAGTCATTGTATTTGCTGATCACTTAGGCTGGGGCTTCAACCCTCCTGGTTCGAAATTTTTACGGGATGTATTGGCCAGCTTCCAACTGCGTCCACAAGACATCGGCCCTAACTCTATAACCAACATCTGCCACTTCCAAGTTTTTTGCGAGGTTTACCTTCAGGAAGAACCTTCAGTAGAATTGTTCAGGGATTTCTTTCACCTAAACCGTCGTACTGAATTCAAAGATGGACCTAACACAGAATTGGGCGGAATGGCAATTCAGAAAAGGAAAGGAGTCACCTTTCCTCATCCCAGTCTCCATAGTCATCCCAAAGAATGGAACCAAACCTGGTTTTATTGCAAGGACACGTCTCCAGCGGATAAAAATCCCCTGCCGGGTTACCGTCCGGAACGTCTGAGCAATATGCATCCTCTTCCTCAAAGATTGACCGCCAAAGAAAGGGCCAAATATGCTCCTCAACTATCAAAGCTCAGGGCCTTTCTAGCAAACGGTTTGACAGGAGTTGATCTTGCACGCTGCTGGATAAGCTGGAGAGTTTTACCCTTAAGCCAGCGCCCCGGTTTGATGTGTGAATACACAGGGGATTTGAAGGACCCTCAGCGGCATATTGACATTCAGCTTACAGATAACAAAGTCTCTGAAGCTGTAAAAAAGATGTTGAATGAACCAAAGGATGTCTATGCCCAAACCGGATTACTCCCTTTCTGTGCCACCAACAAACCGCCAGCTGTAAGAACCACATAAACTGTTTATTTGAAATTGCTTCTGTCCCACTATTTTATGAAAATGTGACTATTTTTCTTGACAGGGTGATGACCCATTCTGGAACAAGAAACCCCCACAAGATAAACCGGTGAATCCAACCCGTCAAAAGACCAAGGCTGTGAAAAATCCTGCCAATAGGAAAAGGACCACTGCATCCTCCGATCCACCAGCTGACGATGATGTGGGTAACCCGGATTTAGAAGTAGAACTTGACTCACTTGGTTTATTTTTCATACGCCTTATTGATGATGATTATTGTCAGGATGATGCTGAAGCCAGTCATGCTGATGCTGTAGAGGTAATCATTCTTTCCTCTGACTCAAACCCCTTGCCATAACTAAAAAAACGTCAAGCAACCCGGAAAGTTAAATTTTATCATCCTGTTTCTTATTTGGACCCCAACTTTCTTGTGAAGACACAACAACACGAGGCTCGCCGCACAACCCGGCACAGCAGCCAGGTAGTTACCTCCGCCGGTTTACCGAACAGTCCGGTTCGGAAACGCCGATCAAAGGTCTCTTATTCCCTTGATACTTCATGCCCCAAAGCGGGTTGTTTTCGTCAACCTCTTAATCCGTCTGACTCAAATTATCAGGGCACTTCTCATTCATCCTCTGGCGAGTCGTCGGCCAACAAACTTCCCCCGCTTAAAACGGTGCTTGGGTGAGCCATACTTTTTCTTATATCTTTGACATGTTACCTAATATATGTTGTACTGATACTTCTTTTTTATTTTTCTGAGAGCCAAACCCAGACCCAACAAAAAGGCTCGTCTGAGTAAACTGACAGAGGAAGACACAACTGCTGAACCGGAGAGAACCATAGATCCTGAAGAGGCCAACCTTGATGATATATTGAATGATCCACCGCCTCAAGATCAGGACTTTGTCCCTGAGCAGGCAGAAATTGATGCCACTGGCCATGCTGATCATCCAACAAGCCCCATCCAGACTGACAATCTGGTCAGTCCAGCAAAAAATGCTGACAAACCGGCAACACCAGTACGAGCTGCTGAGGAGAAGGATGATGATGTTTTTATTACTGGAATTGGCCATACAGACCCATGAAATCCTGTCGCTTTGTCAAGGCACACTGCAAAGAGGAATTTTCTGCAATTGGAAAAGGCAAATGGAATGCCGATCTGTCCACTTACGCCCATCTGAATGCTCAGGATCTACATTCCGGCTATCTGAACCGTCTCTATACCAGCCGTGATTATGAAGTCGGTCTGGTTAATATGATGAAAGAAAAATATGAGGTAACTCCCTACATGCTTCTCTTTTGTATTGATTTGCAGCTTGTCAACTCCAGTAGACCCCACGTGACGGTTTAATGAATCAAATTAAACCGGGACTTTTAGGAATCATGCCATGCTTTGCAAGAATATATCTTAACTTCGCTAATGTAGCCCCCAAGTGCCGAGTTAACTTTATAAAGATAAACTGGGACCTTGTAAAGGAATTCCCATAATAGCACTTTTGAAACAATACACATTAGCCCCCAAGTGCCATGCTTAATACTTGTATTGTGCTTCGGACTTTTGAAAAAATTCTGACACAGCGCAAATATGCATTAGCCCCCAAGTATTAAGGGCATAACTTGTTATGTGCTTGGTACTTCAAATTGTTCAGGCACTTCATCATGTAACTGTCTCTATGCAGGCTGAGTTGAGCAAGAAAGAGAGCCAGACCGCTGACCTGCATGAGAACCTTAAATCTCAACAAGATGAAACCTCCAAGGCGAAGTAAGAATTGACCAGCGCTTTAGGCGCTATGGAGAAACTCAAGGAGGACTTCAACAAAGAGCGGGCGGGTTGGGAGACTGAAAAATCCGCTTTGGAGCAACGGGCTGAAAAAGCAGAAGCCGCTCTTAAACCGGTGGTTGATTAATTGACCAGTGTAAAGCGGCAGGTTCATGCCATGACTGCAGCTGTGTTTGGTAAGCATCCATGTCTCCTATTTGACCATGTCCTTTCATGTAGCTGCCGGTTTACTAATCCTTGCAATGATACAGGAACTCGTATTGGTCACCTGGGATCTGATGTTCGGAAGAAGTTAAAGGCTGCCTACACTCTGATAGAGCAACTGTATACCGGCGCACAACGGATCATCTATACTGCTTCCCACAACAATCCGCCTCCCACTTTGATCAAAGATACCATTGAAAGGTTATCTATGCTTCCTGCCCAGGTTGAGGAGCTGAAAAAGTCTGCTGCTAGAACGGGTGCTTTGGCCGCCCTAATCCGGCCAAAAGCATGGGTGCCTGACTTTGATCCTATTGAAGCGGCCCAGGGCTACCCCAGCTTGAAGGAAGACGGGACAGAATTTAACGAAGATGATCTCCGAATCATAAACCGGGAAGTGCACCCACTGGCTTGTCGACTGGTTGAAGAAGCGGATATTTCCCACTATCAAGCCAATTATGATGATAAAAACAAACGGGGCGCTGCGCCGATTCCTGAAGCTCAAACTCTTATCCCACCAATCCGTAAGCACACTTACGCCCCTGACATTGAACCGTCCATGCTGATAATCAATGAAGCTGTATTCCAAGCCCTAACTGGGATCAACTGGGCAACTATTGATTTCCAGCCGCTGGGTAGAGCAGAGAACATGAACCGGCGCGAGATGATCTGCAACCGTCAAGCCAAGATGGTGGCCAATCATGAACCGGATGTCGGTTTAGTCTTCTACATGCTGCGACATGTACTTGAGAAAACAATGATCCTTTTGGGCACTGGAACGCCTTGTAATAGGCTAATTAAAATACTTGTGCTGATATGCCTTCGCGCATATTTATCTGCTATTGATACTTGCTTGATTTGACATACATAAGATATGGTATCCATACTCATTTATCCAAGCTGTTTCTGCAAAAAAAAGCTTAAAGCGCCCTGGCGGTTTTCCACCGGGAGGGTCATGATACCCATATATATATGACCAAGTATGATAACTTAGGTTGTGACATATAACCAAATATGGAAGTATATAATACCTGCAACCTGTAAGCATGATGTTGGCTGGCCAACCTTGCAGCGGGGCTTATAACCCAAATCTTGGAGGAGAAATACAACTCCTGTTGATATAAGGCCAGTTTATAATGTAAACCGTTCCGGGTTATGACAAACACTGGTTTACTCCATAATAAGATTTTAATTAAAAATCAAACCGGGTGGATAGTCTCCGGATTATGATTTGATCGTATACCGTCAATTTGTAATTGACAGTCTAGCCGGGCTGTATAACGCCGGTTTAAAAGCAACAAAAAATCTTTATTAAAAAGAGAACAAAACTCAAACAAGGGCAAATAAAACCGTTATGGGCAAGGTTTTAAACCGATTAAGAGGTGCAGCCATGGTTTTTACACGACCAAGCCCCCAAGAGGTGTAGCTATGGTTTGGGTTCGACCAGGCCCCCAAATAATGCTGTGGCATTTCGCCGATCAAGAGGTGTAGCTATGGTTCGGGTTCGACCAAGCCCCAAGTGATGCTGTGGCATTGCGCCGATCAAGAGGTGTAGCTATGGTTCAGATACGACCAAGCCCCCAAGTGATGTTGTGGCATTGCGCCGATCAAGAGGTGTAGCTATGGTTCGGATACGACCAAGCCCCCAAGTGATGCTGTGGCATTGCGCCTATCAAAAGGTGTAGCTATGGTTCGGGTTCGACCAAGCCCCCAAGTGATATAGTATAAAGCCTTTGATAAGCTAAATCAAGGGGTAAACCGGACCCCGCTTTAGAAACAGAAGCTCCATGTAACCACGCATGATGTAAGAAAACAACAGATACCCCGCTTTAGCTGAGGTTCCGGTTTATTATATTGATCGTAATATATACACTGTCATAATATGTACATACGCAGAGACTATAGCTCAAGTATAGTAGGGCCAAAGATGAGCAATATTCCACGGTCGGGTGGTCTCCTCCTCCGATTTACGTGAGTCTTTGCGCTCTCGAACATCGATTAGGTAGTACGACTTGTTGTGTAGATTCTTGCTGACCACAAAAGGTCCTTCCCAAGGTGGGGATAATTTGTGCATATCCGCCTGATCCTAGATGAGCCGAAGCACCAAATCTCCTTCTTGAAAGGTTCTAGTTCTAACCCGGCGGCTATGATAGCGACGCAGATCTTGCAGATAAATCGCCGAACGGGCAACCGCTATGTCACGCTCCTCATCTAACAGGTCAAGAGCTTCTTGCCGTGCCTTCTCGTTGTCAACTTCAACATATGCCGCTACACGAGGTGATTCATGACGGATGTCACTAGGAAGAACTGCCTCCGCTCCATAAACCATGAAGAACTATGTATCCTGTCGACCTGTTGGGCGTGGTGTTGATGCTCCATAACACTGAAGGTAGCTCCTCAACCCAACAACCCGGCGTCCACTGCAAAGGAACCATAAGCCGGGGTTTGATGCCTTTCAAGATCTCTTGATTAGCCCTCTCTGCTTGACCATTAGACTGGGGGTGAGCCACTGATGATACATCAAGCCGGATGTGCTCATGTTGACAGAACTCCTTAATGGCACCCTTTGATAGATTAGTACTATTGTCGGTGATGATGCTATGTAGAAAGCCAAACCGGAAGATCACCTTTTTGATGAATTGAACCGACGTGGCTGCGTCACATTTGTTAACGGGCTCTGCCTCTACCCACTTTGTGAACTTGTCAACTGCCACCAAAAGGTGGGTCTTCTTGTCCTTGGACCTCTTGAAAGTTCCCACCATATCCAACCCCCAAGTCGCAAACGGCCAAGTGATTGGAATCATCCTCAATTCCTGAGCCGGCACATGAGCGCGTCTTGAAAATTTCTGGCAGCCATCACATCTTCTGACCAGATCCTCCGCATCAGCATGAGCAGTTAACCAATAAAAACCGTGACGAAACACCTTGGCCACCAAAGATTTTGAACCGGCGTGGTGAACACAATCTCCTTGATGGATCTCGCGCAAAATTTCACAGCCTTCCTCAGGAGATACACAGCGTTGAAACACCCCTGTCACGCTGCAATGATGTAACTCTCCATTGATAATAGTCATGGACTTGGACCACCGGATTATCTGCCGGGCCAGAGTCTCATCCTCTGGTAACTCGCCCCGGTTCATATACGCGAGATAAGGAATCGTCCAATCTGGGATAACATGAAGAGCCGCCACCAACTGAGCTTCCGGATCAGGAATAGCCAAATCCTCTTCACCAGGGAGCTTAATGGACGGGTTATGAAGAACATCCAAGAAGACATTAGGCGGAACCGGTTTATGTTGAGAACCCAGGCGGCTTAAAGCATTTGCCGCTTTGTTCTTCTGCCGGTCCACGTGATCCACCTGATAACCTTTAAAGTGACCTGCAATGATATCCACTTCACGTCGATATGCTGCCATGAGTGGATCCTTGGAATCCCAAGTGCCAGACACCTGTTGAGCTACTAGGTCCGAGTCACCGAAGCACTTAACTCGGCTTAAGTTCATCTCCTTAGCCATCCGAAGGCCATGGAGTAAAGCCTCGTACTCAGCTGCATTGTTAGTGCAGGGGAACATTAAACGAAGAACATAACAAAACTTATCACCTCGTGGGGAAGTTAATACGACTCCAGCCCCCGAGCCCTCCAATTGCCTGGACCCATCAAAGTGAATAGTCCAATAAGTGTGATTTGGCTTCTCTTCAGGTGCTTGTAATTCTGTCCAATCGTTGATGAAATCCACAAGTGCTTGAGACTTGATCGCCGTTCGGGGTATGTATTTCAACCCATGAGGCCCGAGCTCAATAGCCCACTTGGCACTCCGGCCAGTTGCTTCCCTGTTCTGGATTATATCCCCCAAAGGAGAAGAGCTGACCACCGTGATAGGATGACCTTGGAAATATTGTTTGAGCTTCCGGCTTGCCATGAAAACCCCATATACCAGCTTCTGCCAATGCGGGTACCTTTGCTTGGACTCAATAAGTACCTTGCTGATATAATAAACCGGACGCTGAACCGGATATTTCTTTCCTGCCTCCTTGCGCTCCACCACAATAGCCACGCTGACTACTCGAGCGTTAGCTGCCACATATAGCAACAATGGCTCCTTCTCAACCGGAGCTGCAAGAACCGGCGGGTTAGCCAGCTCCCGCTTTAAATCCTCAAACGCTTCATCCACAACAGAGCTCCACACAAAGTTATCCGTTTTCTTCAACATCTGATATAATGGAATAGCCTTCTCGCCAAGGCGGCTGATAAACCGGCTCAACGCGGCGATCCAGCCTGCCAAGCGTTGAACGTCATTGATACACTTTGGTTTAGCCAAGGAGGTGATAGCCTTGATCTTTTCCGGATTAGCTTCAATGCCCCTGTTAGACACCAAAAAACCCAAGAGCTTTCCTGCCGGTACAGCAAAAACGCACTTGGCCGGATTAAGCATCATCTTGTAAACCCGCAGGTTATCAATGTTTCCTTCTTCCTCGACTTGACCACAATATCATCCACATAGGCATGAACATTACGGCCGATTTGCTTATGAAGGCAATTCTGCACACACCGTTGGTAGTCGCCTGGGCACTCTTGAGCCCAAAGGGCATAGACACATAGTAGAAGGCTCCAAAGGGAGTTATGAAGGCCATCTTCTCCTGGTCCTTAACTACCATCTTGATCTGATGATAACCAGAATATGCATCTAGAAAGCTCATATGTTCACAACCCGCCGTAGCATCAATAATTTGATCAATACGGGGGAGAGAAAAAGGATCTGCTGGACAAGCTTTGTTGAGATCTCTGTAGTCCACACACATACACCAGGTGCCATTCTTATTAAGGACAGCACCGGATTAGCCAACCATTTAGGATGGAAGACTTCAACGATAAATCCAGCCGCTAAGAGCCTGGCCACTTCTTCTCCAATAGCCTTGCGCCTTTCTTCGTTGAACCAGTGGAGAAACTGCTTCACCGGTTTATAATTAGGATCAACATTAAGAGTGTGCTCAGCGAGTTCTCTCGGTACACCTGGCATGTCAGAGGGCTTCCATGCAAAGATGTCCCGATTCTCACGGATGAACTCGATGAGCGCGTTTTCCTATTTCGGGTCCAAGTTAGCGCTGATGCTGAACTGCTTGGACGAATCGCCAGGTATGAAGTCAACAAGCTTAGTCTCATCAGCCGACTTAAAATTAGGGGCCGGATCATGCTGTGTAGTTGGCTTCTTCAATGAAGTCATATCTGCCGGATCAACATTATCTTTGTAAAATTTTAACTCTTCCGTGGCACAAACCAACTCAGCATAAGCCGCATCACCTTCTTCACATTCCAGAGCAATCTGGCGGCTCCCATGGACAGTTATAGTTCCCTTGGGACCCGACATCTTGAGCTGCAGATAGACATAGCAGGGCGGTGCCATAAATTTAGCATAAGCCGGCCGTCCAAACAGGGTGTGATACGGACTTCTGATTTTCACCACTTCAAAGGTCAAAGTTTCTGATCTTAGGTCATGATCATCTCCGAAAGCCACCTCTAGAGCTATCTTACCAACAAGATACACCGATTTACCAGGCACCACACCATGGAACACCCTATTGGACGGTTTAAGATTTTTATCTGTTAACCCCATGCGACGAAAAGTTTCATAGTAAAGGATATTGATATTGCTTCCTCCGTCCATGAGTACCTTGGTGAACTTATAACCTCCTACCTGAGGTGCCACCACCAATGCCAGATGACCAGGATTATCAACTCGGGGTGGGTGATCTTCTCTGCTCCACACAATCGGCTGCTCAGACCAGCGTAGGTAACGAGGCACCGCCGGTTCAACGGAGTTTACTGCCCTCTTATGAAGTTTTTGGTCACGCTTGTCCAAGATAGTGGTGAAAACATGATACTGCCCACTACTCAACTGCTTCGGGTTGCTCCAGTAACCCGACTACTGCTGATGCTGGTTGCCCTGATGATTGTATCCACCTTGGTTGCCCTGATTACCTTGATTGTTATGTCCGCCCTAATTACCATGGAAGCCTGAACCGGAATTTCCTCCACCATAAACCGACCAAGGGTCTCCTGACAAGGAGAGAGACCTTAATGAATTTAGCACGTCGCCCAGGGGCGAGTGCTGAAAGATATCCGCAGAGGAAAACTCCATGATTGGTGCCCAATCAGATCCAATAGGTACGGACGCAGGCGGTTCAGAGCCCGTGGCCGGGGACGAATCCAAGTGTCCGGCAACACCGGTCTCATAGGAGGTGAAATCAGTATTCGGCTCTATCGCCACTGAGTGTGCGGCCTCCGTGGAGGGGTCCATCCACCCGTCCTCGGACGGCGCACTCTGCTCTGGATTAAGGGCCAGAGTAGCCACGGGTGTGATCTCCTGAACACCGTCCGATGGCAGAGTTAGGTCATGCTCGTCGTTACTGTGCAGCGCACCTGACATAGGCTCAAATCCGTCAAAGATCAAATATCCACGAATGTCGGCAGTATAGTTTAAATTTCCAAACCTGACCTAACGGCCAGGGCGTAACTCTTGATCTGCTCCAGATGGCCAAGCGAGTTGGCCCGCAGTGCGAAGCCGCCGAATACAAAGATCTGTCCGGGGAGAAAAACCTCACCCTAGATCGCATCATTGCAGATGATCGAAGGAGCCATCAAGCCTTATGGTGACGGCACAGTAGAACTCTCAATGAAAGCACCAATGTCGGTGTCAAAACCGGCGGATCTTGGGTAGGGGGTCCCGAACTGTGCCTCTAAGGCAGATGGTAACAGGTGGCGGGGGACACAATGTTTACCCAGGTTTGGGCCCTCTCGATGGAGGTAATACCCTACTTCATGCTTGATTGATCTTGATGATATGAGTATTACAAGATTTGATCTACCACAAGATCGTAGAGGCTAAACCCTAGAAGCTAGCCTATGATTATGATTTTTCTTGTCCTACAGACTAAACCCTCCGGTTTATATAGACACCGGAGGGGCTAGGGTTACACAGAGTCGGTTACAAGGAAGGAGATCTACATATCCGAATTGCCAAGCTTGCCTTCTACACAAAGGAGAGTCCCATCCGGACACGGGACGAAGTCTTCAATCTTGTATCTTCATAGTCCAATAGTCTGGCCAAAGCATATAGTTCGGCTGTCCGAGGACCCCCTAATCCAGGACTCCCTCAGGCTCATCCACCGAAATAACACCGTCGGCCCATCTCATTATGGCAGTCATTGCCCCATGGACCGAACCCTTTTGGCCAACATTAATAGGAAGGAGCTTCCCGAAGACCAGAATGAGGCTCGCCGCATTGTCCGGCGTTCGAAGGCCTACAAGGTTCATGACGGAGATCTCTACAAAAAAAGTACTGGTGGAGTACTTCAAAGATGTATCTCCGAGGAAGAGATGCGGCTGCTTTTAGCGGAAATTCACGCTGGTCTCGGCGGACACCACGCCGCAGCTCGGGCCCTTGTTAGCAAGGCCTTCCGTACTGGGTTTTACTGGCCGACAGCCTGAGCAGACACGTAGGACCTTGTCCAACGCTGCGTCGGATGCCAACTCTTGGCCAACCAAAGCCATATGCCCTCAATTGCCTTACAAACTATCCCCATTACTTGGCCTTTCGTGGTCTGGGGATTGGATATGGTTGGACCCCTTAAAGGGGGGAAGCTATAAGAAAAAATATCTGCTGGTCATGGTGGACAAATTCACTAAGTGGATAGAGGCTAGACCGGTCAAAACGGCTGAGTCCGGCCTGGTGATAGACTTCATATCCGGTGTTGTGCATCGTTATGGTGTCCCACACAGCATCATCACCGACAACGGCTCTAATTTCATAGCCGACGAGGTAAAAACCTGGTGTATTAATCTTGGCATTAAACTCGATTACGCCTCCGTCTACCACCCACAAACCAATGGTTAAGTCGAACGAGCTAATGATCTTATTATGAGCGGCATCAAGCCCAGACTAGTGCGATCTTTGAGAGAATCAAACAAGCACTGGGTTGAGGAGCTCGACTCCATACTCTGGGGGCTACGAACCATGCCCAACCGTACTACCGGATACACACCTTTCTTCATGGTGTATGGCAAGGAGGCTGTATTGCCCTGCGATATTATCCATGACTCACCTCGAGTGCGCATGCACTACAAAAAAAATACACTTCCTTGATGATACGTGTTTGTCACAATAGGTCACGTTTTCTGTCATGCATGTACATCCATGACAAATTATGACAGAATCAAGATAGTCATACTTGTGTTGCCGTAGAAGTGTTCCATGACATCACCAAAATTATCATCACGGAAGTGTCCACTTCCATGACGATAAATTGTGCGTCACATAAGTGCTTTCGTCAAGGGTGACCGACATGTGGCATCCACCATAACGGAACGCCGTTAAGCTATCGAGTCCGGTTTTGGATCCGATAACCCGTTAACAGCCCCGACCAATGGGGATTTTCCACGTGTAAAATCATCATTGGCTGGAGGAAACACATGTCGGCTCACCGTTGGGACAGATTTCATCCACTCATTGGACCCAAAGCACCTATGATACGTCGACACGTGGCACGGCCCAACAGAGGCCGATATAGGTTAGAAAGGCCGGCCCAGTCAAAGGCACGTAGTACTTACTCAGGTACTAGTGGGCCAGCCCAATAACGTCCTGCTTAATAAAGGCCCATTTACGGCCCAAAGCCAGATCTGGCCCGTTAATTGTTTGCCGAATATTTGGGCCCATTTACGGCTTGAAGCCAGATCCGGCCCGTTAATTGTTCACCGAATATTTGGGCCCAATTACAGCCTAGTGACTTTTAGCCTGTTAGAGGTCCGATGTAGACATGGGCCCATTTCAGCCTGGTGTGACTTTCAGCCTGGGAATGGCCCGTGCTACCCATGGGCCATATATGGTCTGACGGGACATCGGGCCCACTAACGGCTCGTGATAAAGGTGGCAACAGTTAAGCCCAACGTGACTTTGGGCCTGTTAAAGGCCTGTCGCATAATTTGGCCTGTTGATGTCTGTACTAAGCTTTCGGCCTCTTAAAGGCCCATGATATCAGTGGGCCAACTAAGGCCCGAGATATGTTTCGGCCTGGTAACTGCCCGTGATATCAATGGGCCCAAAAAGGCCACGTTTACATTTCAGCCTGCTAAAGGCCCATGGTTCATTTGGGCCGTAACAGGCCAGTACAATATTCATCCTGTTAATGGCCCAACGCTACCTGGGCGAAACTAAGCGTTGGGTCCAAAAAAAGCCCAACTAAAATATAGGCCGGTGTAAGTTGTGGGCCTCGCGCAAAGTGTGAAGGCCCCAATCATTTGGGCCCAAGAATGATGCAAGCCGGCCCAATTGTGGCCCGCTAAACACCAGGCCCGTTAGAGGCGAATGTTTCGGCCCGGTCGACTACATCTGATGTTTTTCAGATAGCGAATGATGGCAGTAACTAGTAGGAATTAAGAACAAACCTACTCTATACAATAAATAAATTACGACATAGTAACTAAGAATAAACCTACACTATACAATAAAGGATTTATGGTATATTACATCCACTGGGCATCGAAGTTCGCCACAAGTGATCATAAAGGGCAACGAAGAAGCAGATTACAAAAACCGGGCACCATTGCAGCGTAGCAAAATAATACTGAACCGAGACCTCTTCCAAGACAGTTCAAGAAAGGTTAGCCTTGCGCGGGAACTGCTGCGCAAGCTATTGAGAAAGGCTGTGAGACTGGCCTAGCATGTCGGTCATAGCTTCCAGGTGTAGGTTTTTAGCGATGAGGTTCTCATTGGTGTTCTCCGCAATCTTTCTTAGAGATAGGACTTCAAGTCGAAGTTGAGTTTCAGAATGCCTTTCTGCTAGAACTTGGGGCTGAAGAAGTCAAACTGATTCAGACAATGAATTCCATGAGCTTGTCTGACTGCTAGTCTCAAGTAAATTGAACACTGCATCAAGACAAGACTTTGGGGTTGTCTCGCTATCTTCAAGATGTTTTGCCTTCTTGGCTGTAATATATGTTGGGTTTGTCGCACAGCCTTCAACAGACTTGTGCATGCCATCAGGCATATCACCCTGAAACAAAGCAGAGAGATGACAGGTTTTGCACGTGTATAAACAAAGATGATAACTATTCTGTCAATTCCATCCAATTTCAAATTAGAAAATAAAGAGTAAGTTCAAAATATCAATAGCATAATTTGGCATTGTTCATAATGCGGGGAGCTTCACCACACTACTGGATTACCATGTCAACATAACAAGCATAGATGAAGGGCAAAGAAAATCATTGTATCTATTTTGGTTAATGTGCATGGCATGTTGTTCATATCATCAACCACATCAGTAAGATAAAACAGGAGATGACAAGGTGCAAATGTGGGCTGCTTCACCACACACTGGATTATAGATCCACAAAAACAAGCATACATATAGGGAGTATTGAGTAATGTGCATGGTATGAATAAGGAATTTGGTTTTACAAGTAAAAATTAGAACTTATGGTTCTTGCGAACATGCATTTTGATAGAAACAACAAACTAAACAGCAGTAAACGATAGGGAGTATGAGCAAATTAAAGAGCAGTTGAGGATAAAGGCTTTAGAAGGACTGACTTACATTAACAATTAACACCGTCTTTATAATGCCCTTCTCCATGTCAAGGGAAGGATAACTCAAGAATTTCAGCATAGAATCTTCTTCATAAGCATTGCCTGTACTCTATATTTTGTAGAGAGTAATTATAGATATGATAATACTGGAAGGCATAGAGGATAATGAAGATAAGATGCAGATTGATGCTACATAATCAACTACCAATCCCTGGAAGTACAAGCATTACAGGACAAAATGTACTGACAAGAGCAATGGGCTACACTTCTACACTGGCATTGTCTGTGTATTCTACTTTTTGGTAAGATTAAATATAGATCTGATCTTTTTTAGTAAATGGTGGGCGAGGGAGATAAGATGCAGAATGCTACACAATGAACCAATCCCTCTTCCCATAATACAAGAGTGTTTTGAACACTGGTGTGCTATACAAAACGTTCTTATATTATGGGACGGACAGAGTAGCTGTTAATGTAAGTACAGTCATAGACGACATTCAATCCTTACAAGAGGACTGCAGAGCTAAACCTCTATAATAGCATTGGGTTGATTATAAATTTATGTAAGAGTCCATACGGATCTTACAATGTCCACCAAATGGATGATAACGAGGCTAACATGTGCAGTGATGCTACATAATCAAACAACTATGAAAGTAAGTATGGTCATACAGGGCAAGAGGTACTCACAAGAGCAATGCAGTGTGCAGTATAGTTGCGAGATTCTATGGTCCCTTGAGAACGAATGTTCTTCTGCTAACAGTTTTCGTACGAGTGAGATGTTAAGGCAAATGCAGAAATGTAGTTCAAATTGTGATGTGATATCATAGATAGTACCTTACGCTGCAGCCGAGACCAATGTGTAACAAGATTACTCCAGTCACCGTCGGATAAATGTAGCACCGGAGACTTTACAAAAATTTCGTTTAGAGGCTTGCCATCGAAGTGCGCTTGCCTCAAGGAGGAATGATACTTCATCAATGAATGCTTGAAAAGCGCAACCAACCCTTGCTCATCTTCACAATCCAGTTTGGTCCTCGCCTATTTAAAAGAATGAAATCTTGTGTCTTCTGTCAGCAGAAACATATGCAGTAATGACCATGAATAACATTAGTACATTACTTACGCGTATAAAGGTGCGCACAAAGTTCCTGACAACAATATAAGTTTTGTCTTCTAAACTGGGAAGAAATGGAACAGGGGTCCTATTTGCTGCAATTGGGGCTCTCTCTGGTTCGAAAAGGGATTTGGAAACCGGATTCGGTGTACTCTTTGCTGGAATGGGGGTTTTGTGTCGTAGAGCTGGTGCTATGTCAACTGGCATAATCATAATGTTTGTTGCATTTGGGGTCTGCTGAGTTGGGGCATCAGAAATGACCAGTGTAGTAGGGCTAGAGTCTGCTAGAGTTGGGGTGTTTTGTGGGTCAGGTGATATTGCAACTACACCTAATGGGCTATTTGATTTATCAGGTGCCACTACCTTTTCCAAATACTTTGCTTGTGCTCCTCCATGATCAGCAACCGCCCTCTTCCTTTTGAACGTCTGATACACAAGAACAACATTTGAATGGATAAATATGGTATGATGACAGATGGAATATGTACTGAAAATGGATAGGCAGGCCGTATTCACATACACGATGTGTAAACTAAGCTAATGGCAGTTCAACAAAGTAGAAGCAATGCAAAGCATTAGTTCCAAGATATGTGCGACAAATATAACCATTGAAAGTTAGAGCAAGCACCTTGATGGGTGAATAAGATAGGGCATCTTCCTCTGACTCCTCCACTAGGGAGCTACATTGACTTAGGTCTCCCTCTAGCTCAGAATCATTGTTAGGATCATATTCTGAGCATGAATCTGTAGGTGGAGAGAGTTTGCATTGCATTGCATCCAGACTTGATTTCAGTCCCTTAATGCCATGTTTGACAGCCATGGCATTGTTCTGCTTTATTCTTTTCATGCGCGCAAGCTCATAATCATTATGATGTTGTTCAGAATCTGAGATTCATGAAAACATAAAAAGTAGTCAGATTATCTATGGAATGCATTGCGGATTCAACTCGAAGAGTGTCTCCCTACAAACCCCTGCATATGCAAAGTTCACCCCCAACCGTGCTAACCAGACCACACACAGAAATACAAACCCCTTATGTCTCTATAATAGGCAGACACACATTTCAAAACTGAAGTAGGAACATTAGAATTATATGAAATTCATATTTGAACAAATAAACTAAGGAATTATGAGTGGCATAATGTTTAGCTTCAAGGGTGGAGTGTTGGTAGTGCGACACAAAGCAAGTAGGCAGATTGTATTCCCTGTAAAAGATCAAAGCCTATGTAAAAGCTGGAAATGACACTTTCTTTCTATACAATGCAGTGTTCGTTCCCACACATGATGGAAGAGATCACATAGAGAAATACTATTCACTCATGTCTACGGATGCAGTATTTAGAAATAGGGTGGTCCACCCTAAAAGAATATTGACAACAAATATGACAAGGCAAGCATAGATGTAGTGAATCAATCATTTACTTGTGAGCTCACTAGGACAAGTATGCAGAATTGTAACTGCAGTAAGAGACCGTCCAAAATCTGAATCAAGAAGTTTTTCTAGCACTTATTTTTTGCAACTAATCGACGTGAATAATTGGATATTATATCGAATGAGTAAGAAAGACAAGTAAAATTGTCAACAAACCTGGCTTGCAGTAGTAATCTGGGTCTATGTCACCACGACCAACAATCCAAAATGACTAGTGTCTGTTCTAGGGACGGAATTTTCAAAACCCTGTGAACTTAACAGGTACTAAAGATTACCGAAATACATCTGAACCATTAAGTGTAGGTAGCACTGAGCACACAACAAACCCTAATGACAGCCCTGCCTAATGAGTAATGAATCAATTAGAAAATGGGTGATGAGGAGTGGCTGCTGAGTGTTGAGGACTTATCTCAAGATAAATTGGGTTGGCTTAGTGGGTGCTGCATGCCTGAGCCCTGAACAGACTGGGAAGGTAGGCACAGTGGCGTGCCTGGGCAGCGGTGACGCTGTTGGGCAAGCGGCGCCTGACCTCCTGTTAGTCCGGCGTCTCCTCCTAGAGTCATGCCGTCTGGGGACGGCAAGTCGCCGGCGAGGCAGGCGGCTGGGGGCGAGTAGAGATCGGAAGCGCGTAGCAGAACGGAGGGGAATCGGGGCCTGGGACGACCCAAAATCCCAGGGTAGGTCGGCCCACCATGGGCACCCTATAGAGATACACACCCGAGTGGCGAACATGCATTTTCGAAACTAATTTAGGAACATTTAGCTGACCAATTAAATGAATCTGTTTTAATAATATCAGATTCATATTTGAACAACTAAGCTTGTTTAGCTTGATGGGTCGAGCAGTGCTATTATGACACGAAGCACGTATTCTGATCGTATAGTGATCATAAAAGGGAGAAACCGGAGAAATGATATTTAGCAGCATTGTTTCCTTCGAACTAGGAACTATATTCTAAGAGCTGAAAAGAAAGTAGAGTAACCAAGTTAAGATATATTTTCTGGTTGAGATCAAAAAGTTGAGGAGATATGAAGTACCACCTCTCTTGCGGCGCCATGTAGGCATCGGGGGTGCGATGGCTGTCGGTGACGTTGAAGCAGATCTGTGACGGTAGACGGGTGCATCGGCGGATAAGTCCCGTTGCGGTGGAAGATAAGGTCGTATGAGTGACCCCGGCAAAGAGGACGACGGCGCCGATGAAGCGAGAGGACGTGATGCAAGGCTCTTGGTCCGTCGCCGTGGATGAGAAACGTCCATCTCTAGCAGTGGACGACGCGGTCTTGGTAGGTGCTCTGGCATGGTGGAGGACGGTGGCGATGGATGTGGTGGAGGACGGCGGATATGGATGGGGTGGCGGATGGAGGCTGGTGTGGGGATGGTGTTCTAGCGCGGACGGTTCATGAATGGGAAAATGGAGGGAGAGGTACGGGGAACCATGTTTTTGGGACGTGCATGTCTGAAATATGGGAAAGTTACGAACTTAGCCCCCGTTTAAAATTTGGACGTCCCATCGGTTGGGGATACGACGGTAATCTCGCATCTCACCAATATTTGCCCAGAGCGATTTCAGGCGAGGAGAGGGTGGTTGGCGCCCACGGTGTATGAACGAGGCTGATAGGTAGGGAGGTTGTGTCACGTCTGAGTGAAGTTACAAACCTGCCCCTATTGAAAATATTTGCCTACATCGATTTCGGCCGAGTCGAGTTTGTTTTGCCGCCCATCATGTATGAATGGGGAAATGGAGGGAGAAATGGAGGTCTTTCGGACGGGCTTGAATCAAATGTGTTTTGCCTCCCATGTTTGGCGCCCACCGTGTCAGAATGGGCTCAGAGGCGGTCGTGTCACGTCTTATTGAAGTTACTATACTACCCCTATTTAGAGCAGTGGAAATTGGGCCAATGGATTGTCCGTGTAATGGGTAGACAGTAATTTCCATCTCCCGAACACTTGGCTTCAGGCAGCCGATGTGGGAGTGGACATTTTGCCGCTTCTTTCGATTTTCGGGACAATAAGCATCCACGTTTACCCTGGCAACTAAATTCGAATCCATTTTGTATTACTATACGAATCTTTATAAATCATTCTATGTGTTTTTATATATCTTCAAAAGGACGACAAAGATGTATCCCACTGTCATATATGAATATGGTTTAAAAATGCCGATACTCAAATTCAGAAGCTAGAATCCAGTTTAAGGTGAATTCGAATATTTGGAACACTTCATGTCCAACTCAAATGTCACACGCAACATAATGTGTACTTCCATTTAGATATGTACACAAGCGATGTATCAAGATTCAAATAACGAGTGAATCAACCAAGAATGTACAGAACTAACAGACATATAAACACTTATAGAGTATATGGATCAATAATATCAACTAACATACATAAGCCAGGCCGACGTACTTTTCTTTGCTACAACAACATCCTTTTTTAGCCAAGATACTACAGCATCTTGGCCCTTTCCGATGCGTGCCACTTATGGTCCATCTATACTACTATTATTGCTGAATGCACATTCAGCCCGATTGGCATATTTATAGGTCTGGCACAGCAATCAAAATGAAATGTCTCCGAGTCTTATCAATTAATACAGACTTGTGCTCAAATAAAATTACAAACCAAAAAACAAAAAACAAAAAACAATTATTATATGATCTCTAAAACAAATGGTTTGATTGATTACATGAACAAACAATACAAAGGCTATTCAACAATGGAAAGAACATTTCACCTATGATTCACCAAGTGGGAATTTAATTTCCTTTTTCCCTTCAGGACCTTAACAATGTGGTCAGTCTCAGCTTGCTTCGTTTTGAAATCCACCAAATATTTAATGGTTGTCCTGAGTACTGCTACTGATTGTGCTGTTTGCTTCCTCAACATGTCAACTTCATCTCTAAGTGCAGGAGCAGAATATCTTTCTACCACTAGTTTAACCTCTAGAGCACCAACAGTTGGCAATTCATAATGCACGATTGGGCCGGTGCCACTGTTGTGGGATGATACAACGTCCATGGGGACCTCGCTCTTTGATCTTGGGCTAACCCGTTTTACCATTAAAGTTCCAATTGGATTCAGAAAAGTTCAAGTTAGCAAAACATCTCAACTGGGAGTTATAACAGCAAACCAGTTAAACAAACAAGGAATTAAAGAGTTTCAATTCGATGCTGAAAAGTAGTTATTAACATCATTGTAACCCGTTGTTGCAGCAGCAAAGCAGTTAAACAAACAAGTAGCTATTTAAGTTCAGGCAAACAGGTAATTCTTAACAGTAAGTATCCAACACATAGATAGGTTCATTCTATAATAGGATTAACAGGCTGTGGCATTATTTAATCAGTAGCAAACTAAATTAAGCCAAGCAACATAATTGAACAATTTTGCAATAAGTAGCTAACTAAAATTCCAAGAAGCAGGTAACTGAACTTATGCTAGTTCTTTGTACAGGCACACTGCAACTTCTTTTTCTCTTACAAGGTTGTACGAAGGAGTCCATGGCATCAATTGCTTGGATACGCAATCCCAATGCTTCTTTCTTCCCACACTGCATTGGTAAGTCGAATGGTTAATCTGGTAAGATGGTGCGTCCTTGATATGTTATATGAGGATGTGTAGTCAGACTAGTTGTAGCCACACACATCACACTGTCTTTTACTGTATATTTCATGCGATTACTTTTGGCATATCGAGATCTAAGAAATCTACAATAGGATGAAAAGACTGGCATCCTTCACATTATTGGCGAACTCAGTTCATAGAAACAAGCAATTCAACCATTCTGTGGGTAAATCAAAAGCGCCACTGGAATATTTTTCACTACCCCTATCATACACGCAAAAGGAGCGACGCAACCATAGGGGCTGGTATGGGCGGCCGCCTCGGGTGGCTCGAAATTGTGCACCTAGTTTGAGTCATTCAGGTTGGCCTAGGCTAGTTTTGTTCGTCCCAACGCACGAGCAGGCAATGTAAAAATGAAGAAAAATGTTTCAATTTGGATAGGCCAATAACATAAGTGCAAGGCAGGACCTATAGCAGGCTCGCGGCCCAAACGAGCGCCTCCCATATCAATCGACAGCAGGAAAAATCCCAATTCATCCGCTCCAGCCTCCAGTCTGGTTTGCTCCTAACCTAGCCGACGCTGGACAGACCGACGCAGCACTTCTTCGCGCCCTCGTTGGAGGGCGGTCGCCGGGCTTCAAGCGAACGGAAGTACAAGAAGATGAAGATCCAACCTAGGTGTAGTCTGTGTGGGAGGCAGCGGCGGCAGCACGGGCATGGCATCGAGCTTGCGCAAACGGACAGTCGCAGCTTGCAAGAGTAGCATGTGCAACGAGCAGGTACATCACAGCCCTGATTATATCTAATTCAACTCTTCAATTTTTGGCCAATAGTTGAACCTGACGGTGTTGTAAAACTGCTTGTATGTAGGAATCTATGAGAAAATGAAACCAATTTCTACTTATTTTATAACTCCCCCAATCAATACTGAACTGACTGAATCTGACGTATCTAATCAAGTTTTCGGTGCAAACATCCAAGCTCACGTTGTTCTTGAGCCTGAAGTGTCTAATGAACAGACTGCTAATGAAGGATTTGATGTAAACATTTTACATGCTCCTGGTGATGAACATATAGTGTCTAATGAGGCATCTAATGCAAGCATTTTGCAAGCTCCCATTGAAGGATTTAGTGTCTAATGATGATCTGCTATGTTGAGAGAGACATAGAGATTTGCAGGCATTGATGACAAGCAAATTATAGTGCACTTTCATGGCTTGAGGAAACGTCAAGGCCATTGATACGTCCATTTTGCATCATGCTTTTATATCGATATTTATTGCATTATGGGCTGTTATTTCACGTTATGTCACAATACTTATGGCTATTCTCTCTTATTTTACAAGGTTTACATAAGGAGGGAGAGTGCCGGCAGCTGGAATTCTGGGCTAGAAAAGGAGCAAATATTAGAGACCTATTCTACGCAACTCCAAAAGTCCTGAAACTCCACGGAACATCTTAAAATAAATAAATAAAAATCCTCGCCAAAGATGAAGTCCAGGGGGCCCACACCTTGCTCACGAGGGTGGGGGGCGCCCCCCCCTAGGGCGCGCCCCCTACCTTCTGGGCCCCCTGGTGGGTCTCCGACGTCCATCTTCTTCTATATGAAGTCTTTCGATGAGAAAAAATCAGATGCAACCTTTCAGGACGAGACTCCGCCGCCACGAGGCGGAAACGAGGCGGAACCAATCTAGAGTTCCGGCAGAGCTGTTCTGCCGGGGAAACTTCCCTCCGGGAGGGGGAAATCATCACCATCATCATCACCAACGCTCCTCTCATCGGGAGAGTGGAATCTCCATCAACATGTTCACCAGCACCATTTCATCTTCAAACCCTGGTTCACCTCTTGTATCCAATTCTTGTCTCAAAGTCCGGGATTGGTGCTAGTAGGTTGCTAGTAGTGTTGATTACTCCTTGTAGTTGATGCTAGTTGGTTTATTTGGTGGAAGATCATATGTTCAGATCCTATATGCATATTATTACCCCTCTAATTATGAACATGAATATGCTTTGTGAGTAATTACGTTTGTTCCTGAGGACAAGGGAGAAGTCATGCTATTAGTAGTCATGTGAATTTGGTATTCGTTTGATATTTTGATAAGATGTATGTTGTCTAGCCTCTAGTGGTGTTATGTGAACGTCGACTACATAACACTTCACCATTATTTGGGCCTAGAGGAAGGCATTGGGAAGTAATAAGTAGATGATGGGTTGCTAGAGTGACAGAAGCTTAAACCCTAGTTTATGCGTTGCTTCGTAAGGGGCTGATTTGGATCCATATGTTTCATGCTATGGTTAGGTTTACCTTAATACTTTTGTTGTAGCTGCGGATGCTTGCAATAGAGGTTAATCATAAGTGGGATGCTTGTTCAAGTAAGAACAGAACCCAAGCACCGGTCCACCCACATATCAAATTATCAAAGTACCGAACGTGAATCATATGAACGTCGTGAAAACTAGCTTGACGATATTCCCATGTGTCCTCGGGAGCGCTTTCCCTATTATAAGAGTTTGTTCCGGCTTTTCCTTTGCTACAAAAAGGATTGGGCCATCTTGCTACACTTTATTTACTTTTGTTACTTGTTGCTCGTTACAATTTACCTTATCACAAAACTATCTGTTACTACTTATTTCAGTACTTGCAGAGAATACCTTGCTGAAAACCGCTTATCATTTCCTTTTGCTCCTCGTTGGGTTCGACACTCTTACTTACCGAAAGGAATACGATAGATCCCCTATACTTGTGGGTCATCAAGACTCTTTTCTGGCGCCGTTGCCGGGGAGTGTAGTGCCTTTGGTAGGTGGAATTTGGTAAGGAAAAATTTATATAGTGTGCTGAAATTTACTGTCACTTGTTACTATGGAAAGTAATTCTCTGAGGGGCTTGTTCGGGGCATCTTCGCCCCATCCAGTTGAGCAAAGAGTTGCTCCTCAACCTACTAAACCTATTGAAAATGAAACTCCTTTTGAATTTCCTTCGGGTATGATGGAAAGACTGCTAGCTAACTCTTTTACAGGAGATGGAACAAAGCATCCCGATGAGCACTTATTACATGTGGATGAAGTTTGTGGATTATTTAAGCTTGCAGGTGTACCCGATGATGTTGCTAAGAAGAAGGTCTTCCCTTTATCTTTGAAGGAAGACACATTTATATGGTATAGTCTATGTGATACGAGGTCGTGGGACTATAAAAGATTGAAATTGGAATTTCATCAAAAGTATTACCCTATGCATCTTGTTCATCGTGACTGCAATTATATATATAATTTCTGGCCTCGCGAAGGAGAAAGCATCACTCAAGCTTGGGGGAGGCTTAAATCAATGTTATATTCATGCCCCAATCATGAGCTCTCAAGAGAAATAATTATGCAAAGTTTTTATGCTCGGCCTTTTGAAAACAATCGCACCATGCTCGATACTTCTTGTGTTTGATCTTTTATGATAAAGGCTATTGAATTCAGATGGAATTTATTGGATAGAATTAAACGCAACTCTGAAGATTGGGACCTCGACGAAGGTAAGGAGTCAGGTATGACACCTAAGTTTGATTGTGTTAAATCTTTTATGGATACCGATATTTTCCGTAAGTTTAGCACTAAATATGGACTTGACTCTGAGATAGTAGCCTCTTTCTGTGAAACTTTTGCTACTTATGTTGATCTCCCTAAGGAGAAGTGGTTTAAATATCATCCTCCTATAGAAGTAAAAGTAGCTGCATCTATTAAAGTTGAAGAAAAGACTGTCACCTATAATGATCCTATTGTTCCTACTGCTTATGTTGAAAAACCACCTTTCCCTGTTAGAGTAAAGGATCATGCTAAAGCTTCAACTGTTGTTCGTAAAAGCAATATTAGAACTTATACACCTCCTGAGCAAGTTAAAGTAGAACCTAATATTGCTATTGTTAAAGATCTCTTGTCTGATAATATTGATGGGCATGTTATTCAATTTTGCGGTGAAGCTGCTAGAGTTGCTAAGCCTTGTGATAAAGATAAACATATACCTGTGGTAGGCGTGCCTATTATTTCTGTTAAAATAGGAGATCATTGTTATCATGGCCTATGTAATATGGGTGCTAGTGCTAGTGCCATACCTGTTGACTTATATAAAGAGATTATGCATGACATTGCACCTGTTGAGTTAGAAGAAATTGATGTCACAATTAAACTTGCTAATAGGGATACTATATCACCAGTGGGAATTGTTAGAGATGTCGAACTCTTGTGTGGGAAAACTAAATATCCTGCTGATTTTCTTGTTCTTGGTTCCCCACAAGATAGCTTTTGTCCCATTATATTTGGTAGAACCTTCTTGAACACTGTTAACGCTAAGATAGACTGCGAAAAGAATGTTGTTACTATTGGCTTGGATGATATGCTTCATGAGTTTAATTTCTCTAAATTTACATCGTGAGGAAGAATTACCTAGTAAGGATGAAATTATTGGTCTTGCTTCTATTGCCGTACCTCCTAGTGATCCTTTAGAACACTATTTGCTAGACCATGAAAATGATATGTTCATGAATGAAAGAAGGGAAATAGATGAGGTATTGTTTAATCCGGAACCTATTCTGCAACACAACTTGCATGTTGAAATTTTAGGGGATCCTCCTCCACCCAAGGGTGATCCTGTGTTTGAGCTTAAACCGTTGCCTTATAATCTTAAATATGCTTATCTTGATGAAAAGAAGATATATCCTGTTATTATTAGTGCTAATCTTTCAGAGCATGAAGAAGAAAGATTATTGAAAACTCTGAAGAAGCATCGTGCCGCTATTGGATATACTCTTGATGATCTTAAGGGTATTAGTCCCACTCTATGTCAACATAAAATAAATTTGGAAGCAGATGCTAAACCTGTTCGTGATCCTCAACAACGTCTGAATCCTAAAATGAAGGAAGTGGTAAGAAAAGAAATACTCAAACTTCTAGAGGCAGGTATAATTTATCCTGTTGCTGACAGTCAGTGGGTAAGTCCTGTCCATTGTGTCCCTAAGAAGGGAGGTATTACTGTTGTTCCTAATGATAAAGATTCATTGATTCCACAAAGAATTATTACAGGTTATAGGATGGTAATTGATTTCCGCAAATTAAATAAAGCTACTAAGAAAGATCATTACCCCTTACCTTTTATTGATCAAATGCTAGAAAGATTATGCAAACACACACATTACTGCTTTCTAGATGGTTATTCTGGTTTCTCTCAAATACCTGTGTCAGCTAGAGATCAATCAAATACTACTTTTACATGCCCTTTTGGTACTTTTGCTTATAGACGTATGCCTTTTGGTTTATGTAATGCACCTGCTATGTCGGGGGTTAGGTGCGACATATGCCAAAGGATGACTTATCATGGTGGGGGCGAGTAGAACGTCGCCGGTGCCTGGAAGCGGGATGAGGCGTAAACATGCTCGCCGGCGGATCTTACCCAGCTTTAGGGCTCTCCGAGGAGATAATACCCCTACTGCTGCTCTGCGGGGTCTCCGCATGGTCACTATGGTGATATGTGTACAAAGTTGCTCCTCGAGCTGTGTTCTAGAGGTAGGAGAGGGCAAGGCTAGCTCTCCCCTCCTCTATGCTGTTGGTCTGGTGGAAAAAGGATCGAACCCTTTGCATGGGTGCTCCTGGGGGTTTATATAGGCCTATCCCCCGGGGGTACAATGGTAATCTGACTGGGTGCGGGTCCCAGCCGTCTGTCTCTTAGGCCGCCGTCTTCTCCGCCGACTCCTGGGGGCCACCTCTAGTGGGCCCCGCCGACTGACCTGGCCACTGTAGTCGCGCCTCTGATGACGTTGGCCGGGTCGTGGGGGCGTGGCAGCAGTGCCGCCGCCTAGCGGGCGATCACTGTCGCCACTCCCCGTCTTATCTGGTTAATGGTGCGTGGGCCCCGTGGGAGGAGCGGGCCGACCCCTGGAGGCCGACTCCCACGGGGTCCGTCTTCGGGCGCTCTCGCAGTCTTCTATCTCCCCCGCTGACCGGCGGGGCCCGCCGTCTCCAGGCCGTACGGGCGGGCCAACGTGGGTGTAACGCCCCAGATGTAACTTCCCATATTTGTATTCCAACTCTTGCCATAAAAAGGACTATAAAAAGGCCTCCCCCTCCTCCATTTGCGGATGATTCCTACCCTAACCCTAGTCCTATTCTTCCCCGCGCCGCCGGACGAAATCCGCCGGGCCGGACGTGTCCGACCCCCGCCGCCGGCGCCACCTGTCGCGCTCCTATTCGCCGCCGCCACCGCGCCCACATCGCCACTGTGCGGGCCCGCCGGGCCCGTCCGCGGCCCCCCCTGGCCCGGGCTGCCGCCGCCGCCGCCCGCGAGCGCCCGCCCGCGCGCGCCGTCGCCCGCGCCGGCCGGCTCCGCCGTCGCCCGCCTCCGCCGCGGCCGCGCCACCCCGCGCCCGTGCCGGCGCCGCCTCGCCGCCTCGTCTCCGCGCCGGTCGCCGCCCTCACCGCGCCGCCCCGCCGCCCTCTCCGGCGCCGCGCCGCGCCCCGTCGCCGGCGTCGCCCTCGCCATCGCCGGCCGCCGCCGGGCCCGATCTCGAGCCGGCCAGATCCGATCCAGAGCCCGAGGGGTTGACTTCTCCTTCGCCCCCTCGATTTCTCCAAGTCCTCATAATTTCACATCATGGTCTCATGTTCATCATGCCGTAACTTTGCATCCGTAGCTCCGATTCGTGCTTATAACATGTCAAATTGTTAGCCCCGAAGAGTACATCATTTCATTCCGCATCATTTTCATTTGCGGTCATCTTGATGCCCGAAATGCTGTTAGAAGAGGGCTATGTGATGTTAGTTTCTGATCCTTATCTGAATATGCACTTTTGTCATTTTTGCCATGATTGATGTGTGCCTCCTATGAAGTTGAGTCCTACATGAGTTTTGTAATATGCCATGTTACCTTTCCAGAGAATTATGCCATGTATTTTTGTGATCTTTGTGGTGACTAGCACAAGCATGCAAACTAGGGTACTTGATGTTGCTGATTTCAGAGACTTAGTAATGTGTTCACTAAGTCCCTGCCTGCTGTTATTTTTATGCCATGTGTTCATGTTGTTTCCGAGAGATCCATGCGTATTTTGAGCATGATCGGTAAGAGTGTTTTGAGAATATGGATTTGCTCTATCCATCCATGCCTTTTTTTGTATTTATGGAGTGCCATAGCTTGAGTCAATCGAGCGCTACTTTTGCGATAAAATGTTGCTGGCAGATTGTTTACATGTTATTCGATTTTGCCAAGCTTGGTGTAGTTGATCCTTGCATGATATGATGTTATTCTTGCCATGTATAGTTCCTATGTTATGTCTTCTTGATGTATGTATGCTTAGTTTATCATGCAATGCTCTGTAGTGAGTGCATCGAGCTCGTAAACATGCCTACTTTTTATCTGTTTTTGACATGTCCAGTTTTCTGCTAAGTCTGAAACCTGTAACGAAACTTGCTTATTTGACATGGGTGTAATCATATTTTCTTTTCCTTTTTGGCTTATGGACAGTAAGGGACTTTTGTCAAGTGCTTTGAGTAGATTCATGCCATGCCTAAATTTGCTATGTCCTGATCCTGTAGCATGTTGTTTCATTGCTATGAACGTGTCATCCTGATGTTAATTTCTGCTATGTTTTAATTTCACTAAGTCTGAGAACCTGTTATCTTTTGCAGTTTTGCCATAATTGTATGAACCTGTTATGATGTGATTTAGCCATATATCAGTGTTCATCTTGTGTCAAGCATCTTGAGTAGATTACTGTCATATGCTTTGTTAATATGTTTGGGTGCAGTAGCTTAATTTCTTGTTGCTTGCTAAGTAGCATCATGCTGTTATTGGCAGATTATTGTCATTCTTGTATTGCTCGTCATTTGCAAACCGTGCATCCGATTCCGGTGATCTTTATATCGATTTCAACCGAAATCACCTCACCTATCCAGTGGCATACTTGGTTTGCCAAGATTATGCCTTGTTCATCCTTGTCCTTTAGGAGCATGCATATGCATTGCATATCACATCTCGCATATCATGCCATGTTTTGCATCATGTTGCTTGCGCAGTGCATCGTGGTTGATATTTGTTCCTTTGCTTGTGTTCTTTTTGTGGGTAGATCCGGGAGAGGAGTACGTGAACGAGGAACCTGTTGAGAACGCTTTCGAGGACCAAGCTTTCGACAACTCTGAGAACCTTGCAGGCAAGATGACCATACCCTCGAAATCACTTCTATCTTTGCTTGCTAGTTGCTCGCTCTTTTGCTATGCCTATGCTGCGATACCTACCACTTATTATATCATGCCTCCTATATTGCCATGTCAGCCCCTAACCATCCATGTCCTAGCAAACCGTTGATTGGCTATGTTACCGCTTTGCTCAGCCCCTCTTATAGCGTTGCTAGTTGCAGGTGAAGATGGAGTTTTGTTCCTTGTTGGAACATGGACTTGTTGTTCCTTGTTGGAACATGTTTACTTGTTGGGATATCACAATACCTCTTATTTAATTAATGCATCTATATACTTGGTAAAGGGTGGAAGGCTCGGCCTTATGCCTGGTGTTTTGTTCCACTCTTGCCACCCTAGTTTCCGTCATACCGGTGTTATGTTCCTGGATTTTGCGTTCCTTACACGGTTGGGTAATTTATGGGACCCCCTTGACAGTTCGCTTTGAATAAGACTCTTCCAGCAAGGCCCAACATTGGTTTTACCATTTGCCTACCACCTACTCCTTATTTTTCCCCGGGTTTTCGCGAGCCCGAGGGTCATCTTTATTTTAGCACCCCCCGGACCAGTGATCCTCTAAGTGCTGGCCCGAACTGAGCTACCTGCGGGGCCACCACGTTGAAACTCGAGGCCTGGTTTTACTCGTAGCTAGTCTCATCCGGATGTGCCCTGAGACCGAGATATGTGCAGCTGCTATCAGGTTTTGTCGGCACAATCGGGAGGCTTTGCTGGACTTGTTTTATTACTGTCGAGATGTCTTGTAGTCTGGGATTCCGAGACTGATCGGGTCTGACCGGTAGAAGGAATATCCTTCGTTGACCGTGAGAGCTTATAATGGGCTAAGTTGGGACACCCCTGCAGGGTATTATATTTCGAAAGCCGTGCCCGCGGTTATGAGGCAGATGGGAATTTGTTGATGTCCGGTTGTAGAAAACCCGAAGTTGACCTTAACTAAAACACATCAACCGCGTGTGTAAACGTGATGGTCTCTCCTCGGCGGGGTCCGGGAAGTGAACACGATGTTGGAGTTAGGCATGACGTAGGTTGTTTCAGGATCACTTCTTGATCACTTCTAGCATCACGACCGTGCTTTGCCTTCTCTTCTCGCTCTCTTTTGCGTTGTAGCCACCGTATATGCTAGTCGCTTGCTGCAGCTCCACCTCACAACCCCTTTCCTACCTATAAGCTTAAATAATCTTGATCTCGCGGGTGTGAGATTGCTGAGTCCCCGTGACTCACAGATTCTACCACAACAGTTGCAGGTACCAACGATGCCAGTGCAGATGACGCGTCCGAGCTCACTTGGGAGTTCGACGAGGAACGTGGTTGTTACTATGTTTCTTTTCCAGATGATCAGTAGTGGAGCCCAGTTGGGGTGATCCGGGGATCTATGTAGCATTTGGGGTAGTCTTCTTTCATTTTGGTACAGTAGTCGGACCTTGAGTGTTTATTTATGTATTGTGTGAAGTGGCGACTGTAAGCCAACTATGTTTCTCTTTCCCTTTATGTATTACATGGGTTGTGTGAAGATTACCTCACTTGCGACATTGCTTTCAATGCGGTTATGCGTCTAAGTCGTGCCTCGACACGTGGGAGATATAGCCGCATCGAGGGCGTTACAAGTTGGTAATCAGAGCCTTCCCCGACCTTAGGAGCCCCCACTGATTGATCGTTTTTAGTGGCCGAGTTGTGTCTAGAAAAATGTTTTGAGTCATTTAGGATTTATATATCGGAGAGTTTAGGAATTCTTTTTACTTCCCAGTCTTCTCATCGCTCTGGTAAGGCATCCTGACGTAGAGTTTTGACTCTTCTCTTCTCAAATTTCACTAAATTTTTTTTTTAGGATCACGCGGGTATCTTAGAATCATTCCGATGGTTTTATGATGACAACATTGTCTTGGTTGCCTCCCGTCAGCAGGGGTTTTAGAGGAGGTGTCCCGGGGAGTTGAGCTCCGAGGTGTTGTCGTCATAATTTTATCGTTGCGGTTTTGGAATAGCTGAGTTTAGTACGCCGACATCGAAAATCTCTTTTATACAGTTGTTGGTGAGATAACCCTGATAGCCCAGTACTGAGGCGAGTGCGGGAGTATCGCCATGACTTGTATAACGGATGCTTTTCGAAGGTTGAGGTAGATGATTTCCGAGGATTTCTTGGTTATGTGTTGAAGGATGGATACAGCTGGATCTAGGTATTGTTAGTTTGGGTGATATATTTTGTGTCCCCTGTATCCCCAACACCTGATTGCATAACCAGAAAGTTTCGGGAGTTTATAAGTGGGAATTCTTGTAGCTCTAGAGTTTCTTCCGCAGATATTTGGTTCATGATTGGGTAATCCTTACCAAGTATTTGTTCACATCCGTACCTTGTTGATTTTATTTCATACCTTGTTCTAAGTGGCTTCTCAGCTTATGGAAGTGTGATGTTTTACTTTGGAATTCATTCGTTCATTCTCGTTCGGATGTTTATTGTGAAGACTATATGTTGCAATTTCGTTCCTTTGATTCAGCTTCAATATATCTCTGTCAAGATGCTAATGGATGTCACCCTCTTCAGGATGGCTCCGCCAACGCGTCAGAATTCGGAATGCAATGAAGGAAGTCAGGCTAACCCTGCGCCACCACCTCCGCCTCCGGAGGCATGGCAAGCCCTGATGACTGCCACAAATGCCAACGCTCAGATTCTGATTCAGCTCTTGCAAGATCGCAACCAAGGGCAAGATAATCAAGGGAATCAAGGCCAAGGCAACAATCAGCCGCACTTCGCTTCACTCAACCAGTTCCTTGCTAATCAGCCAAAGACCTTCAGCTACTGTGTCGAGGCCACAGACGCAGATGATTGGCTCATGGACATCAGCAAGCATTTCGAGTGCAGCAATGTCAGACCTGAGGACTTTGTCAAGTTTGCCTCTTTTCAACTCAAAGATCAAGCTGCTGAGTGGTTCCAGCAATACAAAGATTCCAGAGGAGGTCGTGTGATTACCTGGATGATTTCCGTCGTGACTTCAAAGCTCACCACATTCCAGAAAGTGTTGTTGAGAGTAAGCGTGAGGAATTCCGCAATCTCAAGCAAGGCACCATGTCTGTCTATCAATACAACAATCAGTTCCAGAAGCTCTCTCGTTTTGCAAGGCAAGACATCCCTGATGAGAAGAGTATGATCTACCAATTCAGGCGTGGTCTCAGAGAAGATCTGCAACTTGCTCTCGTGCTTTTCGAGCCATTAAAGTATGATGAATTCTACAACATGGCGCTGAAACAAGAAGCTGCTCAGCTCAAGTGTGAGGCATCTAAGAAGAGAGTCAGAGACGCAGTTCAGTCTTCTTCCTCTTCACTTGTGGCAGCTAAGCAACAGAAGTTCTGGTTGCCTCCTCCTCCTCCGTTCCGTCAGCCTTATCAGCAGAAGAACTCAGGTGGTCGTGGATCTTCCCACCCACCCAACCCTAGCAATCAGAACAAGTCTCAGAACCAAGCTCCAAGGCCAAGTGCTCCTTATCATCGTCCGCTCTCATAGGTGACTTGTAACAAATGTCAGCAGAAGGGTCACTATGCGAACAAGTGCTTCAACCAAAGGCGCCTTCCGCCTCCTCCTCCTGTGAAATCTTCCAGCAATGCAGTGGTCAAGCATAATCCTAAGCATGCCAAGGTGAACATGATGAATGCAGCTCAAGCGGAGGATTCTTCTGAAGTGATCATGGGTAACCTTCCTGTTAATGAGCATCCTGCAAAAGTCTTATTTGATACCGGTGCATCGCATTCGTTCATGTCATATCCTTTTGCATCGAAGCACAATTTTGACACAGAGGTGTTACCTAAAGCTTTGCAAGTTGTTTCCCCGGCTAAACGTTTGAGTTCTACCATGTGCGTTCCGAATGTCGGTATCAAGATGGGTGACTATAGATTCTTGGCTAAACCAATTGTTCTTGGTGACTCTGATATTGATCTTATTCTCGGGATGGACATGCTTTCTAAGCACAAGGCTCAGCTTGATTGTGCTGCCAGGGAAATTCAATTGACTCACTCTTCTAACGATGTGATCATCTATGCCTCTCGTGATGATACCATTCGGTTGTTTTCTCTCAATGAGGATGGTGAAATGGAGGCTATCTCTCAGATTCCAGTCGTTTGTGAGTACCAAGATGTTTTTCCAGAAGAGCTTTCGGGTATGCCTCCCTGCCGGCCAGTTGAATTCGTTATTGATCTTGAGCCTGGCACGGAACCCGTCTGCAAGCGTCCTTACAAGCTTGGACCAGATGAGTTGAAGGAATTGAAGAAACAACTCGATGAACAAGAGTGTCTGGGTCTGATCAGACCGAGTTCTTCTCCTTGGGGTTGTGGTGTTCTTTTTGTCAAGAAGAAGGATGGCACGGACCGACTTTGCGTCGATTACCGTCCATTGAACAAGAAGACTATCAAGAACAAGTACCCACTTCCCAACATCAATGAGCTATTCGAGCAACTTACAGGTGCTAAAGTGTTCTCCAAGCTTGACCTTCGTATGGGTTATCATCAGATTCGCATTCGTGAAGAAGATATTCCCAAGACAGCATTCAGAACAAGCTTTGGTTCTTATGAATATATTGTCATGTCTTTCGGCCTTGTCAATGCTCCTCCAGCATTCACTCGTTTGATGAATTTCATCTTCAACCCCTACATCAACGAATTTGTCCTGGTCTATCTCGATGATATTTTGGTCTTCTCCAAGAATAAGGAGGATCATGCCAAACATTTGCGATTGGTGCTCGACAAGCTCAGAGAGTATCAATTATATGCGAAGTTCTCCAAATGTGAATTTTGGCTTGATGAAGTTCTTTATCTTGGCCGTATCATCTCTGCCAAGGGCATTGCTATTAATCCAGAGAGGGTGTCTGCAGTTTTGAATTGGCAACCTCCTCAGAATGTCAAGCAGCTTCGCAGTTTTCTTGGACTTGCAAGCTATTGCCGAAGATTCGTTGAGAATTTCTCAAAGATTGCAAAGCCTCTTTCCAACCTCCTCCAGAAGCATGTGAACTATGTCTGGTCTCCTGAGTGTGACGTTGCTTTCAACACTCTCAAAGAGAAACTCGTCACTGCTCCAGTTCTGACTCCTCCTGACGAATCCAAGCCTTATGAGGTATTCTATGATGCTTCTCTTCTGGGCCTCGGTGCTGTGTTAATGCAAGAGAAGAAGGTTGTTGCCTATACCTCTCGTCAGTTGAAGCCCAACGAAAGGAACTACCCCACTCACGATCTTGAGTTGGCAGCAGTTGTCCACGCACTAATAACATGGAGACATCTCCTGTTGGGAAGGAAAGTGGACATATTCACCGATCACAAGAGTCTCAAGTACATCTTCACTCAGCCCCACCTCAACCTCAGGCAAACTCGATGGGTCGAAATGATTCAAGAGTATAATCCGAGTATTGAATATACTCCAGGCAAGGCTAACCTGATTGCAAACGCTTTGAGCAGGAAGGCTTACTTCAACAGCTTAATCCTCAAGCCCTTTCAACCGGATCTTTGTGAAGCTTTCCGCAAGTTGAATCTCCAAGTTGTCCCTCAAGGTTTGCTTGCCAACCTCATCGTCTCTCCTACTTTGGAAGACCAGATTCATGAGGCACAACTGTTGGATACCATGGTGAAGAAGGTGAAACATGGTATTGACAAGGGCATTTCCAAATACAAGTGCTATCGAGTTGATGACAGGGATACTCTTTTCTTTGAGGACCGGATTGTGGTTCCAAAGGGTGATCTTCGTAAAGTCATTATGAACGAAGCGCACAATTCTCTTCTGTCAATTCATCCTGGAAGTACGAAGATGTACCATGACCTCAAGCAGTCGTATTGGTGGACTCGAATGAAGCGAGAGATTGCTCAATTCGTGAATGAATGTGATGTCTGCAGAAGGGTGAAAGCAGAACACCAACGACCAGCTGGTCTTCTCCAACCTCTTGCTATTCCAGAATGGAAGTTTGATCACATCGAAATGGACTTCGTGACTGGATTTCCTAAGTCCAAGCGTGGAAATGATGTTATCTTCGTCGTCATTGACAAGCTCACCAAAGTGGCTCATTTTCTTCCTATCAAAGAGTCTATCACAGCAGTGCAGCTGGCATAGCTTTACTCCTCCAGAATTGTCTCCATGCACGGCATTCCACAATTGATCTCTTCAGACCGTGGAAGCATCTTTACCTCCAAGTTTTGGGATTCTTTTCAGAAGGCCATGGGCACAAATATTCGCTTCAACACAGCTTTCCACCCTCAAACTAGTGGACAAGTCGAGCGTGTCAACCAAATTCTTGAAGATATGCTCAGAGCTTGTGTTATCTCTTTCGGCATGAAGTGGGAGGATTGTCTTCCTTATGCTGAGTCCTCTTACAACAACAGTTTCCAAGCCAGCTCGGGCAAAGACCCATTCGAGATTCTCTATGGCAGAAAGTGTCGTACTCCTCTCAACTGGTCTGAAACCGGTGAACGCCAATTGCTCGACAATGATTTGATCTCATAGGCTGAGGCTATGTGCAAGGTCATTCGTGAGAAACTCAAAGCCGCGCAATCGCGCCAGAAGAGCTATTACGATAGCAAACATCGTGATTTGGCATTCGAGATCGGAGACCATGTCTACCTCCACGTCTCTCCAATGAAAGGGACTCGTCGCTTCGGTATCAAGGGGAAACTTGCCCCTAGATACGTGGGTCCTTTCAAGATCATCGGCAAACGAGGCGATCTCGCCTATCAACTTGAGCTTCCCTCCAACTTTGCAAATGTGCACGATGTCTTCCACGTGTCACAGCTTCGCAAGTGCTTCAAGACGCCTGAGCGCACCATCAACTTCGAAGAGATTGATCTTCAAGAAGATTTGTCCTATCATGAGCATCCCGTTGCTATTCTTGAGACAACAGAGCGCAAGACTCGCAACAAGTCAATCAATTTCCTCAAAGTGAAATGGTCACACCATTCAGACCGAGAAGCCACCTGGGAGCATGAGGATCACCTACGTTCCGAGTATCCGGAGTTCTTTCAGTCCTAGATCTCGGGACGAGATCCTCTCGTAGTGGTGGAGTGTTGTAACGCCCCAGATGTAACTTGCCATATTTGTATTCCAACTCTTGCCATTTTCGGCATTGTGATATGATATTTCCTTCCATGGTTGGCTTTCCCTTCATTTCGCATTTTGTTCATGTCATGCATTTCATATCATGCCATCATGTGCATCGCATTTGCATACGTGTTCGTCTCATAAATCCGAGCATTTTCCCCGTTGTCCGTTTTGCAATCCGGCGCTCCTATGTTCCCCGGCGTCCCCTTTTACATTTCTTCGTGAGCGGGTATTAAACCTTCTCGGAATGGAACGAGGTTTGTCAAGCGGCCCTGGTGTAGCACCGGTAGACCGCCTGTCAAGTTTCGGGTCAATCGGAGGTCGTTTGGTACTCCAATGGTTAACCGGGTAACCGTGAAGGCCTTGTGTGTGTTGCAGCCCAACACCCCTCCAAAACAGCCCAATAACCCATCTAAGACTCTCCCATGTCCTCCGTCGTTCGATCACGATCGCGTGGCCGAAAACCGCTCTCCATTTGGAGCTTCCTAGCTCCTTCTACCTATAAAAAGGCCTCCCCCTCCTCCATTTGCGGATGATTCCTACCCTAACCCTAGTCCTTTTCTTCCCCGCGACGCCGGACGAAATCCGCCGGGCCGGACATGTCCGACCCGCGCCGCCGCCGCCATGTGTCGCGCTCCTATTCGCCGCCGCCACCGCGCCCACATCGCCATCGCGCGGGCCCGCCGGGCCCGTCCGCGCCCCCCCCCCCCCGGCCCGGGCTGCCGCCGCCGCCGCCCGCGAGCGCCCGCCCGCGTGCGCCGTCGCCCGCGCCGGCCGGCTCCGCCATCGCCCGCCTCCGCCGCGGCCGCGCCACCCCGCGCCCGCGTCGGCGCCGCCTCGCCGCCTCGTCTCCGCGCCGGTCGCCGCCCTCTCCGCGCCGCCCCGCCGCCCTCTCCGGCGCCGCGCCGCGCCCCGTCGCAGGCGTCGCCATCGCCATCGCCGGCCGCCGCCGGGCCCGACCCCGAGCCGGCCAGATCCGATCCAGAGCCCGAGGGGTTGACTTCTCCTTCGCCCCCTCGATTTCTCCAAGTCCTCATAATTTCACATCATTGTCTCATGTTCATCATGTCGTAACTTTGCATCTGTAGCGCCGATTCATGCGTATAATATGTCAAATTGTTCGCCTCGAAGAGTACGCTACTTCACTCCATTGCATCATTTTCATTTGCGGTCATCTTGATGCCCGAAATGCTGTTAGAAGAGGGCTATGTGATGTTAGTTTCTGATCCTTATCTGAATATGCACTTTTGTCATTTTTGCCATGATTGATGTGTGCCTCCTATGAAGTTGAGTCCTACATGAGTTTTGTAATATGCCATGTTACCTTTCCAGAGAATTATGCCATGTATTTTTGTGATCTTTGTGGTGACTAGCACGAGCATGCAAACTAGGGTACTTGATGTTGCTGATTTCAGAGACTTAGTTATTTCACTAAGTCCCTGCCTGCTGTTATTTTTATGCCATGTGTTCATGTTGTTTCCGAGAGATCCATGCGTATTTTGAGCATGATCGGTAAGAGTGTTTTGAGAATATGGATTTGCTCTATCCATCCATGCCTTTTTTTGTATTTATGGAGTGCCATAGCTTGAGTCAATCGAGCGCTACTTTTGCGATAAAATGTTGCTGGCAGATTGTTTACATGTTATTCGATTTTGCCAAGCTTGGTGTAGTTGATCCTTGCATGATATGATGTTATTCTTGCCATGTATAGTTCCTATGTTATGTCTTCTTGATGTATGTATGCTTAGTTTATCATGCAATGCTCTGTAGTGAGTGCATCGAGCTCGTAAACATGCCTACTTTTTATCTGTTTTTGACATGTCCAGTTTTCTGCTAAGTCTGAAACCTGTAACGAAACTTGCTTATTTGACATGGGTGTAATCATATTTTCTTTTCCTTTTTGGCTTATGGACAGTAAGGGACTTTTGTCAAGTGCTTTGAGTAGATTCATGCCATGCCTAAATTTGCTATGTCCTGATCCTGTAGCATGTTGTTTCATTGCTATGAACGTGTCATCCTGATGTTAATTTCTGCTATGTTTTAATTTCACTAAGTCTGAGAACCTGTTATCTTTTGCAGTTTTGCCATAATTGTATGAACCTGTTATGATGTGATTTAGCCGTATATCAGTGTTCATCTTGTGTCAAGCATCTTGAGTAGATTACTGTCATATGCTTTGTTAATATGTTTGGGTGCAGTAGCTTAATTTCTTGTTCCTTGCTAAGTAGCATCATGCTGTTATTGGCAGATTATTGTCATTCTTGTATTGCTCGTCATTTGCAAACCGTGCATCCGATTCCGGTGATCTTTATATCGATTTCAACCGAAATAACCTCAGCTATCCAGTGGCATACTTGGTTTGCCAAGATTATGCCTTGTTCATCCTTGTCCTTCCGGAGCATGCATATGCATTGCATATCACATCTCGCATATCATGCCATGTTTTGCATCATGTTGCTTGCGCATTGCATCGTGGTTGATATTTGTTCCTTTGCTTGTGTTCTTGTTGTGGGTAGAGCCGGGAGACGAGTACGTGAACGAGGAACCTGTTGAGAACACTTTCGAGGACCAAGCTTTCGACAACTCTGAGAACCTTGCAGGCAAGATGACCATACCCTCGAAATCACTTCTATCTTTGCTTGCTAGTTGCTCGCTCTTTTGCTATGCCTATGCTGCGATACCTACCACTTGCTATATCATGCCTCCTATATTGCCATGTCAGCCCCTAACCATCCATGTCCTAGCAAACCGTTGATTGGCTATGTTACCGCTTTGCTCAGCCCCTCTTATAGCGTTGCTAGTTGCAGGTGAAGATGGAGTTTTGTTCCTTGTTGGAACATGGACTTGTTGTTCCTTGTTGGAACATGTTTACTTGTTGGGATATCACAATACCTCTTATTTAATTAATGCATCTATATACTTGGTAAAGGGTGGAAGGCTCGGCCTTATGCCTGGTGTTTTGTTCCACTCTTGCCACCCTAGTTTCCGTCATACCGGTGTTATGTTCCTGGATTTTGCGTTCCTTACACGGTTGGGTAATTTATGGGACCCCCTTGACAGTTCGCTTTGAATAAGACTCTTCCAGCAAGGCCCAACATTGGTTTTACCATTTGCCTACCACCTACTCCTTATTTTTCCCCGGGTTTTCGCGAGCCCGAGGGTCATCTTTATTTTAGCACCCCCCGGACCAGTGATCCTCTAAGTGCTGGCCCGAACTGAGCTACCTGCGGGGCCACCACGTTGAAACTCGAGGCCTGGTTTTACTCGTAGCTAGTCTCATCCGGATGTGCCCTGAGACCGAGATATGTGCAGCTGCTATCAGGTTTTGTCGGCACAATCGGGAGGCTTTGCTGGACTTGTTTTATTACTGTCGAGATGTCTTGTAGTCTGGGATTCCGAGACTGATCGGGTCTGACCGGTAGAAGGAATATCCTTCGTTGACCGTGAGAGCTTATAATGGGCTAAGTTGGGACACCCCTGCAGGGTATTATATTTCGAAAGCCGTGCCCGCGGTTATGAGGCAGATGGGAATTTGTTGATGTCCGGTTGTAGAAAACCCGAAGTTGACCTTAACTAAAACACATCAACCGCGTGTGTAAACGTGATGGTCTCTCCTCGGCGGGGTCCGGGAAGTGAACACGATGTTGGAGTTAGGCATGACGTAGGTTGTTTCAGGATCACTTCTTGATCACTTCTAGCATCACGACCGTGCTTTGCCTTCTCTTCTCGCTCTCTTTTGCGTTGTAGCCACCGTATATGCTAGTCGCTTGCTGCAGCTCCACCTCACAACCCCTTTCCTACCTATAAGCTTAAATAGTCTTGATCTCGCGGGTGTGAGATTGTTGAGTCCCCGTGACTCACAGATTCTACCACAACAGTTGCAGGTACCAACGATGCCAGTGCAGATGACGCGTCCGAGCTCACTTGGGAGTTCGATGAGGAACGTGGCCGTTACTATGTTTCTTTTCTAGATGATTAGTAGTGGAGCCCAGTAGGGGTGATCCGGGGATCTATGTACCATTTGGGGTAGTCTTCTTTCATTTTGGTACCGTAGTCGGACCTTGAGTGTAATTTGAATGATGGATGTTTATTTATGTATTGTGTGAAGTGGCGACTGTAAGCCAACTATGTTTCTCTTTCCCTTTATGTATTACATGGGTTGTGTGAAGATTACCTCACTTGCGACATTGCTTTCAATGCGGTTATGCCTCTAAGTCGTGCCTCGACACGTGGGAGATATAGCCGCATCGAGGGCGTTACAGTGGGAACAGGGTTCCGCCGCTGGGGCGGACGTCAGGGCCGGTATGGCCACAGTGCCGCGTCGTACCGAAGATCACCTCCGGTACGTCGCACTATAGCCATACCCGCCCTTGGTAATCAGGGTAGGGGAGGGCTGTACTCCGGCCATCCCCAGTCCTGTCCTTCTTCTAGAAGGCTGAAGGTGGCGAAGTCGCGGGCCTCCCTGGAGTCGCCGATTGGGAGTCTCAGCCGCCCCTGGGACTCGGCCATGAGTAGGTGTCGGTGATGTTGCGGCCGACTCCCAGAGTCGGCCGATCGTCTTGGGATTCTTTGAGGGGCGTAGCCTGCCCCGATATCTTGAAAGGTTCTGGGCCTTGGGTTTGCCTACCCGTGGCCCATTACTCCGACAGTAGTCCCCGAAGCTGGTGAGGCGCCGAGGGATGCGCCGAGGGGCCTCAACAGTTTCTTCCTTCGAGGAGTTGGTGCCGTAGCTCGCCTGCCGTCTCCCTTTGTGCCGATTATCAGGAGGCGATTCTGCTCCGGCTGTCTTCGTCGAGCCGTCTCTCAGAGGTCGGACTTGCCTTCAAGTCGCCTTGCTCTTCTTTAGGTAGTTTGAAGATCGTGGCGGGACGCAAACGGCGTGCTTGAGAAGCTACATGGCCGCCGCCCGCCGCGAACCATTCCATGGGCGCCACGTGGCCGGGCAAGCCTGCCAGCCCACGCGCGCGACGGGACAGGCCCGCGGGCGGGGCCCGCCACTACCGCGCCTTGGCCCTCTAGCGGATCCGCTGCGGCCGCGCGGGCGGTTGGGTTTTGGCGCAGTAAATGCGCGCGGTAACTCCGCGTGGTAAATCATGGGGGTCGTGGGGGCGTGGGCGCAGTTAATCCCACGACGCCCCCTCGGCTCTTCAGCCCGCAGGCCTATAAGTAGGCGGAGGGAGCGGGGCGGTGAAGCACGCGCGCCTGCTCTCCTCTGCTTCCTCCCGTTCCTTCTTCTCCTTCTTATTCTCACCGCTTCCGCGCCGGACCACGCCCAGCTCCCGGCGATGAGCTCTTCTTCCGCCGCCGCGCCCGCCGCCGTCCGCTCCGGCGTGTGGGACGGTTCTGAAGTCGACGACGACATCATCGAGTTTCTTCGCAAGACGCGTCGGCGCGCACCTCGTGCAGGCCCGCACCCCGCCGCCGGGGGAGGTGTCGCCGGTGCCGGCGGAGGGCGAGCGCGTCGTGTTCCGCTCCCACCTGTCGCGCGGCCTAGGGCTGCCGGCAAGCGGATTCTTCCGCTCGTTCCTGGAGTTTCACGGCCTCCAACCGCACCACCTTACTCCAAACATGGTGGTGCTGTTGGCGGCCTTCGCCTCACTCTGTGAGGGATTCCTCGGTGTTCTCCCCACCATCGAGCTGTGGGGGGAATTCTTCCATTCTAAGCTCGGTACGCACGTCGCCGGCGTGCGAGCCCAATGCGGCGCCTTCATCGTGCTGCGGAGGTCGACTGCCGACAACCCATTCCCCGCCATCCAGCTGATCAAGTCGGTGAAGATGTGGCAGCGTTCTTACTTCTATGTAAAGAACGTCGCCGCAGACGGCGACTGGGTCAACCTGCCGGCCTTCGAAGCCGGCGCGCCGGCTGGGAGGCAGCCCAGCTGGTCTTACCGCGCCAAGACGTTGACTCCAGCTGGAGCCGCCGCCGTGCAGCGACTTCGGGTGTTGACGCAGTCAGCCGGCCTGACTGGGGCCGACTTGCTGGCCGCCTTCGTGGCGCGCCGAGTTCTGCCGCTCCAAAGCCGGCCTCATCTGATCTGTCAGATGAGCGGACACCGGGACCCCAGTCGGACGTGCACCAAAGATCTTCCTCACGCGGAGGTTGCGAACACGGTGAACTTCATCGCGAACTGCGGCCTCTCGGGGGACTGGCAGTTTGGCATGGAGCAATACTCGTGTGCCAACCCCCCGCCGGTGGTAAGTTGCTCTTTTCTTCTCTTTCTCTTTTTCAGCCGAATCCGGATTCTGCTCTTTATTTCTCTTAACCTTTGAACCAGAACTCTCTTCTCCAGCCCTCATCTGGTGCCATGGGGCCGCCTCGCAAGTTCGCCTCTGATCGAGCAGAGAGCGATGTCGACGACCCCGACTTGGGGGCGGCGGCATTGGAGGCCGACGCCGAAGGAGGCGGCGAAGGAGAAGAAGGCGGCCCGAGGCCCTCGGCCACCTTCGCCGACTGGCCCGTCGGCGAAGAGGGGGAAGTTGCCCCGCACCACCAGCCGAGGCAAGACGGCGCGAGGAAGCGCCGGGCCAGGCCGAGTTCCCTCGGAGGCCGGGAGAAGAAGTTTAAGGGGGCAGCCGCCGCGACCAAGCAGGAAGAGGCGGCCGCGAAGGCCCAGCGCTTCCGTAAGGAAGTGAAGAAGCCGCCGCTGTCCTCTGCGTGAGTGCCCCTACTTCTCTGTCTTGTTTTTGTCTTCTGGTGGGTTTAGTCTGAGTTTTTTCCTTGGGCTCCTCGCTTCAGAGCTCCTCTCACCCTAGGGAGGGTCGCCGCCGCCTCCATCAGGGGGTCGGTGGAGTCGTCCGCCACGACTCGGTGCATTGACCCAGCCGCCGACCTCCGGGAGGCGACGGAGCGGAACGCGCAGGAAAAACGCGACCAGGACGAAGCCGCCCGTTGGAAGAAGGCGGAGGCCGAGAAGACGGCCGCCCCCGCCCAGCAGGGTCTTGAGGGAGCCGGAGCCGCCGCCGCGGCCCAAGAGCGGGCCGAAGAAGCCGCGCGCCGCCAATCGGTGCTGCTCGTCATTCCGTTGCGCTCGGCGCCGCCTCCGGATCCTATGGAGCATTCTGGGGAGGCCGGCGGGGGACATGCCGTCGTGGAGAGGGAGGGCCACCACCGCCCCCGCCGTCATCGGGGGGCGCAAAGGGTAAACAGTCGGCGGACCCGCCAGTACCGCCGACTTCAGACGAAACCACGGCGAACTTGCTTCTTCAAGTCGCCCTACCAACGCGCCGCCGGCTGGGGAAGGCGACTTCGGCGCCACGCCCTCTGGAGACCGGAGCGGCCAGCTCGGCCACGCCGGAGGTCAAGGTGATGAGCTCCGTGCCCGTCGGGTGGGCGCGAGGAGGCGGCACGGGCCCGCTGAACCAGGCGCTCCTGGACGTCCAGGCGAAGCTGCGAGCTGAAAGCGACGCCATCCAGCACTGCACAAAGGCGCACCTGGCGACACGATTGGCCGTCCGGGTATGTTCCTTCTGACTTGTTCTTTCTTGTTCTTCTATGTGGGGGCGCGCCAGCGCACCCACTGGGTGTAGTCCCCGAGTTCCAGGTCGGCTGCTGAGCAGGCGGGTTGGAACTCTAATGGCGAATTCCAAACGCTTATTATTTTTTGAAATGCTCACTTTAGGACTACCACAACCTCCGAGCCACCGTCTTCAACCGAAATGTTGAAGAGCTGGGCAAGCGGACTGCCGACTTGTCAGAGAGCCGGACTAAGTTTGCTTCTTCGCGGGGGCGCGCTGGCGCACCTGCGGGCTATAGTCCCCGAGATTCGGGCCGACTGCTGCGCAGTCGGGCCGGATCTTCTTGGCGACCTTTTCTGATGACTTGTGTCCTTTTTTCTTCTTTCTTCAGAGGCCAACGCCGTTCTTCAGCAGCAGCTGGGCGAAGCCAACACCGCCTTGCGCGCCAAGGAGGTGGAGTGTGGCAAGCTCGTCACGGAGCGCGACCTGCTGGCCGCGCAGCTGGCGGAACAGAAAGAGCTACTCAAGAAGGCGCAGGAGGAGGCGAAGGACAAGGAGGCTGAGCTCCAGGCCGAGTTCGAGGTTGAACGCTCCTCCTGGACCGACAAGGAGGCGATGCTGACCTCCGGCTTCCACGAGATTGAAGATATCGTTGATGGTAAGTTTTCTTTGCTTGCTTTCTTCGAGCGGCCGACTGTGGGTCGGGCCGACTCTTGCTTTTTCTGACTTGCTTCTTTTTTCGTCTTTGGCAGACTTCTTCCCAGGTTACGCACAAACTGCCGTTCAAGCCATCGAGGCTGACCGTGAGGCGCGGAGGGCGGCCGGCGAGGAGGTTCTGTCAACGCCCCCCGGACTCTTGACGAACAGCTTCTGAGCATCGAGCTCGTCTACGGCCGGCTCACCGGATGCTGCGCTGGCTTCAATAAGTCGGCGCCCAGGCGATTGCTGCCTTGTGGCCGGAGATGCCGGTTCTGCGCACTCCCAGTCGGACTGCCGACTGGCTGGAGGTCGCAGCAGGCCGTCTGGAGGCTTGGAAGGGCTCCTCGGCACGTGCCGGGGCATGTTGTGCCTTGGAGTTCGTCAAGGCGTGGTATCCAGACCTGAGTCTGGACTAGCTGGCCACACTCCGAGATGAGGCCCAACTGGAACTTGCAGCCATGGGGGACGACTTCGTCAAGCGCACCGCGGCGATCGCCGAGTACGTCGACACCAGCGTCTTCGTTCCTGAGCGTGCGGACAACGGCGAGGAGGCGCCGCCGGAGTGGTTTGGGATGAACCCGAACTGCGGCAAGGACTCGGCGGAGGTGATTGGCTCCAGCGTCGAGGAAGAAGATGATATGGAAGCCGGCGACGAGACGGAGGTGCCGGAAGCCGGAGCGGGCGACCAGCCTCAGCTCGACCGAGCCTCCAACAACGAGCCGCGCCCAACTGCGCCGACTGCTGCTGGAGGTGATCAAGCCGAGTCTGCCCCGCCGGCTACCCCAACGTCTGACACCGCCATCTCCTCCGCGCCTCCGAACCCGTCTGCCGCTTCATAAGCCACCGTCTTGCTTTACTTATCTGCTTAGTAGTTTCTCGAAGACTTTGTTAATTCGCACATTTCCACCCACTGGGTGTATTTTGAACATCTGTTCATGGATTCGGCCAATGGCCTTTGTGGTGTAAATATTTGTCTAGATTCTATCGTTTCTTGCTTGTTGCTCTTTAGGCTTTTTTCCTTTTGCCGCCTTCCCTTGGGGGCCGTCTTTTGCCAGTCGGACAGCCGCTCCGCGGACTGCCGCTGGACCAAATACCTGGCCGCCTTGGGAAGGCAAGTACTTAGCCGTTCGAGAGTTTTTGTGGCAAGTCGGATAGAAAGACGGCAAGCCGACTACTCAGAGTCGGTTTTGCGAGGATCAGCTGAAAAGCCGGCTCAGGCTATGTTTTTACGCTTTGAATCCTTAGCCTTTTTTCATGCGGATGCCTATTCTACCTTACTCCGGCCCACCAGTCAGTCGCTCTGCGAGCTGTGGCCTTGACGGGAGTCGGCTTAGGCGCCGCGCACTACTTGTCTGACCGCAGGAAGCGTTTTCATAGCGCGAGACGGCAAGTCCCCGGGCCGACTGGTCGAGCCCGGGGTCAAGCGGCATAAAGAGTGTCGTACTCGGAAGCATAATTCTTATCATACAGATAACAAAAGGGGCAGTCCCCGAGTCCGTCTCGGGGGCCCCAGAGTCTTGGTACTTAAAATACAAAAAAAGGGGGGGCGTGACACATACTGCATCAGCTGTAAAATCTTCGAAGAAGATTCGCGTTCCATGGTCGCTCCGTCTCTTTGCCGGAGTCGTCCCTCTTGCGTGCTCGGGGCTTCTGAGCGTCGATCAGGTAGTAGGAGTCGTTGCCCAGCACCTTGCTGGTGATGAAGGGGCCTTCCCACGGAGCCGGCAACTTGTGCTGGCCGGCTGTTCGCTGGATCAGCCGGAGCACAAGGTCGCCCTCCTGGAAGGATCTCGGCCTGACCTTCCTGTTGTAGTAGCGACGTAGGCTCTGCTGGTAGATGCTGGACCGGCTGAGTGCCAATAGATGGCCCTCTTCCAGCAGATCGATGCCGTCTTGTCGTGCTTCTTCTGCCTCTTCTGCAGTGTACATCGTGACTCGCGGGGAGTCGAACTCTATATCCGTTGGGATGACGGCTTCAGCACCATAGACGAGGAAGAAGGGCATGAGGCCGGTTGACTTGTTTGGAGTCGTACGCAGACTCCAGAGGACGGCCGGCAACTCGTCAAGCCAACAGCCGGCCGAACGCTCCAGCGGTTCGACCAACCGAGGCTTGATGCCGGACAGGATGAGGCCATTCGCCCGCTCCACCTGCCCGTTCGACTGCGGATGGGCAACAGACGCTAGGTCCAGTCGGATGCCCTGCGTCGCGCAGAAACGGGCCAAGGCGCCTTTGGCAAAGTTGGTGCCATTGTAGGTGATGATGCTGTGCGGTATGCCATACCGAATTGTGATGTCTGAGATGAAAGTCACGGCAGTCGGACCATTTAATTTTTTGATGGGTTTCACTTCTATCCACTTGGTGAACTTGTCCACCGCGACAAGCAGATGAGTTAGGCCACCTCATGCCGTCTTGAAGGGTCCCACCATATCCAGGCCCCAAACTGCAAAAGGCCAGGCGATGGGGATAGTCTTGAGTGCTGAAGCCGGCTGATGCGGCTTGGATCAGAACTTCTGGCACCCTTTGCATTTCTGGACCAACTCTTTGGCCTCTTCGAGGGCAGTCGGCCAGAAGAAACCGTGTCGGAAGGCTTTGGCGACGAGCGCTCTTGAGGCCGCATGGTGGCTGCACTCGCCTTGATGGATGTCCCTGAGAATTGCTTGGCCTTGCTCTGGCTCGACGCAGCGCTGGTAGACGCCTGTGACGCTGCGTCTGACCAGCTCTCTGTTGACTATGGTGTATGCTGCCGCTCGGCGTTGTCTTTGCCGAGCCAAGGTTTCATCGGTTGGTAGCTCCTTGTTTACCAAGAATTTGAGGATGGGCTGGGCCCATGAGGGTGCTGCTATCTCTTCTACTATCAAAACTGCGACTTGGACGCGAGCGGATGGGCTTGGAGTCGGCGGGCTGGAGTCCGCAGCCGCTTGCTGGATTAACGAAGTCCCCGGGCCGACTGGAGCAGTCCCCGGGCCGAGTTCTGGAGTCTTCTCTCTGGCCGCCGCAGTCCCCGGGCCGAGTTCTGGAGTCCCCGGGCTGGCTGCAACTGCGGCACTCTTGAGGTCATCTGCGACGGGTCTTGTGTTGTTTGCTTGGGCTCTCGGGCCAGATCCGGCTTCTTCAGGGGGAGTCGGCACAAAAATTGAATCTGACTCTGGTGAGGGCTTGATGGATGGCTTGAGGAGGCGCTGGAGGGCGACGCTTGAAGGTATTGCTTGGCGGGTGGAGCCGATTCGTGCCAAAGTATCTGCTTGGTTATTGTCGTTCCTCGGCACATGGAGGAACTCGCACCCCTCGAAATACCCACTGAGTTGCTGCACGAGAAAACGGTAGCTTGCCATGTTTGCATCCTTGGCGTCCCAGTCGCCAGATGATTGCTGGACCACCAAGTCGGAGTCGCCATAGCACAGGATCCGGCGAATGCCGAGTTCATTGGCAAGCCGGAGCCCGTGAATGAGAGCCTCGTACTCAGGAACGTTGTTGGAGGCGGCGAAATGAATCTGCAGTGCATACTTGAGCATGTCGCCCTTAGGAGAAGTGAGGACGACACCGGCTCCCAAGCCGGTGCACATCTTGGGGCCATCGAAATGCATCCGCCAATGGGTGGAGTCGGGCACCGGGGGAAGGTACTGGGTCTCGGCCCAGTCGACGAGGAAGTCGGCCAGTGCTTGCGACTTGATGGCGGTGCGGGGTTGATAGTAGATCGTGTAGGGCGCCAGCTCTATGGCCCATTTTGCCACTCGGCCAGACGCATCTCGGCTTCCGATGATCTCAGCCAATGGGGCTGTGCAGACCACTGTGATTGGATGTTCTTGGAAGTAAGGCTTCAGCTTCTTGGCGGCGAAGTGCACGCCATAACACATCTTCTGGTAGTGGTGGTAGTTTTGCTTGGAGGTCGACAGTACTTCACTCAGGTAGTATACCGGTCTCTGGACCGGCAGTGCCTTGCCTTCCTCCTTGCGCTCAACTACGATAACCGTGCTGACTACTCGGCTGGTGGCGGCGATGTACAGGAGCATGGGCTCTTTGGGAGTCGGAGCCGCCAACACAGGGGGAGTAACCAACATCCTCTTCAATTGCAGAAAGGCCTCGTCCGCCTTGTGGTTCCACTCGAAAAAATTGGTCTTCTTCATGAGTTGGTACAACGGGAGAGCTTTCTCGCCCAGCCGACTGATGAAACGGCTGATGGATGCCAGGCAGCCAGTGAACTTCTGCACATCCAACAGTCGGCTGGGTACCTCCATCCTCTCGATGGCATTGATCTTCATGGGGTTGCACTCTATGCCGCGTTCAGAGACCAGGAAGCCGAGTAGCTGGCCGGCTGGTACTCCGAAAACGCACTTCTCGGGATTGAGCTTGATCTAGAATCGGCGCAGGTTCTCAAAGGTCTCTTTGAGGTCTTCCAGTAAGGTTCCACGCTTCTCCGTCTTCACCACCACGTCATCCACGTAGACGTGGGCATTTCTGCTGAGTTGCTTGAGGAGGCACTTCTGCATGCAACGCTGAAAGGTGGCGCCGGCGTTCCTCAAACCGAACGTCATGGTCAGGTAGCAGAAGGCTCCGAACGGCATGATGAAGGCGGTCTTCAGTCTGTCTGCCGGGTCCAGCTTGATCTAGTGATATCCTGAATAGGCATCTAAGAAGCTCAACAGCTCGCATCCGGCTGTGGAGTCTATCACCTGATCAATTCTCGGCAAAGCAAACGGGTCCTTGGTGCAGGCTTTGTTAAGGCTTGTGTAGTCAATACACATTCGCCACTGCTTGTTCTTCTTCAGCACTAAGACTGGGTTTGCCAGCCACTCTGGGAAAAATACTTCCATGATGAAGCCGGCTGCAAGGAGCCGGGCTATCTCTTCACCAACAACTCTTCTATTCTCTTCTGACAGGCGGCGTAGGGGCTGCCTGACGGGCTTTGCATCGGACTGGACATGTAACTTGTGCTCGGCGAATTCTGTCGGTACACCTGGCATGTCTTTGGGGGACCATGCAAAGATGTCCCGATTCTCACGGAGGAAATCGACGAGCTCGCCTTCCTATTTGTTGTCAAGGTTTGCACCTATGACTGCGTACCTCTCCGGGTGCTCTGGGTCCAAGGGTATCTTCTTTGTTTCCTTCGCCGGCTTGAACGAGCCCTCAGCTTCCGACTCCTTGGGGTTGGGCGACATCTCAGGCTGCTTGCCGGCCATCGCCACAACCCGGTCAAGAAGCCGCTTCTCCGCTGCAATAACCAGGGACTCGGCCAGCCGACTACTCTCGGCCGCACAAGCGGACGACTTCCTGTAGTCGCCGACTACAGTCAGCATTCCCTTGGAACTCGGCATCTTCATCTTGAGGTAGGCGTAGTGGGGGACTGCCATGAACTTGGCCAAGGCAGGTCGGCCAAGTAGTGCATGGTATGGGCCAGGTCCACCACTTCAAACCAGACTGGCTCTCGGCGGAAGTGATCCTTATCTCCGAAAAGGACGTCTATCAAAATCTTGCCGATTGGGGAGCAGGAAAGGCCAGGGACGATCCCATGGAATATAGTCCGGCTGTTTTGGAGTTGTCTTTGCTTGATTCCCAGCTTCTCCATTGTATCCTTATACAGGATGTTGATACTGCTACCTCCATCTATCAAAACTCGCGAGAAGCGAGCTGCCCGCCTATCAGTGGCAAATGTGGCCTCCAGAACCAAGGCGTAGGAACCTGGATTTGGCATCACCTCTGGGTGATCTGCTCTGCTCCAACTGATAGGTTTCTCGGACCAGTGCATGAACTCTGGAGTGTCTGATGCTACTGCGTTGACTTCTTGCTGCTGCAGCCGCCTGCTGCGTCTGTCTTCTGCCACACTGGTGAACACCATGTAGGCCCCGTGCTCTTCGGGGTACTCATCTTGTACTGCGCCGACTGGCCTGGCAGCCGACTGCGGGGGTGGAGGCGGAGGCGGCTGTCCAGCAGGTGGAGGAGGCACCAAGCCGTCTCCCTTGGCAATCCTAGTCAGCAAGTGGCACTTTCTGGTGGTGCGGTTTGATGGCTTCGCGCCACTGTGAAACTTGCAGGGGCCATCCAGAGTCTGCTCGTAGGAGAAAGCCGGCAGCCAATTGCGCTTGCCGCCCTTCTGCCGCTTGGGTGGAGGCTGCCCTTCTGGTTGCTGATCGTTGACCGTTGCGACCTGCCGGCTATTGGAAGCCGGCTGCGGGGCCCTGCGCTTGTGATCGCTCTGCTGCTGTCGCCGACTCGCGTCTCCAGCCGGGGTTCTGGGAGCCTGAGGGGCGACTTTGCCTGTCGCGCCGACTTGGATCTCCGTCTTCATAGAAGAGTCGGTCGTGGCGTACTTGTCTGCTATGATCAGCAGCTCATCTAGGGTCTCCGGCTCGTCGCAGAGGAGCTTGTGCTTGAGGAGGGTGCCTTCTCTGCACCCGGCGGTGAAGTACTCGATGGCCTGCACCTCGTTCACGCCCTCGCAGGAGTTTCGGAGCTCGGCCCATCGCGTGAGGTAGTCGCGAGTGGATTCGTCGGGGCCTTGCACGCACAAGGAGAGCTGGCGAGGCTTGGGAGGTCGCTTGTATGTGCTCGTAAAGTTGCGGATGAAAGCCTCGGTGAAGTCGACCCAACTGTTGATGTTGCGGGGCTTCAGGCTGTTCAGCCATGTCCGGGCCGTGCCCTGGAGCATGAGCGGAACATAATTCACGGCAACGCGCTTGTTGTCGTTCGCTATGCTGACGGCTGTGGAGTAGTCAACCAACCAGTCCTCTGGCTTCACGGAGCCGGTGTACTTGGGGTTATCTCTGGGGAGAGTGAACCCTTTGGGGAAGGGCTCATCTCCTATGCGGGGACCAAAACACGGCGGCCCCAGCTCATCTTCTTCTTCCAGCACCAGAGATCGAGTGGAGTCGGTCGATCCGGAGGCGGGCATCGTTCTCTCCGACTCCCTCTCAGCGGCCTAGGCAACCTCCGAGAGTCGGATGTTCAACGGGCGATGGAGAGACTCGCCTTTCCTTGCGGGGTGGCGGAGGCACATAGTCGTCCCGCCGCTCTACTGCTCTCGGGCGGCCGTCTTGGTCGCGCTCGATGGTGATATGAGTCCGACTGCGGCTTGCAGCCGGCCCCTTGTCTTTTCTTCCGCGGACGCCGCCAGTCGGCGCCCGAGATGTCGCGCCTTGATCTCGGCGGGGTGGCAGGTCATCTTTCTCCTGCTGCGGTCCTTCGGAGCGGCAGCCGGCCGCGTTCTGCTCGCCGGCCGCGTCGAGGAGTTGCTGGACTCGCTCCGTCATCAGTCGGCGCTCTTCGCCTTCAAGGTTATCCAGCTCATCTGCCGCCGCCTGGGCAGCTCGAATGTTCTCGGCGGGCGTGGCGTATACGGGGCGGTTGGCCCCGAACATGCTAGCGATGTCCGCGCCGCGCTGGCGGACCGCGCCCAGGCGGCTTGGCCCCACCGGGGCCGGCGAGCCGCCCACGGCGTGATCCATCTCACGCTGGTAGGCCTCTGACAAGCGTCTCATGCTGGCCAGCTTCTTTGCGCCTTCGACGAGCTGGAGGCGACGCGCCTCCAGTGTCTCGGCGTCGGCGTCCTCTGGAATGGGCACACCCAGGTCTTGTAGTGCCGCGTCAAGCGGGTCGCGAGCTCTCTCGTCGGAGTGCTCGCCATGGTCGATGACGAGCACCTCAGTGACGGTGCTCCCGCTGCCCTCCACGCGTGGGAGCGGCTCGTCGTAGACCACCACGTTGGTGGGGAAGGCGTCGAGCGACGCGGTGTCGGAATTGACCAGCATCGGGTCGGTGGAGCCTGCGGACTCCAGGTCAGTGGCAGGCTCGCCAGCAACATGGAGGTCGTCGAGGAGGCCCGCGAGAAAGTTCGCGGGGCCGCTGGTGCCTGCGTCGGACGCAGGCTCGTCGGAGAGGCTAACCTCGCCGACAAGATCGGCGAGGCAGCTGGCCGCGCAAACGGTCTCAACATCGCGCAGCGCGTCGGCGTGAACTTCTTCTGGCGTGCCGGGCTGGCTACGCTCGCCAGGGAGGAAAAGGGTTCCCGTCCAGAACAGATCTCCGGACGGCGGTGCACCTCGCCCCACGGTGGGCGCCAAATGTCGGGGGTGAGGTGCGACATATGCCAAAGGATGGCTTATCATGGTGGGGGCGAGTAGAACGTCGCCGGTGCCTGGAAGCGGGATGAGGCGTAAACATGCTCGCCGGCGGATCTTACCCAGCTTCGGGGCTCTCCGAGGAGATAATACCCCTACTGCTGCTCTGCGGGGTCTCCGCATGGTCACTATGGTGATATGTGTACAAAGTTGCTCCTCGAGCTGTGTTCTAGAGGTAGGAGAGGGCAAGGCTAGCTCTCCCCTCCTCTATGCTGTTGGTCTGGTGGAAAAAGGATCGAACCCTTTGCATGGGTGCTCCGGGGGGTTTATATAGGCCTATCCCCCGGGGGTACAATGGTAATCTGACTGGGTGCGGGTCCCAGCCGTCTGTCTCTTAGGCCGCCGTCTTCTCCACCGACTCCTGGGGGCCACCTCTGGTGGGCCCCGCCGACTGACCTGGCCACTATAGCCGTGCCTCTGATGACGTTGGCCGGGTCGTGGGGGCGTGGCAACAGTGCCGCTGCCTGGCGGGCGATCACTGTCGTCACTCCCCGTTTTATCTGGTTAATGGCGCGTGGGCCCCGTGGGAGGAGCGGGCCGACTCCTGGAGGCCGACTCCCACGGGGTCCGTCTTCGGGCGCTCTCGCAGTCTTCTATCTTCCCCGCTGACCGGCGGGGCCCGCCGTCTCCAGGCCGTACGGGCGGGCCAACGTGGGAACAGGGTTCCGCCGCTGGGGCGGACGTCAGGGCCGGTATGGCCATAGTGCCGCGTCGTACCGAAGATCTCCTCCGGTACGTCGCACTGTAGCCATACCCGCCCTTCGTAATCAGGGGAGGGGAGGGCTGTACTCCGGCCATCCCTAGTCCTGTCCTTCTTCTATAAGGCTGAAGGTGGCGAAGTTGCGGGCCTCCCTGGAGTCGCCGATTGGGAGTCTCAGCCGCCCCTGGGACTCGGCCATGAGTAGGTGTCGGTGATGCTGCGGCCGACTCCCAGAGTCGGCCGATCGTCTTGGGATTCTTTGAGGGGCGTAGCCTGCCCCGATGTCTTGAAAGGTTCTAGGCCTCGGGTTTGCCTACCCGTGGCCCATTACTCCGACATGCTACCTTTCAGAGATGCATGATGGCTATATTCCCTGACTTTTGTGAAAAGATTTGTGAGGTTTTCATGGAAGATTTTACCGTCTATGGTTCCTCTTTTGATGATTGCTTGAGCAAACTTGATCGAGTTTTGCAGAGATGTGAAGAAACTAATCTTGTCTTGAATTGGGAAAAGTGCCACTTTATGGTTAATGAAGGTATTGTTTTGGGGCACAAAGTTTCTGAAAGAAGTATTGAAGTTGATAAAGCCAAAGTTGACGCTATTGAAAAGATGCCATGTCCCAAGGACGTCAAAGGTATAAGAAGTTTCCTTGGTCATTCTGGATTTTATAGGAGGTTCATTAAGGACTTCTCAAAAATTTCTCGGCCTCTGACTAATTTATTGCAAAATGATATACCATTTGTCTTTGATGATGATTTTGTAGAAGCATTTGAAATACTTCAGAAAGAACTAGTCTCTACACCTGTTGTTCAGCCACATGATTGGAATTTACCCTTTGAAATTATGTGTGATGCTAGTGATTATGTTGTAGGTGCTATTCTAGGGCAAAGAGTTGATAATAAATTAAATGTTATTCATTATGCTAGTAAGACTCTAGACAATGCTCAAAGAAATTATGCTACTACTAAAAAAGAACTTTTGGCAGTTGTATTTGCTTGTGATAAGTTCAGACCTTATACTGTTGATTCTAAAGTAACTATTCACACTGATCATGCTGCTATTAAATATCTTATGGAAAAGAAAGATGCTAAACCTAGACTTATTAGGTGGGTTCTCCTGCTACAAGAATTTGATTTACATATTGTTGATAGAAAAGGAGCTGAGAACCCCGTTGCAGATAACTTATCTAGGTTAGAAAATGTTCTTGATGACCCACTACCTATTAATGATAGATTTCCTGATGAACAATTAAATGTTATAAGTACTTCTCGTAGTACTCCTTGGTATGCTGATTATGCTAATTATATTGTTGCTAAATTTATACCACCTAGCTTCACATACCAACAAAAGAAAAAGTTTTTCTATGATTTGAGACATTACTTTTGGGATGACCCACATCTTTATAAAGAAGGAGTAGATGGTGTTATTAGACGTTGTGTACCTGAGCATGAACAGGAACATATCCTACGCAAGTGTCACTCCGAAGCTTATGGAGGACACCAAGCTGGAGACAGAACTGCACATAAGGTATTGCAATCTGGTTTTTATTGGCCTACTCTCTTCAAGGATGCCCGTAAGTTTGTCTTGTCTTGTGATGAATGTCAAAGAATTGGTAATATTAGTAGACGTCAAGAAATGCCTATGAATTATTCTCTTGTTATTGAACCGTTTGATGTTTGGGGCTTTGATTATATGGGACCTTTTCCTGCCTCTAATGGATAGGCACATATTTTAGTTGTTTTTGATTACGTTACTAAGTGGGTAGAAGCTATTCCAACTAGTAGTGCTGATCATAACACTTCTATTAAAATGCTTAAGGAAGTTATTTTTCCGAGGTTTGGAGTCCCTAGATATTTAATTACTGATGGTGGTTCACAATTTATTCATAGTGCCTTCTGTAAAATGCTTGCTAAATATGATGTTAATCATAGAATTGCATCTCCTTATCACCCACAGTCTAGTGGTCAAGTAGAATTGAGCAATAGAGAGCTCAAATTAATTTTGCAAAAGACCGTTAATAGGTCTAGAAAGAATTGGTCTAAGAAACTTGATGGTGCATTATGGGCTTATAGAACTGCATATAAAAATCCTATGGGTATGTCTCCATATAAAATGGTTTATGGAAAAGCATGTCACTTACCTCTCGAACTAGAACATAAGGCATATTGGGCTATTAAAGAGCTCAACTATGATTTCAAACTTGCCGGTGAGAAGAGGTTGTTTGATATTAGCTCACTCAATGAATGGAGAACCCAAGCTTATGAAAATGCCAAGTTATTTAAAGAAAAAGTTAAAAGATGGCATGACAAAAGGATACAAAAGCATTAATGTAGGTGATTATGTATTGTTATACAACTCTCGTTTAAGATTTTTTGCAGGAAAACTTCTCTCTAAATGGGAAGGCCCCTACGTTATTGAGGAGGTCTATCGTTCTGGTGCCATAAAAATCAACAACTTTGAAGGTACAAATCCAAAGGTGGTAAACGGTCAAAGAATTAAACATTATATCTCAGGTAATCCCATAAATGTTGAAACCAATATTATTGAAACTGTAACCCCAGAGCAATACATAAGAGACACTTTCCAGAACGTTTCAGACTCCGAAAAGGAATAGGTATGTGGTACAGTAAGTAAACCGACTCCAAAACAATTTTTAAGGCAATATTTCTCCATTTCGAAATATTTAGAAAAATAGAAAAATAAGTACCAGTCCGGGAAGGACACGAGGGCCCCACGAGGGTGGTGGGCGCGCCCCCTATCTCGTGAGCACCTCGTGTGCCCTCCGGACTCCGTTTTCTTGCACGATACGTATTTTGGTCGGTAAAAATTCATTATATATTCTCCCGAAGGTTTTGACTCACGTATCACGCAAATATCCTCTGTTTTCGTTTCGAGCTGTCCCGCTGCAGATTAGATCAACATGTCTTCCCAGGATTCGGAAGGAGAAAGCTACGTGGATGATTATTTAGCAAATCCCAAGGTCTATGGAGATGTGGAGCATGATGATTGGACCACGGAGGAAGAAGAGGACTATGAACCCAAGGGGAAGGAGGAGACGAGCTCAGATGAAGACGAAGCCCCATTACCTCAACCTGGGGACATGCACGTGGAGTTCAAAAAGTCAAGTCTCCCCGATAGGGTGAAGAAACCCAAGTTCGAGTTTATTCCTTTTCGTCTCTTGCAGGAAAACAAGCAGGACTTATGAAATAAGATATTAACCCTAGAATGGGAGATTGATGATCTGAGGGATCAAAATGCTGTTCTCAAGCACAAATTAAGGGAGAAGTCTAAGCCAGCATGATCGACAACACCCCCAACTTCTTCACCGACAAAGGAGACATAATCTCATGGGTATGGGCACTCCCCTTGGCAACTGCCAAGCTTGGGGGAGGTGCCCCGGTATCGTATCACAATCACAACTCCTATCTTTACCCTTTTTCTTAGTTCGATCCTATTAGTAGTATCTTGATCTAGTAGAATAAAGTTTATGGCACGATCTAGTTTTGAGTTTTGCTTTATGATCTCTCTTTGTAATCGAGTCCGTGAGCTATATATAATAAAGAATAGTGTTTAGTCAAGGGCCTGATTATTTCGCCATGATCTTGAGTGAATAAAATAAAAGAAGAAAAAGAATTAAAAAAATAGGAGAAACAAAAAGTTCATATTGATCTTATTGAGAGTAATGACTTCACATAGAAAGAGTATGATGATTAAAAGTTGTTGGGAGTTGGCAGACATAGCTTTGGTCATCATTGCAATTAATAGGAAGTAATAAGGAAAGAGAGGTTTCATATATAGATATATTATCATTGACATCTTTTATGATTGGAAGCACTCATTAAAATATGACATGCTAAAGAGTTGATGCTGGACAAGGAAGACAACGTAATGAGTTATGTCTTTCTTATATCTGAGATAAAGTATATTGTCATGGATCCTCTAACTTGTTAAGCTTGCCTTTCCTCCTCATGCTAGCCAAATTCTCAGCACCGAGTAGAGATAATACTTGTGCTTCCAAATACCCTTAAACTAGTTTTGCCATGAGAGTACACTATATCTACCTATGGATTGAGTAAGATCCTTCAAGTAAGTTGTCATCGGTGCAAAGCAAGAAAAATTGCTCTAAATATGTATGATTGATTGGTGTGGGAGAAATAAGCTTTATACGATCTTGTGATGTGGAAGTAATAAAAGCGACAGACTGCATAATAAAGGTTCACATCACAAGGGGCAATATAAAGTGACGTTCTTTCGCATTGAGATTTTGTGCATCCAACCATAAAAGCGCATGGCAACCTCTGCTTCCCTCTGCGAAGGGCCTATCTTTTACTATTATCTTCTACCTTTTGCAAGAGTCATGGTGATCTTCACCTTTTCTTTTTCATTTTATCCTTTGGCAAGCTTAGCATGTTGGAAAGAACATGATATATATATATATATATATATATATATATATATATATATATATATATATATATATATATATGTCGGGGGAAATCTGCCTCCACGAACACCTATGGGGACGAGCCCCTTTCTGGTTCGGCAGGGGGCGGAGGTCGCGCGAAGAGCGGATCGAGACGATGCACACAAGGGGTTTACCCAGCTTCGGGCCGCACGAATGCGTAAAACCCTACTGCTGCTTTGTGGTTTGTATTGTGTTCTTGCTCGGGAGCGCTGAGTGCTACAGTACACTCAGGCAACTAATCAGACCGAGCGTGAGTGGCCTCCCTTCTCCCTTACGTTACGCATGGGGCCTCCTTTTATATGCGCAAGGGGTTACCCACAGGTGGCAACGTAGGCGGGGGTAAAACTGGAAAACGTTGTGTTGGGTACAGCTGTTTGCACAGTGCTATCATACCTAACTCTGACGGCAGGGGACAAGGGCATTAAATGCCTGTCTAGGTCGCCCAAACAGTGCAGAAAAGGGACCGTCAGGGGCGCCACCATTTGCCACGATGGCTATCCTGTCAGCGTTGCTTCGCCACCGCATGCCCCTGGCTGTGTAGCCTTTCGCCACGTACGCCTGGAATGGCCCCAGAGCGACACGTTGGTGGATGAGCTGGAACACAGGCGCGGGGTGGTGACTTGCCGCGGCAAGCGCCTTGCCGCGGTTGATGCCTTGTCGCGCCCAGGAGCTTGTTGCTCACCGGTCCTTGCCGGGACGCGTGGCGCGTCGCAGCAAGTCTCTTGTCGTGCCCTGGTCGCCCTTCCCGGCAAGCTCCTCTTGTCGGGGCCTTGTGCTTCGAGCGGCCATCCCGGCAAGCTCCTCTTGCTGGGGCCTTGCTCTCTTAGGGTGGCCTTCCCGGCAAGCTCCTCCTGCCGGGGCCTTGGCTCAAATACTTTGTTCTTGGATGGCCCAAAAAGGGACCATGGAGAGTTTTGGCGATCACCTGGCAAGCCTTGCTGTGGGGTGCTATGACTTCCCGTGCACGAGTTCGGGGTACTAAGGTACCCCTAGTTTAGTACACTGACAGGAGCCCCCGGGCCTGGGCCATACACGGTGCCGAGCGCTGTTGGGCCAGGCCCAAAACAGTGCACGGGCACGCGCGGCCTGGGTCACGCTGCATCTTTTTCTGCATCCACCACGCCCTCCCCAAACGGCACGCGTCGAACGCGGCATCGTGGGGAGAGGCGTGCGTGACGTGGGCGGCGTGCGCGGGGCTGAGCCCCGCAGGCATGCGTCACGTCGCAATAAAGGGGGACGGTTCGCGCCATCTCCATAAGTGGAGGGAGGCGTGGAGGCATGGCTCGTTTGCTGGACGGGGCCGAGGCACGGTTTTCGAGGCGTCTGCTCCCCACGATCACGGGGTGGGGGGAGGTCGCCTCATCCGTCGCCTCGGTCCTGCACGCCAGCCACGCGGCTTCCATGCACCTGGAGTTGCGGATGGTGGAGGCAGGAAACCGGGCCGTCGCGGGTCAAGGCAGCAGGACGGTCCCAGTCGCCTGCTCTTCCTGCGTCTTGATTGGCTGAGCGGGGTGGCCGAGCCCCCACCCTGCTCCTTTATAAAGAGCAAGAGGGGGCGACGGAAATCCACACTCCTTCATCTTTTCTTCCCTTCAGCTTCTGATCCCCTCTCTCCATTCGCCATGGAGAAAGGGAACCCTGGTCCTTCATCGGTGGCGGCGAGGGTCGCCGCTAGGCAACGCGCCCCTCCTCCCCATGCACCCGAGGTGGCAGAGCCAGCCGTAAGGGGAAGGGGGAGGGGGCGAGGTCGTGGACGAGGCCGAGGCGCTCGGGGACGAGGCGGACGGGGCGACGCGCCGGCCTCGCCTTCGCCAGTGGATCCTCTCCTCACGGCGGTCCACATCGGGGACGACCCTTGCGAGTTCTTCGTCAGGCTGCGCCGGGCGCCTCGTCGTCGCCTCCGTCTCCTGGCTCCCTTCGCAAGCGTGATGGAGATGGAACAACCCGAGACGCTAAGACTGCGCATGAGGGGCTGCGGGATCAGCGGCACGCGGGTCCACGTTGAGTCCCCAGCCCCCGGCGTGATGTATCTTGGTCAAGGGTGGAAGTCGTTCGCCCGTATTCACAGCTTGATGGAGGGGTTCACCCTCCATTTTAAGTTGATGGAGGGCGATCTCCTCTCCGTCAAGGTCTTCGGGTGCTACGGGACCCGGGCCCGATGCTGCGTGGATAGCTCCTCCGACAGCGAAGGCTCCTCCTCGAGCGAGAGCGACGGGGAGGGGAGCGACAGCGACGACGAGGGTAGCGGTCGTCGGGATGACGGGTCTGACTAGGCGCCGGTCGCGGCTCCGTGTGGCACCGGCGACCCCATCATTCGTGTCGCCGGCTCCTTGAGCTTCTCGGGGTCGTCTCCTTGGCGGCTGGTGTAGGGAGGCTGCGGAAGAGGAAGAGGGCGGGCGGCAAGGCCGTCAACTCGGAGTACGGGGGCACGGCTCCCTCGACAGCGTGCTGACGTCCTGCCGCCTCGTCGAGCCCTGCTTCCGGCGCCGCCGTCACCGTCCAGCTTTCAGTCGGCCCCCGGGGTGTTCTCTTGGTGTCTTCTGCCACCCGTAGCTCGCCTAGGCGCCCCTTTTGCCCTTCTCGCCTCCTTGTCCTACCTCCTGAGGAGAGAGACAAGAAAGGGATTACGGGCACCTTATCTCTTTTTAACTTGTAAGCCCTCGGGCTTTAGTTGCATTTAAAGCTTGTAATCCCATCTCTCATGTTTTTCATTCTCTCTGAACTGTACCTGAGCGGAATGTTTTTTTTAATGAAAAGGGGATGTTTGCCGGGCCATTTGTCCCGCGGGTAAAACCCACGCCAAGGAGCGAATCCTTTATATCGTTAAGATAGACACTTCTTTGCCCGGCAACAGGCCCTGCCGTCTTCCCGCGCCACTCGACCTTTCTCACGCCTTTGGCGGAGGTAGGGATGAGGCGGGTTCGGGCTCCTCATTCTGTCCCTTTGCCGCCGCGGCTACTACCAAAACTGGCCCCAGGAACGCGCTCTAGGGCCCAGAGTTAAGGGAGCACGGTAGCTTTTTAGGAAGAAACAAGGTTTTCGCATTCCTCAGTCCATAAGAGAATGCATGATAAGGGATGAAAAACTTATCTGGGATTGCAGCCCCCGGCAACTTTGGCTTGCCGCGGGCGAATCTTTGTACTTGCAGCCCCCAGCAACACTGGTTTGCCGAGGACCGGATGCTGGTCCGCCCTTCTTCTCTTCTTCGTCCTTAAGCGGTCTGGCCAGGATATGCAAAACCCTGCGAACCAAGGGAAATGAAGGAACAGGAAAAAAGGACGTAGACCCGACCTCTAATCTAGGGGTTAGCAGCTGTTAGGCACTATCAACCCTAACCAAGGACGAGACTCGACTCAGCATGCATGCTAAAACTTAGGGCGCCAGCGCTTCATTTACTGCTGCTCAAGGTCTGCGTCCTGGCTTTGTACAAAGGATTACATGCAACAGCGGCAAGACTTTTACAAAAGGGTGGTTGCCGGACGGGGTCCGACAACCGCGCCTTACGGGTAAAACTTACGAAGATGCTCAATATTCCAGGAGTTGCTCACCGGAGTGCCATCTTCGGTCTCAAGGCGGACAGCGCCGGGCCTCGTGACTCGTCTCACCCGGTAAGGGCCTTCCCACTTCGGCGTCAACTTGTTGTGATTCTTGGCGGACGGAGCGCACCGAAGAACAAGGTCGCCTTCCTCGAAGCTTCTGGCTTTAACTTTGCGGCTATGGTAGCGACGCAAAGCTTGCTGGTAGCGAGCGGCTCGCACAGCAGCCTTAAGACGATCTTCCTCAAGGAGCAGCGCGTCATCTTCACGCAACCGCTCTTGCTCAAGCTCGTCATAAGCGAGCACTCGAGGTGACCCGTATACGAGTTCCGTGGGGGTAACTGCTTCTGCTCCATAGACTAGAGCAAATGGTGTCTGGCCAGTGGCTCGATTTGGCGTCGTTCTGATCGACCAAAGAGCCATCGGTAGCTCCTCGATCCAGTTTCTTCCGCACTTGTGCAGCCTGTCGAAAGTTCTGGTCTTGAGCCCGCGCAGCACTTCGGCATTGGCCCTCTCTGCTTGACTGTTGCTTCTGGGATGAGCAACAGAAGCGAAGCAGACCTTGGCGCCGAGATCTTGGACGTATTGCATGAAGGCGCGGCTTGTGAATTGCGTACCGTTGTCGGTGATGATCCTGTTGGGGATCCCGAAGCGGCAAACAATCGACCTGAAGAACTTGACTGCTGACTGTGCTGTCGCCTTCCTCACTGGTTCCACTTCCGGCCACTTTGTGAATTGTCGATTGCGACGTACAAGTAGTCAAAGCCCCCGACAGCTCGGGGGAAGGGGCCGAGGATGTCGAGCCCTCAGACCGAAAATGGCCAGGATAAAGGGATCGTCTGGAGAGCTTGAGCTGGCTGGTGTATCTGCTTGGAATGGAACTGGCACGCTTCACACTTGGTTACTTCTGCAGTTGCATCCTGGAGGGCTGTCGGCAAGAAGAAACCTTGCCGGAACGCTTTGCCGGCAAGTGCTCTTGCGCCAATGTGGTGACCACATATGCCTCCATGTATCTCTGCCAACAGCTTTTGTCCGTCTTCCCGGGGAATACACTTCAATTTCACACCATTGCGCCCTCCTCTGTACAATGTGTTGTCGACGAACTGGTACATACTTGAGCGCCGGGCTACTCTTTCCGCTTCTTCTTGTTCTTCGGGAAGTTCTCCGTTCTGGAGGAAACGGACAGTCCGCTGCGCCCATGCTGGAGCCTGTGGCTCGATAACAAGGACTGAAGGCACATCTGCTGCTGCGGGAACGTCCGCTTCTGCGGCGAGGATCTGGGGCTCAGCCGGAGCTTGATGTTCCCCGGCAAGCTTGCCGGAGCAAAACTTGTCGGGAGCGCCTGCTTCTACGGAACAAACCCTGGGGTTTGCCGAAGCAGACTGCTCCTCAGCACTCTTGGCGTCGATCTTGGGGACCTTCTTGGCGGCGGCTCCGGGGAGCTCTGCCGGAAGATAGTCGCCGGAGACCAACTTCCTCTTCTTGCTCTGTCCGGTTGATGGTGTTACGGATGGCTGAGTCAGCTTGAGCACAAAGGTTCCTGGCTCCACAGGTAACTTAAGTGCTGCGCACTTTGACAGGCCATCAGCAATGTCGTTCTCAGCTCTTGGAATGTGTTCCATTTGCAGGACGTCAAAGTGCTCTTCTAGCTTCCTCACTTCATCAACGTATGCTTCCATCAACGGACTCTGGTAATCTTTGTTCACTTGGCGGATGACAAGCTGCGAGTCACCCCTGACAATGAGCTTCTTGATCCCAAGTTCTGCCGCGATCCTGAGACCGGCAAGCAAACCTTCATACTCTGCAGTATTGTTGGTTGCTTGCTCCTTGGGGAAGTGCATCTGGACTATGTAATTGAGATGCTCTCCGGTGGGCGTGATAAGCAACGCGCCAGCACCGGCGCGTTGCAGCGAGAAGGCACCATCAAAATACATCAGCCACTCTTTGCTTGCTTCTTTGACGGGGATGCTCGTCTCTGGGATTTGTTCGTCTGGTGTCGGTGTCTACTCCGCTACAAACTCCGCCAATGCTCTGCTTTGGATAGTTGAAGTGCTCTCGAATTTGAGACCGAAGCTTGACAGTTCCAGTGCCCACTCGACAATCCTGCCTGTTGCTTCTGGATTCTGCAGTATCCTCTTCAGCGGAAAGCGGGTGACAACTATAATCTCATGTGCTTGGAAGCAATGGCGTAGCTTTCTCGAGGCCATGAGAAGGCCGAAAAGCAATTTCTGCACACCAGAGTACCTTGACCTAGCCCCCTGCAGAAGGGAGCTGACAAAGTAAACTGGGCGCTGCACCATTCTCTTCTTCTGCACCTCCACTCGCTCCTGCGCAGATTCATCCTTGTCCGCGCCAAAGATGTCGGGGGAAATCTGCCTCCACGAACACCTATGGGGACCGAGCCCCTTTCTGGTTCGGCGGGGGGCGGAGGTCGCGCGAAGAGCGGATCGAGACGATGCACACAAGGGGTTTACCCAGCTTCGGGCCGCACGGATGCGTAAAACCCTACTGCTGCTTTGTGGTTTGTATTGTGTTCTTGCTCGGGAGCGCTGAGTGCTACAGTACACTCAGGCAACTAATCAGACCGAGCGTGAGTGGCCTCCCTTCTCCCTTACGTTGCGCATGGGGCCTCCTTTTATATGCGCAAGGGGTTACCCACAGGTGGCAACGTAGGCGGGGGTAAAACTGGAAAACGCTGTGTTGGGTACAGCTGTTTGCACAGTGCTATCATACCTAACTCTGACGGCAGGGGACAAGGGCATTAAATGCCCGTCTAGGTCGCCCAAACAGTGCAGAAAAGGGACCGTCAGGGGCGCCACCGTTTGCCACGACGGCTATCCTGTCAGCGTTGCTTCGCCATCGCATGCCCCTGGCTGCGCAGCCTTTCGCCACGTACGCCTGGAATGGCCCCAGAGCGACACGTTGGTGGATGGGCTGGAACGCAGGCGCGGGGTGGTGACTTGCCGCGGCAAGCGCCTTGCCGCGGTTGATGCCTTGTCGCGCCCGGGAGCTTGTTGCTCACCGGTCCTTGCCGGGACGCGTGGCGCGTCGCAGCAAGTCTCTTGTCGTGCCCTGGTCGGCCTTCCCGGCAAGCTCCTCTTGCCGGGGCCTTGTGCTTCGAGCGGTCGTCCCGGCAAGCTCCTCTTGCCGGGGCCTTGCTCTCTTCGGGTGGCCTTCCCGGCAAGCTCCTCCTCTCGGGGCCTTGGCTCAAATACTTTGTTCTTGGATGGCCCAAAAAGGGACCATGGAGAGTTTTGGCGATCACCTGGCAAGCCTTGCCGCGGGGTGCTACGACTGCCCGTGCACGAGTTCGGGGTACTAAGGTACCCCTACTTTAGTACACCGACAATATCTAATTGGATGTAGGGGAGCATGAACCATTATTGTTGACATTACACTTGAGGTAAAAGGTTGTGGGGCAAAACTATAATCCCCTATCTTTCTCTGTGTCCGATTAAAACTCCGTAACCACAAGTATCGCGTGAGTGTTAGCAATTATGAAGGACTAGATGATAGTTGAGTATGTGGACTTGCTTTTAAGCTCTGACATAGACTCTTCCCGATGTTATGATAAATTTCAATTGCTTCAATGATTGAGATTATAGTTTGTTGGAGCCCAATAAGGTTTATGATTTATACTTTTGCTTCGTGAATAGATCATCACTTGAACATAAGTAATCATATGACAAAATCTATATATGTTGCTGTTATGAGAATAATCATGATGCCTTCATGTCCGTATTTTATTTTTATCGACGCCTCTACCTTTAAACATGAGGACATATTTATTGTTATCGGCTTTTCACTTGAGGGCAAGCAAGGTCTAAGCTTGGGGGAGTTGATACGTCCATTTTGCATCATGCTTTTATATTGATATTTATTGCATTATGGGCTGTTATTTCACGTTACGTCACAATACTTATGGCTATTCTCTCTTATTTTACAAGGTTTACATAAGGAGGGAGAGTGCCGGCAGCTGGAATTCTGGGCTGGAAAAGGAGCAAATATTAGAGACCTATTCTGCGCAACTCCAAAAGTCCTGAAACTCCATGGAACATCTTAAAATAAATAAAGAAAAATCCTCGCCAAAGACGAAGTCTAGGTAGCCCACACCCTGCTCACGAGGGTGGGGGGCGCGCCCCCCCTCCTAGGGCGCGCCCCCTACCTCGTGGGCCCCCTGGTGTGTCTCCGACGTCCATGTTCTGCTATATGAAGTCTTTCGATGAGAAAAAAATCAGAAGCAATCTTTCGGGACGAGACTCCGCCGCCACGAGGCGGAACCGAGGCGGAACCAATCTAGAGCTCCGGCCGAGCTGTTCTGCCGGGGAAACTTCCCTCCGGGAGGGGGAAATCATCACCATCGTCATCACCAATGCTCCTGTCATCGGGAGAGGGCAAGCTCCATCAACATCTTCACCAGCACCATCTCATCTTCAAACCCTAGTTCATCACTTGTATCCAATTCTTGTCTCAAAGTCCGGGATTGGTGCTAGTAGGTTGCTAGTAGTGTTGATTACTCCTTGTAGTTGATGCTACTTGGTTTATTTGGTGGAAGATCATATGTTCAGATCCTATATGCATATTATTACCCCTCTGATTATGAACATGAATATGCTTTGTGAGTAATTACATTTGTTCCTGAGGACAAGGGAGAAGTCTTGCTATTAGTAGTCATGTGAATTTGGTATTCGTTTGATATTTTGATAAGATGTATGTTGTCTAGCCTCTAGTGGTGTTATGTGAACGTCGACTACATAACACTTCACCATTATTTGGGCCTAGAGGAAGGCATTGGGAAGTAATAAGTAGATGATGGGTTGCTAGAGTGACAGAAGCTTGAACCCTAGTTTATGCGTTGCTTCGTAAGGGGCTGATTTGGATCCATATGTTTCATGCTATGGTTAGGTTTACCTTAATACTTTTGTTGTAGTTGCGGATGCTTGCAATAGAGGTTAATCATAAGTGGGATGCTTGTTCAAGTAAGAACAACACCAAAGGACCGGTCCACCCACATATCAAATTATCAAAGTACCGAACGCGAATCATATGAACGTGATGAAAACTAGCTTGACGATATTCCCATGTGTCCTCGGGAGCGCTTTTCCTATTATAAGAGTTTGTTCCGGCTTGTCCTTTGCTACAAAAAGGATTGGGCCATCTTGCTGCACTTTATTTACTTTTGTTACTTGTTGCTCGTTACAATTTACCTTATCACAAAACTATCTGTTACTACTTATTTCAGTACTTGCAGAGAATACCTTGCTGAAAACCGCTTATCATTTCCTTCTGCTCCTCGTTGGGTTCGACACTCTTACTTATCGAAAGGACTACGATAGATCTCCTATACTTGTGGGTGATCAGCCATCTACCGGAAAGTCCCCGTATCATGACAACGTAGCAGAAATACTTTTCTAATCTGTTGTTTAAAACTATTGGCATACTTGTGCAGGATAGATATATTGATATGCAGTTTGCGCATTGGTTATAGGTGCAATTACACTTCGATATTTTCAGCCAGAGAATGAATAATTCAAGCAGGTACAGACCATGTTTGTGGTCATTCTACACCATGTTGCATTTTGTGTTTTTTGGTGCTTGCATCATTTAGTGTTTATAATCTGAACTACTTTGGATCATTAGCTGGTTTTGAAAGTGCATGTAGCTTCAGATTTCTCAAGTTATGTTGATTTCCGGAGTGCAAGTGCCTTCGTATTTTTTAAGTTACATGTTGGCCCTTGGTAACTTGAATTCGTGGATCTGCCACTACACAAATCATACACGAATGCCAGTACGAATTAAATGAAATGCAAGGACTTACGCTAGCTCGTTGTACAGGCTCACTGCAGCTCTGCTTGCGCTTGGGATGTTCCATGTACAAGTCCATGTTACCACCTGCTTGGATGTGCAGGCCTTGTGCTCCTTGCATCCCCCTCTGCATTTTTGACACGATGAATGGCTGATCAAATAAGAGGAATCAACCTTGCTGTTGTACCGGAGGACAGATACTTACAAGGTTATACAGGTGTGCAGGATGTGTACCAGATCCCGTAGCGCCGTCATGCTTTGCTAAAAAACTGGATTTGCTTGTTTCAGATGATATCTCCAGAAGAAATAAGAGTTAAAGTCAGAGTTGGATAGGCGTGTAAGCTAAGAGAGCAGTGAAATGGTATCCAAACATCGTCGAAACAGTGAAGGGAGTGATGTGTGGATACCTAGTTCGGGCCGGCGTTTGGGCATGCTCGCCTAGCTAGAGTGCAGGACACTTCAGAGCCGTTGAGGGTGATGCGCTGGCGTTGGCTGGGAGTGCTCGGATGCAGATCTTGAGTGGCAGCAGAGCGCTACGATGCGGTGGACGAGACTGTTGGTGAAGCCCCAGCGGCCTCGGGGGGCGGAGGCGCGACGATGTACTCGGTGAAGTATCCCCGATGAGCTGGGAGACGGCATCGGTGAAGCGCACCTGATGCGGTGGAAGTCGGTGTTTGTGAGGCACGTCGGTTGCAGCGGCCGACATTGTCGGTGGACCAACCGGTGCGGTGGACGAGGGCGTAGATGAGGTAGCTCTGGTGCGGTGGTCAAGCGCGACCATCGTCTTTGTCGTCGTCCGACACATAGGTGGGGAAAGAGAAAGACGAGGGGTGATTCGAACTTTTCTTGGGTTGGCGGCGAATTAGGGATTTGAGCAATCTGGCCGCAGAAGGGGATGGTGGAGAAGGGAGATTTTGCAGGGCTGGAATTGGGGCCGCCAGATATTTCAATCCAAAATGTGTAAGTGCGAACTTATTTTGTCATCGTCCTTTTTTTGGGTGGGGGAGGGGGAGTGAGGGAGGGGGTGGGTGGCTGGGTGCTACGCGTCCGTCCGACACACGCGACCACCACGACACGACCCTAGTGCGCCTACATTTGAGAATGCAAACGAATCTTCTTTCATTTGCAAGCGAATATGTATGTATTACAATGCCCGTGTTTTCCTTGCAATAATTTGTCATTCGAAACGAGATACTATAAATTAATTAATGAGGAGTTATTTGAAAATCAATTGAAACAGTATCCACGCTAACGTGGATTAGAGTGTGTGTCACATAATTAGTTATTTGAATTAGAGTGTGTGTCACATAGCGATCTCCAATTGTAACGGGGATTTCGCATTTCACTGTATCCACGCTACTTTTTTAATACAAATTCATATGTATATGATGAACACCATGGTAGTGAGAAAACTTTTGGGATTCAAACATATGACCTACAAAGTAGCACAACAAATCGAGTCAATGTCAACTTTTCGAAACCTAGTATGGCACGAATTCGAAATAATTACCCATATGCATGGTCCTCAGTTCAAATCTTACAATGCACACCAAATTGAAACATCGATATTAAGTCTCGTACTATCTACATTCAAATGTTGTTTTTAGCCCCCCCCCCCCCCCGCACAGACGCTACATACTTCCTGTATCGGTCAATCTTCCTCTCCTACCCACCTTAGGAAGCTATCGGTTTCCAACACACATCCATTCTTTCTCTCCATGTTTCGATCTCTAACTCTCTCAACTACACAACCCCCTTTTTCCACTCTGTTATGAAATGTATTTACCTCACACACCCGCCATTGCACCCCATGTCGAGCTCTCTCTCTCTCTCCCTCTCCCTCTCACCCTCTCGCGCTAAATATATGCATTGCCTATCTAGTCCCCCCAACCTCTCATGCGCACGCACGCACGTTGTCTATCTAGGTCACTCCCTCAAGACTGTCTCACTCTTTCTTTCGCACGGCGGGCCACACTCACTCAATCTCGCTCTCTTTATCTGAGTCTCGTTTAACCTCGTTTTCTTTCACACACAAATGATATATCTCCCTGTTCGGGCCTCGATCGACACACTCTATACTCTCTCACACAGACTGTCTAACTAGGTCAGTCCATCGAAGCTGCCCCCACTCTTTCGACCTCATGGCGGGCCATGCTCACTCTCTCTCTCCCTCTCCTTCTCTCTCTCTCTCTCTCTCCCTCTCTCTCTCTCTTTGTATGTCTCGGTTGACCTCGCTCTTTCTCGGACAAAAATGATATATCACCATGTTTGAGCCCAATTCGACTTATTCACATTGTATACTCTCTCACGCACATTGTCTATCTAGGTCACTCTCTCCAACCCGTCTCACTCTTTCGATCGCACGACGACCCTATGTGATCGATCGACCTTGCTTCCTCCCACGCACAAAATATATCTACACGTCTGTGACTGGATCATCTCTCCAGCTCTATCTTACATCCCTCACCCTTGCCAAAAGCTTAATCGGACAATATCTCTCCAGAGCATATATATTTGTTCCATGAATGTCGGACCACACTCACTTTGTCTCTCTATCTATATGTCTCTCGATTGACCTCGCTTTCTCACGCCGTATCTTCCACACATTGAAGCTACCTCTCCATCCCTCGCAAAGCCGGAGCTATTTACATTGCGAGGGGCACTCCAACCTTTGATTAATTTGTGTAGGCATTTATTCCGGTCGGTTTAGATTATATTTTCATAGCATTCGGCCCACAACTACTCAAAACACCATTGCAACCCCCGCAACTCCCCTAGTTGATTTCCCTCTGGCTCGGTCATCGCTCTCTCGCACGTCCTTTCTCGGCTTCAACGTCGCACCATGGTATATTGCAAAAAACTCTGTTGTTCTCTTTAATTATTATAAATAAGCTACAAAACTACACACTGATAGTCCACTTGGAATGGAACAAATTTGGACCCAGAAATTAAAGTGCTACAAACTTCACACCGAGGGGCCCATATGTCATGAAACAAATTTGGACCCATATACAAATTAAAAAATAAAGGATGAGGATCGAACATGCGACCAGGGCCTTCAAGCCACACGTCAATAGGCAACATACGAAGAACAACAATGTTTGTTGTACCTGCCTTTGTTCACATAATGTTTTTATATTACCACAGCCTATTTAATTGATAACATGTAATATTATTTTTAGTACTATCCGCCTTCACTTACTGGTGGGTTCCATGTGTGCTCTCTCTCTCTCTCCTCCCCTTTTGCGTTTAGACGCATGGGCATACACGAAGAACTCGCGGGAGATGTTGCCGTTGACCATATCTGGACGCATTCATAAGTTACGGCACCAGTTTCACGTGCTAGCAACACTAGTCAGTGTGTACGTGCAATGCACGTTAATTTGGAAGTATTTGCGTGTTATCATGTGATTAGCACTATTTTTGGCATGAAATTAACTGCACGCTAAACGTGTTGAGGGCTCGACATTGAAGCAGTCTAGGTCGTTGGATGATAAGGAATACATGTGACCTGATGAAGTTTTATATTTAATTTGATACGGCTCTTGCAGAACATTCAATCGATCAAACCATAGATTTCATTCAGTCTGACTCCAACTTTAAATTATATGATGATCGATCTAAAATAAACGGAAATGATAAACGTTCAGATTTTAAGATGGCAATACGAACGTTTTTCATGGCAAATTTAGATTACGCGGCGGCGGCGGGGGCGTCTTGAAGTGGGAAGCGGCTCCTCTGCCATGCTCTGTGTGTCGTCGGGCCACTGACCGACGGTGACGGCGGCGTCTTGCGCCTTTGTTGGCGTACTCGTGGACATTGGCCCTAGCTTCAAGGAAGGCCACAATGTTCTGGACTTCGGTCTCTAGGAGCGAGTCAACTGGCGGGAGGAGGCGACTGGCATTGGTGCAAGGAAGCGGTCGACGGCGGCCATCCATACCGCTGAGGGGGGCACTGGCACCCGCACGGGGACAGGCGCTGTCAACAGCATGTTGGAGACATTCGTGTGCACGGGCATCGGCACGGGCACGCACGTCAGTGCACGCGCAGGTGCACGTGCACTGGCACGAGCGTGCACGTTAGTGCACATGCAGGCGCATGCGCTGGCAGGTGCACGGGCGCGTGAAAGTCGGCGGGGACCTCGTGGAAACCCCGTGGCATCAAGCTCGGTGACAATGTGCGGCTCCCAGCCCATCAATTCCACGGGGATGGGCGCTGGCGCAGTCGGGGCAACGGGAGCCGGAACGGGAGCGGGGACAAGCGCGGTGTCTTCCCGCAAGGCCAGTTCAAGCTCGTCCCAAAGCGCCTTATGTTCTTGAGACTCCGGCTGGGTGTCTTCCTTAGGAAACTGGAAGACTAAGGGCAGACCATCGAGATGCGACATGGCGTACGTTTAGGACAGGCTGGTTGGAGGTAGACGACAGGATTATCGGAGAGGAAGAGAGAAGATTGTAGCGACACTGTGTAGTGCGGAGTTGATTTTAAACTGCGGCGCGGGCGACATTAAAAGTGGGAGCAGTTGAGACGAAGGTGGGCGGCGGAGCCTGGTCAAAGGGCTCGCCTTTGGGTGAGCCTGCACAGCGGTCTGCTCGCATGCCTCCCTGTTAGCTGGCACAGCAGTCTGCTCGCACGCCTCCCATCGACTCACACGCTTGCTCGGACGGCACCTACCGATGAGAAGCGGGGCTCGTGGTGGCAGGTAAACGCCCACGGTTTCAATAGTGAAAGCGTTCGCCTTAACGTGATAGGTCTTTGTTCCAAAATACCTTGGCTCTTCATTTGTGCAACTTGTCATAAGCAGCTTGTCTCAAATTGAAGAAAAAAATTACAAAGTTATATTTGTGCCATATCACGTGACCATGCTTGGTTTCAAGAATTTATGGTCACTTTTGGATTTTCTGAAATTTAAGATCCAGGATTCGAAACAGTATCATAACCTGCATCATGCAATAAATTTTCAAGCCATACATCTGTCCTGTTGTATTTCTTAAGATAGGATTTGGTCAAACATTTTGCTTAGTTAGACTTCAGACAAGTTATATATGCAGAGCAAAAGGATAATCCCTCTGTACCAGTGCATTGCCTGATATATTAACTCAAGTACTAGGGACGAACAAACGGGCTCAATTCTGTGCTCATCCTGGTGTTGTAGTAGTAGTACTACTACTAGGCAATGCAGTTGACAGGTGACCTTGGCGAGCGGCGACCGACGGAATTGAACCGTGCTCGGCACGGTAGGTAATGTTGTCTAGTTACTTTTTTTAACACAACGTTGTCTAGTTACGAAAGCATCCCTCCGTTGTTCATCGGTAGTCATTATGGACCGGGAACATGAGGGGAATTTCCTAGGGCTGGAATTTTGGCTGCCAGATATTTCGACTCGAAACGCGGAGGCTCGACTGGTTGGGGTTGCCTAATGCGCGTACCACGCACGCCACCAGAAGGACACGAGCCCGGTTTTTATATTTTTTATATTTTTTAGGATCAACACGAGCCAGGGTCTGGCTAGTACGCCGTTGGGTCCTACCATTCGAGAATACGAAAGGAACATTTTAAGTTGCTGAACGAATCTAAGTGTATTACAATGCCCGTATTTTCCTTGCAAATACTAATCTCAATGTGGTAATTGATTTATGACGATATGTTGAATTAGAGTGAGTTTGTGATATAGTGATCTCAACATGGATTTCACATTTCATGGTATCCCTGCTAAGTTTTTCAATGCAAATGACACCCACACATGAACACAACAACAATCCAATAAGTATAGTGCATCTATTTTTCCAAACCATGCATGTATGACACGAATTCAAAAATACTCCTTATGTTCCTAAATATTAGCCTTTTAGAGATTTCAACAAGCGACTACATACGGAGCAAAATGAGTGAATGTACACTCTAAAATATGTCTATATACATTCGTACATGCCAATCCACTTGAAATCTCTAAAAAGACTAATATTTAGGAACGAAGGGAGTAAAATGTAAGACATGCATGGTCCTCAATTCAATATTTAAAATGAACATGAAACTGAAACATGAATATTAAGTCTAGTACTACAGTACATGCAAATGTTGTGTTTAATTAGGCGGAGCTATGATTGTCGGAGGTCACCCCCTCGACCTTAGATAAAAATGTGAAGCTCTGTTTATGGTTGTTTAGATTATATTTGTCCCCACCCTCCCAACCACCAATTGGTTGTGCATCCCCAACCCCTCCTCCCCGGGAGAATATCATGTGCCCCTATACCTTAGATGCTATATGCCGACATGAGTTGCTTGGAGCTTGTAGATCTAAGATATAGCAGCTCACATGATGTCTTAATATTTTTACAGGAAACCTTGATGAGTTTGGGAATTGCACACAATTTGTACAAAAACTACTCAGATGCCCTTGGATCCCATATCCAACAACCTCGAAGCTCGTATCACCGTAGAATCTAAGATGAAGGAGGACATCATATTCTTCTATATGTAAGAATATCATGTGCTACCACACCTTAGATGCTTTGGTGATACAAGCTCTTCGGAGCCGTTGGATTTGTGACCCAACGCCTCCTCGGTGGTTCGAATGGTTTTTGCAGAAAAGCTCCTAAAGAGTTCGGCCACTGCTTACAAGCACAAAGACTCCTCAGATGCCATTGGATCTCAGATCAAACGACCTCGAAGCTGCGAGAGCACCTTATGTTTTCTCGCACGGGAGAATATGAGGTGCTCCCGCACCATAGATTCTATGGTGATACGAGTTCACAGAGATCTAACGGCCCATAGTAGGAGGTTTGAATGTTTTTGCAATATACGGCTGAGAGAGTTTGGGAATTGCGCAGAAAGTACAAGTACGACGCATGTGCCATCTGATCACTGATCATACGACCTAGATGCTCATATCACCGTAGTGGGTAATTAAGCTACGGGGAGCACCTAATACGAGCAACGGGGAGCCGTTGGATCCAAGATGCAGCAGCACACACGAGGCCTGAATGTTTTATTTGCAAAAAAACCTTTGGAGAGTTTGGAAATTGCGCATAATTACAAAGACTACTCCCAAGCCATTGGATCTCACTACCAACGGTGTAAAAACTTGTATCACCATAGCATCTAAGCTGCGGGGTGGATGTGATATTCTATGTCGCTGTCATTTTTGTTCGTAAACTTCCAAAATACGTGTAACTTGTGTCGTTACTTGTCTAACCACGCAAAGTGTTTGTTTAAAAAAACCATCCTACACTAAAATATAGGAACAACACACGGGGGTCCCACTTGTCATTAATCAAATTTGGACCTAAAACTAACAAATCTGAAAGACGGGATTCAAACTGGCAACCTGGACTACAAAGCGTAAATCGATAGCCTAAAACAACAACGGTTGTTGGCTTTGTCCCATAACTTGATTTTATACAGTATTACGGTGAGTAGAGTAGAGGGAGTGCCTCGTCTACACGTGCATGACCGTTGACTCACTTACTGGTGGGTCCCAGGTCTGCGATCTCTCACTTCTCTCCATCGTCTAACCTTTGCACGGGCACACACGAAGAGCCGCGCGAGCTTGCCGTGGTGTTATTACAACTAAAAAAAGCTTGGAAAATAGAAGAATCGCCTATAACATGAGACGTTGTGGCTGGTCGAGACGGAGCTAACCACACCTATCCTCCGTGCCATGTTAGCATGATGAAGCTGTGTGGCTAGTGGGGTGTTTTCCACCGACTAGCTGGGTCCCGAGGTCGAACCATAGGTACTACGTCTGATACAGTAAATTTTTACACGCACATTTTTGTTCCGTGCCGAGACATGGCACACCCTACCGCGCGGTTTCGGGGTCCTCCCGGGTGGTGCACGCATATACTCTTCCTGACGTGGGACGCCCTACCACGCGTTTTCAGCGAAGCAAGTAAATAAATGAGTCGTCAAATCACGAAAGACCACTTTCCCTGCCGAGTACATCAGTGAAGCACGGTGGCTAGCTTCCTAGCTAGTTGGGCTAGTTCGACCGATTAGCTAGACCGCCGCCACATTTGTTTTTTCACCCCTTTTTTTGTCTACTTGCCGGCAGGTAAACTTGAACATCCACCACGACGTTGCTCTGGTGTTTGAGTGCGGTAGGATTATTAATTTTTTGATTGACGGGAGCAGGCACGGCAGGATTTTTAATTTTTTTGATTGACGGGAGCAGGCGCGACAGCAATTAGTCACGATGACTCTGCCTATAAAACCCACTGCTCCCTTATGTGAGAAGTCATCGACTGGTGTTTTACCATGGTGAAAACCAAAAGATTCCCCGCTCCTCGGCTGGCTCCCTCCACCTTCTCGTAGATTGCATTGCCTTTCAGCCATTTCGCCCCCTGCATCACCAACGTCGTGCGCCTCGAGAAGCAGAGGGACTTCGATGGTGTTTAGGCGCCCTCTGCATGGGCATGTCCATGTCTCGGTGCAACATGACCGTTGGATCAAACTCAGACGGTGCAGATAAGTCACTGTAGCACAAAGCGTGTGGGTGTGTTTGGTTGCATTCTCATCTCAATATAGTGTGTAAGTCACCTTACTAAAACCAAATAATCCCAAAACACTTAGGCACGGTACATTAACTCCCTCCCCGTTTCTTGTTTTGTGACATATCAACCAATAAGAGACGTGGGCCGTGCATGCTTTCAATGACTTGAGACTAATAAACATGACATGCAGTGGTTAGTTCATTGCGTGCAATGCTATTAATTAGCAAAAAGACATTAAGTTTTCTCGTTTTCCTCTCCGCCTTGGTCGCAGTGCACAACGTAAGATGACTTACACACCTAGACGAAGTAGTTGTTTCCTCTTCATGTATTTGTGTTAACCTACTAGTGTGGACTCATGCACCCTTCATGCACTCTGCCAAACACCCAAAAGTGGGTCGAGAAGGGAACTTTTGCTCCCATCCCGTGCACCCTTCATAGACCCTGCCTAACACTATTCGTGCTTCATATGGTTCATGTTTCATGGAGTACTGTAGCACCGTACTCTCCGTGCGCTGTAGACCTAGCTCTGTTAACACTGATCTCACCGTTCATTCTCGACCGGACAGTCGATAAAGCGGTGCTATGTTACTACATTACTATTCATATAGTTGACATGCGCGCAACATCATTTGTCGTCTTCATATCTTACTACACTAGCAACAAGATTATGTAGTACTGACGTATGAACCACTGCACATGCCTAGTAGTAGGAGCACTGTGTATGTTCAAGTGGCTGCCGTGTTTTGCACTCCTCCGCCGTAAGAGTGAACGCTTGCTGTAATCATTTTTTTCTTCAGAAAAACAGTGGACACGCTCTACGGTGCGGATCCTCCTCCAGCCATGCACTAAATTACTCACTTTCGCCGACGTGTGGGACAGCCAGCATCGGGGTCCACCAGCCATGCACTAAATTACTCCATAGTAGAGTGACGGTAGACTACCCTGATTGAAGCGCCGCAGTAATGCCCAATGACCCGTCAAATCACAAACCCCCTCCTTTCTAGCAGTAAGTTGGACGGACGAAGCAACCATCATTTCACTCTTCTCTCTCAGCTTCCTCTCTACCCAACCCTCGCTTCTCCCTCATCTTGTTCCTCATTTCTTTAAGAAAACCCCGACCTGCTTCTGCCATTGTTCTTCTCTCCCAAAGAAGGAAAGGTGAGCACATAAATGGTGTTGATTCTGGCCAAGGCCCGGTCTTGCAACCCTGAGACTAATCCTATAACTCCCTCTCTTTTCTTCTTTTGGGTTTGTGATTATGGTTTCTTTTCTTTTATTTCTATTTGACAGTTTCTTGATGGACGCTAGAGCACCGGCCGAAGTGTTGTCTATGGCTCTGGCCAAAACCTCGAGGCTCATGGTACGAAGAAGCGCAAGCACCCCGCCGAGACTAGCGCAGACAAGCTCAAAGCCATCGCCCTGTCCAAGCCCCCATCTCCGGGATCCCTCATTAAGCAAGTCCAGGTAATATCTCTTCTTGACGATCTTTTTCTCGATCTTGATCGTGTTTTTTCATCTAACACGCAGTACTAGTACTAGTAGTACAACTTTCTGGGTGATCTTGCATGTGATTTTTGTGTGCCAAATGATGGTTCTAAATTCCTCTTTTGACCAAAACATGCGAGAGGTTGACACTGATTTCTTATAGATTACTTTCAACTACTCCCTCTGTCCCAAATTTCTTGTCTTAGATTTGTCTAGATACGGATGTATCTAATACTAAAATGTGACTTGATACATCCGTATCTAGACAAATCTAAGACAAGAATTTTGGGATGGAGGGAGTACTTTATGAACATCAATGCTACCTTTGAAGAGGGTATATTTGCCTCAGTAACTTGTGTTATGGATATTGCAAGTAATCCCTCTGCTCTCATGCCTTTGAAGACATATTCTGGTGTCTTTGTTCACTCATTTCTGTGCATATATGTAGTCATATATGGAGTATAATATCAAAAATCATCTTATATTTCTGAACGGAGGTAGTAATAAAATATGGTTTCTGTTAGAATTAGAACCAGGTCTGCGGTGGAGATGAAGTTCTCAAAGTCATGCCGTGTGAACTGGAAGACCTGAGGATGAGTTCTACCGCTAAACTATCCAGCTGTTGTGTCCTTGTTGCCATGTGTCCTGAACTAGTGTTTTCCTGTAGCATTGTTGTCAGGCGTGTTCTCGAGTCTGTACTTGACCACAACAATTTCCTGGTTGTGCCTTCGATTACGAAGGGTGTGGTTCTTGTAAAGCTTCCCAACAAATCTGATGCAACCTGTCTTCATGATCATGTTTATGAGTGGAAAGACCACTCTGTTAGGTTCTCCAAGGTTGACAAGATGGTGATGGTGCATGTAGACATCACTCACGAAGTCCATGGCCTAGTCAGTTATGCGGGGTTCATCCCGTAGGTCAGGTGGCAAGCATAGTCTACAGAGTTTAATTAGTGCAACTTTGCTTGTCTGTAGTAAGTACTATTGTTCAGTACTTGATTTGTGTTTGTGAACCTTGTATTGTTTATTAGTACTGCTGCTTTTGGTGTGTGGTCAGTCCTGAGAACGGTCTATGTTAATGTCTGTCCACTCAATTCAGTTTGTATATTTTGAAGTATCCAGATCATATTTTTTGTGAGGACGATTTATCAATTATGGTTACACTCCAATATCTGTATGCATTGCAGGGTTTCACCCACCAGGATTTCCAGTCCCATGGATGTTCGGTCCATACGATTTGTCATGACCTTTGGATTGTCTTGCTTGTGGGAGTAGGCAGGGCCCCTGCATTCCACCCGTAGTTGGACGATCAATCTTCTGTTTAGTACTTCAACATAGTGATTTCCTGGTAAGGATTCACTCGTGTCACATCAAGTAAATCTTATTGATTTACTGTCTAAATCTTATTGATTTAATGTCATGTTTTCTTTCTTTTCCAGCAATTTTATGATGCAGGTTTTGCCATGTGACATTCATCACAGAATAAACCGTTTGGTTTGCTCTACGATGGCTATTTTTGCAGGTTTCACTTCTTATGTCGTGTCAGTAATGAAGGCACTGTCCATCACTTATATTAATGGAAAAAATTGGATCATTCTGTTGTGTGAGTAGAAGATGAATCCCTATGATGAACTGCAGTTTGGTTTAACAAAAACGCCACAATTAGTCCTTCTCGCGTTTAAAAGAAATGAAGAAAAAACTGGATCACGGTCACGAAGCCTAGTCAAGTTAGAAAGTTGATCATACCAGACCAGACACGATCGCCGCTGTCTCGCACATTGGTACCACCTTCAGCAACGGATCGAGCACCGGCAGTTGCTCTAGCACTAACAGCGGCAGCAGCTCAGTCTGATACAGCGGAGGATTGGGCACCGACCGCGTCAGCGGATCAGGCTGATCTACCGGAGGATCGGGCATCGACACCGGCACCTGCTCCGACACCGGCACCAGCTCTACAAGGAGCACCATCTTCGGTAGCAGCGGCGGCTTCGGCACCTGCACCAACACTTGAACTTGCATCTGCTCCGGCCCGTGCAGCGGCAACCGAACGAGCAGTTGCACCGGCAACAGACTGTGCTGCAGTTCGCACTTCATATACCAAAGTCCTTACAAAAACCGACATGTCCACCTTCTTGGTAAGCATTGGCCAGCCAAGTATTTTGTTCTTTTTTATTTCCATGTTGTTTTGCATGATTCACTGTGTTGATCTAACTGTTTGGGTATGTCTTCTTGTTTGCAAACAGAGAATTCCTAGAGCAACGAGGAGTCGTTCAACAATCCGGGCGACAGCAGCCAAGTTTCTCTTACCATGCGCAGCCTTGGTGTGAATGAACCTGCTCAATATACTGTAAGTACAAAGCATGGTCGCATGATGATTGATGCTAAAGGATGGTCAAGGTTCAAATCTAAATCATATCTGGCGGTAGGGGATGATGTCAAAATCGAACTTTCTCGGCGAGAGCTGGTCCAAATCAACTTTGAAATTCTTCAGTACTGCCGAACTGATCTATCCGCCGAGAGATTTTGATGTAATACCCTGGCATGGTGAAACAAGTGTCATGTGTGTATAAGTAGTACGACAGTATCATTGATAGAATTGCAACTCTGATTGCTGGTTAGGAACTGTTGTTTGATTTCATTCCAACAGTTATTGTGCTTTATTCAATTTTGTGTATACGCCTTGCGACAGCATCTAAAACCAGCGTCGTACCGACCGCTTGCAATATGAAAAGCGCTGAGGTAGAACACATGGGCCCCCAAACATGTAGGCCCACCGACCTGTGGCCCAAAGTCCAGAACCGTGAGCCTGTTTGAATATTTCTCAGCTGAACCCCCATAATGCTCGTGCGTTGCACGTAACATCAAGATGCATTTGTATGAGTATTTTATCTTGTGAGAGAAAAGGATGAACGAGGGAAGGCCTTATTTGAAATGCAGAGAGGTGTGTGGGTACCTTTTTGCAAAATTGACATAGTTTCCTTCCTATTCATTAGATATAAATCGGACGACCTATATTGCAGGATGACAGGCACACCATCATCCCCAACTCGTCTATACCGTGTTTAAAAAACTCTGTTTTTTATAATTATATATGTTATATATATTCCCCTTGATTTTTTTTATGTATAAAGTTGTGATATAAAAGATCTTTATATTTCTTTACAGAGAGAATGTCTCTCTGTCAAAAATATATTTATGTGTAATAACTAGTTACTCATGTCTTTCTACTTCCTTGCGCTGATATGTGGGGCATCCGGCAAGGGGGTCCACATGCCTTATGCACCAAATTAGAGTGCACAACTACACGGTAGACACACCCCGGTCGTAGCGCCGCATTAATGCCCAATGAGCCGTCAAATCACAAAAAACCCCACCTTTCCAGCTTTAGCAGTAAGCTGGACGGATGAAGTGGCAATATTTCACTCAGCCTGAATCCCTTCTCCCTTGTCTGCTTGTTCAGAGAAATCCCCCGCTCGGCGATTGCATAGGGTTTTCTCATGGAGAACCTGGTACGAATTCTTCATCCATCCCCGATAAATCCAAGTCCCTTGGTCACGGGTACTCCTTGGATGGCAGCCGCCGCCGTTGATACGTTTTTATTCCTACTGAATCTAGTGTGTTTCATTTGCAGTTCCCAAAGTGCGAGGACCCTACAGGTTTCTGCGCCCTCAGCGAGACGCCACGCTTGTTCCTTCTCATCCTAACACAGGATTTTAAAACACGCACAACATGTTCCTAGAATCCTCTTTTCTATCCAGGTGGGTGGGGTTTTTGAACATGATGTCGACTAATTTGGAAATTTGGATTGCTATATTTGGATAAAAGGTACTAGTACCATGGTCAACACTAACGTGAAGGAGGAAAGTATTTCGAGATTTGGATATAGGGAATACATTGTATTCTCATATTATTTTTCCTGTAGTGCATTCCTTGCTCTGCCAGAACACATGTACTCAAGATGCTCGGCCTTGCCATAACTGAATACACTAGTTTAATGGTAACAGTGAAGAAAAGCCATGGATATAAGTTTTGAGTTGGGTTCATGAACCAAGAAGATCGCTGCTTTTTTTATGGTCGAACTTGGATAAACTTTCTCAAGTGTTACGGACTGAAAGTTGGCGCACGAATGTTGTTGGAAATAGCAGAACCTGGTCTCATCTTCACTGCGATCTTCCACCCCGGCGTCGCTCCAATTGTTCATCCATGTTAGTTTTGTATCTGGTTCTAGCTTGTTGCCTCGATTACTTCTTAATCCACCTATTCTGTCTAACTGATCACAATTTAACTTTAGAAGTAGCAACAAATCTCTCACGAAGATGCTACTTCTAACTAATATTTTCTTATAATTGGTGGCACGTGTAGGTTTTTTCAGAGTTAAGCAGGCTGCTTGTTTGTTATTCTGTAACAACTCGGTTGTTACTGATGGCACTGAAGTTTACTGGGACAACATCCACAAGTTCCTACACTTTATTAATCGTCTTGAGGTCCTTGTGGGGCGTTTCAATGGTGGAAGGCCACGTGGGGATATGTGTGCCACTGTTGCACTCGTTGAACATGTCCAATTGTGTCGAGAAACTTATGGTACGAGCTATTTTCTGTTATATATGTTGTTCATAAAATATTTCTTATACATAGTTTTACAACTGTGATCTTCTTGAAACAGAAACTGCGCAGTTCTATTGTTCCTATACAGATGCCTGACCATAGTCGGGTCAGAGTTGCGCTTGGTCACAACATGATGTTTATGTCGACCTACTCCATTCCCTTTGGAGGTGAAAAGATACTTATTCATGGGTGGTCTCAAATAATGAAGGCCCGACCATCTTGGATAATAGGACAGAAGATTATGTTCCTGCTTTTCCATGGATCTAAAGCGAATATCTTGTTTATTGACCATATTGCGAGATGAAGCCACTTTCAGAAGGTTGTGGATGCGCGGGGTGGCGCATGGGCCTTGTCCTGGGGCTTGGTGGCCTCACCCTTGGTTAACTGTAGGCAAAGTAGCACTGTTCGAGGCGTGCTTTGCTCTAAGTACTCATACTGCTTTCAGCTATGGTTGTTAAGTGCACCTGCTGGTTTCAGTTAAGGTTGTTAAGTACTCCTGCTGCTTTTACAGTCTGTCGTGTTTGTTCAGTCCTATCTTCCTCCAGCCGCCAAAAACAAACCTGCGCCGGTGGGGCCGCCTGCTTCCGCCTCCCACGGCTGCCTGCGCCTCAGCGCATGCATCGCCGCCCCACTGTCTCCTAAATCGTTAACGCCGACGTCCAAGGCCTCGCCGTCGTCCTCCGCGCGCTTTGGTGCGCTCGCTGCAACGCCACCCTCTCGCGTTGTCAACATGGTCAACAAACAACAGGAATCGGCAGAAGTACGTGGAGAGGATGACATTAGGGCCCACCATGTCAGCATCTGGAAAAATAAAATGCTTCCTCCTTGTGTTTTCCTGACATCTGGGACCCACGACATTGTGAGCGTATATAGTCAATAGACAAGAGAACAACACAAGATCGGCTGACACCTGAGACGTAGCAGCTCGAGCAGTATTTTTTTTGTTATTGTTGAGACGGAGCAGGGTTTGAACTGGGCTGTGGCCCGTCTAGCCCAGGTTTATATTTTATGTTCACCATGTGACCAGCCCAGCTATTTTTTCTTTGTGAAAATGAGCCCAGTTTATTTTTTCTGAAGAATACCCAATCCAGGCCTACTTATTTTTCTATGCCCTGACGGGCTGCAACTCTTTCAAGACGCCTGCAAATCTTGAAAGTAATATGAAATGGGTTGTAAATATAAAAACAGACGACAAATTGGCAATTACTTTATAATTTCTGAATTTTTTCACATTTTCGGATTCCTATTTCACTTGCCATTAACCTAATTTAAATATATCTTCAAAGTACTTTAAATCTGGCTCGACATTTCGGTATTAAAAATAGTTTGGAACCCATAGAAATATGCGAAATTGGCCCTGGCCAACCAAAAAAATGGACAGCAATAAATTGCATAAGAAGTTGCAATGAGCTATATATAAATTATTAAAAAATAGGGAATGGTCTGACTTATGGGCCTATTAAGTTGACGCGTATGCAAGATTTTTTTAGTTATTATATACGTCAAGAAACGATTCTAGCAGACGTAACCGTTGGATGTCAATCCAACGGCCGTCGTGTTTCTTCAATCTCTGATCTTCTTGCTCCAGCCGCCAAATCCAGCGCCGGCGGGACCGCCTGCTCCCGCCTCCCCTGTATGCCTCACTGCCCCTACTACTCCCACCGCTGGCCAGGGCATCCCTCTACTCACCCACACCGCCTGTTATTCTGCGACGACGGCAGCCTCACACCGTAGTGAACCAGTGAACCCTCGTACTCCTCTACGTGTGGGCATCCACTGCCGCGTGTTCCCGGGCTCCGCATCTTCCCCCTCCTAGGCCTCATCGTCGTCCACCGCCCTGGTACTAACGGCGCGGCGTGGTCAACGTGGTCAAGGAACGGCTTCCATCGGACGTGGACTATACGTGGAGAGGCTGACAGCTGGGTCCACGGCCGCCGCATGGAAGTGCCTCCTTATTACGTGCAAAATAATTATTCCTCCACCTGACAGCGGGGACCCACCGAACGGGCCACCGTATTTCATGAAAAAAAAATGTTTCCCCATGACTGCTGGGACCCACCAGCTACATCTTCACACGCAAGGAAGTGTGTCCGGGCAAAAAAAATGATTCGCCCCCCTGACTGCTGGGACCCACCAGCTACATCTTTGCAGGCAAGGAAGTGCGTGATAGTCGGGACCCACCTGGTTGAAGCGTACATAGCGTTGTCATTCTGGTCACGAACATGTACATACATACTAGTCGATGTAGAGGCGCGCACGTGTCGTAGTAGAGGCGCGCACATAGCACGTACACGTACGTACAGCGGCCAGTGTGCAAGAAAGAAAATACGGCCACGTACGTACCTACAGGCAGGGTCTCGAACGCCTACTCGCACATACGTACGGCCAGGGCTCGTGTACATGGTTGGGTCGGAACGGAGAAACAGCGTCGTCGTCGTGTTCATGGGGAGCCAACCGGCTGGGCGAAACGGAATGCGTCGTCGTGTTCATCGGGAGGGCTTGGACGGAACAGCCGATGGAAACGAGGCCTGGCGTACCGCAGAACAGAGGAAACGGCCTTCTGTTGGACCGTCCATGTTGGAAACGGGATCCTGTTCATCGGGAGGGGTCTGCGTACCGCAAAACGGAGGAAACGGACCTCCTACGGTCGAAATGGGGGTCCTGTTGATCGGGAGGGGTGTGGCGTACCGCAAAACGGAGGAAACGGACTTGTTTGGAGCGCTACTGTCGAAACGGTGGTCCTACTCATTGGGAGGGGTGTGGCGTATCACAAAACGGGACTCCACGAGATACTGTTCATCTCCACCGTTGACCCCCTCCAGCCTCCACGGGCTACTGTTCATCCACCGTCGACCTCCTCCAGCCTCCACCTGCGACTGTTCATCGACGGGCTCCTGTTCATCCAGCCTCCAACGCGCGCTACTCCACCGGCTACTGTTCAACCAGCCCTCTCCATGGGCTCCTATTCAACCAACCCTCCACGGGCTACTGTTCATCCTGACCTCCACCGTCTACTGTTCATCCTGCCCTCCACGGGGTGGTCCTATTCATCCTGACCTCCACGGGGTCCTATTCATCCAGCCCCAACCGGCTCGAACGATTGGGGTCCTGTTCATCCACCCCCATCGGGAACTGTTCATCCAAACCCCCCAGCAACGCTCACTGTTCATCAAGAGGCAACGCCACGGGGTCCTATTCATCCACCCCCACTAGGAACGGTTCATCCACCCCCCCCCCCCCGCAACGCTCACTGAGGGAGTCCTGGGTTAGGAGGTGTTCGGGTAGCCGGACTATACCTTCGCCGGACTCCTGGACTATGAAGATACAAGATTGAAGACTTCGTCCCGTGTCCGGATGGAACTTTCCTTGGCATGGAAGCAAAGCTTGGCGATGCGGATATTCAAGATCTCCTACCATTGTAACCGAATCTGTGTAACCCTAACCCTATCCGGTGTCTATATAAACCGGAGGGTTGTAGTCCGTAGGACAATCAACTCCATACACAACAATCATACCATAGGCTAGCTTTTAGGGTTTACCCTCCTTGATCTCGTGGTAGATCTACTCTTGTACTACCCATATCATCAATATTAACCAAGCAGGAGTAGGGTATTACCTCCATCGAGAGGGCCCGAACCTGGGTAAAACATCGTGTCCCTTGTCTCCTGTTACCATCCGGCCTTGACGCACAGTTCGGGACCCCCTACCCGAGATCCGCTGGTTTTGACACCGACATTGGTGCATTCATTGAGAATTCCTTTGTGTCGTCGCCTTTAGGCCCGATGTCTCCTTTGATCATCAACAACGATGAGGTCCAGGGTGAGAAGTTTCTCCCCGGACAGATCTTCGTCTTCGGCGGCTTCGCTCTATGGGCCAATTCGCTTGGCCACCTGGAGCAGATCAAAATCTACGCCCCTGGCGATCAAGTCAGGTTTGGAAGCTTAAACTACACACCTGATATCCGCGGAGACTTGATCTTCGACGGATTCGAGCCACGGCCAAGCGCGCCGCACTATCTCGAGGGGCATGATCTAGCTCTGCCTCCAAACAGTGTCCTGGAGGCCGCACCCTCACCGGTTCCGACCCTTAACTCGGAGCCTATTGCGCCGATCGAGGATGAGCGGTTGGACGTCACCTTGGGGGCTGCGATCTCAAAGGCGATCGAGCCGAACGCCAGCCCCGCACTCTGCATGACCCGTGACTCCGAGGGTCCGGACTCCTCCTCGGACTCCGAACCCCCCGCGCCCCTGCCAATCGAATCCGATTGGGCGCCGATAATGGAGTTCACCGCCGCGGACATCTTTCAGCACTTGCCTTTTGGCAACATCCTGAATTCTCTCAAGTCTCTCTCTTTATCAGGAGACCCCTGGCCGGACTACGGTCAGCGAGGATGGGATAAGGACGATGAAGAAATTCAAAGCCCACCCACCACCCACTTTGTAGCCACTTTCGACGACTTAACCGACATGCTCGACTTCGGCTCTTAAGACATCGACGGTATGGACGACGATGTAGGAGACGAATAGGAACCAGCACCTGTAGGGCGCTGGAAGGCCACCTCATCATATGACATATATATGGTGGACGCTCCAAAAGACGGAGATGGCGATGGAACAGCGGTGGACGACCCCTCCAAGAAATAGCCAAAGCGCAGGCGTCAGCGGCGCCGCTCTAAATCCCGCCAAAGCAAAAACGGTGATTCCGGCACGGGAGATAATACTACCCCGGATAGTGCCGAAGAACACCCACCCCATCAAGATTCGGCGCAGGAAGATGGAGAAGCCAGCCCTCATGAGAGAGCGGCAGACAGAGAGGTTGAGGATGATAACTATATGCCTCCCTCCAAAGACGAGGCAAGCCTCGATGACGACGAATTCGTCATACCATCAGACCCCGCCGAACAAGAGCGTTTCAAACGCAGGCTTTTAGACACAGCAAACAGCCTCAAGAAAAAGCAGCAACAACTTAGAGCTGACCAAGATTTGCTAGCTGATAGATGGACTGAAGTCCTTGCGGCCGAAGAGTATGAACTCGAACGCCCCTCCAAGAGTTACCCAAAGCGCAGGCCGCTACCCCGATCAGAGGAGGAAGCGCCTACATCACCAGCGCACGACATGGCAGACCGGCCACCTCGTGGCCGCGACAGAGAGGCCTCTCGGCCCTCCACCCAAGCCATGCCCCGACGCCGCTCAACTAAGGCACGGGAAAACGCGCCAAACCTGTGAGACGTACTAGAGGATAAGGCAAGACAAACAAGATCGATCTACGGATCGCGCAGGCGCCCTGCGGCACGTGACGATGATCTTCACTCCGGATACAACGAATCCGGCCGGGCCGAACACAACAGACATAGCTCTTCTGAGCTGCGTCGTGATATAGCCCAGTACAGGGGCGCCGCACACCCACTATGCTTCACGGATGAAGTAATGGATCATAAAATCCCGGAGGGTTTCAAACTCGTTAACATCGAATCATACGATGGCACAACAGATCCGGTGGTATGGATCGGGGATTATCTCCTTCACATCCACATGGCACGCGGCGATGATCTACACGCCATCAAATACCTCCTGCTTAAACTTAAAGGACCGGCCCGGCATTGGCTTAACAGCTTGCCAGCAGACTCAATCGGTTCTTGGGAGGACCTGGAGGCCGCATTCCTTGACAACTTCCAGGGCACTTACGTGCGACCACCGGATGCCGACGACTTAAGCCACATAATTCAGCAGCCAGAGGAATCGTCCAGGCAATTCTGGAAACGGTTCCTAACATAGAAAAACCAGATAGTCGACTGTCCGAATGCAGAGGCCCTAGCAGCCTTCAAACATAACATCCGCGATGAGTGTCTTGCCCGGCACCTAGGACAGGAAAAGCCGAAATCTATGGCAGCCCTCACGACACTCATGACCCGCTTTTGCGCGGGAGAAGACAGCTGGCTAGCTTGCAGTAATAACTTAGCTAAGATCCCTGGTAATTCGGATACCAAGGACAAAAGTGGCAGGACATGTCGGAATAAGCAAAAACGCCGCGTTAGCAGCGACAGTAATAAAGATACGGCAGTTAATGCCGGATTCAGAGGCTATAAATCCGGTTAGCGGAAAAAGCCGTTCAAAAAGAATACTCAGGGCCCGTCCAGTTTGTACCGAATACTCGACCGCTTGTGCCAGATACATGGTACCCCCGAAAGGCCAGCCAATCACACCAACAGGGATTGTTGGGTGTTCAAGCAGGCAGGCAAGTTAAGAGCCGAAAACAAAGACAAGGGGCTGCATAGCGACGACGAGGAGGAGCCCAGGCCGCCGAACAACAATGGACAGAAGGGCTTTCCCTCACAAGTGCGGACGATGAACATGATATACGCAACCCACATTCCCAAGAGGGAGGAGCTGGCTTCGTCCGCCCAAGGCGTGGATAGCGCCCCAAACTCGGTCTTCCGAACTAGGGGCTTTGCCGAAATTTAAAATTATAAAGTTCTATGGCTAAGTGAGAGTGTTCAAGCATTATAGTCCGATTGCCTGGTTCGTTGCGCTGAGCGCCTCTCTCGAAAGACTCAACCATGGGAAAAAGAGCGCTCAGGTTTATCCCGAACACCCCAGCACTAGTGGCACGGGGGCAGAAGCCGACGACTGGCCATCTCTCAATTTTTGATAAACGGCCGCACAAAAAATAATATTTTAAATTCAATAAGCATTGCTTAGCGCATATGAACAAGTTTTCAGCGCACAGGATAAACACGAGCGAGTTCATTCAAAGATTACATCCTTGGTACATTAATCCGCCACAAGGCGGGCACCTCCAAAAACATCCTTGTAGTAGTTCTCGGGCTTGCGATGCTCCTTCCCCGGCGGCGGCCCATCCCTCACAAGCTTCTCACCGTCCATCTTACCCGACAGCACCTTTGCACGGGCAAGGGCCCTCCGGGCACCTTCAATGCAGACAGAGCGCTTGATGACCTCGAGCCTTGGACAGGCCTCCACCAGCCGCCGCACCAGCCCGAAATAGCTCCCAGGCAGGGCCTCTCCGGGCCACAGCCGAACTATGAAGCCCTTCATGGCCTGTTCGACCGCCTTGTGGAGCTCGACCAGCTGTTTCAGCTGGTCGCTCAAGGGCATAGGGTGTCCGGCCTCAGAATACTGAGACCAGAACACCTTCTCCGTCGAGCTTCCCTCTTCAGCTCGATAGAATGCGGCAGCGTTGGATACGCTGCGGGGAAGATCTGCGAATGCCCCTGGAGAGCTCCGGATTCGGGTAAGTAACAAGTAGTTTACTTTTATATTTCTACTTTGCATAAAGAATTCCTTACCCGCTGCTATCTTCCTCATCTCCTCCAACTCTTGGAGGGCCTTTTGGGCTTCAGCCTTGGCAGACATGGCGGTCTCAAGGGCCGACGCGAGCTCGAATGCTTGCGCCTTTGACTCAAGCTCCAAACTCTCATGTTTTTTCATGAGAGCCTGAAGCTCTTGCTGCACCTCGCCGACCTGAGCCCCAAGTCTCTCTTGCTCAGTGCGCTCCGCGGCCATTTTCTTCTTGGCCTCACACAGCGCCTGCTTGAGGGTCGCCACCTCAGTCGTGGCCCCTACAATAAGCAGTACAATCCTGTTACTTTTTGCAATCACGCCTTTTTATAGGCACTTTTTCTGTAAGGCATTTCTTACCTTCTTTTTCCTCGAGCTGCCGCTTGGCAAGGCCGAGCTCTTGCTCGGTCCGCCCGAGGTCCTGTTTCAGGACACCCACCTCCGCAGTCAGTGCGGCGGTGGATAGCAGCGAAGCCTGCATACGCATATTGACTCCTTTTTGTTAGACTCCTGCGAAATTTATTAGATCCTCTATTCGGCTTTTCTTTCCGAACGCCAAACAGAGCATCAGGGGCTACTGTCTATGTGGTAATATTTTGATATATTTTTGCTTACCTCGAAGCCTGTCAGAAGGCTAGCGCAAGCTTCAGTCAGTCCGCTCTTGGCGGACTGAACCCTCTGAATAACCGTACTCATAATAGTACGGTGCTCCTTGTCGATGGAGGCACCGTCAAGCACCTCCAGCAGATTGTCCGGCACCTCCGGTTCGACGGAGGCCGCCGGCTCAGAAGGCTTGCTCCTCTTGGAAGGAGTTCGCCTACCGCGGTCCGGAACTGTTGAAGATTCCGGCGCGGCGTCCGGCACAAAGCTGGACTCGGAGCCCTGGGGGGTCTTGTCCCCTTTATTCCTGGGGTCCGGGAGGTCGCCTTTCGGCTCCTCCAGGACCACCTCCTCCTGCCCCGGAGCTCGTTGCGACGCCACTTCGGCGTCGTCTGCAGTGCGGGGGGAGACAGCGGGCGGAACTGAGTTCACGTCCGACGAATCCACGGAGCCGCTCGACGAATCATCGAGTTCGGCCCGGGGCGGGCTGCACAATTCTGTTCGGCATTATGGAAAGCTGAACGACCTAGGAATATCATGAGTCACTCTGGTATCCGAATACTTATGATTTCGCCTGACGCTTGGCCCTGTTTGACCACCCCTCGTCGTCCTCGTCGGCGTCGGGGGAGTAGTCCGGCGGAGGGGTCTTCCTCTTTCTGGACCCTCCGGCCTCCCCCGTTGGGGCGGCCTTCCCTTTTTATCCTCCCCCCACTTGAGGGGGAGAGGTTTCTTCTTCCTCCTCCTCGTTCTCATGAGGGGAGAGCGTCTCGGACTCGTCAGATGACGAGTCCGACACCGCCACATTGCGGGCACTCTTTCGAGTCCCCGTGGCCTTCTTATTCTTGGCCTTCTTCTCCGGCACCACATATGGCGCCGGAGCCAGCAGCTTCTCTAAGAGAGCAGGGGCTGGGTCTTCGGGCAAGGGAGCCGGACAGTTAATCGGTTCGGATATCGCCTGCCAAGCCTGTCAAAGGTAAGGGAGTTTAGATCCCGCACAGAGTCAAACTATGAAAGAACTTAACATCCTGTAAAAGGTGAAAATTGCTTACCTCGCCAGCGTGACGCTGCGAGCTGTATCCGCGGTCCTCGGAAGCGGATGCGGGAGCCTCGGCGCCTTCGATTAGCACCTTCCAGACGTCTTCATACGTCATGTCGAAGAGCCTGTTAAGGGCTCGGTGCTGCGCCGGGTCGAACTCCCACAGAGTAAAGTCCCGTTGTTGACACGGGAGGATCCGGCGGACGAGCATAACCTGGACCACGTTGACAAGCCCGATCGGTTTGTTCACCAGGGATTGGATGCATGTTTTCAGTCCGGTCACCTCTTTCTCGTCGCCCCACGACAGGCCCGTCTCTTTCCAAGACATAAGCCGCGTGGGGGGTCCGGATCGGAACTCGGGGGCTGCGATCCATTTCGGATCGCGTGTCTCGGTGATGTAAAACAACTCGACTTGCCACCCCTTTAGGGTCTCCACGAAGGAGCCCTCAAACCATAGGACGTTGGCCATCTTGCCCGACATGGCGCCTCCGCACTCCGCCTGGCTGCCGCGCACCACCTTGGGCTTGACGTTGAAGGTCTTGAGCCAGAGGCCGAAATGGGGGCGGACACGAAGGAAGGCCTCACACACGACGATAAACGCCGAGATGTTGAGGATGAAGTTCGAGGCCAGATCGTGGAAATCCAGGCCGTAGTAGAACATGAGCCCCCGGACGAATGGGTGAAGTGGAAAACCCAATCCGCGGAGGAAGTGGGGAAGGAACACTACCCTCTCATGGGGCCTTAGGGTGGGGAGAAGTTGCCCCTCCTCAGGAAGCCGATGCGGGATGTCCTTGGACAGGTATCCGACCTTCCTTAACTTTTTCACTTGGACCACCGTGACGGAGGAGACCATCCACTTGCCTCCCGCTCCGGACATTGCTGGAGAAGGTTGAGGTGGGAAGAGCGGGCTTGGGCGCTGGAGCGCGAGTGCGAAGGAGATGGATAGGCAAAGGAGGAAGAAGGCGTTGGTAAAAAAGGTGGATCCTTATCCCCTTATATGGGCGGATGCGGTTATGCATCCCCACCTGCCTAATAAAACTCGCTTGCCTCCCAAGCGCCGTGGTAAATAGCGCGGTTGGGTTACCCACATCCGTATTGATGAGAATCCCGTAAAAAGGGCACACGATCTCTGCTTTGACAAGACGTGCCAAGGAAACTGCCTCGCAAAACGTGCTGAGGTGGAAAAGTAAAAACGATTCGTAAAGGACTTGGCCGTAGTGTGATGATGCACTACGGAATGCGTCAGCAGATTTGATTTGTGTTAATATTATTCTCTCTATGGCAATATGTGGAAATTTATTTTGCAGAGCCGGACACTATTCTGGGTATTTACAATCTTCTATGAAGGACTTGGTGGGGGAACCCGCCTTGCAATGCCGAAGACAATCTGCGCGCCGGACTCATCGTGATTGAAGCCTGGTTCAGGGGCTACTGAGGGAGTCCTGGATTAGGGGGTGTTTGGGTAGCCGGACTATACCTTCGCCGGACTCCTGGACTATGAAGATACAAGATTGAAGACTTCGTCCCGTGTCCGGATGGAACTTTCCTTGGCGTGGAAGGCAAGCTTGGCGATGCGGATATCCAAGATCTCCTACCATTGTAACCGACTCTGTGTAACCCTAACCCTATCCGGTGTCTATATAAACCGGAGGGTTGTAGTTCGTAGGACAATCAACTCCATACACAACAATCATACCATAGGCTAGCTTCTAGGGTTTAGCCTCCTTGATCTCGTGGTAGATCTACTCTTGTACTACCCATATCATCAATATTAATCAAGCAGGAGTAGGGTATTACCTCCATCGAGAGGGCCCGAACCTGGGTAAAAACATCGTGTCCCTTGTCTCCTGTTACCATCCGGCCTTGACGCACAGTTCGGGACCCCCTACCCGAGATCCGCCGGTTTTGACACCGACACTCACTGTTCATCCAGAGGCAGCATCGATCGGCTTCAGTTAGCAGCAGTAGCGAAGGAATCGCTCGATCGGGTTCAGTTAATAGCCATCGATCGATCGCTCGCGTTCAGTAACGCGTAGCCTGAAGTGCTATCGCTTGGGTTCAGTTAGAGCCCAACACCTCGCTCGGGTTCAGTTAGAGCCCAACGCCTCGCACACACGTGCGTACGTACGAGAGAAACGCGCATCACTCGGCCCCCGACCACCCACCGTAACCGGGGACTCCCTGATATTTTACGCGCCCTCGCTTCTACCACGGTTTTTTCCGTCATGGACGGCCCAAAGAATGTCATGCAGCTGCGTCTCCAGCCCGCCCAGGACGAAAAGCCCATTTTCTGTCATGATTTTTTGTCATAGAAGTAGGACCCCACCACATCTATGATGATACTGGGTTTTGTCACAATTATTGTCATAGAAGTGTCATAAGTAGGACAAAAAAGATTTCTGTTCGGCCCAAAATGTCACGGATGTGTCTTTTTTTTGTATTGATGTACGAAGAGAGAGAAGCCAAGCTTGATCGGCAGGACAACCTAGATGCCCTGGAAGAGGAGCGTGATGTCGCAAAAGCCCGTTCCGCATTTTACCAACAGCATGCTCAAAGATATCAAAGCAGAGAAGTACGGGCCAAGACCTACAACATTGGCGAACTGATTCTACGCCTGCCAGAGAAGAAAAAGGACAAACTCCAGACCAAATGGGAGGGTCCCTTCATAATTGACGAAGTTCTCACCGGAGGAGCGTACCGTCTTCGTGATGCATCAGACAATCGCCTCGAGCCGAACCCCTGGAACGCGGCCAGACTCTGAAGGTTCTATGCCTAGCGCAGAACTCCCTGTTCGTCTCCTTCTCCCATGTAGTTTCCAATACTTTTTCTCTCTCTTCCGATTACTTTTTTCTTTCTCGCTTTAAAGCTTTCGAACGGCTAGACCGCACACCCCTGACGCATACATCTTTAAATATGTATGTCCATTATACCTAGAGGCTTCTTGGACAGAAGCTTTTTTCCCGGAGCATCAAGCTCTTCACATATGAGTTTTTCCATATGTACCTTTTCTTCGCCACTATATGCATCGATATGACTTAAGTTTTGGCCAAGCTGGGTTGCCTGGATCCTGTGCTTATGCCCTACGTTCCTGTTAGTTCGGCTAGGGCATAAAGGGAGCACCTCTGCGATTGTTACTGCCGGGTCATTCAGATGTGTACCTCAGACTGGGTGAAGCCAAAATTTAGCGTTCTTAAGGTAATATTCGGTCGGTGAATTAAAGATGTTTTTTGCACTCACTCCATTGTGAACCCCCAGAAGCTATATACACTGTGATTCTCACATCACAATTCGGACATGTATACTAATGCATGCACACCCAGGGAAAGGAACCCTTAACGGGACTATTCTCTCTGGAAGATGTTTCTTACAATCTCAATGTAATATAACATAGCTAGCCGGATACAACTTGTCTGTTCAAGCAACTATGACCCCTATGCCTAGTTTTCGCGCATACCCCTGTCTATTCGGCCGTGCGGGTATACGGAAACACTCCGCACCTTCGGGTCGGGAGGTTCAAGTGTAAAGGTCTGCCATGACAAATGCTATACAATTCAGCTAGAATTACATATATCAAGGAAAGTACATAGTCACTTGGACTTAAACACTTCCTCCACTACGTTGTCTAAAAGGTGGTCTAACTTACAATCTTGTTGGGAATATTTGGCGGCCACCTCTACTTGGTCATATACTAAACTAACGGGAATTTCTTCCCATCCGACCCTAGCGGTCCGACACGGGCCATGTGATTAGGATCCATCTTGGTATATCGCATCTTCACCATGGCCCAGGCCTCTCGCGCACCCTCTCGGCAGGCCGATATCTTCCATAGTCGGATACGCCGTTGTGCTCCTTTGAACAGCTCTACAAGCTCCTCCATAGTTCTTGGAGGCGAGGCGGATGGCCATAGGGCCTTGGGAACGCTCTGCATTGCCAGCCGAGCCTGTTCGTGCACTTGCGATAGCCCTTGCAGCAGATCACTTGATGATCCGGACACCTCCTCTTCAGGACGGCCCATCAATATACCTGCAATCACAACTGTATCAGTTCTATTTATATTCGAACTACTTTAAAAATAGTTCATACACATACCAAAAACGCCGCCCCGCAGCTTCTTGTTCTCCTTTACAGAGTCAGCTAGCTGGGCTCGCACATGTTTCAATTCTTCACCCAACGTAGTGTTGGAATCTTGTAGCTTGTTCTTCTCCCCTCTGACTTGGGTCAGCACACGCTCGCTTGCGGCATGTAGCCTTTTCGCCTCTTTTTCCCCCTCTTGGGCGATCTTCAACTTCTCTTCAAGTTAAACGGGCGATCCTATTATGCGATCAGCAATACTATTAGTACAGTTGGTATACAATTATTGTTCCTCGATGGAGGGGAATGTTACCAGAAGATGCCTTCTTGAAGTTTCCAAGTTTGGCGGTAGCAACATTCAGCTGCGCCCGACACTGCTCCAGCTCTTCAGGTAGCAGACCATTCTTCTCTGTAAGGACCTGATTATACAACGATCCTTAAATCAGTTGTACCAACTGCTTTCAGTCTCGGGGGCTACGGGCATATGGTTATCCTTTTTGTACAAAGAAAAACGTACATGCACATCCGTCAAATGTTGCTTTGTGGCCTTTCTAAGCCCATCTCGAGCAGCTTGGATGTATGCGTCAGCCGAGCTGTAGGCATTGAATGCCTCTCTCGAGAACTTGGGGTCTCGTAAGATAGCCCGGCAGCGCCGGTGATTCATGGCGCTCTCTACTTTCGAGTTGGTAACGGACATGTCCTCCGAACCCTCGTCCGAGGGATAGTCCGGCATTGACCCCATAGCGTCCCCCACCTCTCCGGTGGGATATAAATCTCGGTTGTTGGGAGTGCGACTGGCCGAATCCCCGGACATAGTCCGGCGAACCTTTTTCCTGATAAAGGACCAACATAACAATCACGGTTGGGTACGACTGCCAAAGCATACCTTCAAACCCATACCTCTTCGATGAAGGACCGGCCTTGTCTTCGCCGACCTTCCTTTTCGAGGCCTTCCTCGGCGCGGGAGCCACTCTTCTTGGAGTCATCCCCGGTGTAGCATGACGTGTCGAACGCCTCCCCTTTCAAGCATGAGACAGTGCGGTGGGTGAGGCAGTGCGAGGAAACTCTTTCGAGGGGGACTTCTCCTGATTACTTACATGGGAAGCTGGAAGAAGACCAGGATAATCGGCGATGATGGCCACTTCTGTGCCATCATAGCTAGCCTGGTAAAACATCCCTTCCGCGAGTACGACGAATATATCCGGGTCCTCTTCGAACCCAGGATAAAGCTCCCGGTTGTGGTTCTCCGGCTGTGGGGCAGGGCTATTAAGCCCCTCGGTTACCTTCCGCCAGTGCTATTTCAAAATAAACGGATGGGGAATTCGTCAAAGATGGCTATGAGAGCGGAGTGAATAAAAGAAAAGGGGTTAAGACTTACCTAGCTGGGAGGGTTGTACATGGAGTACCCGTCTCTCCGATTGATGCCGAGAAATTCTTCTTCCTCCCCTTTGAACAGCTCGGCCAGTATCTTGGCTAGAGCAGCGGGGGTGTCCAGACCTTTCCGACCACAACGGGAGGCATCATCCTCCCCATTGTAGTGCCACATCGGGAGCCCTCTGTATTGAAGTGGATGAACCCCCCCCCCCGCGCTATGGAGGTCGCCATTACCTCTACTATTGTAAAGCCGGACTGGGCCAGCATCCTTATCTTGCCCAGGAGCTGACGGACTTCCGCTCTGTCCTCCTCTTCAGGACTTCGGGGATGCCAGCTGTGACATTTCTTCAATGGAACGCTTGAAAATTCCGGGAGAGCCTTGCGAATGGGGTCAGGAAGAGTGACATCTTCTATATAGAACCATTCGGAAGGCCATTTTTCAGACGCCTTCCTAGGTGTGCCGGACAGGTACCCTGTATTGGCGACGCGACATACTTCGGCTCCACCCACTTCAAATATTGACCCCTGGTGGTTGCGCGGGACGAGACAGAACAACCTCTCCACAGTTCAAAATGGGCCTCAATGCCCAGAAACAGTTTGCACAAAGCGACGTAGCCCGCAATATGCAGAATGGAGGCAGGAGTAAAATTGTGCAGCTGAAGGCCATAGTATTCCAGAAGCCCCCGGAGGAACGGATGGATTGGGAACCCAACGCCCCTTAGCAGGTAAGGGACGAAACAAACTCGCTCCCCCCGGATGGATTGGGAAAGTCCTCCACCTGGGTCTAACCGTTAAGGGAAGCTTGCCCTGCTCGAACAGGGACCAGATCTGCAGGGGGAGGAATCCCTGCATTTGCAGCTTCTTTAAATGGTTGTAGGCCACTAAGCACTTCTCCCAATCGCCTCTCTCTGAGTCGAAGGAGGAACTGGGAATGCTAGCCATGTTGGAATGGCTTCTCCTAGTGGTTGTTGGGGATTTTTCTCCACGAGATATTGAATGGATGTAAGATCTGATCTCCTTAAATAGACGCTCTTCCTGGCCTAAACGGGGCGTTATTTGCAAAAATACCCTGACCCCCCGCATTCGCTTGACACGTGGAAGACGAGCTTATTGAACGCGCGGAAGCCAAGGGGAGACATTGAATCTACGGCCGAATACACTACTTGGAAATCATTAAAGGAGGAACCCGCCTTGCAATGCCGAAGACAATTCGTGTGCCGAATACCTCGCTATTGAAGACTGGTTCGGGGGCTACTGAGGGAGTCCTGGACTAAGGGGTCCCCGGGCGTCCGGCCTGTTATCCATGGGCCGAACTGATGGTCTGTGAAGACATGAAGGCCGAAGACTGTGCCCGTGTCCGGATAGGACTCTCCTTGGCGTGGAAGGCAGGTTCGGCGATCAACTATGAAGATTCCTTCCAATGTAACCAACTCTATGTAACCCTAGATCCCCCTGGTGTCTATATAAACCGGAGGGTGTAGTCCAAAAAGGATATACTCATTACCATAGTCATACAGGCTAGACTTCTAGGGTTTAGCCATTACGATCTTGTGGTAGATCAACTCTTGTAACACTCATATTCATCAAGATCAATCAAGCAGGAAGTAGGGTATTACCTCCATAGAGAGGGCCCAAACCTGGGTAAACATCGTGTCCCCTGTCTCCTGTAACCATCGACCTTAGATGCACACTTCAGGACCCCCTACCCGAGATCCGCCGGTTTTGACACCGACAGCAAGCATCAAGTGATTCCAAAATCCCATCAGCATGGAGTTTCTTCATGCGCTTTACACGAATATGACCAAAATGGCAGTGCCACAAATATGTTGCACTATCATTATTAACTTTGCATATTTTGGCTTCAATATTATGAATATGTGTATCACTATGATCAAGATTTAACAAAAATAGACCACCCATCAAGGGTGCATGACCATAAAAGATATTACTCATATAAATAGAACAACCATTATTCTCTGATTTAAATGAATAACTGTATTGCCTCAAACAAGATCTAGATATAATGTTCATGCTCAAGCTGGCACCAAATAACAATTATTCAGGTCTAAAACTAATCCCGAAGGTAGATGTAGAGGTAGCATGCCGACGGCGATCACATCGACCTTGGAACCATTTCTGACGCGCATCGTCACCTCGTCCTTAGCCAGTCTTCATTTAATCCATAGCACCTGTTTCGAGTTGCAAATATGAGCAACAGAACCAGTATCAAATACCCAGGTGCTACTACGAGCATTAGTAAGGTACACATCAATAACATGTATATCAAATATACCTTTCACTTTGCCATCCTTCTTATCTGCCAAATACTTGGGCCAGTTCCGCTTCCAGTGACCAGTCCCTTTGCAGTAGAAGCACTCAGTTTCAGGCTTAGCTCCAGACTTGGGCTTCTTCCCGAGAGTAGCAACTTGCTTTCTATTCTTCTCGAAGTTCCCCTTCTTCCCTTTGCCCTTTTTCTTGAAACTAGTGGTCTTGTTAACCATCAACACTTGATGCTCCTTCTTGATTTCTACCTCTGCAGTCTTTCGCATTGCGAAGAGCTTGGGAATAGTCTTTTCCATCCCTTGCATATTATAGTTCATTATGAAGCCTTTATAGCTTGGTGGCAGTGATTGAAGAACTCTGTCAATGACACTATCATCAGGAAGATTAACTCCCAGCTGAGTCAAGTGGTTATGGTACCTAGACATTCTGAGTATGTGTTCACTGACAGAACGGTTCTCCTCCATCTTGCAGCTATAGAACATGTTGGAGACTTCATATCTCTCAACTCGGGCATTTTCTTGAAATATTAACTTCAACTCTTGGAACATCTCATATGCTCCATGACGTTCAAAACATCTTTGTAGTCCCGATTCTAAGCCGTAAAGCATGGCGCACTGAACTATCGAGTAGTCATCAGATCGAGCTTTCCACACGTTCATAACATCAGCATCTGCTCCTGCAGCAGGCCTTCCACCTAGCCGTGCTTCAAGGACATAATTCTTCTGTGGAGCAATGAGGATAATCCTCAAGTTCCGGACCCAGTCCATGTAGTTGCTACCATCATCTTCCAACTTAGCTTTCTCTAGGAACACGTTAAAATTCAAGGGAATGGTAGCACGGGCCATTGATCTACAACAACATAGATATGCAAAAAAAACTATCAGGACTAAGTTCATGATAAATTAAAGTTAAATTAATCATATTACATAAGAACTCCCACTTAGATAGACATCCCTCTAGTCATCTAAACATCACCTGATCCATATCAACTAAACCATGTCCAATCATCACGTGAGATGGAGTAGTTTTCAATGGTGAATATCTCTATGTTGATCATATCTACTATATGATTCAGGTTCGACCTTTCGGTCTCAATGTTCCGAGGCCATATCTGTATATGCTAGGCTCGTCAAGTTTAACCCGAGTATTCTGCACGTGCAAAACTGGCTTGCACCCGTTGTATGTGAATGTAGAGCTTATCACACCCGATCATCACGTGGTGTCTCGGCACGATGAACTGTCGAAACGGTGCATACTTAGGGAGAACACTTATACCTTCAATTTTAGTGAGGGATCGTCTTATAATGCTACCGTCGTACTAAGCAAAATAAGATGGATAAAAGATAAACATCACATGCAATCAAAATATGTGACATGATATGGCCATCATCATCTTGTGCCTTTGATCTCCATCTCCAAAGCACCGTCATGATCTCCATCGTCACCGGCTTGATACCTTGATCTCCATCATAGCGTCGTGGTCGTCTCGCCAACTGTTGCTTCTATGACTATCGCTAACGCATAGTGATAAAGTAAAGCAATTACATGGCGATTGCATTTCATACAATAAAGCGACAACCATAAGGCTCGTGCCAGTTGCCGATAACTTTTACAAAACATGATCATCTCATAAACATCATGTCTTAACCATATCACATCACAAAATGCCCTGCAAAAACAAGTTAGACATCCTCTACTTTGTTGTTGTAAGTTTTACATGGCTGCTACGGGCTTCTAGCAAGACCCATTCTTACCTACGCATCAAAACCACAACGATTTTTCGTCAAGTGTGCTGTTTTATCCTTCAACAAGGACTGGCCATAATCAAATTCGATTCAACTAAAGTTGGAGAAATAGACACCCGCCAGCCACCTGTGTGCAAAAGCACGTCGGTAGAACCGGTCTCAAGAACGTGGTCATGTAATGTTGGTCCGGGCTGCTTCATCCAACAATATCGCCGAATCAAAATAAGACGTTGGTGGTAAGCAGTATGACTATTAACGCCCACGACACTTTGTGTTCTACTCGTGCAAATCATCTACGCATAGACCTGGCTCTGATGCCACTGTTGGGGAACGTAACATGCAATTTCAAAAAAAGTCCTACAATCACGCAAGATCTATCTAGGAAATGCATAGCAACGAGAAGGGGAGAGTATGTCCACGTACCCTCGTAGACCGAAAGCCAAAGCGTTATGTTAACGCGGTTGATGTAGTCGAACGTCTTCATGATCCAACCGATCTAGTAACGAACTGACGACACCTCCGAGTTCAGCACATGTTCAGCTCGATGACGTCCCTCGAACTCTTGATCTAGCAGAGGGTCGAGGGAGAGTTTCGTCAGCACGACGGCATGGCGACGGTGATGGTGATGTGATCCGTGCAGGGCTTCTCCTAAGCACTACGACACTATGACCAGAGGAGTAACACTACAAAAAAGACACATCCGTGACATTTTGGGCCGAACGAAAAAAAATCCTGTCATACTTATGACACTTCTATGACGATAATTGTGAAAAAACCCGGTATCATCATAGATGTGGTGGGCTCCAACTTCTATGACAAAAAATCATGACAGAAAATGGGCTTTTCATTCTGGGCGGGCCGGAGACGTAGCTGCATGACATTCTTTGGGCGGTGCATGATGGAAAAAACCATGGTAGAAGCAAGGGCGAGGAAAATATCAGGGAGTTCCCAGTTACGGTGGGTGGTCGGGAGCCGAGCGATGCGCGTTTCTCTCGTACACGTATGCGCGTGGGTGCGAGGCGTTGGGCTCTAACTGAACCTGAGCAAGGCATTCGCCTAACTAAACCCGAGCGATTGCACTGCAGGCTACGCGTTACTGAACCCGAGCGATTGATCAATGGCTATTAACTAAACACGATCGAGCGATTCCTTCGCTACTGCTGCTAACTGAAGCCGATCGATGCTACCTCTAGATGAACAGTGAGTGTTGTTGGGGGTGTTTGGATGAACAGTTCCTGGTGGGGGGTTGGATGAACAGGACCCTGTGGTAGTAGAGGCCGTTGCCGCTGGATGAACAGGATCCCGATCGAACCGGTTGGGGTGGATGAACATGACCCAGTGGAGGGCTGGATGAACAGGATCCCGTGGAGGGCTGGTTGAACAATAGTCAGTGGAGGGCTGGATGAACAGTAGCTCGTGGAGGGGTGGTTGAACAGGACCCCGTGGAGAGGGCTGGTTGAATAGTAGCCGGTGGAGGAGCGGTGGAGGCTGGTTGAATAGGAGCCCGTGGATGAACAGTCGCAGGTGGAGGCTGGAGGAGGTCGACGGTGGATGAACAGTAGCCCGTGGAGGCCGGAGGAGGTCGACGGTGGAGATGAACAGTATCCCGTGGAGTCCCGTTTTGCGGTACGCCACACCCCTCCCGATGAACAGGACCCCCGTTTCGACCGTAGCGCTCCAACACAAGTCTGTTTCCTCCGTTTTGCGGTACGCCACACCCCTCCCGGTCAACAGGACACCGATTCGACCGTAGGAGGTCCAACAGAAGTCTCCTTCCTCCGTTTTGCGGTACGCCAGACCCCTCCCGATGAACATGATCCCGTTTCGACCGTGGCTGGTTGAACACAAGGTTGTTTCCTCCATTCTGCTGTACGCTAGGCCTCGTTTCCATCGGTTGTTCCATCCAAGCCGGTTGGCTCCCGATGAACACGACACATTCCATTCCGACCCAGCCGGTTGGCTCCCCATGAACACGGTGACAACGCTGTGTCTCCGTTCCGACCCAGCCATGTACACGAGCCCTGGCGATACGTATGCGCGAGTAGGCGTTCGAGACCCTGCCCATATGTACGTACATGGCCGTATTTACTTTCTTGCACCTTGGTCGTTGTATGTACGTGTACATGCTATGTGCACGCCTCTACTGTGACACATGCCCTTCCTTACACAGCCACAGTTCATCGCTGCAGCCTGCAGACAGACCAATCGTATGTACGTACACGTTCGCGACCAGAATGACAACGCTACGTACAATTCGACCAGGTGGGTCCCAACTGTCAGGCACTTCCTTGGGTGCGAAGATGTAGCTGCTGGGTCCTAGCAGTCAGGGGGCGAATCATTTTTTGCCCATAATATGGACGCACTTCCTTGCGCGCAAAGATGTAGCTGGTGGGTCCCCGCAGTCAGGGGGCGAATCATTTTTCTTTGCCCGTAATATGGACGCACTTCCTTGCGTGCAAAGATGTAGCTGGTGGGTCCCAGCAGTCAGGGGGAAACATTTTTTCGCGAAATATGGTGGCCCATCCGGTGGGTCCCTGCTGTCAGGTGGAGGAATAATTATTTTGCACGTAATAAGGAGGCACTTCCTTGCTGCGACCGTGGACCCAGCTGTCAGCCTCTCCACGTACAGTACTCTTCCGAGGTAAGTCGTTCCTTGACCACGTTGACCACGCCGCGCCGAGAGCACCAGGGCGGTGGACGATGGCGAGGCCTAGGAAGGGGAAGACACGGAGCCGGGGAAGACGCGGAGCCGGTGAAGACGCGATAGTGGAAGCCCACATTGAGAGGAGTATGAGGGTTCACTAGTTCGGCTGCGGTGTGAGGCTGCCGTCGCCGCAGAATAGCAGGGGGTGTGGGTGAGTAGAGGCGGATGGCCTGGCCAGCGGTGGGATTAGTAGGGGGCGGTGAGGCCTCCGCGGCATCACATCCAGCCACGAGAGGCAGGAGCATGCAGCACGACCGGCGCTGCTTTGGGCGGCTGGAGCAGGAACACCAGAGGTTGAAGAAGCACTACGGTCGTTGGATGGACATCGTGCGGTCACTGCAACTAGAATCATTTATATTGACTAAGTTGACAAAGCCCTTGGTACGTGTCAACTTAGTAGGCCCACAGGTTAGCCTACGTAACGGTGCGCCCCAGATGTCAGGGGGAGGAATCATTTTTTGGGCAGCTAAAGCAAGAATATCCGAGATTGAAGAAGAAGCATGACATCCGTTGGATGGACATCCTGATACGTCTCCAACGTATCTATAATTTACGAAGTATTCATGCTATTATATTATCCATCTTAAATGTTTGCATTTATATGCTATTTTATATGATTTTTGGGACTAAACAATTAACCTAGAGCCCAATGCCAGTTTCTGTTTTTTTCCTTCTTTTTGAGCTTTACAGAAAATGAATACCAAACGGAGTCCAATTGACGTGCCAATTTTTGATGATTTTTTATGGACCAAAATAAGCCCTTGGAGTAAAAGAGTTGGGCCAGAAGAGTCCCGGCTGTCCACGAGGGTGGGGGCACGCCTACCCCCTGGGCGTGGGCCCTTGCCTCGTGGACAACTCGGAGACCCCCCTGACGTGAAACCAATGCCAAAAATTACTATAAATATAGAAACCCCCAGAAAATAACCTAGATCGGAAGTTCCAACGCCGCAAGCCTCTATAGCCACGAGAAATCCATCTAGGCCCTCTCTAGCACCCTGCCGGAGGGGACCATCAACACCGAAGGCCATGGAGGAGGATCCCGGAGGGGCCATCATTGCCATGAAGAGCAAGGACCAGAGGGAGAACCTCTCCCCATCTAGGGGGAGGCCATGGAGGAGGAAGCACAAGGGGAAGAACCTCTCCTCCTCTCTCTCGATAGCGCCGGAGTGCCATCGGGAGGGGAATCATCGCCGCGGTTATCGTCTCCATCAACATCACCACCATCATCACCATCCTCATATCTTTTACGCGGTCCACTCTCCCGCAGCCCGGTGTAATCCCTACTTGAACATGGTGCTTTATGCCACATATTATGATCCAATGATGTGTTGCCATCCTATGATGTTTTGAGTAGATATCCTTTGTCTTTCGGTTGTTTGATGATCTAGATTGGTATGAGTTGTATGTTTTATTATTGGTGTTGTCCTATGGTGCTCTCCGTGTCGCGCAAGCGTGAGGGATTCTCGTTGTAGGGTGTTGCAATATGTTCATGTTTCAGTTATAGTGGGTTGGTGAGTGACTGAAACACAAACCCGAGTAAGGGGGTTTTTGCGTATGGGAATAAAGAGGACTTGATGCTTTAATGCTATGGTTGGGTTTTACCTTAATGATCTTTAGTAGTTGCGAATGCTTGCTAGAGTTCCAATCATCGGTGCATATGATCCAAGAAGAGAAAGTATGTTAGCTTATGCCTCTCCCTCATATGAAATTGCAATAGTGATTACCAATCTTGTTAACAATTGCCTAGGACAATTCCGCACACCGATCCATCATTATTCCACACTCACTATTTATAATATTTAGTAATATACTCTAACTTTATGATAACAGCACCTACTTTTATGTTTTAGCTCTCTGATATCATGCAAAGTTATCCTCTTCATACCCACAACGTAGTTTTATTTCTCGTATCTAGTTGGAAGCAAACGTTCGGTGTACGTAGAGTCGTATCAGTGGCAGATAGGACTTGAGAGAATATTGATCTTACCTTTAGCTCCTTGTGGGTTCGACACTCCATACTTATCACTTCCACCTTTGGTAATTCCTACGATGATTCCCTGCACTTGGGGATTATCAAGCTCTTTTCTGGCGCCGTTGCCGAGGAGCAATAGCGTGGGGTTGATATTCTCGTGTTTGCTTGTTTGCTTTCTTCACTAAGTAGATTTTGTTTTTCCTTTTTGTTTCTGTTTAGTTGTGGGTGAAACATACAAAAAAATTAAAATAATGAAAATACCAAAAAAATTACTTGCCTCTCATGCCTAAAAAGTTTTTTCAATAAGAGAAGTGATTGGAAGGTTATTCATTGGAGAAGTGAGTGTCGACCTTGAACACTTGTGTTCATGCTCATGGAAAAAATGTAAAAAATTTCATGGAAGATTCTCTGAAAATAATTATCCCCTTGTATATTTCCATTATATTATAAATAATGTGCCAAGCTTTGGTTTTAATATGATTAGACTGCTTGTTTACTTTGTGCAATACAAAAACATAAACTTTGGCTGTAGCGCATGAATTTACATTTTTTACTGGAAAGTCAAATGGGTCTGAAAGGTTTTTGCACATTACTTCTGTACAAAAATTTTAAATTTTCATATTTTTTTAGAATTTTTTGGAGTTAAATAAGTTTACTAAACTTCCAGATTACTACAGACTGTCCTGTTTGCGACAGATTCTGTTTTCTATGTGTTGATCGCTTATTTTGATGAATCTATTGGTAGTATCGGGGGGTATGAACCATGGTGAAGTTGGAATACAGTATATATAGTTCCAATATGAAATTGTAATAAGTTTGCAACAGTACCCAAAGGTAATGATTTGCTTTGTTACACTAACGGATCTCACAAAGATTTTGTTAAAGTTTTGTGTGGATGAAGTGTTCGAAGATCGAGGAGCTATCAATATGAGAAGAATAAAGAGAGGCAAGAGTTCAAGCTTGGGGATGCCCAATGCACCCCAAGTAAATATTACAGAGGATACTCAAGCATCTAATCTTGGGGATGCCCCGGTTGGCATCCCATCTTTCTTCTTCAACAAATATCGGTATACCTTGATTTTTGTTTTGTTCACATGATTTGTATCCTTTGTGTTTTTGTTTTTACTTTAAGAACCATGCTAGTATGAGATGTCCCTTCATAAATTTATAGAATACTTCATGTGCTTCACTTATATCTTTTAAGTATGCTCTTATAGAATTGCTCTTTGTTCTTCACTTAAAGCTTTTGAGTATGGTTTTATAGAATGCTTCATGTGCTTCAATTATACATTTTGATCTTGGATATTGGTTAGTCTATATTAATCGTAGAATGCTCCATGAACTTCACTTATATCTTTTGGAGTATGAATAATACTATCATCTAAAGTGGGTTTGGAAGAGTGTCAACTTTAGGAATTAGTGATCCCACTATTCCGAATGAGAAGAATTTTGCTTATGTGGAGAGTAGAAAATTTTCTATGCTTGTAGATCATGAAAAGGATGCTTTATGTGATGGTTATATTGTTGAATTCAATCATGATGCTACTGAAAATTATTATGAGGAAGTAATATATGCTTGTAGGAGTTGCAATAATACCAAGTTTCCTCTCTATGTGCTTAAAGTTTTGAAGTTATACTTGTTTTGCCTTCCTATTCTAGTTGATTCTTGTTCCAATAAATTATGTGCTCACAAAATATCTAGGCATAGGAAGTGAGTTAGATTCAAATATGCTAGTCATATTCTTCATGATGCTCTCTTTATGTTTCAATTCTTTTCTTTTATGTGAGCATCATTGAAATCATCATGCCTAGTGTCGGGTGGTTGGTGCGACATATGCCAATGGGTGGCTTATCATTGTGGGAGCCAATAAAACGTCGCCGGTGCCTGGAAACGGGATAAGGCGAAGACATGCACGTCAGCGAATCTTACCCAGCTTCGGGGCTCTCCGTGGAGATAACACCCCTACTGCTGCTCTGCAGGGTCTCCGCATGGTCACTAAATCAGCAAGTGGCTACAAGAGGCTCCTTGAGCTGTTCGGGGGGAGGAAGAAGAAGGGCAAGGCTAGGTTTCTTCCTCCCTCGCTGCGTTTTCTAAAACTTCTAAAAAAAGATCTCCCTTGCATGGGCGCCCTGGGGGGTTTATATAGGCCTACCCCCAAGAGTACAATGGTAATTCAGCTGGGCATGGGTCCTAGCTGTCTGCGTCTATGCTTGTCGGCTTCTCCGCCGACCGTTGGGGCCCGCCGACAGGTGATCCCGCCAAATGCCGGCCTTCTGCTGGACAGGCCGGCCCCACCGCCTGGGGGTCTTGTCGGGGGCTGGTTACTGTTGCCCTACCTCTGGTGACGTGGGCTCCGTCGTGGTAAGCATGGCCTCAGCGCCGCCGCTGGGTGGCATATCACTGTAGTCTTACCCCGTCTTGTCTTCTTAATGAGGCGCGTACCTCGAGGGAAGGGGCCAGCCGGCTACTAGTAGTCGGATACGCCCCAGGCCGACTGTGGGAGGCCTGGCCGCCTTCGGGTGTCTTCTTGTCGGTTGGGGCCCGCCTCCCTCGGGTCGTACTGACAGCTCACCGTGGGTGACGTCATGGTCAACATGGCAACAGTGCTGCGCCGAATGGGTGATGGCCGCCCCGTACAGCGCACTCTGGCCATGCGTGTCCCGGGATTTGGGGTGGCAGGCTTCACTGTAGCCACGCCCCATCTTATCGTCGTTATGTGGGTGCAGATTTTGAGGGCACGATCTTGGCCGCCTGTTTGGGGCCGGCTTCTTGGGAGTTGGCCCTCTAATGTCCGGCTTCTTGGAGCCGGCCCTCTCGCGGTTTCCTTTGAGAGATTTTGGGGTGGGGCCGCCTTCGTCCAGCCGGCCTGAGAGGTAGCCGGCTGGAGGATGGCGGCCCCATGCCTTGGGTCTTGAAGGCTGGAATGGCTTGTAATTTTTCTGAAGTGCCAGGGGGAGCCGGCTGGGCTACCCGTGGTCATTTACTCCGACAGTAGTCCCCGAAGCTGGTTGGGCTCCGAGGCGGAAAAAAGACGAGAAGCTCAATCAGCTTCCTATCTTGAGGAGCCAGCAGCTGGGAGCCGGCTTTAATTTGGTGCGCTGTCTTCCGGTAGTTTCGAAGTTTGAAGGAAGGAACCAGGTATTTGAGCGGGCTAGGTTGCGAGCTAACCGCTCGCCGCCTACGCGCCACATGGCATCGTCTGGCTGGAAGGGCCTGCCAGCCCACGCGCGCGACGGGACGTCGTCGCAGTCCGAGGCCCGCCACCATCGGGCCTCGGCCCACGTGTGCATCCGCTGCGGACCAAACGGACCGCACGCCTTCCAGCGGCGGTTACCGCACGCCGTTAAGGTGCAATAATCGCGGGACGTGGGGGAGTGGACGCAATTAATCCCACGTTCCCCATGCCTCGCCTCCTCGGCTTCGCCGCACGAGGCTATAAGTAGGGGGGAGGAGGGGGAGCGGCAGAGGCTCGCACGCTCGCCCTTGGTCCGCCCCTTGCTTCTTCTTCTTCCTCTCCGTCACCGCAGCTTCCTGCCGCAGCCCAACTCTTCCGCCAATCTTCTTGGCTCGCCGTCGTTCTGCCGTAGCAGGGCTACGCGCCTCTTCACCGCCGCACCTCGCCCACCACCGCGCTGTCCCCGTGGCGTTGTCGAGCTCTTGGGACGGCTCCAACGTCCATGACGACCACGTCGACTTCCTCCGCCGGACGCGGCGGCTGCCGGGCGTGAGCTACGTGCGGGTCCGTCTCGTGCCGGCGAGGGAGATCTCGCCGGCACCGGAGGAGGACGAGCGGGTAATCTTCCACTCGCACTGCTTGCGTGGCTTTGGCCTGCCGGCGAGCGGGTTCTTCCAGTCCTTCCTCGAACTTTACAGCCTCCAGCCGCATCACCTCACTCCAAACGCGGTGATGCTGCTGTCGGCCTTCGTCACCCTGCGAGGGCTTTCTTGGTGTTCTCCCCACTCTCGAGCTCTGGGGAGAATTCTTCCAGTGCAATCTCGGCACTGTTGTCGCGGGCGTACCCGCCCCATGCGGAGCCTTCATCGCCATGAGGCGGACGAGCGAAAACAATCCGTTCCCGTCCATCCCGTTGATCCAGTCGGTGAAGCTCTGGCAAAAGTCTTACTTCTACGTGAAGAATGTCGCCCCGCACGGCAACTTCGTCAACTTGCCGGCTTACGTAGCCGGCCCGCCGGCTGGGAGGCAGCCCTCATGGGGCTACCGGGCCAGGTCGCTGTCTTAGGCCGGGGCCGCCGCCGTTGCCCGGCTCCGGGTGATGATCCAGTCGGAGGGCCTGACCGGGGCTGACCTGGTGGCCGCCTTCGTGGAGCATCGAGTGCTCCTGCTCCAGGGCCGGCCTCACATGATTTGTCAGATGAGCGGCCGCTTCGACCCATGCCGACTAAGCACCAGGGAGATGCCGCACGTCGAGGTGTCCTACATGGTGAACTACATTTCCAACTGCAAGCTCGCCGAGGAGTGGCGGTACGACAAGGAGCCGTATTCTCGCGCCAACCGTGCGCCTGTGGTAAGTTTCTCGTCTTTTCTTCTTTTCTTGTAGCCGGGTTTGCGATGGCCGATTCCTGAATAATAAGCTTGTTTTCAGGAGAACCCCCTTCTTCCGCCGGCAGCCGGGGCTGCGGGGGTGGAGCGCCAGCTCCTTCCCGACCGTATGGTGGACGACGTTGACGACCCGGATATGGGAGCGGCCGCCATGGAAGGCGCCGTCGTAGGGGAAGGCGGCGAGGTAGGTGGCGCAGGGCTCGGGGCCGCCCTCGAGGACTGGGCGGACGATGACGAGGTCGAAGTCGTTTCGTGCCGCCAGCCGGTGCTCGATCATCAAGGCGCAGGCCCATCTGCCATGCCGGTTGTCCGTGGCGGCGCACAGAAGCGCCGGTCCGTGTCAACCCACTTCGGTAGTCGGCCGAAGAAACCCAAGGGCACCGCGGCGGCGACCAAGCGGGACGAAGCGGTCGCGAAGGCGGCTCGCTTCCGCAAGGTGGTGAAGTAGCCACAGGCGGTTTCGGCGTAAGTGTTGTTTCTCTTACGCCTCTCTTTTTTTCTATGTTGAAATTCTTCTAAGTCTTCCTCTTGACTCATCGAACAGGGCCCCGCTCTCTCTCGAGTGGGCCTCTGCCGCCTCCATAATTGGAAGCGCATGTCGGATTTCGGGTTCCGGCAGACCCTTGAGGTTCGAACTCTGGGGTGCGCGCGGAGATTACGCCTTCTACCTACCTACACCCCTCCGCCTCGCAAGGATCTAAGCTATGGGAAAGAACAACACAAGAGACACAGGGTTTATACTAGTTGGGGCCAGCGATGTGGTGTAATACCCTACTCCAATGTGGTGGTGTGGTGGATTGCCTCTTAGGCTGATGATGATGAACAATACAAGGAAGAACAGCCTCGCGGGGGTCTATTCTTGGCCGGGGTGATGAACTGCTAGGTGACGTTCAACCACCCTTCTCTCTTTCTCTCTCTCTCTCCGATCTGATTGCCGATCGATCTCCCCCCTACCCTGGGGGTGGCTAGTCCTATTTATAGGCAAAGGCCCTGGGCCTCTTCCCAAATATTGAGCGGGAAGGGCGCCAACAATTGGCCATTTTGAAGGGGAACATCTGGTACACTTATCCTGACTAAAGTTTGTCCTCGCCTGCCAAAGGCTCTGGTGGTGACGCTGGCTTGGGCTCCATAATGACTTCCTCTCCACCGTTGGACTGGTCTTGGTCTCGTTGCACCGAAACGGGTGCCTTTGCTTGATGCTCTCGCCTGCGCTTGCTCCCTTTGCACCAAAGAGGAAAGGAGGACACTGCGCGGGTGTGGGATCTTGAGAAGATGTGTCTAGAGGGGGGTGATTAGACACTTTGTGCTAAAGATGCAGTTTTAAACTTTTTCAGTTTAAGTGGAGTTTAGGAACAATTTCAACATACACAATATATATCAAGCAAGCATGCAAAGAGTATATGAGCAGTGGAAAGTAAAGCATGCAACTTGCAAGAATGTAAGGGGAAGGGTTTGGAGAATTCAAACGCAATTGGAGACAAGGATGTTTTTGTCGTGGTTCGGATAGGTGGTGTTATCCTACATCCACGTTGATGGAGACTTCAACCCACGGAGGGTAATGGATGCGCGAGTCCACGGAGGGCTCCACCCACGAAGGGTCCACGAAGAAGCAACCTTGTCTATCCCATCATGGCCATCACCCACGAAGGACTTGCCTCACTAGCGGTAGATCTTCACGAAGTAGGCGATCTCCTTGCCCTTACAAACTCCTTGGTTCAACTCCACCATCTTGTCGGAGGCTCCCAAGTGACACCTAGCCAATCTAGGAGACACCACTCTCCAAGAAGTAACAAATGGTGTGTTGATGATGAACTCCTTGCTCTTGTGCTTCAAATGATAGTCTCCCCAACACTCAACTCTCTCTCACGGGATTTGGATTTGGTGGAAAGAAGATTTGAGTGGAAAGCAACTTGGGGAAGGCTAGAGATCAAGATTCATATGGTAGGAATGGAATATCTTGGCCTCAACACAAGAGTAGGTGGTTCTCTCTTAGAACATATGAGTTGGAAGTGTAGATGTGTTCTGATGGCTCTCTCTATGAATGAAGAGGAGGTGGAGCGGTATATATAGCCTCCACACAAAATCCAACCGTTACACACAATTTACCATTCTCGGTGGGACCGAATCAACAAACTCGGTCGGAACAAAATAGTAAACCTAGTGACCGTTAGAGATTTTCGGTGGGACTGACATGCAACTCGGTAGGATCGATATGGTTAGGGTTAGGGCATAACGTAATCTCGGTGAGACCGATTACACAAACTCGGTGAGACCGATTTTGGTAATTAGCTAACCAGAGAGTTGGTCAGGCAAACTCGGTGGGACCGATTACTAAACTCGGTTGGACCGATTTTGGTAATAGGTTAACCAGAGAGTTTGCATTGTAATATCGGTAGTACCGATTGCTCAAACTCGGTGAGACCGATTTTGACAATGGACATACACAGTGAGATTGCAATCCCATCTCGGTGAGACCGAGATCCCTATCGGTAGAACCGATTTTCTTAGGGTTTGGCAGTGGCTATGACAAATGAAACTCGGTGGCGCCGGATAGGAATAATCGGTAGGTCCGAGTTTGGCTTTGGGTTTAGGTCATATGTGGAAGTGGGAAAGTAGCTGAGGGTTTTGGAGCATATCACCAAGCACATGAAGCAAGAGGCTCATTAAGCAACACCTCATCCCTTCTTAATAGTATTGGCTTTTCCTATAGACTCAATGTGATCTTGGATCACTAAAATGTAAAATGAAGAGTCTTGAGCTTGAAGCTTTAGCCAATCCTTTGTCCTTAGCATCTTGAAGGAGTTCCCACATCCTTTAGTCCATGCCACTCCATTGTTGAACTTATCTGAAACATACTAGATAAAAGTGTTACTCCAACAAGAGATATGTTGACATTAATTACCAAAATCACCTAGGGAGCACTTGTGCTTTCAATCTCCCCCTTTTTGGTAATTGATGGCAACATACATCAAAGCTTTAGATAAAGATATAAAGAACAGCGAGTAAAGCTTTGGAAGGACATGTAACAAACATAGGCTCCCCTTACATGTATGCAATCATGTGAATATGAAATGTAGAAGCATGTGAGAGCATAACCATGACAGAGTAGGCAATGTGTTACATGTATCTTGGCCATATGCATCAGAGCAAAAGATTATTGAGGAAAATACCTTCATGCTCATGAGTCCTTCTTGCAAACAGTATGTACATAATCAAGAATTCCTTATACTCATGATTCTGATGCATATACTTACGTTGTAGTCTTAAGTTGGCTTAGGATGGAATGAACCTGCACAAACAAGGTTAGATAACACAGATACATCCACTAGCCAGAGCAAACAAAAGAAACCACAAGAATACCAAAACTGGGATGACATGTAGAGAGTGAGTACAAGGTACCACCTTGGATTAGACATGTCCCCAAGAGTAAAGATATGCAATGAATTTGAATGATTTCTTTCCCTTAGGTGTCTTGCTCCCCCTGAATCTGACATGGGATATTGGGAGAAGATAGGGAACAGAAAATCAGAGCTGAAAGATATAAATGGATAGAACTCAATGAAAATAAGCACATATGAACATGTCTTTCCCCCAAAGAGACATGTGGCATCTCTCCTCTTGAACATCAAGCATCTGGGATCCTTGAGTATTCTCTCCCTCTGGAGATCTCTTTCTCCCCCTTAATACTCTCTCCATTGTAGGTGATAAGCTTTGATGTGATCTCTCTCTCCCCCTTTGACATCAATTTCCATGAAGGGCTTTCTGGAATCTGTCGAATGGGTTTGGTCCTTGAGACTCAGCACAAAGCAATGGATAAAACTGTGATGCTTGTAGAGGACAAGATTCATTGAGTGGAGCTGGATCAGAAGAAATATAGAACAAGTGGCAAACTGTTTTTCCTGTTGTGAAATAGGTGGCACTGAGTGGCATGTTTCGGTGGTACCAAAAGGATTCGGTTGGACCGAAAACTACAACTCGGTGAAACCGAGTTCATCACAGAGAAAAACACTTGTCACCTCAGCTCACTGGACAAATAAGATCTCACAAAGATTTGCAATGAATTGGATGCAGAAAATGCAGAACAATAAGCAAAAAGAAAAGAATGAAAGTTCTAGATGAAGTTGTTTTTTTGTTTTGTTTGTTTGAAAAAGAGGGAAACAAATATGCAAGGGACAAATGCAATAACACAGAAAAGAACACAAGAGAACTTCATCTAGAGTTGGGCGGTGACATAGTCACCTATGTTAGAGTATATTGACTTAGGAGTCAAGTGAGAACACTTGATCTTAGGTCATACTCATCGTTTAAGCTCAAAATGGGGTTACCATTTTTCGTTTAAGCATCTTGATGTATTCACATCTTGTTGAGTTGCTTTGACTCATGACTTGGAGTAAAGCTTCTCTAAGATGGAATAACATACCTTGGGTGGTGGTGTGGATCTTGCTCATGTAGTTGAACTTGTGTGCGTGCTCAAGGTTGATGTAGCTTATCAAGAATTTGGAGCACCACTTGGAATTTGAGTCCATCTACCTACATGGGTTAGTTCCTGCAAGGAAGAGCACTTGTGTATCCAAGAATGACAATCATGAAGCTCAACATAGAGTTTGTCAAAGGATATGTTTGAATGGTTTTGTGCTTCCTTGTTGTCAACCACCATTGTGTAGAGACTTGGTGGTGTAGAGATTGCTCAAGATGTGAGTGAGTTGCAATCTCATAAAATTGGATCCAACCAAGTACCTACATGGGTTAGATAACATGCAAGATGCAAATTTGTCCAAGACATAAGATAATCATCATAAGAGATATATCATGGATTAGTCATAAGCTCATGTCTTGCATGTATCCAATGGAGTTCCTACTCCAAGTTCGAAGCATCAATGATGTTCAATTCACCTCTCAACCTGCAAAACAATTTCTCATCAAGTGGTTTAGTGAATATATCTGCTAATTGCTTATCGGTGCGAACATGCTTAAGATTAATGTCACCCTTAGCAACATGATCTCGAATGAAATGATGATGAACTTCAATATGCTTAGTTCGAGAATGTTGTACAGGATTATGACCAATTTTGATAGCAATTTCATTGTCACAAAGCAATGGAACATGTTTCACATAGTCTTTAAGAGTTTGGGTCATCCAAAGTAATTGAGCACAACATGAACCAGCGGCAATGTATTCCGCTTCGGCGGTGGATAAGGATACCGAGTTTTGTTTCTTGGAGGACCAAGACACAAGAGATCTACCAAGAAATTGACAAGTACCCGAAGTGGACTTTCTATCAACCTTGTCTCCGGCATAATCCGAGTCGGAATAGCCAACAAGATCAAAAGAGGACCTCTTAGGATACCAAATGCCAAAATTTGGTGTATGGATTAAGTATCTCACTATCCTTTTCACGTCCTTAAGATGACATTCTTTAGGAGCAGCTTGATATCGTGCACACATGCACACACTTAGCATAATATCGGGACGTGAAGCACATAGGTATAACAATGAACCAATCATAGAGCGATAAACCTTTTGATCAACCGGTTCACCATCTTTGGTCAAATCATTATGTCCACTAGTAGGCATGGGTGTAGGCATACCTTTGCATTCTTGCATATTGAACTTCTTGAATAAGTCTTTGGTGTACTTCGTTTGAGAGACAAATGTACCTTCCTTAGTTTGCTTGATTTGCAAACCGAGAAAGAATTTGAGTTCACTCATCATAGACATCTCAAACTTCTTCGACATTAGCTTTCCAAAATTTTCACTAAAAAGAGGTTAGTTGAACCAAATATGATATCATCAACATAAATTTGGCATACCAATAGTTCTCCATTAAATATTTTAGTAAAAAGTGTGGAATCAATTTTTCCAATTTCAAAACCACTTGCAATAAGGAACTTGGTCAAGCATTTATACCATGCTCTAGGAGCTTGTTTAAGACCATAAAGGGCTTTATGAAGTTTGTAAACATGATTTGGTTTCTTAGGATTGACAAAGCCGGGAGGTTGTTTGACATAAACTTCCTCCTCTATTTCACCATTTAGAAAAGAAATTTTAATGTCCATTTGGTACAAGGTGATATTATGGTGATTAGCATAGGCAAGTAAGATGCGAATGGACTCAAGTCTAGCAACGGGAGCATATGTCTCACCATAGTCCATACCTTCGACTGTGTACCCTTGGGCGACGAGACGTGCTTTGTTGCGAACCACTTGTCCATCTTCATCTTGCTTGTTGCGAAACACCCATTTGGTACCAATGATGTTGTGGTTGTTGTCGGGCTTCTCAACCAATGTCCAAACTTGGTTTCTCTCAAAGTTGTGTAGCTCTTCATGCATAGCCTTTATCCAGTCCGGATCTTCCAATGCTTCTTCAACCTTCATAGGTTCAATGCTAGAGATGAATGAATAGTTTTCACAAAAGTTAGCTAAACGAGTTTTTGAGCGAGTGATTCTCCCGGTTTGAATATCATTGTAGATTTGCTCGATGGGATGGTCCTTAGCAATTCTTGCTCGAACTCGTGAGAGCTTTTGCTTGGGTCTTCGTTGAACATCTTCTTCATCTTGTTCTCCTTCCTGGCCTTCTTCATTGTTGGCGTTGTCGTTCTCTTGTCTTGGTGGAGAAAGAGGTTGTTGGCGTTCGTCTTGATGTATTTCCTCGTCTTCTTCATCTTGGTGTGTCCCACTTGTGGATGCTTCCGTGTCGATTCTTGGTTCACCTTGTCGTGAAGTAGAAGCTTCCACTTGGACGGACGAGGTACTCTCCTTCACCTCCGTTGGACGAATTTTGCCAATAGACAAGTCTTGGATTGCTTCTGAAGGGTCTTTGTCTCCTACATCAATTGGCAATTGCTCTACTTGCGAGCCGTTAGATTCATCAAACTTCACATCTACCGTCTCTTCAACCTTTCGGGTGAAATTGTTGTAGACACGGTAAGTGTGAGAGTTTGAGCCATAACCAAGTAGGAAACCTTCATGAGATTTAGGAGCAAACTTTGAACGACGATGCTTATCAAGAATGTAGCACTTTGAGCCGAATACTCGAAAGTATCCAACTTGGGGTTTGTTACCGGTGAGGAGCTCGTATGCCGTCTTGCCGAGTAGCTTGTGAAGATACAAGCGATTTGTTGCATGACAAGCTGTCTCAACCGCTTCTGCCCAAAAGTGCTTCGGCGTCTTGTACTCATCAAGCATCGTTCTCGCCATTTCGATGAGCGTCCGGTTCTTCCTCTCAACAACTCCATTTTGTTGAGGTGTGTACGTAGCCGAGAACTTGTGTGAAATCCCTTCTTCATCAAGAAAGGTGTCCACATTTGCGTTCTTGAACTCCGTTCCGTTGTCACTGCGAACCTTCTTAATCTTCACTTCAAATTGATTTTGGGCCTTCCTAGCAAAGTTTTTGAAGATCTTTTGGACCTGCGATTTGTCATCAAGAAAGAACACCCACGTAAATCTTGAAAAATCATCAACTATAACTAGACCAAAAGAATTTCCACCGAGACTCTTGTAGGCGTTGGGACCAAAAAGATCCATATGAAGTAGCTCGAGTGGCCTCCTTGTGGTCATGATGTTCTTCACGGGATGCCGTCCTCCAACCTGTTTACCTGCTTGACAAGCACTACAAAGTCTATCCTTATCAAATATGACATCGTTAACTCCAAGGATATGATTTCCTTTAATAAGCTTGTCAAGGTTTCTCATGCCAACGTGACCTAGTCGTCTATGCCACAACCAACCTTTTGAGGATTTAGCGATAAAGCAAGTTTTAGGTTGTGCCTTTTTAGAGAAATTGACAATGTAAAGATCACCTCTACGTATACCGGTAAAGACCATTTTATGATTGTCTCGACGAAACACTTGGCAATCTACCTCAGTAAATAGGACATTTAAACCGAAATCAGCAAGTCTAGATACTGAAAGTAAGTTGTAGCCGAGAGATTCAACGAGCATGATATTTTGAATGGAGCTATCGTGTGAGATGGCCACCTTACCAAGGCCAACCACCTTACCCTTTGAATTATCACCAAAGGTGACATATTTTCGAGGGCCGTCATTTTCTGCAAGCTCACGGAACATCTCTTCATCTCTGGTCATATGATTAGTACATCCACTGTCAAGAACCCATTCCTTTCCTCCTGACACATATCCCTGAAGATTTGCCATGAGACCAAAATGTCTCATTGCATCATTAAGATCGAAGTCACTATCATCACAGTATCCATGTTCAACATAATCTTGTGACTCATCATTTCCTAGAGAGAGTGATTCATTAGATAAATGATCATCAAAGTGGTCACCTTTATGAATTCTTATAGCTCCGGATATAATATCACTAATGATTCCAACATTTCGTAAGCTCAAATAGACAATCACCAAAACTAGGATCACTAGAATTCATCTTACTCAAGGCAATAGATTTATGGAGAATTTCATCCAAAATTTTCAAGGAATAGTCGGGAAATCGTTCCTCAAGAAATTTCCATATAATATAGGCACAATTAAGAGTAGGTAAACTAGCAATCAAGTTTTTGGGCAATCCTCTAATGATGAGATCAACAGTTCTAAGATTGCGGATCATGTCAATATCTTCATCTAGGGTGGGATGCATAGGATCAACATGAGGCGCACAAGGACTAGCAATATACTTGTTCAAATGATATTGATTGAAAATTACAAGCATCTCATTTTTCCACTCATGAAAATACTCTCCATCAAGAATAGGCACTCTATGTCTAAGACTCCCCAAAGTAGACTCATCCATCTTCCTCCAATGGTGATTAAACCAAGGCAATGGATACCAAAGCTCTCATACCACTTGTGGGATCTTGAGAAGATGTGTCTAGAGGGAGGGTGATTAGACACTTAGTGCTAAAGATGCAGTTTTTGAACTTTTTCGGTTTAAGTGGAGTTTAGGCACAATTTCAACATACACAATATATATCAAGCAAGCATGCAAATAGTATATGAGCAGTGGAAAGTAAAGCATGCAACTTGCAAGAATGTAAGGGGAAGGGTTTGGAGACTTCAAACGCAATTGGAGACAAAGATGTTTTTGTCGTGGTTCAGATAGGTGGTGCTATCCTACATCCACGTTGATGGAGACTTCAACCCACGGAGGGTAACGGTTGCGCGAGTCCACGGAGGGCTCCACCCACGAAGGGTCCACGAAGAAGCAACCTTGTCTATCCCATCATGGCCATCTCCCATGAAGGACTTGCCTCACTAGCGGTAGATCTTCACGAAGTAGGCGATTTCCTTGCCCTTACAAACTCCTTGGTTCAACTCCACAATCTTGTCGGAGGCTCCCAAGTGACACCTAGCCAATCTAGGAGACACCACTCTCCAAGAAGTAACAAATGGTGTGTTGATGATGAACTCCTTGCTCTTGTGCTTCAAATGATAGTCTCCCCAACACTCAACTCTCTCTCACAGGATTTGGATTTGGTGGAAAGAAGATTTGAGTGGAAAGCAACTTGGGGAAGGCTAGAGATCAAGATTCATATGGTAGGAATGGAATATGTTGGCCTCAACACAAGAGTAGGTGGTTCTCTCTCAGAACATATGAGTTGGAAGTGTAGATGTGTTCTGATGGCTCTCTCTACGAATGAAGAGGAGGTGGAGGGGTATATATAGCCTCCACACAAAATCCAACCGTTACACACAATTTACCAATCTCGGTGGGACCGAATCAACAAACTCGGTCGGACCGAAATAGTAAACCTAGTGACCGTTAGAGATTTTCGGTGGGACTCACATGCAACTCGGTAGGACCGATATGGTTAGGGTTAGGGCATAACGTAATCTCAGTGAGACCGATTACACAAACTCGGTGAGACCGATTTTGGTAATTAGCTAACCAGAGAGTTGGTCAGGCAAACTCGGTGGGACCGATTACTAAACTCGGTTGGACCGATTTTGGTAATAGGTTAACCAGAGAGTTTGCATTGTAATCTCGGTAGTACCGATTGCTCAAACTCGGTGAGACCGATTTTGACAATGGACATACACAGTGAGATTGCAATCCCATCTCGGTGAGACTGAGATCCCTATTGGTAGAACCGATTTGCTTAGGGTTTGGCAGTGGCTATGACAAATGAAACTCGGTGGCGTCGGATAGGAAGAATCGGTAGGTTCGAGTTTGGCTTTGGGTTTAGGTCATATGTGGAAGTGGGAAAGTAGCTGAGGGTTTTGGAGCATATCACCAAGCACATGAAGCAAGAGGCTCATTAAGAAACACCTCATCCCTTCTTAATAGTATTGGCTTTTCCTATAGACTCAATGTGATCTTGGATCACTAAAATGTAAAATGAAGAGTCTTGAGCTTGAAGCTTTAGCCAATCCTTTGTCCTTAGCATCTTGAAGGAGTTCCCACATCCTTTAGTCCATGCCACTCCACTATTGAACTTATCTGAAACATACTAGATAAAAGTGTTAGTCCAACAAGAGATATGTTGACATTAATTACCAAAACCACCTGGGGAGCACTTGTGCTTTCAGCGGGCTGGCGCCCGCCTGGCACCTTCGGTCGTCATGGCTTGCGTCATGGGCACCTCGTGAGGTACCCCGCCTTGATCTCTCCGCCTCCTCGTGAGCCAGCCTGGTGAGGCCGCGCCTGAGGATGCTCCGTGTCGTCCGCCCCACGAGGCTTGGCCCCTCGCGAGGGTCTTGAGTCTCGTGTTGATGAATATGGGCCGTGCTGGGCCCCCTTTAAGCCATGCCGCACGCCGCAGGCAGGCAAGTCTGGGGACCCCCGTTCCCAGAACGCCGACAGTAGCCCCCGGGCCCAAGGCGCGCCCGGACTTGGCCGTGCTGAGAGGCGAAAGGGCAAGGGCGAAGCGCCACGGGCCCTAACAGCCTGCGGCCTTGGGCGCTGCGTGGCGGTTGATTGGACGTGGGCGTCTCCGCTTCCCCATGACACCTCGGTGGTCGCGCGGATTGGACAAGTCCCTGCATGCAGATCGTTTCATGATTACCTGCGATCGTGGAAGCCGACGGTTGGCCTTCGCCGGCTATAAGTACGGCACTGCGCGTGCTCTCCCAGTCCATCTCTCATTGCTTCTCCTTCTTCTCCATGTCTCCGTCGAGGAGGTTCTCGGCTGCAGAGAAAGGGAAGGCCCGCCAGGTTGAGCCTGCCTCTCCCCCGCCTAAGCGCGGTCGAGGGCGCCCCCGGAAGCATCCCGTGGCTGCCCCGGCAGCGTCTCGCGGTCGCGGGGATGGTTCCCAGCATGGCGGCAGGCGAGCTGCTGCGGCCGGGGGACGTGCTCTGTTCGCCCGCTCCCCTAGGCCGCGCTTTCGCGCGGCTGAGGTGCTGCCGGAGTTCGCCGTATGGTCGGCGGAGCCGACTAGCGCCCGGCTCCAACTTCCTCGCTTCCTCCTTGGTGAGCTCCCGGCCGGTGCCCCGGGCGGCCTCTGGCTTCAGGCGGACGGCTGCTGCAGCCGGTCCTCGTGGGCTGCACTGGAGGTCTCCGCCGGTGGGGGCTTGGCCTTGACTCGTGGCTGGCAGGCGTTCGCCTGTGCTCGCGGCCTGGAGCGCCGGTGCACCGTGCACTTTAGGTTTGACGGTGATGCCACCCTCTACGTGAGGGTGTTTGGGGAAGATGGTCGCCGCGCAGGGTATTGCCCTGAGGACGACGATCGCGGCTGGGGACCCAGGCCCGATGACGACGGAGGAGACAGCGCCCGCGTGGTTGGCAGCGCTCGGGGTTCCCCAAGATTCATCGACTCCTCTTCAAGTGACTCTTCCAGTGGTGGCCGCAGTCAGCCCCCTCGCCGTCGCGCCTGCTTGGGAGGCGGCAGTACGTCCGCCCGTCGTCGCGCCCCGGTGAAGCGTGAGAGGGAGTCTGCTTGAGCTCCGGAGGCAGCCCAAGCCTCCTCCATAGGCCGGTGTGAGGCGAGCCGCGCCAGGCTTGCCCCTTCTTTCCCTTTTGTTTCCTGCGTAAAGAAAACAGCTGTCTGGAGCCCCGTGTGGGCGTGTTCGGGGTTACTGTTGTTAACCGTTACCTTGATTCCGTTTTTCGCGCCTTTCAGCTATGTGTTTGCGCGTAGATAGTTCCCGGCCCCAGCCGTGGGGGGGGGCGACCGACCCAGGCCCTGTGTGTGTGTGTCGCGGTGCCCGAGGGGCACGGACTGGAGGGATGCTCCCGTAACGGGCCCAGGTCACGAAACCTTCAAACGACTCAAACAGGAACTCTCGCGAGGGCGCTCGGCTGTCCTCCCTCGCGAGGCCTTTCATCAGAAGAATCAAAGCGAGGGAGTGAAAATCGACGAACCATAAACCAACAACGGTAACATTTCAATAAAATTTCAACTGCGAACAAACAAGCCAACTACGGAAAGCAAATGAAAAAGCCGCGTCCGACACCTAATCTAGTCTTTGACGTCTTCTCACCAGCGCGGAGCTAAGTGCTACCACTGGGCGTGGGAGGGAGCCCCAGGGCCTGAGGCCGGCGCTCCTGAGACTCCGGGGCGTGTACAGCCCCACTCATTATTACGTGAGAGTGTCACGGGCGGCGAGCTTCACAGGCATTGGCCTTCTTCACAGGCTCCGGGCCTTTCTTCTTAAGGGAAACGAGCTTCACAGGCATTCGCCTTCATCACAGGCTCCGGGCCTTTTCCAAAAAGGATAATCTTCACAGGCATTCGCCTTGTTCACAGGCTCTGGGCCTTCTCTAAAAATGGATAACCTTCACAGGCATTCGCCTTCTTCACAGGCTCTGGGCCTTCTCCAAAAAGGATAATCTTCATAGGCGTTCGCCTTCTTCACAGGCTCTGGGCCTTCTCCAAAAAGGATAATCTTCACAGGCGTTCGCCTTCTTCACAGGCTCTGGGCCTTCTCCAAAAAGGATAATCTTCACAGGCTCTGGGCCTTCTCCAAAAAGGATAATCTTCACAGGCGTTCGCCTTCTTCATAGGCTGTGGGCCTTTTAGGGGTAGAACCTCCGGAGGTGTTGGATGTTCCATGCGCTCTGAACCGGCTCCCCCTCCTGAGTCTCCAAGCGCATGGAGCCTGGCCTGGAAACATGAACAACCTTGAACGGGCCCTCCCACACGGGAGAGGGCTTGTGCAGCCCCTCCTTGGAGAGAACCTGCCTGATTACGAGGTCTCCTACCTCGAGAGTCCTGGGGCGGATGTTGCGGCAGTGATATCGTCGTAGCGCCTGTTGGTACCTCGCCTCTCATAACGAGGCTTCTCGGTGGCGCTCCTCCCCCAGCACGAGGTCCATCCCCCGCATGGCGTCCTGCTGCGCCTCGTCGAATGCTAGGACCCGCGCGGAGTGACTTCTGACCTTGTGAGGGAGGACTGCTTCAGCCCCATAGACCAGGAAGAACGGGGTCTCCCCAGTCGGCTTGGTCGCGGTTGTGCGGATGGACCAAAACACGGACTGGAGCTCATCGTACCAACCTTTGCCGCAGGCCTCCAGCTTCTTCCTGAACGTCCTGGTCTTGAGGCCCCTCAGGACCTCCGCGTTGGCTCTTTCGGCCTGGCCGTTGCTTCGTGGATGCGCCACCGAGGCGTAGCATATCTGCGTTCCAAGGTTAGCGCAGTATGTTCTAAAGAGGTTACTGGTGAACTGCGAACTGTTGTCCATGATGATGCGGTCCGGCACCCCAAACCGGCTCACGATGCCCCTGATGAACTTGACCGCGGAACCCGCGGGGATGGTGCGGACAGCCTCTACTTCTGCCCACTTGGTGAACTTGTCAATGGCGACGTAGAGGTAGCGGTAACCCCCTGGCGCCCGAGGAAACGAGCCCAGAAGTACCAGCCCCCAGACCGCGAACGACCACGAAAGGGGTATGGTCTGCAGGCCTCCCACCGGCTGATGGATCTGCTTGGCGTGAAATTGGCAGGCTTCACAAGCCTTCACCAGCTCGACAGCGTCGCTGAGTGCGGTGGGCCAATAGAACCCACTACGGAATGCCTTGCCAACGAGGGTTCATGATGATGAATGATGCCCACAGTCCCCGCCGTGTATGTCTTCCAGTAGTTCCCTTCCTTGCTCCCTGGAGATGCAGTGCAGGGATATGTCATTCGGGCGCCTCCTGTAGAGCTCTCCATCCCTGATGCAGTATGCCGTGGCCTGCGGCGCCACACGCTCCGCTTCCTCCTCCTCCTCCGGCAGGGTCCCTTGTGTTAAATAACTCTAGAGTTCCGCGATCCAGCACTCCCCCTGAGGTTCCATTGTCAGGAGCAGGCGTGCCCCTGAGGTCGGGCCGCAGACCGGGGCTCCCGAGGCAGGTGGCTGAGGAAGTTCCTCCCGAGGCTGAGCAGTGTTTGATAATGACGGCTGGGCTGAGGGCTGGAAGAGTCGCTCTTGGAAGACGCCAGGTTTCTGAGGTAACCGCCTGGATGCCCGTCCGGCGATGTCATCGGCCTCCTGATTGGTGCCACGGGGCACATGCTTCAACTCCAGCCCCCATAATTGCTGCTCCATCCTGCGGACTTCCGCTAGGTAGGCTTACATGTGCTCGTCCTTCGGCTCATACACCTTGTTGGAGAAGTTGACAAGGAGCTGCGAATTGCCCTTGACAGTGAGGCGCTTCACCCCCAAGGCTGCTGCGGCCTTCAAGCCCGCTATTAGACCTTCATACTCTGCTATATTGTTGGAGACTTTTTCACCTTGCTGGAAACAGAGCTGCACAGCGTAGTAGAGTTTGTCCTGAGTGGGTGATATCAGTACCGCGCCAGCCCCGGCGCCGTGCCTGGAGAATGCCCCATCGAAGTACATGACCCAGCCTTCCGGCGCCTCGCTCCCCGGAAGGAGGGACCGATCCTCGTCGCCCTTGAGGCCCAGTGGCTCCGTCCATTCTGCCATGAAATCTGCTAACGATGCTCCCTTGATGACCCTGGTCTTGCTGAACTTGAGTTGAAATGCCTGCAGTTCTATGTTCCATTCAGCGACCCTTCCAGCTGAGATAGGCTCCTTAGCACTCTCTCCAGGGGGTATGATGAGACGACCTTGATGGGTGACCCTGGAAATAGTGACGCAACTTACGCGAGGCCACCAGTAACGCGAGGAGGAGCTTCTGAGGCATGGGATACCATGCCCTCGCATCCCGTAACACCGTGCTGACAAAGTATACCGGGTGCTCAACAAGGCTGAGTGTATTAGTGCTCGCGGTGCCCGCCGGAGGCAAGGGCTCCTCGCGAGGCGACGGGGCCTCAGGAGGCGGACCATCCAAATGAGTGGCCTCTCCTGCTTCCGGCGCACTCTTTGGCAGCTGATCCTCAACTGCGGTTACGGCTTCTGTGGGCCTTCCTTGTTCCTGTTTTGCCTTGTCTCGAGCTGCTGTTGTGGTTCTGATTTGGCGCTCCTCCCTAACCGCCACCAGGGCTGCGCTGACGGAGTAAGGAGTGGCAGCGAGGTAGAGCACCAGGGGCTCTTGGGGACGTGGAGCCACCATGACCGGGGGACTGGTCAGGTATTTCTTGAGACCTTGAAATGCCTTGTCTGCCTCTTCAGTCCATTCAAAGGGCCCCTTTTTCTTTATCAGCTGGAAGAAAGGCAGCGCTCGCTCCCCTAGCTTGGAGATGAAGCGCCCTAGCGCGATCACACGTCCAGTGAGCTTCTGCATTTCTCTGAGGGTCTTCGGCGTGCTCATGTCCTCGACCGCCTTGACCTTTTCTGGGTTAGCCTCAATGCCTCGATGGGACACGAGGAATCCCAAAAGCTTGCCTGAGGGGACCCCGAACACACACTTCTCCGGGTTGAGCCGCAGGTTCACTGCGTCGAGGCTCGCGAAGGTTTCCTCCAGGTCTTGTATCAGGGTCTTGGCCTCCCGAGACTTCACCACAATGTTGTCAACATAAGCTTCGACATTCTTCCCGAGCTGCGGGCCCAAAGTGATGTGCATCAGTCGCTGAAAGGTTGCTCCTGCGTTACGCAGCCCAAACGGCATGCATGTGTAGCAGTACACCCCGCAGGGGGTCAGGAAGGCAGTCTTCTCGACGTCTTCTACCGCCATCTTGATCTGGTGATACCCAGAGAAGGCATCCAGGAAGCATAGCAGGTTGCACTCTACAGTGGAATCGACGATCTGATCGATGTGGGGGAGCGGGAATGGATCTTGTGGGCATGCCTTGTTGAGGTTGGTGAAGTCGACACACATGCGCTCCTTTCCTCCCTTCTTGGGCACAACGACAGGGTTGGCTAACCAATCCGGGTATCGGACCTCGCGAATGAACCCAGCGGCTTCTAGCTTGCGGGTTTCTTGGACGATGAAGGCCTGCTTCTCCGCGGACTGCCGCCTCGCCTTCTGATTCACGGGGCGCGCATTTGGGCACACATTGAGGTGATGCTCGATTACGCTCCTGGGGATCCCTGCCAACTGATCAGGTTCCCAAGCGAATACCTTCTTGTTTGCATGCAGGAACCTGATTAGGGCCACCTCCTGCTCAGGCTCGAGGTTGGCGCCTATGGTGAAAGTGGCACTGGAGGACCCATCCTTGTCGACAGGTATCTGCTTGGTTTCTGCCTTGTCCTGGGTGAACAACTGCTTCTTCTTGGCGGGCGCAGCCCCCTTGGGCTCGGGGGTCCCCGAGTCGGCGGGCTGTGCCGATGCCTCCGCCTTGAAGGCGAGCTTGAGCACCCGCAGTGCGTCCCCGGTGTCCCCATGCACGGTGAGGACACCGCTGCTCCCAGGCATCTTCATAAGGTTGTACGCCGGGTGCCTGGCGGCCATGAACCGAGTCAGCGCTGGGTAGCCGAGGATGGCGTTCTAGGGGAGGCCGATGGGGGCGATGTCGAAGTCGACCATCTCCGTGCGGAAGTTGTCGTAGATGCCGAAGGTTACTGGGAGCCGGATCTGTCCAGGGGTATGCGGAGGAGATTGAAGGCCTCGGTCGAGAGCACGCTGAGGCCCGCGCCACCATCGATGAGGGTTCTGGTGACGGCCACCTGGCATATGGTGGGGGTGCACAACATGGGGAGCGCGCCCTAGCCGGACGAGTGGGAGGGGTGGTCCTCCAAGCCGAAGGTCAGGCCAGCCTTGAGTGCCGCCTGGTCCGGGTGAGCCCGCTGCCGCGCGGAAACGACGCTGACCCGGCGAACAAACGGCTTGACGTGGCGACTTGTGGGCGGCGCCTGCGAGCCACCCAGGAGGGCCGCGATGACCGGGGGTGTTGGCGTAGCTATGCGGCCGTCTTGCCGCACTGATGGGCGCTGAGGTGACGCTTGCTGCTCGTTCCCCGCCGGGCCAGTGGCGGCGTTGATGGCGGGCGATGGGGAACGACGAGGACGCCCGCCGACGGGAGCCGTCCGGGCGACGCGGGAAGCGATGGACGCGACGGTCGGAGGAGAGCGGAGCGGTGGAAGACAACTTCCGGCGCACCCCTACCTGGCGCGCCAAATGTCGGATTTCGGGTTCCGGCAGACCCTTGGGGTTCGAACTCTGGGGTGCGCGCGGAGACTTCGCCTTCCAGCTCTCCGTCTCGCAAAGATCTAAACTACCAAAAGAACAGCACAAGAGACACGAGGTTTATACTAGTTCGGGCCACCAGTGTGGTGTAATACCCTACTCTAGTTTGTGGTGGGTGGATTGCCTCTTGGGCTGATGAAGATGAACAGTACAACGGAGAGCAGCCTCATGAGGGTCTGCTCTTAGCAAGGACGACGAACTGCTAGGAGGAGTTCGGCCGCCCTTCTCTCTCTCTCTCTCTCTCTCTCGCTCTCTCTCTCTCTCTCTCTCTCTCTCTCTCTCTTTCTCTCTTTGTTGCTTGATATCCGATGATCTCGTCCCCTTACCCTGGGGGTGGCTAGTCCTATTTATAAGCAAAGGCTCTGGGCCTCTTCCCAAATATTGAGCGAGAAGGGCGCCAACAATTGGCCATTTTAAAGGGGAACATCTGGTACACTTATCCTGACTAAAGTTGGTCCTCGCCTGCCAAAGGTTCTGTGGTGACGCCGTTCTGGGCTCCACGATGACCTCCTTCCCACCGTTGGACTGGTCTTGGTCTCGTTGCACCGAAATGGATACCTTTGCTTGATCCTCTCGCCTGCGCTTGCCCCCTTTGCACCAAAGAGGAAAGGGAGACACTGCGCGGGCTGGCGCCCGCCTGGCACCTTCGGTCGTCATGGCTTGCATCATGGGCACCTCGTGAGGTACCCCGCCTTGATCTCTCCGCCTCCTCGTGAGCCAGCCTGGTGAGGCCACGCCTGAGGAAGCTCCGTGTCGTCCGCCCCGCGAGGCTTGGCCCCTCGCGAGGGTCTTGAGGCTCGTGTTGATGAAGATGGGACGTGCTGGGGCCCCTTTAAGCCACGCCAGGCCGCAGGCAGGCAAGTCTGGGGACCCCCGTTCCCAGAACGCCGACAGCTCCTTCCGCCTCCGGCGCGCTCCTCTGCGGCGGCTGATTCTCCTCAGCCGTTGTGGCGGTTTCTGTGGGCCTTCCTTGTTCCTGTTTTGCCTTGTACCGGGCTGCAGTTGTGGTTTTGATTCGACGCTCCTCCCTAACCGCCACCAAGGCTGCGCTGGCGGAGTAGGGAGTGGCGGCGAGGTAGAGCACTAGGGGCTCCTGAGGGCGCAGAGCCACCATGACCGGAGGCCTGGTCAGGTATCTCTTGAGATCTTGGAATGCCTTGTCGGCCTCTTCAGTCCATTCAAACGGCCCCTTTCTCTTCATTAGCTGGAAGAAGGGCAGCGCTCGCTCCCCCAACTTGGAGATGAAGCGCCCTAGCGCGGTCACGCGCCCAGTGAGCTTCTGCATTTCTTTGAGGGTCTTTGGCGGGCTCATGTCCTCGACCGCCTTGACCTTCTCCGGGTTAGCCTCGATGCCTCAGTGGGACATGAGGAAACCCAAGAGCTTGCCCGAGGGGACTCCGAACACACACTTCTCTGGGTTGAGCCGCAGGTTCACTGCGTCGAGGCTCGCGAAGGTTTCCTCCAGGTCTTGTATCAGGTTCCTGGCCTCCCGAGACTTCACCATAATGTCATCGACGTAAGCCTCAACATTCTCCCCGAGCTGCGGGCCCAAGGTGATGTGCATCAGCCGCTGAAAGGTTGCCCCCGCATTACGCAGCCCAAATGGCATGCATGTGTAGCAGTACACCCCACACGGGGTGAGGAAGGCTGTCTTTTCGACGTCTTCTATCGCCATCTTGATCTGGTGATACCCAGAGAAGGCATCCAAGAAGCATAGCAGGTCGCACTCTGTGGTGGAATCGATGATCTGGTCGATGCGGGGGAGGGGGAACGGATCTTGCGGGCATGCCTTGTTGAGGTTGGTGAAGTCGACACACATGCGCTCCTCCCCTCCCTTCTTTGGCACCACGACGGGGTTGGCCAACCAATCCGGGTATCAGACCTCGCGAATGACCCCAGCGGCCTCTAGTTTGCGGGTCTCTTGGACGATGAAGGCCTCCTTCTCTGTGGACTGCCGCCTTGCCTTCTGCTTCATGCGGCACATGTTGGGGCCCACGTTGAGGTGATGCTCGATTACGCTCCTAGGGATCCCCGCCAACTGGTCAGGCTCCCAAGTGAATACCTTCTTGTTTGCGCGCAGGAACTTGACCAGGGCCTCCTCCTGCTCGGGCTCGAGGTTGGCGCCTATGGTGAAAGTGGCGTCGGTGGACCCGTCTTCATCGACGGGTATCTGCTTGGTTTCTGCCTTGTCTTGGGTGAACAACTGTTTCTTCTTGGCGGGTGCAGCCCCCTTGGGCTCGGGGGTCTCCGAGTCAGCGGGCTATGCCGACGCCGCCGTCTTGAAGGCGAGCTTGAGCACCCGCAGCGCGTCTCCGGTGTCCCCGTGCACAGTGAGGACACCGCTGCTCCCGCGCATCTTCATGAGGTTGTACGCCAGGTGTGTCGTGGCCATGAATCGGGCCAGCGCTGGATAGCCGAGGATGGCGTTGTAGGGGAGGCCGATGGGGGCGATGTCGAAGTTGACCAGCTCCATGCAGAAGTTGTCGTAGGTGCCAAAGGTGACTGGGAGCCGGATCTGTCCCAAGGAGCTTGATGACCCGCCCCCAACGCCTGAGAAGGGCCGGCTGGGTTGCAGCCGTTCCAGGGGTATGCAGAGGAGGTTAAAGGCCTCAACCGAGAGCACGCTGAGGCTTGCGCCGCCGTCGACAAGAGTCCTGGTGACAGCCACCCGGCAGATGGTGGGGGTGCACAACATTGGGAGCGCGCCTGAGCCGGCCGAGTTGGTGGGGTGGTCCTCCGAGCCGAAGGTCAGGCTGGCCTTGGGCGTCGAACGGTCCAGGAGAGCCCCCTGCCGCGTGGTAGGGGCGCTGACTCGGCGAATGAACGGCTTGACATGGTGACTCGTAGGCGGCGCCTGTGAGCCGCCCAGGAGGGCCGCGACGACCCGGTGTGTTGGCGTAGCGTGGTGGGCGAGGAAGAGGCTGCGGAGCTCTTCCCAAGAGGCCACGGAGGCTGCCGGCAGGTGGAGCAGCCATGCGCGCGGAGCGCCGGTGAGGGCCATGGGAAGCCAGTTGGCCATGACCCCATCATCACCTCCGGCTTCAAGGATGGCTTCCTCGTATGCCAGCAAGAAGGCTAGCAGATCAGTCGCGCCGCTGTAGCGCGGCGGCCTCATTGTCTTGAACTTGTCGGGCCACCGTACCCGTCGCAGGGCTGGGGCCAGGGCTCGGAGCCCCCTGGCCCCCGTGCTGGCGCCGGCGGCCGGAGTGGGCGATGCGCTACTCATCGCGAGGCAGGTCGTGGTGGTGGCGGAAGGGAAAACTCCGGTGCACCGCTACCTGGCGCGCCAAATGTTGGATTTCGGGTTTCGGCAGATCCTTGAGGTTCGAACTCTGGGGTGCACGCGTAGATTAAGCCTTCTACCTACCTGCACCCCTCCGCCTCACAAGGATCTAAGCTATGGGAAAGAACAACACAAGAGACACAAGGTTTATACTGGTTCGGGCCACCGATGTGGTGTAATACCCTACTCCAGTGTGGTGGTGTGGTGGATTGCCTCTTAGGCTGATGATGATGAACAATACAAGGAAGAACAGCCTCGCGGGGGTCTGTTCTTGGCCGGGGCGATGAACTGCTAGGAGGAGTTCAGCCACCCTTCTCTCTTTCTCTCTCTCTCCGATCTGATTGCCGATCGATCTCCCTCCTACCCCGGGGGTGGCTAGTCCTATTTATAGGCAAAGGCCCTGGGCCTCTTCCCAAATATTGAGCGGGAAGGGCACCAACAATTGGCCATTTTGAAGGGGAACATCTGGTACACTTATCCCGACTAAAGTTGGTCCTCACCTACCAAAGGCTCTGGTGGTGACGCTGGCTTGGGCTCCACAATGACTTCCTCTCCACCGTTGGACTGGTCTTGGTCTCGTTGCACCGAAACGGGTGCCTTTGCTTGATGCTCTCGCCTGCGCTTGCTTCCTTTGCACCAAAGAGGAAAGGAGGACACTGCGCGGGCTGGCGCCCGCCTGGTGCCCTTGGTCGTCATGGCTTGCGTCATGGGCACCTCGTGAGGTACCCCGCCTTGATCTCTCCGCCTCCTCGCGAGCCAGCCTGATGAGGCCGTGCCTGAGGAACCTCCGTGTCGTCCGCACCGCGAGGCTTGGCCCTTCGCGAGGGTCTTGGGTTTGTGTTGATGAAGATGGGCCGTGTTGGTCCCCCCTTTGAGTCACGCCGCAGGCCGCAGGCAGGCAAGTCTGGGGACCCCCGTTCCCAGAACGCCGACACCACGGGAGGGTCTTCGAGCTCCCGCCTGTGGATCCCCGCGCTGACCTCTTACAGGCGACGGAGCGGAACATGCAGGAGGCGCGGGAGGAGCGGGAGGCGGAGGAGCAGAGGGTGATCCGGGAGGTGAGGGAGAAGTCGGTGGAGGCACGGGCCGACGCGGCCACCAAGGCCCAAGCGGAGGCCACGGCCGAGGAGACAGAGGCGGAAGCCTTGCAGAACTAGCGTCCGCAGCTCGTCATCCCCCTTCACGCCGCGGCCCCCGACATCCCCGTGCCTCCGTCGGAGGAGGCCGACCGTGGCCAGCCGGTGATGGAGAGGGAGGCGGTGCCATCGCCGCCGACTGGAATGGCTCAAGGGAGCCGGCCTGAGGCGCCGCCCGTGCAGCCGGCTGGGGGCGAGCCGACCATGGGGGCGGATCTTGTGGTTTCGTCGCCGTCTTGTCGGCATGCGGAGAGGGCGACTTCAGTGCTGGGGCCGCAGAAGTCGGCGGGTGCCGGTACGTCGGCCCAGGACCCGGAGGCAGCCAGCGACAGCTCGTCCGGGTGGACGCCAGGCGGTGGGACAACCGTGCTAAACGTGGCGACACAAGACGTCCGGAACCGGCTTCAGGCCCAGGCCACCGCGCTGAAGCAGTACACCCAAGAGTTCCTCGCGACGCGAACGGCTATTTGGGTGAGTGCTCCTGCGCGTTGTTGATTGCTTCTGATTTCTTCCATGGGGGCGCGTCAGCGCACCCATTGGGTGTAGTCCCCGAGTTCCAAGTCGGCTGCTGAGCATGCAGCTTGGAACTTCTTGGTATACTTCGATTGTCGTCTTGTTCTTACTTGCATCTCATGTCTTGTCTGCAGGAGTATCACAACTCCTGCGCGGCTGCTTTCAACTCCCAGGCCCAGGAGTTGAGTCAGAAAGCCACTGATCTGACTGAGAGCCGGAGTAAGTGCTTCATCTTCTATTCTCAAGTGGAGGCGCGTCAGCGCACCCACTGGGTGTAGTCCCCGAGATTCGGGCCGACTGCTGAGCAGTCGGGTCGGATCTTTTCCTGATGACTTCTTTCTCATTGCTTTTTCCTTTTTTTTCGTATCTGCATGGGCCAATGCCGACTTGAGGGAGCAGCTAGGTGGGGCCCTGTCCGCCCTTTGTGCCTGGCCAAGAAGCTGGCCGACTAGGAGGAGAGCCATAAGGCGGCCCTGAAGTCGGTGCAGGACGGCGAGGCCGCACTTAAAGCCAAGTATGAGACCGAGGCGGCGAGCTGGGCCGAGGAGAGGCAGGCGCTGAGTCAAGGCTACAGCCGGGTTGAAGATTTGATTGATGGTAGGCTGCCTTCTTCTTTGTTTCATTGCCTGCCTCCTGCCGTCCGGTTTATCTTTTGATTTTGAGCTACTGCTCTCTTCTTCGCGCAGATTACTTTCCTGGTTACTCCGTCGCTGCTACCCAAGCAATTGATGCCTACCGCGACGTGCGACGGCAGGAGGGGGTTGAGATCGCGCTGGATGCGGGCCAATCTCCTGAGGAGCAGCTCTTGGCGATTCAAGCCCGCTTGCAGCCGGCTCACCACATGCTCCGCCGTCTTCAGCGCGCCGGGGCACAAGTGCTAGCCGCCCTCTGTCCCGGCGAGGCAGTTCCCCGCACCCCAAGTCAGACTGACGACTGGCTGGAGGTTGCGGTTGGCCGCTTCGAGGCTTGGAAGGCACCGGCGGCCCGGCTCGGCGCTGGGCGGGCACTGGAGTTCGTTCGAGCTTGGTATCCTGGGCTGAGCTTGGACCAGCTACGCACCTAGCGGCTGGAGGCCGACGAGGAGCTGGAGGCGGTGCGGCCGTCTATCGCCCAGCGCGCCTCGACGATCGCCGAGTGCACTGACATAAGTGCCTTTGCCCCTGAGGTGATTGATGACGACGTTGTTCAGCCGGAGGAGTGGTTTGGGCTGAACCCGACAGAGGGTGAGGACTCGGCGGAGGAGATTGCTTCCAGCGACGAGGGCAAAGAGGAAGAAGGATAAGGTGGTGAAGACGTCGTGCCAGACAGCGAAGCTGTAACGCCCTCGATGCGGCTATATCTCCCACGTGTCGAGGCACGACTTAGAGGCATAACCGCATTGAGAGCAATGTCGCAAGTGAGGTAATCTTCACACAATCCATGTAATAAATAAAGGGGAAAGATACATAGTTGGCTTACAATCGCCACTTCACACAAGTACATAAATAACATCCATCATACCGATTACACTCAAGGTCCGACTACGGTACCAAAATGAAAGAAGACTACCCCAAATGCTAAACAGATCCCCGGATCACCCAACTGGGCTCCACTACTGATCATCTGGAAAAGAAACATAGTAACGGCCACGTTCCTCGTCGAACTCCCAAGTGAGCTCGGTCGCGTCATCTGCACTGGCATCGTTGGTACGTGCAACTGTGGTGATAATATCTATGAGTCACGGGGACTCAGCAATCTCACACCCGCGAGATCAAGACTATTTAAGCTTATAGGTAGGAAAGGGGTTATGTGAGGTGGAGCTGCAGCAAGCGACTAGCATATGGTGGCTACAGCGCAAAAGAGAGCGAGAAGAGAAGGCAAAGCACGGTCGAGAAACTAGAAGTGATCAAGAAGTGATCCTAAAACAACCTACGTCAGGCATAACTCCAACAACCGTGTTCACTTCTCGGACCCCGCCGAGAAGAGACCATCACGGTTACACACGCGGTTGATGTGTTTTAGTTAAGGTCAACTTCGGGTTTTCTACAACCGGACATCAACAAATTCCTATCTGCCTCATAACCGCGGGCACGGCTTTCGAAAGATAATACCCTGCAGGGGTGTCCCAACTTAGCCCATGATAAGCTCTCACGGTCAACGAAGGATATTCCTTCTACCGGGAAGACCAGATCAATCTCGGAATCCCGGACTACAAGACATTTCGACAGCAACAAAACAAGTCCAGCAAAGCCGCCCGATTGTGCCGATAAATCCTGATAGGAGCTGCACATATCTCGGTCTCAGGGCACATCCGGATGAGCAGTCCGTACAACTAAAACCAGCCCTCGAGTTGCCCCGAGGTGGCGCTGCAAAGGGCTCTAGTTTGGACCAGCAATCGAAGGAGAACTGGCCCGGGGTTTAAAATAAAGATGACCCTTGAGTCTGCAGAACCCAAGGGAAAAAGGCTTAGGTGGCAAATGGTAAAACCAATGTTGGGCCTTGCCGGAAAAGTCTTATTCAAAGCGAACTGTCAAGGGGGTCCCATAAATCACCCAACCGTGTAAGGAACGCAAACTCCGGGAACATAACACCGGTACAACGGAAACTAGGGTGGCAAGAGTGGAACAAAACACCAGGCATAAGGCCGAGCCTTCCACCCTTTACCAAGTATATAGATGCATTAATTAAATAAGGTATATTGTGATATCCCAACAAGTAAACATGTTCCAACAAGGAACAACAAGATCATGTTCCAACAAGGAACAAACTTCATCTTCACCTGCAACTAGCAACGCTATAAGAGGGGCTGAGCAAAGGAGTAACATAGCCAAACAACGGTTTGCTAGGACATGGATGGTTAGGGGCTGACAAGGCAATATAGGAGGCATGATATAGCAAGTGGTAGGTATCGCAGCATGGGCATAGCAAAAGAGCGAGCAATCTAGCAAGCAAAGATAGAAGTGATTTCGAGGGTATGGTCATCTTGCCTCCAAGAGTCTCAGAGTTGTCGAAAGCTTGGTCCTCGTAAGCTTTCTCAACGGAATCCTCGGTCACGTACTCGTATCCCGGCTCTACCCAAGACAAGAGAACAAGCAAAGGAACCAATATCAACCACGATGCAATGCGCAAGCAACATGATGCAAAACATGGCATGATATGCGAGAGATGATATGCAATGCGTATGCATGCTTCGGAAGGACACGGATGAACAAGGCGTAATCTTGGCCAACCAAGCATGCCACTGGATAGATGAGGTGATTTCGGTTGAAATCAATATAAAGAACACCGGAATCGGATGCACGGTTTGCAAATGGCAAGCAATACAAGAATGACACGAATCTGCCATTAACAGCATGATGCTACTTAGCAAGCAACAATTAATTAGGCTACTGCACCCAAACATGGCAACAAAGCATATGACAGTAAACTACTCAAGATGCTTGACAAAAGATGAACACTGAGATACGGCTAAATCACATCATAACAGGTCCAAACAAGCATGGCAAAAGTGCAAAAGATAACAGGTTCACAGACTTAGTGAAAATATCAACAAAGCAGAAACTAACAGCAGGGTGGCATGTTCAGAGCAATGAAACAACATGCTACAGGATCAGAACATAGCAAAATAAGGCATATCTTCAGTCTACACATAGCACTTGACAAAAGTCTCTTACTGACCATAAGCCAAAAAGGATCAGAAAATATGATTACACCCATGTCAAATAAGCAAGTTTCGCTACAGGTTTCAAATCTGCCAGCAACATTTTGTAGCAAAAGTAGAGCTCGATTGACTCAATCTATGGCACTCCATAATTGCCAACAAAGACAATTATGGATAGAGAAAATACTCAAGTTCAAAACACCCTTAATGATCATGCTCAAATTACGCATAGATCTCTCAGAATCAACATGAATACATGGCATGAAAATAACAGCAGTCAGGGACTTGGTGAAATCACTAAGTCTCTGAAATCAGCAACATCAAGTGACCTAGTTTGCATGCTTGTGCTAGTCACCACATAGATCACAAAAATACATGGCAAAATTCTCAGGATAGGTAACATGGCATATTACAAAACTTATGTAGGACACAACTTCATAGGAGGTACACATTAATCATGGCGAAAATGACAAAAGTGCATGTTCAGATAAGATCCAGCAACTAACACCAACTAGCCCTATTCTAACAGCATTTCGGGCATCAATATGACATCAAATGAAAATGACGCAATGGAACGAAATGATGTACTCTTCGAGCCGAACAATTTGACATAATATACGCACAGAACGGAGCTATGGATGCAAAGTTATGGCATGGCAAACATGGCATGATGATACAAAATTTAAAGACTTGGAGAAAACGGGGGGGGGGGGGAGGGAAAAGTCAACCCCCGCGATTTGGATCTGAGATCCCGGCGATTCCGGCGGCTCCGGCGGCGGATCCGGCCGGCGCGGACGACGCCGGCGACGGGGAGGCAGCGGGGCGACGCGGCGAGGGCGAGGGCGGCGTGGGGGCGGCGCGAGGCGGCGGTCGGCGGCGCGGGGCGGCGCGGCGCAGCGCAGCGCGGCGGCGGTCGGCGGCGGCGGTCGGCGGCGGGGCGAGGCCGGCGCGGGCGCGCGGGAGGCGCGGGAGCGGCGGAGGCGCTGGGCGGCGGCGGATGGGCGCGCGGGCCCGCGGGGGCCTTCTGCGGGCTCGGGCGGGCCCCCGGCGGCGAAGTGGGCGCGGAGGGCACGGCCAACGGGGAAACGACACGTGGCGGCGGCGGGACGAGCGGACACGTCCGGCCGGCGGATTTTCGTCCGGCAGCGCGGGGACAGGAGTGGACTAGGGTTAGGGGTGGTTTTGCCCGTGATTTAAGGTGGGGGAGGCGTTTTTATAGATAGGAGGAGCTAGGAAGCTCCAAATGGAGTGCGGTTTTCGGCCACGCGATCGTGATCGAACGGCGGAGGACATGGGAGTGTCTTAGATGGGTTGTTGGGCTGTTTTGAAGGGGTGTTGGGCTGCAACACACACGAGGCCTTCACGGTTACCCGGTTAACAGTTGGAGTACCAAACGAACTCCGATTGACCCGAAACTTGACGGGCGGTCTACCGGTGCTATACCGAGGCCACATGTCAAACCTCGGTCCATTCCGAGAATGTTTAATACCCGCTCACGAAGAAATGTAAAAGGGGACGCCGGGAGACATAGGAGCGCCGGATTGCAAAATGGACAATGGGAAAGATGCTCGAATTTATGAGACGAACACGTATGCGAATGCGATGCACATGATGACATGATATGAAATGCATGACATGACCAAAATGCAAAACGAGGGGAAACCCAACACGGATGAAATATCATAACACATAACCGGAAATGGCAAGAGTTGGATTACAAATATGGCAAGTTACATCTGGGGCGTTACAACACACCACCACTACGAGAGGATCTCGTCCCGAGATCTAGGACTGAAAGAACTCCGGATACTCAGAACGTAGGTGGTCTTCACGCTCCCAGGTGGCTTCTCGGTCTGAATGATGTGACCATTTCACTTTGAGGAATTTGATTGACTTGTTGCGAGTCTTGCGCTCAGTTGTCTCAAGAATAGCAACTGGGTGCTCATGATAGGACAAATCTTCTTGAAGATCAATCTCTTCGAAGTTGATGGTGCGCTCCGGCGTCTTAAAGCACTTGCGAAGCTGTGACACGTGGAAGACATCGTGCACATTTGCAAAGTTGGAGGGAAGCTCAAGTTGATAGGCGAGATCGCCTCGTTTGCCGATGATCTGGAAGGGACCGACGTATCACGGGGCAAGTTTCCCCTTGATACCGAAGCGACAAGTTCCTTTCATTGGCGAGACACGGAGGTAAACATGGTCTCCGATCTCGAATGCCACATCACGATGTTTGCTGTCGTAATAGCTCTTCTGGCGCGACTGCGCGGCTTTGAGGTTCTCACGAATCACCTTGCACATAGCCTCAGCCTCTGAGATCAAATCATTGCCGAGAAATTGGCGTTCACCGGTGTCAGACCAGTTGAGAGGAGTACGGCACTTCCTGCCATAGAGAATCTCGAATGGGGCTTTGCCCGAGCTGGCTTGAAAACTGTTGTTGTAAGAGAATTCAGCATAAGGAAGACAATCCTCCCACTTCATGCCGAAAGAGATAACACAGGCTCTGAGCATATCTTCAAGAATTTGGTTGACACGCTCGACTTGTCCACTAGTTTGAGGGTGGAAAGCTGTGCTGAAGCGAATGTTGGTGCCCATGGCCGACTGAAAAGAATCCCAAAACTTAGAGGTAAAAATTCTGCCACGGTCTGAAGAGATCAATTGCGGAATGCCGTGCAAAGAGACAATTCTGGAGGTGTAGAGCTCTGCCAGCTGCGCTGCTGTGATAGACTCTTTGATAGGAAGAAAATGAGCCACTTTGGTGAGCTTTTCGATGACGACGAAGATAGCATCATTTCCACGGTTGGACTTAGGAAAACCGGTCACGAAGTCCATTTCGATATGATCAAACTTCCATTCAGGAATGGCAAGAGGTTGGAGAAGACCAGCTGGTCGTTGGTGTTCTCCTTTCACCCTTCTGCAGACATCACACTCATTCACGAATTGAGCGATCTCACGCTTCATTTGAGTCCACCAATACGACTGCTTGAGGTCATGGTACATCTTCGAACTTCCAGGATGAATTGACAGAAGAGAATTGTGCGCTTCGTTCATAATGACTTTACGAAGATCACCCTTTGGAACCACAATCCGGTCCTCGAAGAAAAGAGTATCTCTGTCATCAACTCGATAGCACTTGTATTTGGGGATGCTCTTTTCAATACTGTCGTGGATTTGTCACGGCAGATGTCCTTAGTGTCAGGACTTAGTCGCGAGGCCAACGCATCTATGTGGTAGCTTGAGAGGGGTTGAGTGGGACGAGAGACGAAGGGCGGATCAACACGCAAGACAAGGGTTTAGACAGCTTCGGGCCCCGGGAAACATCATCCGGTAAAAACCCTACATGCTGTTTGAGGCTAGATCTCATTATGCTTATGAGGGAATCGCCGGAAACCGGCCCTCCTCTAGTTGTGTCTAGCCCTAGATATTGTTGTTTGCTTGTAGCTTGTAACTTCTAACTTGTAACCTCCCTCTTTGGGGAGCCCTGCCCCTCCTTATATATGTTGAAGGGGCGGGTTACATGTGGAGTCCTATTAGGATTAGGACTAGTCTATCTCTAATACAAACCGGATACAAGTCTTGGTCTTAACTTCTTGTAAGGTAAATATTCCTTTCCTCATAAACCGGCCCACAATAGTTGAACCGGCCTTCATGAACCGCGAAATGGGCCATCGGGTCTTGTCGCTCCTCTGACCCGTCCGTCGGGTTACCAGTGAGTCACAACGTCCCGACGGGTTGCTGGTAAACCGCCAGGTCTGGGCGGGTCACCAGACGAACATCGCCAAGTCCGGCCGGGTTAACTTCCGGCCGGTTTACACCGCGGGGTATATCCCCGACATTAGCCCCCAAGTTTAGCGTGGATTTATCCATGGTAAACTTATGCTGCAAATAAACATAAGAACAAATTTGATAGGTTGTACTCCGGGTTAAGAATTCTTGTAAACCGGCACCTGATCATCCTTAAGCCCTTGTCATTTCCTCCTAGAAAATCCAGGTCAATAAGCCAGCGTCATACTCAATTTGCTGATATTGGTTTCTCACAGAAAAATATTGTGAAGAAATAATCCACTTGAATCGGCTTCCAAAACGCCGGTTTAAGAAATATTGGTCTTGAAATATTCATCTGATATTCAGCCGGTTTGAAGATGATCCCGGTCTTGAAAACTTGCCGGTTTAACATTACCAAATGGCCGGGTTATAAAAACTGATGACCCCGGTTGTTGCATACACCGGTTCATGATTGTTGCCAACATCGGTTTATGATTGGTGACGCCGAGTCAATCTGATTTGCTCAACAGAGAATTTGAAAATCTTTCTTCGATAATAATATAATACCTGTAGCCCCCAAGTGCCGGGTTGTCATGCTTGCAGCAACCTGGGACTTGTAATTGACTGATGCCCATAAAACTTCAACCAATGTAGCCCCCAAGGGCCGGGTCATTATGTAATAATCAGCAGGGACTTTGTAAATATAATCTTGTAAACTTTGAACAGCAATGTGTAGCCCCCAAGGGCCGGCTCAGTAGGATAATATTGAGCTGGGACTTTGATATATACTTCTATGAAAATAACATCATATGATGTAACCCCCCATCATGGGGCTTGAATCCACGTCCACAAGGTTAAGAGCCTTGTGCTTTACCAACTGAGCAGTAGACCCTTCAATATAATAGATAAAAAAGCTTTGTACCTTGAGTAGTTGACAGGAGCAATTGGTAGCCCCCAAGGGCCAGCTCATTATGATGTGATGAGTTGGGTCTTCAATAAGATGAGCAAAAATGACCTTGCATTAGCCCCCAAGTGTCATGGTGCATGCTTGCAGCAACATGAGACTTGCCTTTTTGAATATCAACTTTGAACAATGTAGCCCCCAAGTGCCGGGTAGTAAGCCTGCAGCGACTCGGGACTATTCCTTCAATTGTAGAATAAATCGTATCCATTGATAATATGATAGCCATTGCGCTAAAGCGACTTTGAAAACTTTAATTATAATACTGGTTATTGATAACCATAATAAAAATCCAGCCATGATGGCTATTCAAGATAATATAATCTGGTATGAAAAACCTTATTCATCCAATATCATAATGAAAATTCTGCCAAGTTTGGCTATTTGAATAATATAATCCAATAATTTATAAGCGCAAGATTCCAATGGCGCAATCCAAATATATACTGGCGACTTATAGTCCAAAGCCAGACCGGTTTAATAAATACCGGATAATTTCTCATCATATATTGGCAACTTACCGTCTTAAAGCCAGGCCGGTTTAATAAACATCGGATAATTTCTCATCAGATACTGGCAACTTATCGTCTTAAAGCCAGGCCGGTTTAATAAACACCGGTGATTTATAATCATGCTTTATTCAACCTGTTTCTGCATACAACAAGTTTTAAAGTGTCCTGGCGGTTTACCGCTGGACGGGTCATAATGCCCAACATATAACCCAGGTTTATAACCAAGGCTGCGCTTAAGAATAATCAAATATGAAATATATCATACCTGTGATATAATCGGTTTACCAACTTTTTGTAGTAAGAGTGATAACCCCAATCTTGAGTAATGATAACTCCTTCCATATTGTGCCGGTTTATGATAAAACCGTACCGGGTTGTGATAAACACCGGTTTAACAATATATAATACTGGTGACCTGTAGTCAAACCAGACCGGGCTGATAATCTCCGGATTATAACTTGATCATGTACTCACAACTTGTAGTTGAAAGCCGAGCCGGGTTGATAAACACCGGTTTACTCCATAATAGGATGGTAACAGAAAATTAAACCGGGCAGATAATCTCCGAATTATAATTTGATCATGCACTCACAGCTTGTAGTTGAAAGCCGAGCCGGGTTGATAAACACCGGTTTACTCCATAATAGGATGGTAACAGAAAATCAAACCGGGCAGCTAATCTCCGGTCTAAAAATGGACCGTGTTCCGCCAATTTAGCTGCTTGAACCGGTACAAAATACTGTCGGTTTAAAAAAACGCAAATAAAATAGCAACTTCTCAAGAAAGGCTATTAAAGCAAAAGCAATGGCAACAATTTTTTGCAAAAGAAGAGCTCTACTGAGCTTGGTCAGATGGAATTACCATGGTCAGACGCAACCAAGCCCCCCGAAGGCGTAGCAATGGTGCCAGTCAGCCAGGACCCCAAAATGACTCGTGGCGTTACGCCGGCCAAGTGGCATTGCATTGGTTCGGATTCGACCAAGCCCCCAAGTGACTCAGTGGCCTAGGGCCGATCAAGTGGCATTGCATTGGTTCGGACACGACCAAGCCCCCAAATGACTTATTGGTTGTTTAAAAGCCGATCAGAAGGCATTACCATCATCAAGACATGACCGAGCTCCCATAAGGTGTAACTACGGTTCAAGTCGATTAGGTCCCCAACTGACTTAGTGGCAAATGTGCCAGCCAGAAGGCATTACCGTCGTCAAGACATGACCAAGCTCCCAGGAGGTGTAGCTACGGTTCAAGTCGACTAGGTCCCCAACTGACTTTGTAAGGACAGCTATGTTCTCTTTGGTTCGAATACGACCTATGTTTGAACAGGAAGCCCCATGTTTGAACCGCGCATCATGGCAGCAGGTCCTCTTCAGTAATTTTTAACTTTTGCAAGAGATAAATTCTTTTTGAACCGGGATTTTGAACCGGATATTGAAAGCTTCAAAGCTGTGGGAGACATCTTTCCCTTGATATTTTAAACCGGAATCTTCATTTTCAGCCGGAAATTTTCTGACGGCCTTTAAGCTCGAGCTTGCGAGAAGTTAATTCCTTTTTGAACCGGACATTGTTAAACCGGATCTGAGCACTTCAGAACTTTGTGGGAGAATAGATTTCTCTTGAACCGGATTGTAAACCGGATATTTGAGAGCTTCAGTGATACTGACTTCCCTTCAGCCAGGTTTCAAACCGGAATCCTTTCTGATGATCCGAGACTTCTTCATTGAGTCGGGATTTTGTAACTGTCATATACTTTCCAAGCCGGAAATTTTCTGACGGCTTTTAAATTTTCATCAACATAACAGTAGCCTCCGGGATCGGGTTATCTTTTCCTCCATCGTCCTCGGGTTCTTAAACCGGCTAAAACTGGCAAGGCTTGCTGCGCTGCGTCATATCATCGTAGCCCCCAAGTCTCAAGGTGACTCGAGGAGTTGGCTTGAGATTCTCCATATTTGACCGTGATATAAACCGGCATACCTTGTATATCATTGGTATTGATAGCACGATGTGAATCCATAGAAGGTTGAGGTGATTGTGGCGGGTTGTAAATGATCCCGTATGAACCGTGTCAGCAACTCGGCCAATGGTTCCTTCCAACTGGTGATTTGAAGTTTAACCAAACAGTAGCGGCGGCGACTTGTGCGCCTGCCCATTGATCCATCCAGTGCAGCCGGCGGTTGATAATAATTTGCCTCCAATTTGAAAGAAAACCGGGCTACCCAAGCTGTGACTTGCTCATACCCAATAAACAGCTCATGCAGACAGGTACGGCCCGGTATGTTTGATGTAGACCGGACTGCGGGGGATGGCAGCCTGTGCATGCGCTATTGGGTAATTCGCATGGTCCTGACGAGTTGACGCGATCTGGATCGCGATATAAACCGGCACGGGTTATCCAATAGCTCAGTGATATAATAATCCCCTTTTTGCAACAGACAATTTGTCTTGATATGTTTAGCCGGAAAATATCCACCGCGGAGTTGACGATCACCACAGTGAAACTGAAATCAATCATGGCAAGTCAGCCATGCGAACAGACAGATGAACCGGTCGCGGCATTGTAAACCGGTGCGGAGCAAGTAGTCCTCCGCGCTGCAAACCAGCGCGGTCGCGGGAGACGGCCACGGTGTTGTAAAGAGCAGTCCCGGTAATTGCGGGCGCGGTCCCGGTAAGCTGATGTAAACCGGACCACAGGGACGGCGACTTGCGCATGCTCATTCATCGGGTGGTATGACACGGATGAAACGCCGATGCAGAATATTGCTAGCGCGTGCTCCGTGCCCGTAACATAGCGCCTCATTTGTAATGAACAATTGTCCTGCATAAACAGTATTGCAGACCAAGGCAAAGATAAACTGCTCTTTGATATGTGCTTAGATGGATATCACCTGATGTATTTAGGCCGGAAATAACCCGCCATGAAGTTGATGACAACTGTATGAAGCTGAAATTAACCACGGGTGAACCAGCCTCATTGTGGTAAACCGGTGCGGACGGGTGAGTCGGCCGTGATGTTTGTAAACCGGCGCGGACAATGAATCATCCGCATGCGTTGGACGGATGTAAACCGAACAGCGGGGGCGGCGATTTGCATGTGTATCTGTCGAGCAGCATGGCCCGAAAGAACGCCACTGCAAAACTATACTGGCACGCGCTCCATGTCCGCGGTATAACAATACCTTTGTCATAAGTAATTATCCTGCATAAAAATATTTACAGTGCAAAGTAATTGTTCTTTTGACAAAAACAATAAGTATTAATAAGAGAAATTTAGATGGATATCACCTGATTCGTTCAGGCAACGGATGATCCGTTAAACGCGACAGAGGCGGCTCATACAGTAGAGGTGGCTCAACGTGGCCTCGACGGCTCAATCACAGCAGAAACGGCTCAACGTGGCGATTCATCGCGGTGTATCCGGGTCATGGATGTAGACTCCCGGTCGTGATTGTCTTCCTTTCCCAGTTGTGCCTCCAGTCCAATCCAGAATTCTGCTCGTCCGTAAGTCACCATACGCGCATTCGCAGAGGCGAACTGGATGACTCTGCACTCATACGCGCACGCGGGGCAGCAGCAGAAGCGGTGCTTCAAGGCGCAGGGACGCCAGCTAGAGCTCTCAACAGCTGGAGGCAGTGCTGGGTGTGTGCGGCAGCTCAGCGTTGCGGTGGCCCCACGCAGAGTAGTATGCTGATTGATCTTTTTTTTCTTCCTTTTTACCTGCTACTTACGGCCAGCACACCTCACGTGATGAGCCATGGCCACTCGGATTTGGCTTCCAAGTAGTGTACTAGTAAGTAGCAATTGACTCCTTGCCTTTTTCGTTAGATCCCTATTTGAGTCAGAGTAGTATTCATCATGGATGAGCTGTTACACCCGTCCGAGTCTATCTTGGTTTTGATGATTCAACTCCTTTTTCTGTGGTAGTACTTTCCTTAACACGTCTAGAAATCCATTAAAAAAGCTGCAGCAACTTTCCGGCCATATGTGACCTTGATCGATTTGTCCACTTGAGCGCTGCAGTGTGGCTTCCTGACGAATAGTAAAACACAAGTAGTACTGCTCCATTAATCTTGATGGGAGCAGTTGGCCTGTTTTTGGATCTTCACCTGGAATAAATAGTAGCTTCGATTGACGGCCCCTGGACTTGCAATGCCGTAGTCAAAAATTCCTTATCCATCACTTGCGTCCTGCTGAATCGCCCAGGCTAACTCGGACCCAGCGGAATCACCACGGTGCGTGAGGCAGCCGCACAAGTAACCCTAAAATAGTCTCAATCTCAAGCCCATGGCAGCAAAACGCTTCGTCAATCTTGACCAATGAACTCATAGCTGATATGATTTTTTTTCCACGGCGGCTATTGTTGAACCGGAAAATTGCGAACCTCTAGAACCCTAGAAAAGATCCCTCCAAGAACTCAACACCATCCTGCGCGGGCCCCATGGTGGGTGCCAACTGTCGTGGATTTGTCACGGCAGATGTCCTTAGTGTCAGGACTTAGTCGCGAGGCCAACGCATCTATGTGGTAGCTTGAGAGGGGTTGAGTGGGATGAGAGACGCAGGGCGGATCAACACGCAAGACAAGGGTTTAGACAGCTTCGGGCCCCGGGAAACATCATCCGGTAAAAACCCTACATGCTGTTTGAGGCTAGATCTCATTATGCTTATGAGGGAATCGCCGGAAACCGGCCCTCCTCTAGTTGTGTCTAGCCCTAGATATTGTTGTTTGCTTGTAGCTTGTAACTTCTAACTTGTAACCTCCCTCTTTGGGGAGCCCTGCCCCTCCTTATATATGTTGAAGGGGCGGGTTACATGTGGAGTCCTATTAGGATTAGGACTAGTCTATCTCTAATACAAACCGGATACAAGTCTTGGTCTTAACTCCTTGTAAGGTAAATATTCCTTTCCTCTTAAACCGGCCCACAATAGTTGAACCGGCCTTCATGAACCGCCAAACGGGCCACCGGGTCTTGTCGCTCCTCTGACCCGTCCGTCGGGTTACCAGTGAGTCACAACGTCCCGACGGGTTGCTGGTAAACCGCCAGGTCTGGGCGGGTCACCAGACGAATATCGCCAAGTCCGGCCGGGTTAACTTCCGGCCGGTTCACACCGCGGGGTATATCCCCGACAAATACCACGTTTCACCTTCTTCACCATGGTATCCAACAATTGTGCCTCACGAATCTGATCTTCCAAAGTAGGAGAGACGATGAGGTTGGCAAGCAAACCTTGAGGAACAACTTGAAGATTCAACTTGCGGAAAGCCTCACAGAGATCCGGTTGAAATGGCTTGAGGATTAAGCTGTTGCAGTAAGCCTTTCTGCTCAAAGCGTCTGCAATCACATTAGCCTTGCCTGGAGTATATTCAATACTCGGATTATACTCTTGAATCATTTCGACCCATCGAGTTTGCCTGAGGTTGAGATGGGGCTGAGTGAAGATATACTTGAGACTCTTGTGATCGGTGAAGATGTCCACTTTCCTTCCCAACAGGAGATGTCTCCATGTTATTAGAGCGTGGACCACTGCCGCCAACTCAAGATCGTGAGTGGGGTAGTTCCTTTCATTGGGCTTCAACTGGCGAGAGGTATAGGCAACAACCTTCTTCTCTTGCATTAACACAGCACCGAGGCCCTGAAGAGAAGCATCACAGAATACTTCATAAGGCTTGGATTCGTCAGGAGGAGTCAAAACTGGAGCAGTGACAAGTTTCTCTTTGAGAGTGTTGAAAGCAACGTCACACTCAGGAGACCAGAAATATTTCACATGCTTTTGGAGGAGGTTGGAAAGAGGCTTAGCAATCTTGGAGAAATTCTCAACGAATCTTCTGCAATAGCTTGCAAGTCCAAGAAAACTGCGAAGCTGCTTGACATTCTGAGGAGGATGCCAATTCAAAACTGCAGACACCCTCTCTGGATTAATAGCAATGCCCTTGGCAGAGATGATATGACCAAGATAAAGAACTTCATCAAGCCAGAATTCACATTTCGAGAACTTCGCATATAATTGATACTCTCTGAGCTTGTCGAGTACCAATCGCAAATGTTCGGCATGATCCTTCTTATTCTTGGAGAAGACCAAAATATCGTCGAGATAGACCAAGACAAATTCGTTGATGTAGGGGTTGAAGATGTAATTCATCAAGCGAGTGAAATACGGAGGAGCATTGACCAGGCCGAAAGACATGACAGTATATTCATAAGAACCAAAGCTAGTTCTGAATGTTGTCTTGGGAATATCTTCTTCACGAATGCGAATCTGATGATAACCCATGCGAAGGTCAAGCTTGGAGAACACCTTAGCACCTTTGAGTTGCTCAAATAGCTCATTGATGTTGGGAAGTGGGTACTTGTTCTTGATAGTATTCTTGTTCAATGGACGGTAATCGACGCAAAGTCGGTCCGTGCCATCCTTCTTCTTGACAAAGAGAACACCACAACCCCACGGAGAAGAACTCGGTCTGATCAGACCCAGACGTTCTTGTTTATCGAGTTGAATCTTCAATTCCTTGAGCTCATCTGGTCCAAGCTTGTAAGGACGCTTGCAAACGGGTTCCGTGCCAGGCTCAAGATCAATAACGAATTCAACTGGCCGGCGGGGAGGCATACCCGGAAGCTCTTCCGGAAAAACATCTTGGTACTCACAAACAACTGGAATCTGAGAGATAGCCTCCAATTCATCATTCTCATTGAGAGAAAACAACCGAATGGTATCATCACGAGAAGCATAGATGATCACATCGTTAGAAGAGTGAGTCAATTTGATTTCCCTGGCAGCACACTCAAGCTGAGCCTTGTGCTTAGAAAGCCAGTCCATCCCGAGAATAAGATCAATATCAGAATCACCAAGCACCATTGGAGAAGACAGAAATTTATAGTCGCCCATCTTGATGGAAACATCCGGAACCGAAACTCGAGAAGTCAATTGCTTACCCGAGGACACAATAGACAAGGGTCTCGGCAAAACTTGAGTAACCAAATCATGCTTAGATACAAAAGGTCTTGAGATGAAACAATGTGATGCACCAGTATCAAACAAGACTTTTGCAGGAATATCATTAACAGGAAGATTACCCATGATCACTTCAGAAGAATCCTCTGCTTGAGCCGCATTCAACATGTTCACCTTGGCATGCTTAGGATTATGCTTGACCACTGCATTGCTGGAAGATTTCACAGGAGGAGGAGGCGGAAGGCGCCTCTGATTGAAGCACTTGTTCGCATAGTGACCCTTCTGCTGACATTTGTTACAAGTCACCTCTGAGAGCGGACGATGGTAAGGAGCACTTGGCCTTGGAGCTTGATTCTGAGACTTGTTCTGATAGCCAGGGTTGGGTGGGTGGGAAGGTCCACGACCACTTGAATTCTTCTGTTGATAAGGCTGACGGAACGGAGGAGGAGGAGGCAACCAGAACTTCTGTTGCTTAGCTGCCACAAGTGAAGAAAAAGAAGACTGAACTGCGTCTCTGACTGTCTTCTTAGAAGCCTCACACTTGAGCTGAGCAGCTTCTTGTTTCAGTGCCATGTTGTAGAATTCATCATACTTTAATGGCTCGAAAAGCACGAGAGCAAGTTGCAGATCTTCTCTGAGACCACGCCTGAATTGGTAGATCATACTCTTCTCATCAGGAATGTCTTGCCTTGCAAAGCGAGAGAGCTTCTGGAACTGAGTGTTGTATTGATAGACAGACATGTTGCCTTGCTTGAGATTGCGGAATTCCTCACGCTTACTCTCAACAACACTTTCTGGAATGTGGTGAGCTTTGAAGTCACGGCGGAAATCATCCCAGGTTATCACACGACCTCCTCTGGAATCTTTGTATTGCTGGAACCACTCAGCAGCTTGATCTTTGAGTTGAAAAGAGGAAAACTTGACAAAGTCCTCAGGTCTCACATTGCTGCACTCGAAATGCTTGCTGATGTCCACGAGCCAATCATCGGCGTCTGTGGCCTCGACACAGTAGCTGAAGGTCTTTGGCTGATTAGCAAGGAACTGGTTCAGAGAAGCGAAGTGCGGCTGATTGTTGCCTTGGCCTTGATTCTCTTAATTAGCTTGCCCTTGGTTGCGATCTTGCAAGAGCTGAATCAGAATCTGAGCATTGGCATTTGTGGCAGTCATCAGGGCCTGCCAAGCTTCCGGAGGCGGAGGTGGAGGCGGAGGGTTAGCCTGATTCCCTTCATTGCGTTCCGGATTCTGACGCGTTGGTGGAGCCATCCTGAAGAGGGTGACATCCATTAGCATCTTGACAGAGATATATTGAAGCTGAATCAAAGGAACGAAATTGCAACATATAGTCTACACAATTAACATTCGAACGAGAATGAACGAATGAATTCCAATGTAAATCATCACACTTCCAAAATTGAGAAGCCACATAGCACATGGTAAGGAATAAAATCAACAAGGTACGGATGTGAACAAATACTTGGTAAGGATTACCCAATCACAAACCAAATATCTGCGGAAGAAATACTAGAGCTACAAGAATTCCCACTTATAAACTCCCGAAACTTTCTGGTTATGCAATCAGGTGTTGGGGATACAGGGGAAACATAATATCTCACCCAAACTAGCAAATCCTACAACCAGCTGTATCCATCCTTCAACACATAACCAAGAAACCTTCGGAAATCGTCTACCTCAACCTTCGAAAAGCATCCGTTATACAAGTCATGGCAATACTCCCGCACTCGCCACAGTACTGGGCTATCAGGGTTATCTCACCAACAACTGTACAAAAGAGATTTTCGATGTCGGCGTACTAAACTCAGGTATTCCAAAACCGCAACGATAAGATTATGACGACAACACCTCGGAGCTCAACTCCCCGGGACACTGCCACAACCCCTAAATGTCAGGAGGCAACCAAGACAATGTTGTCATCATAAAACCATCGGAACGATTGTAATATACCCGTGTGATCCTAAAATTTTTTTTAGTGAAATTGGAGAAAAGAAGAGTCAAAACTCTACGTCAGGAAGCCTTACCAGAAGGTCGAAGGGACTGGGGAGTAAAAAGAATTCCTAAACTCTCCGATATATAATTCCTAAAAGACTCAAAACATTTTTTCTAGACACAACTCGGCCACTAAAGACGATCAAACAGTGGGGGCTCCTAAGGTCGGGGAAAGGCTCTGATTACCAACTTGTAACGCCCTCGATGCGGCTATATCTCCCACGTGTCGAGGCACGACTTAGAGGCATAACCGCATTGAGAGCAATGTCGCAAGTGAGGTAATCTTCACACAATCCATGTAATAAATAAAGGGGAAGGATACATAGTTGGCTTACAATCGCCACTTCACACAAGTACATAAATAACATCCATCATACCGATTACACTCAAGGTCCGACTACGGTACCAAAATGAAAGAAGACTACCCCAAATGCTAAACAGATCCCCGGATCACCCAACTGGGCTCCACTACTGATCATCTGGAAAAGAAACGTAGTAACGGCCACGTTCCTCGTCGAACTCCCAAGTGAGCTCGGTCGCGTCATCTGCACTGGCATCGTTGGTACCTGCAACTGTTGTGGTAGAATCTGTGAGTCACGGGGACTCAGCAATCTCACACCCGCGAGATCAAGACTATTTAAGCTTATAGGTAGGAAAGGGGTTGTGAGGTGGAGCTGCAGCAAGGGACTAGCATATACGGTGGCTACAACGCAAAAGAGAGCGAGAAGAGAAGGCAAAGCACGGTCGTGATGCTAGAAGTGATCAAGAAGTGATCCTGAAACAACCTACGTCATGCCTAACTCCAACATCGTGTTCACTTCCCGGACCCCGCCGAGGAGAGACCATCACGTTTACACACGCGGTTGATGTGTTTTAGTTAAGGTCAACTTCGGGTTTTCTACAACCGGACATCAACAAATTCCCATCTGCCTCATAACCGCGGGCACGGCTTTCGAAAGATAATACCCTGCAGGGGTGTCCCAACTTAGCCCATGATAAGCTCTCACGGTCAACGAAGGATATTCCTTATACCGGGAAGACCCGATCAATCTCGGAATCCCGGACTACAAGACATTTCGACAGCAACAAAACAAGTCCAGCAAAGCCGCCCGATTGTGCCGACAAATCCTGATAGGAGCTGCACATATCTTGGTCTCAGGGCACATCCGGATGAGCAGTCCGTACAACTAAAACCAGCCCTCAAGTTGCCCCGAGGTGGCGCTGCAAAGGGCTCTAGTTTGGACCAGCAATCGAAGGAGAACTGGCCCGGGGGTTTAAAATAAAGATGACCCTTGAGTCTGCAGAACCCAAGGGAAAAAGGCTTAGGTGGCAAATGGTAAAACCAATGTTGGGCCTTGCCGGAAAAGTCTTATTCAAAGCGAACTGTCAAGGGGGTCCCATAAATCACCCAACCGTGTAAGGAACGCAAACTCCGGGAACATAACACCGGTACGACGGAAACTAGGGTGGCAAGAGTGGAACAAAACACCAGGCATAAGGCCGAGCCTTCCACCCTTTACCAAGTATATAGATGCATTAATTAAATAAGGGGTATTGTGATATCCCAACAAGTAAACATGTTCCAACAAGGAACAACAAGATCATGTTCCAACAAGGAACAAACTTCATGTTCACCTGCAACTAGCAACGCTATAAGAGGGGTTGAGCAAAGCAGTAACATAGCCAAACAACGGTTTGCTAGGACATGGATGGTTAGGGGCTGACAAGGCAATATAGGAGGCATGATATAGCAAGTGGTAGGTATCGCAGCATGGGCATAGCAAAAGAGCGAGCAATCTAACAAGCAAAGATAGGAGTGATTTCGACGGTATGGTCATCTTGCCTGCAAGAGTCTCAGAGCTGTCGAAAGCTTGGTCCTCGTAAGCGTTCTCAATGGAATCCTCGGTTACGTACTCGTCTCCCGGCTCTACCCAAGACAAGAGAACAAGCAAAGGAACCAATATCAACCACGATGCAATGCGCAAGCAACATGATGCAAAACATGGCATGATATGCGAGAGATGATATGCAATGCGTATGCATGCTTCGGAAGGACACGGATGAACAAGGCATAATCTTGGCAAACCAAGCATGCCACTGGATATATGAGGTGATTTCGGTTGAAATCGATATAAAGAACACCGGAATCGGATGCACGGTTTGCAAATGGCAAGCAATACAAGAATGACACGAATCTGCCATTAACAGCATGATGCTACTTCGCAAGCAACAATTAATTAGGCTACTGCACACATACATGGCAACAAAGCATATGAAAGTAAACTACTCAAGATGCTTGACAAAAGATGAACACTGAGCTACGGCTAAATCACATCATAACAGGTCTCAAAAAGCATGGCAGAAGTGCAAAAGATAACAGGTTCACAGACTTGGTGAAAATATCAACAAACCAGAAACTAACAGCAGGATGGCATGTTCAGAGCAATGAAACAACATGCTACAAGATCAGAAAATAGCAAAATAAGGCACGGCATGAATCTACACATAGCACTTGACAAAAGTCTCTTACTGACCATAAGCCAAAAAGGATCAGAAAATATGATTACACCCATGTCAAATAAGCAAGTTTCGCTACAGGTTTCAGACTTAGCAGAAAACTGGACATGTCAAAAACAGATATCGAGTAGGCATGTTCGTGAGCTCGATGCACTCACTACAGAGCATTGCATGATAAAATAAGCATACATACATCAATAAGACATGGCATAGGAACTATACATGGCAAGAATAACATCATAACATGCAAGGATCAACTACACCAAGCTTGGCAAAATCGAATAACACGCAAACAATCTGCCAGCAACATTTTGTAGCAAAAGTAGAGCTCGATTGACTCAAGCTATGGCACTCCACAATTGCAAACAAAGGCATATATGGATAGAGCAAATACTCAAGTTCAAAACACCCTTACTGATCATGCTCAAATTACGCATAGATCTCTCAGAAACAGCATGAATACATGGCATGAAAATAACAGCAGTCAGGGACTTGGTGAAATCACTAAGTCTCTGAAATCAGTAACATCAAGTGACCTTGTTTGCATGCTTGTGCTAGTCACCACATAGATCACAAAAATACATGGCAAAATTCTCAGGATAGTTAACATGGCATATTACAAAACTCATGTAGGACACAACTTCATAGGAGGTACACATTAATCATGGCAAAAATGACAAAAGTGCATGTTCAGATAAGATCCAGCAACTAACACCAAATAGCCCTCTTCTAACAGCATTTCGGGCATCAATATGACTTCAAATGAAAATGACGCAATGGAACAAAGTGATGTACTCTTAGGGGCGAACAATTTGACACAATATACGCGTGGAATGGAGCTACGGATGCAAAGTTATGGCATGGCAAACATGGCATGATGATACAAAATTTAAAGACTTAGAGAAAACGGGGGGAGGGAAAAGTCAACCCCCGCGATTTGGATCTGAGATCCCGGCGATTCCGGCGGCTCCGGCGGCGGATCCGGCCGGCGCGGACGACGCCGGCGACGGGGAGGCAGCGGGGCGACGCGGCGAGGGCGAGGGCGGCGTGGGGGCGGCGCGAGGCGGCGGTCGGCGGCGCGGGGCGGCGCGGCGCAGCGCAGCGCGGCGGCGGTCGGCGGCGGCGGTTGGCGGCGGGGCGAGGCCGGCGCGGGCGCGCGGGAGGCGCGAGAGCGGCGGAGGCGCTGTGCGGCGGCGGATGGGCGCGCGGGCCCGCGGGGCCCTGCTGCGGGCTCGGGCGGGCCCCCGGCGGCGAAGTGGGCGCGGAGGGCGCGGCCAACGGGGAAGCGACACGTGGCGGCGGCGGGACGAGCGGACACGTCCGGCCAGCGGATTTTCGTCCGGCGGCGCGGGGAGAGGAGTGGACTAGGGTTAAGGGTGGTTTTGCCCGTGATTTAAGGAGGGGGAGGCGTTTTTATAGATTGGAGGAGCTAGGAAGCTCCAAATGGAGTGCGGTTTTCGGCCACGCGATCGTGATCGAACGGCGGAGGACATGGGAGTGTCTTAGATGGGTTGTTGGGCTGTTTTGAAGGGGTGTTGGGCTGCAACACACACGAGGCCTTCACGGTTACCCGGTTAACAGTTGGAGTACCAAACGAACTCCGATTGACCCGAAACTTGACAGGCGGTCTACCGGTGCTATACCGAGGCCACATGTCAAACCTCGGTCCATTCCGAGAATGTTTAATACCCGCTCACGAAGAAATGTAAAAGGGGACGCCGGGAGACATAGGAGCGCCGGATTGCAAAACAGACAACGGGAAAGATGCTCGGATTTATGAGACGAACACGTATGCGAATGCGATGCACATGATGACATGATATGAAATGCATGACATGACCAAAATGCAAAACGAGGGGAAACCCAACACGGATGAAATATCATAACACATAACCGGAAATGGCAAGAGTTGGATTACAAATATGGCAAGTTACATCTGGGGCGTTACAGAAGCGACCAGCCAGCCTCAGCCTAATCGTGCCTCCACCAACGAGGCGCGCGCAAGCGCGCCGTCTGTGGGAGGTGGTGATCATGCCGAGATTCGCCAGCCGGCCACTCCTCCAGCCAGCACTGCCGTCTCCATCGACCTGCCCGACTCGCCTGTCGCTCCCTTGGCCTGATCCGCTGTCCTTGCTTTTCCTGCTCGTTACTCTTTGAACAACTTTTATTAAATTTGCACAGTTCCACCCACAGGGGGTGTATTCAAACTATGTTGAATGCTGGCCTTTCGAAGGACTTTTTGTGTAAATATAATCATGCATGTGTTTGGCTTTCGTTCATGTTTGTCTTTCATCTTTTGGGCTTTTTCCTCTGTCGCCTTCCCGTGGACCCGCCTTCCCAGCCGGACAGCTGCTCTGCAGTCTGTGGCTGGAGAAGGACTTGACCGTTTTCTTTTGGGAAGGCAAGTACTGGAGCTTTCTTAGATTGTAGCAAGGTGAACGGGAAGCCGGCCAGCCGGCTTCTCTAGTAGCCGGCTGGCGGGATAGGAGGCCGGCTTGTGTTATATAAGTTCGTTGGTCCTTAGCCGTTTTTCGTGTGGGTGCCCTTTCCTGCCTTTGGCTCTTGCCAGTCAGAGAGTCAATTCTTCGAGCTGCGACTTTTGGCAAGAGGGGGCTTGGGTGTCGGCACACTACTTGTCTGACCACAGGCGGAACTTAAATATAACTTAAGGCGGCGAGTCCCCGGGCCGACTGGTCGAACCCGGTGCTGGACGAAAAGACAAATGTAGTAGCATAATCATAGGCATGATATTCATCTTTCAAAGATAAAAGAGGGTAGTCCCCGAGTGCTCCTCGGGGAGCCCTTTGTTTCGTACTTAGTACAAAAGGTAGCGTGGTACATACTGCTTTTTAACTGTAAAATCTTCGGAGGAGGTTGGCGTTCCATGGTCGTTCTTATTCCTTCCCCGAATCATCTCTCTTTCGTGCCTTCGGCTTCTGCGCATCGATTAGGTAGTAGGATTCGTTGCATAAAGCTCTGCTCATGACGAAGGGGCCCTCCCAAGGGGCCGAGAGCTTGTGCTGTCCGGTTGTTCGCTGGATCAGGCGGAGCACAAGATCGCCCCCTTGGAAAGATCTTGGCTTGACCTTCCGGTTGTGGTAGCGTCGAAGACCTTTCTGGTAGATGGCTGACCGGCTGAGGGCTAACAGCCGGCCTCCTTCCAGCAGGTCGACGTTGTCTTCTCGCGCTTCCTTGGCCTCCGCCTCCGTGTACATGGTAACCCGAGGTGAGTCGAACTCGATGCCAGTTGGGATGACAGCCTTGGCACCGTATACATGGAAGAACGGAGTGAAGCTGGTTGACTTGTTCGGGGTGGTGCGCAAACTCCAGAGGACGGCCGGCAGCTCATCGAGCCAATAGCCGGCCGAACGCTCCAGTGGCATGACCAGTCGGGGCTTGATGCCAGAGAGGATGAGACCGTTTGCTCGCTCGACCTGGCCGTTTGACTGCTGGTGGGAAACGGACGCTAGGTCCAGCCGGATGCCTTGTGTTGTGCAGAAACGTGCCAGTGCTCCCTTGGCAAAATTTGTGCCGTTGTCGGTGATGATGCTGTGTGGTACGCCGTACCGGGTCCTGATATCTGCGATGAACGTCATGGCAGTCGGCCCATTCAGCTTCTTGATCGGCTTTGCTTCAATCCATTTGGTAAATTTGTCCACAGCGACGAGCAGATGTGTCATGCCGCCGCGTGCTGTTTTGAATGGGCCCACAATGTCCAGCCCCCAGACGGCGAAAGGCCAGGCGAGGGGGATGGTCTTGAGTGCAGAAGCTGGCACGTGTTGCTTGGAACTAAAAACTTGGCACCCTTTGCAGTGTTTGACTAGCTCTTTGGCGTCGTCTAAAGCAGTCGGCCAGAAGAATCCGTGGCGGAAAGCTTTGGGGACGAGTGATCTTGAGGCCGCGTGGTGGCCGCATTCACCTTGGTGGATATCCTTGAGGATTGCTATGCCCTTCTCTGGCTCGACGCAGCGCTGGAAGACTCCAGTGATGCTGTGCCTAACGAGCTCTTGGTTTACTATTGTGTATGCTCTGGCTCGGTGTTGAACTTGTCTTGCCGAGATCTCGTCAGTTGGCAACGCTCTGTTTACCAAGAAATTGAGGATGGGCTGGGCCCATGATGGAGTTGTGACTTCTTCTATTGTCAGAACTGCTGTTGTGACAAGGGTGGGTGGGCTGGGTGGTGAAGTGTTGGAGTCGGCCACCGCCTGCTGTGGCGATGCAGTCCCCGGGCCGACTGCAGTAGTCCCCGGGCCGAGTTCCGTAGTTCCCAGGCCGGGTTTGACTATGGCAGTCCCCGGGCTGCCTATCGAAGTGCCCGAGCCGCCTGCCTGGTTCCCCAAGTCGGATCCGACTGTGTCAGGGTCAGATGGCACGAAGATGGAGTCGGATTCTGGAGACGGCTTGATGGATGGCATGAGGAGGCGGCGCATGGAGATGCCAGATGGTATAGGTTGCCGAGTAGAGCCTATCCGTGCCAGAGCATCTTCTTGCTCGTTGTCGGCCCATGGCACGTGGAGGAACTCGCATCCTTCAAAATATCCACTGATTTGCTGCACGAGGAAGCGGTAGCTCGCCATGTTCGCGTCCTTGGCATCCCAGTCGCCAGATGACTGTTGGACCACCAAGTCCGGTGGATGCCGAGCTCTTTGGCTAGCCGGAGCCCATGTATGAGCACCTCGTGCTCGGCCACGTTGTTGGAGGCGGCAAAATGAATTTGCAATGTGTACTTGAGCCTGTCGCCCTTGGGAGAGGTGAGGACGATGCCGGCTCCCAAGCCGGTGCGCATCTTGGACCCATCAAAGTGCATCCACCAATGAGTGGAGTCGGGCGCTGGTGGCAGGTACTGGGTTTCGGCCCAGTCGACGAGGAAGTCGGCCAGCGCTTGAGACTTGATAGCGGTGCGAGACTGGTAGAAGATCGTGTAGGGAGCCAGCTCAATGGCCCATTTTGGCACCCGGACAGATGCATCATGGCTGCCTATGATCTCAGCAAGCGGGGCAGTACATACGACCGTGATGGGGTGCTCTTGAAAGTAGGGCTTGAGCTTCTTGGCGGCAAAGTACACTCCATAGCACATCTTCTGGTAGTGTGGGTAGTTCTGTTTTGAGGCGGACAGTACTTTGCTTAAATAGTATACCGGCCTCTGGACTAGCTGAGCTCGGCCTTCTTCTGGGCGCTGGACCATGATAACTGTGCTGACCACCCAGCTGGTGGCGGCAATGTAAAGGAGCATGGGCTCTTTCTCAGTTGGTGCCGCCAAGACAGGCGGCATGGTCAGTATCTTCTTTAGCTCGTGGAAAGCTTGGTCTCCTTGGTCGTTCCACTCGAAGTGAGTGGACTTCTTCATGAGTCGGTAGACGGGGAGAGCCTTTTCTCCAAGCCGGCTGATGAAGCGGTTCAGGGAAGCCAGGCATCCGGTGAACTTCTGGACGTCTCGTAACTTGGTGGGAATCTCCATTCTCTCTATGGCCTTGATTTTCACTCAGTTGCACTCGATGCCGTGTTCGAAGACCAGGAAGCCTAGAAGCTGGCCGGCTGGTACACCGAACACGCATTTCTCAGGGTTGAGCTTGATCTGAAACCGGCGCAAGTTTTCAAATGTTTGTCTGAGGTCTTCCAGCAAAGTGTCGCGCTTCTCCGTCTTCACCACAATTTCGTCTACATAGACGTGGGCATTTCTGCCGAGCTGCTTGAGGAGGCATTTCTGCATGCAACGCTGAAAAGTGGCACCGGCATTTCTCAAGCCGAATGTCATAGTCAGGTAGCAGAAAGCTCCGAATGGTGTGATGAAGGCGGTCTTTAGGCGGTCAGCTGGATCAACCTTTATCCGGTGGTAGCCTGAGTAAGCATCCAAGAAGCACAACAACTCGCATCTGGCTGTGCAGTCTATCACTTGGTCAATCCTTGGCAGGGCAAAGGGATCTTTGGGGCAGGCCTTGTTGAGGCTTGTGTAGTCTATACACATACGCCACTTGTTGTTCTTCTTCAGCACGAGGACTCGGTTGGCAAGCCATTATGGGAAGAAAACCTCCATGATGAAGCCGGCTGCCAGGAGCCGGGCTATCTCTTCCCCTACAATCCTTCTATTCTCTTCCGACAGTTGGCGGAGGGGCTGTTTGACTGGTTTTGCACCTTCTCGGACGTGTAGCTTGTGCACGGCGAATTCCTTCGGAACACCCGGCATGTCCTTGGGGGACCATGCAAAGATGTCCCGATTCTCACGGAGGAAATCGACGAGCTCGCCTTCCTATTTGCTGTCCAGGTTTGCCCCAATGGTGGCAAACCTTTCTGGGTGCTCTGGGTCGAGGGGTATCTTCTTGGTTTCTTTGGCTGGCTGGAAAGAACCTTGGGCTTCACACTCCTTGGGGTCCGGGGACAGGGCCGGCTGCTTGCCAGCCATGGCCACGACTCAATCCAACATCTTCTTTTCTTCGGCAATAATGAGAGACTCGGCCAGCCGGCTGCTAGCTGCCGCACACTTGGCGGATTTCTTGTAATCTCCGGTTATGGTGATGATGCCCTTGGAACTTGGTATCTTCATCTTGAGGTAGGCATAATGAGGCACAGCCATGAACTTGGCCAGGGCAGGTCGGCCAAGCAATGCGTGGTAAGGGCTCTCTAGATCCACTACTTCAAACCACACTGCTTCTCGGCGGAAATGATCCTTGTCCCCAAAGAGGACATCTATCTTGATCTTGCCGATTGGGGAACAGAACAGGCCAGGCACAATGCCATGGAACACGGTCCGACTGGGCATGAGCTGCTTCGTCTTGATGCTTAGCTTCTCCATGGTATCGCGGTACAGTATGTTGATGCTGCTTCCGCCATCTATCAGCACGCGGGAGAACCAGGCATCTCGCCTTTCTGTTGCGAGGGTGGCGTCTAAGACCAATGCATAAGAGCCGGGAGACGGCATCACCTCTGGGTGATCGGCCCGGCTCCAGCTAATCGGCCTTTCTGACCAGTGCATGAACTTAGGGTTGTTGGAGGCGACTGCATTGACTTCTTGATGCTGTCGGCGCCGGCTATGTCGATCTTCTGGTTGGCTTGTAAAGATGACGTAGGCGGCATGTTCATCGGGAAACTCGTCTTGAATGGCTCCGACTGCTGGTCGAGCGGCCGACTGCTGAGGAGCCGGGGGCGGCTGACCAGCAGGCAGAGGCGGCACTGTCCCCTCACCCTTGGAGATTCGCTTGAGCCAGTGACACTTTAGGGTCGTGTGGTTGGAGGGCTTTGCGCAGCTGTGGAACTTGCAGGGGGCGTCAAGTGCTTGCTTTTAGGAGAAAGCCGGCTGCCAAGCCGGCCTGCCGCCCTTCTACTTCTTGGGCGCGGGCCGCCCTTTGGGTGGTTCGTCTTCGACTGTAGCCACCTGCCAACTAGCGGAAGGCGGTGCGGGAGCCTTGCGCTTGTGGTCGTTATGGTACGGGCGTCGGCTGGAGTCTCCAGCCGGCGTCTTGGGACCCGGGGCGAGCACCTTCCCGGAGGCGTCTACCTGGAGCTCGGTCTTCATCGAGGAATCGGCTGTGGCGTATTTATCTGCTATGACCAGCAACTCGTCGAGGGTAGTCGGCTCGTCGCAGAGGAGTCGATGCTTGACGAGGGTGCCTTCTTAGCACCCGGCGGTGAAGTACTCTATGGCTTGAACCTCGTGCACCCCCTCGCAGGAATTGCGGAGCTCGGCCCGACACGTGAGGTAATCGCGAGTCGACACATTGGGCCCTTGGACGCACAAGGAGAGCTGTCGGGGCTTGGGAGCCCGCTTGTAGGTGCTGGTGAAGTTGCGGACGAAGGCTTCTGTGAAGTCTAACCAACTGTTGACGCTGTAAAGCTTGAGGCTGTTGAGCCAGGTGCGCGTCGTGCCTTGGAGCATGAGCGGTACATACTTCACGGCAACACGCCTGTTGCCGTTTGCTATGCGAACCGCAGTGGAGTAGTCGATCAACCAATCTTCCGGCTTCACGAAGCCGTTATACTTGGGCGTGTCTCTTGGGAGTGAGAACCCTTTGGGGAAGGGCTCGTCGCGGATGCGGGGGCCGAAGCAAGGCGGGCCGACATCATGTTCTTCCTCCAGGGCCAGGGATCGCGCTAGGCGGTCGATCCGGTGGCGGGCGTCATTCTCGCTGACTCCTTCGCGGCGGCCCAGGCGGCCGCTGAGAGTCGGATGCGTGACAGGCGCTGGGGTGGGATATCTTTCCCCATGAGGCAGAGGGGGAGGCGGGTCGCCTCGCTGCTCCACAGCCCGAGGGCGGCCTTCTGTGTCACGCTCGATGGAGATTCGAGTCCGGCTGCGGCTGGCAGCCGGCTCTTTTGCTTTTCTTGCATGGGTGTTGCCTGCAGTCGGCGTTCGAGACGTCGCACCGTGCTCTCGGCGCGGGGGAGGACTTTCAGCGCGGACGCCGTCTTCTTGCCACTCTACAGCCGCGTCGATAAGCTGCTTGATGCGTCTGGTCATGTAGGGGAGCTCGTCGGACCCCAGTCTATCCAGCTCGTCTACGGCCGCCTGGGCGGCTCGTAGGTTCTGGAGGGGCGTGGCATAGACCGGGCGGCCCGCTCCCAGCATGTCGGCGATAGCCGCGCCGCGTTTCTTGACGACGCCGACACGGCTAGGCCCGTCGGGAGGCGGCGTGCCGAAGGCGGCGCGGTCAACTTCGCGTTGGTGAGCCTCGGTGAGGCGTCTCATGGAAGGCAGCTTCTGGCCCTCCGCAATGAGGGCGAGGCGGCGTGCCTCCAGTGTTTCGGCGTTGGCGTCAGCCGAGATGGGTGCGGACAGGTCGCGCAGCGCCCTCTGCAGGGCGTCGTGGGCGTTTTCGCCAGAGGCAGCGCCGTGGCTAATGACCAGTACCTCGGTGATGGCGCTGTCGCTGCTGTCGGCTCGAGGAAGAGGGTCGTTGATGATGACTACGTTGGTGGGGAAGGCATCAAGTGATGTTGTGTCAGAGTCGACAAGCATCGGGTCGGTGGAGCCAACTGACTCCAAGTCCGCAGCAAGCTCGCTGGAGACATGGAGTTGGTCGAGGAGGCTGACGAGGTGGCTCTCGGGGCAGCCTGTGCCCGCGTCGGATGCGGGCTCGTCGGAGACGCGAGCTTCGCCGAGAAGATCGGCGAGGCAGCTCGCGGGACAGGCGTCTGCGACGCCTTGCACCACGTTGGGGCAAGCGCCATCGGGCGAGCCGGGCTGGCTGTGCTCGCTGGGAAGAAGGAGGGTTCCCATCCAGAGCAGGTCTCCGGACGACGGTGCACCTGGCCCCACGGTGGGCGCCAAATGTCGGGTGGTTGGTGCGACATATGCCAACGGGTGGCTTATCATTGTGGGAGCCAATAAAACGTCACCGGTGCCTGGAAACGGGATAAGGCGAAGACATGCACGCCGGCGAATCTTACCCAGCTTCGGGGCTCTCCGTGGAGATAACACCCCTACTGCTGCTCTGCGGGGTCTCCGCATGGTCACTAAATCAGCAAGTGGCTACAAGAGGCTCCTTGAGCTGTTCGGGGGGAGGAAGAAGAAGGGCAAGGCTAGGTTTCTTCCTCCCTCGCTGCGTTTTCTAAAACTCCTAAAAAAGATCTCCCTTGCATGGGCGCCCTGGGGGGTTTATATAGGCCTACCCCCCAGGAGTACAATGGTAATTCAGCTGGGCATGGGTCCTAGCTGTCTCTGTCTATGCTTGTCAGCTTCTCCGCCGATCGTTGGGGCCCGCCGACTGCCGGCCTTCTGGTGGACAAGCCGGCCACATCGCCTGGGGGTCTTGTCGGGGGTTGGTTACTGTTGCCCTACCTCTGGTGACGTGGGCTTCGTCGTGGTAAGCATGGCCTCAGCGCCGCCGCTGGGCGGCATATCACTGTAGTCTTACCCCGTCTTGTCTTCTTAATGATGCGCGTACCTCGAGGGAAGGGGCCAGCCGGCTACTAGGAGTCGGATACGCCCCAGGCCGACTATGGGAGGCCTGGCCGCCTTCGGGTGTCTTCTTGTCGGTTGGGGCCCGCCGCCCTCGGGTCGTACTGACAGCTCGCCGTGGGTGACGTCATGTTCAACATGGCAACAGTGTTGCGCCGAATGGGTGATGGCCGCCCCGTACGGCGCACTGTGGCCATGCGTGTCCTGGGATTTGGGATGGCAGGCTTCACTGTAGCCACGCCCCGTCTTATCGCCGTTATGTGGGTGCAGATTTTGTGGGCACGATCTTGGCCGCCTGTTTGGGGCCGGCTTCTTGGGAGTCGGCCCTCTCGTGTCCGGCTTCTTGGAGCCGGCCCTCTCGTGGTTTCCTTTGAGAGATTTTGGGGCCGGGCCGTCTTCTTCCAGCCGGCCTGAGAGGTAGCCGGCTGGAGGATGGCGGCCCCATGCCTCGGGTCTTGAAGGCTGGAATGGCTTGTAGTTTTTCTGAAGTGCCAGGGGGAGCTGGCTGGGCTACCCGTGGTCATTTACTCCGACACCTAGCTAAAAGGCACTAAAGAAAAGCGCTTGTTGGGAGACAACCCAATATTTACCCTTACTGTTTTTGTGTGTTTACATGATAAAGGTATTGTAGTAATCATGTTTTATAGCTTTTGTTTCAATAAAGTGCCAAGTAAGACCTTTGGGAACACTTGGATGGAAGTTAATGTGATCTTGCTGTAAAAAACAGAAACTTTGCGCTCACGAGATTAGCGGCCATTTTTTTTACAGAAGAGTGATTTTGAGTTGATTCTTTTTGCATAAGATTAATAGACAAATTCCTCACGTCCACCAATATATTTCATAATTTTTGGACTAGCAGAAGTATGGTTGCTGTTCAGATCATTACAGACTATTCTGTTTCTGACAGATTATGTTTGCATCGCATAGTTTGCTTGTTTTCTAGTTTCCATGGCTTATATTTCTCAATATAAATTGTAGAAATGATATGGTACAGTAGGCATTGTGTGAGAGCAATTATGAACCTTGTCTTTGACAGTACCAAAGTGAATGGTTTTCTCTTTATCATACTAACCTATCTCACAAAGTTCCATTAAGTTTTGTGTGATTGAAGTTTTCAAGCTTTGGGTGAGATATCGATATGAGGAGAATAAGGAGTGGAAAGACCCTAAGCTTGGGGATGCCCAAGGCACCCCAAGGTAATATTCAAGGAATACTCAAGCGCCTAAGCTTGGGGATGCCCCGGAAGGCATCCCCTCTTTCATCTTCACAACTATCGGTATACCTTACTCGGAGCCATATTTTTATTCGTCACATGATATGTGTTTTGCTTGGAGCATATTTTCAATTTTAATTGTTGTTTGAATAAAAATCATTGGATCTGAAATCTTGAATGAAATAGAATCCCCCCATGGCTAGTTAATTATTTGCCTACTCAGTATTCTTCACTTATATCTTTTTGGAGTAGTTTGTCATTTACTCACGTGCTTCATGTACATCCTATGAGTAAATGGTTGAATGAATTGAATAATATAAATCTGACTTTATATATTTTTTATATGCTTATAACATGGGGAGTAATGACTTCACACATAATAAGTATAGGTAGTAAACTTATTGAAAGTTAGCAAACGCAGAATAGGTCACTTGAACTATTCATAAAAGAATATTGAAGGAAGAGAGATTTCACATATAAATATACTATATTGGACATCTTTTGTAATTGTGAGCACTCGTTAAAATATGACATGCTAAAAGGTTGATGTTGTACAAGGAAGACAACGTAATGGGTTATGTTTTCTTATATCTGAAATAAAGTATATTGTCATGGATCATCCAATATGCTGAGCTTGCCTTTCCCCCTCATCCTAGCCAAATTCTTTGCACCAAGTAGAGATACTACTAGTGCTTCTGAATATCCCTTAAACTAGTTTTTCCATGAGAGTCCACCATACCTACCTATGGATTGAGTAAGATCCTTCAAGTAAGTTGTCATCGGTGCATGCAATAAAAATTGCTCTCTAAATATGTATAATCTATTAGTGCGAAGAAAATAAGCTTTATACGAACTTGTGATAGGGAAGAAATAAAAGCGACGGACCGCATAATAAAGATCTTTAGCACAAGCGGCAATATAATGTGACGTTCTTTTGCATTAAGATTTTGTGCATCCAACCATAAAAGCGCATGACAACCTCTGCTTCCCTCTGCGAAGGACCTATCTTTACTTTTATCTTCTACCCTTATACAAGAGTCATGGTGATCATCACCTTTCCTTTTTACACTTTTTCCTTTGGCAAGCACTTTGTGTTGGAGCGATCCGGATATATATATCCACTTGGATGTAGGTTTTCATAAATTATTATTGTTGACACTACCCTTGAGGTAAAAGGTTGGGAGGCGAAACTATAAGCCCCTATCTTTCTTTGTGTCCGATTAAAACCTTGAACCCATAAATATCACATGAGTGTTAGCAATTGTGAAAGATTAAATGATAGTTGAGTATGTGGAGTTTGCTGAATCAAAGCTCTTACATAGACCCTTCCCAAAAATAAGATGAATTGCAATAGTTTGATGACTAAGAGCACTGTTTGTTAGTTTTCAAGAAAGTTTATGATCTATACTTTAACATGTAAATAGCTTGTTACTTGATCATGAAAAGTTTTATGAGATGAGCTACTGTTATGACATATATGATGCTAGAAAAGGTGATTAAAATTATCATTGATCAAACTTGTGCACCAGCTAGCATTCACACTTCATAAATTATTTCTTTTATCATTTACCTACTCGATGACGAGCAGGAATTAAGCTTGGGGATGCTGATACGTCTCCAACGTATCTATAATTTATGAAGTATTCATGCTATTATATTATCCATCTTAAATGTTTTATATGCATTTATATGCTATTTTATATGATTTTTGGGACTAACCTGTTAACCTAGAGCCCAGTGCCAGTTTCTGTTTTTCCTTGTTTTTGAGTTTTACAGAAAAGGAATGCCAAACAGAGTCCAATTGACATGCCAATTTTTGATGATTTTTTATGGACCAAAAGAAGCCCCTGGAGTAAAAGAGTTGGGCTCCTGCCTCGTGGACGACTCGGAGACCCTCCTGACATGAAACCAACGCCAAAAATTCCTATAAATATAGAAAGCCCCAGAAAATAACTAGATCGGAAGTTCCGCCGCCGCAAGCCTCTGTAGCCACGAGAAATCAATCTAGGCCCTCTCTGGCACCCTACCGGAGGGGGCCATCATCACCGAAGGCCATGGAGGAGGATCCCGGAGGGGCCATCATCGCCATGAAGGCCAAGGACAAGAGGGAGAACCTCTCCCCATCTAGGGGGGAGGCCATGGAGGAGGAAGCACAAGGGGGAGAACCTCTCATCCTCTCTCTCGGTGGCGCCGGAGTGCCATCGGGAGGGGAATCATCGCCGCGGTGATCGTCTTCATCAACATCACCACCATCATCACCATCCTCATCTCTTTTACGCGGTCCACTCTCCCGCACCCCGGTGTAATACCTACTTGAACATGGTGCTTTATGCCACATATTATGATCCAATGATGTGTTGCCATACTATGATGTTTTGAGTAGATATCCTTTGTCTTTGGGTTGATTGATGATCTAGATTGGTATGAGTTGTATGTTTTATTATTGGTGCTGTCCTATGATGCTCTCCATGTTGCGCAAGCGTGAGGGATTCCCGTTGTAGGGTGTTGCAATATGTTCATGATTCGCTTATAGTGGGTTGGTGAGTGACTGAAACACAAACCCGAGTAAGGGGGTTGTTGCGTATGGGAATAAAGAGGACTTGATGCTTTAATGCTATGGTTGGGTTTTACCTTAATGATCTTTAGTAGTTGCGGATGCTTGCTAGAGTTCCAATCATAAGTGCATATGATCCAAGAAGAGAAAGTATGTTAGCTTATGCCTCTCCCTCATATGAAATTGCAATAGTGATTACCGATCTTGTTAACAATTGCCTAGGACAATTCCGCACACCGATCCATCATTATTCCACACTCGCTATTTATAATATTTAGTAATATACTCTAACTTTATGATAACACCACCTACTTTTATGTTTTAGCTCTCTGATATCATGCAAAGTTATCCTCTTCATGCCCACAACGTAGTTTTATTTCTCGTATCTAGTTGGAAGCAAACGTTCGGTGTACGTAGAGTCGTGTCAGTGGCAGATAGGACTTGAGAGAATATTGATCTTACCTTTAGCTCCTTGTGGGTTCGACACTCCATACTTATGACTTCCACCTTTGGGAATTGCTACGATGATTCCCTGCACTTGGGGACTATCACATCCAACGGCCACTACTGCTAGAACCGTGTGTTGACTATAAGTTGACAAAGCCTTGCATACGCGTCAACTTAGTTTTTTTAGGGGACGCGTCAACTTAGAAGGCCCACAAGTGTGTGGCAGAGAACATATAGCCCATTTGTGATTTGTAAGAATGTACAACCCATTTTTGAATTCTAATGGAATTTACTACAGCCCATTTACAGTTTGTTAAAAGTACAACCCATTTTCTAGCTAGGACAACTATTAATAATTTTAACCCAACCACTCAAAACAGAATTCAATAAAATTTCCCACATTTTGATGGGATCGGAAATATTTTTATCCCAAAATTTCTAGTCAGATTAAATACAGTTTCAGTATAAATTTGTATTATGTAAAAATCCAACGAAACATTGTGGGCAACAATTAATGAAATTAAAATTTTCAAAATCCAAAAATAATATTTTATAAACTAATTACGTGTTTGGAGCATTTTTTTATAGTTACTTCCCAGTTTTTATAATTACATCTCATTGATTATTTCTTAAAGTCCATTGTCCTGTTAACCATAATGCATCCCTCCTAGGAAAGATTTGCAGCCCAGCGGGGCGGAGAATAACAAGTTGACCTTGCCTTCTCAAAAAAAGTATAGCTGGGCTAGCCATTTTCAGCTTGAAAAAAATTAATATCTGGGCTGGATATCTGGCCTGGGCTAGACGGGCCACAGCCCGCCCAGTTAATACCCTGCTCTCCTCTAAACAACAACGAAAATATCGCTCAAGAAAAACTCTATAGTGCTCACACCTCAAAAACACAAATACTGCTCGAGCTGCTTGGTCCCAGCTGTCGGCCGCTCCTAGTGCAATTATCTCGTTTATTGACTACATAAGTTGACAATGGTGTGGGACCGTGATGTCAGGAAACCAAGAGGAAGCAAAAAAATATAGTTGTACATAATAAGGAGGCACTTGCGTACGAACGGCTATGGCCCTAGTGGGTCCCTACTGTCATCCAGTCAAAATAAAGTCATCTCCTGAGTCCTCATGTTCGTTGACCATGTTGAAAATCCTCGGCGCCACAGCGAGCGCAACAACTCAAAGGATGACGGAGAGGGCCTCGCAGGCCCTACGGATGGTCTGATACAGCGCCCACTGCTCATTCAAGAAGCCAGGATCATCGGACACCTATGAGCACCTTCGAGAGACTGAGATGGCATGAAACGGTAAGGCCGCGCTTGGGAGCTCTGGTTTATTTCACACCTGTATTAAGATACAAGTGTAATTTACTCATCATCTGAAACAACGCTAAAATACAGGCATAATGAAACCGAGGGCCCGAGGTTTGTAACAAAAACCGGCGAGTTACACATGTAATTTGAGAGACCAGTGTATATTTTACTAGTTGAAATCGACCAACCAAGCGCTTCGCCCGAGACCATCTGCTTTCATTTACAAGCGTCAGTTTTACAAGCGGTTTTGGTTGGAAAACAACGATCCAATCATGGCCTAAGATGATGAGTTGGTTGGAAGATCATATGGTTTCACCTCTAACCTACCCAAGTTGTCGTATAGGCTATGAATGAAACATAAGACAATGAATTTCTTAAGCACAGAAACAACAAAATAGGATGATCTTCTTAACATGCAAATCACAGCCATTAGCTTACGATGCAAAACAATATGAAGCATTATTCTCAGGAGGCATGGTGAACAGCTCGTGATGCCGCATGCCACAACATTTCAAGCTCAACTTTGCAATCAAACTCACAAGGCTTGGCATTACATAGACAACACTCAGAACAAACTCTTAAAATACCTTACATAAGTCAACATTCATGTGACTATGCATCTCAGCAGAGTAAATATTTACTTCTGAACTGAAGACAGGAATAGGAAAAAACGATCAACATTGCTCACAGCAAAGGGCGTCCCACTCAAAAATATCAAATGCATGTCTTCTGGCTAACACCAATGAGCAAAGTTTGACAAGGTTTTCCAATTCCAATATATTAAACTAATGTCTTCTTGCTAACATCAATGATTAAAATTTGACAAGCTTTTCCCATTCAAAGTATGTAATGCCTATGATTGTGGAACGGGCGGGGTTTGTCACCAGTTTGTCATCTGATAGTCCGGTGGCTCAAGGTGATGACGAATGATTAGAGAACCATTCGATGTATTGTGCATTATGAAGTATTATGGAGGACACGAACCATATGAACATTTTGTGCAGTTCCACTAAAATCAAACTGACACTACAAAAAAATACACTTCCGTGATGATACGTGTTTGACACAGTAGGTCGCGTTTTTTGTCATGCTTGTGCTGTCGTAGAAGTGTTCCATGACATTACCAAATTATCATCACGGAAGTGTCCACTTCCATGACGATAAATCGCGCGTCACAGAAGTGCTTTCATCAAGGGTGACCGACACGTGGCATCCACCGTAACGGAACGCCGTTAAGCTATCGGGTCGGGTTTTGGATTCGATAACCCGTCAACAGCCCTGACCAATGGGAAATTTCCACGTGTAAAATTCTTATTGGCCGGACGAAACACGTGTCAGCTCGTCAGTGGGTCAGATAGGCACCTATGATACGTCGACACGTGGGACGGCCCAACAGAGGCCCATTCCTATGAAAAGGCCGGCCCGTTTGACTTGGTCAAAAGGTGGCAGGCCGGCCCATGGAAAGCATGTTAACGACCTGTTCGCATATAGCCCATTTACAGCCCGCTAACCCAAGGCCCGTTACGCCCTATCCGAATTAGGCCCAGTAGCGTCATCTGGGCCATCCAATATGATTCCAGCCCGTTTTCAGTTCTGGCCCATGTATGGCCCATGACGTCTTTCGGCCCATATGAGGCCCTATGTAACTCTTGGCCTATTAACGGCCCGTGGTGAAACTAGCCCATAATGAACAGTGTACCACTTTACACCCATTAACGGCCCGTGGTGAAACTGGCCCGTAATGAACAGTGTATCACTTTATACCCATTAGTGGACCGTAATTCCGTTGGGCCATCTCCAGCACATGTTATCTTTCGGCCTTCTCAGAGCCCATTTATTCTTGGGCTTATTTCCAGCATTCGTTTACTTACGGCCTGTTACTGTCATTTTCTGCTTGTGGGCCAAATTCAGCCCGTGGTTACAGTCAGCCCGTTTGTGGTCCGTTAATACGTTGGGCCGTTTTCATAGCGTCATCAAATACGGTCTATTAACGATGGCCCATTATGGTCGGCCCATGAACGGACGATTCCAACTCTAGCCCGTTTACGGCCAGAATGCGGTCTGTTTGGCCCATGTTTAGCCAATCGATCATACGGCCCGTAGAAGGCCCATTGATGATACGGCCCGTAGAAGGCCCACTATTTCTATGACCCGTAGAAGGCCCACTATTTATACGGCCTGTAGAAGGCCCACTGTTTCTACGGCCCGTAGGAGGCCCAGTGTCACTACAGTAAATATTAGTCCATGGTTATTGTGGCCTAGTTTTAAAAATAGGTTATTGCAGCCACTAGCAAACCGCAGAAAAAGAACTGCACTAACTACAAGCAAACAAATAAACAAGACAACAAGGAAATAAATAAGCAACCAACTTACACTAGGCTATCACGGCTATTACACATATTACATCCACTGGGCATCAAAGTTCGCCACCAGTGCAAATATACGGAACAGAGCAGCATATAAACGCCGCAGCAAAACAAGTCTAGAACTGAAACCACTTCAGAAGAGCTCAAGAAACAATATCCTGGGTACCCATAATGCTGGCAAGATGCTTAACAAGCTTATTAACTTTCTCTTGTTTGGCGCTTAAGTCCTCCAGCGCTTCATGTTGCACCAGAAAGTATGCATCTGAATTCTGCAAGGACTTCCTCGGTCCTTCGACTTCCTGTCGCATAACATGTGATCGATGTCTTTCAACTTGAAGTTGAGACTCAAGAAGCCGAACTGATTCAGGCAATGATTTTGAAGAGCTGGTGCCAGGAGTGGTAGCCAGTAACTCGAACACAACATCAAGACAGGACTTTGGGGTTGTCTCAGTGTCTTCAATATAGTTTTTATCAACTTTCCTGGAGACCAACTGGGATGTCTCACTATCTTGAACCTTATCTGCATTACTTCCTTTACCATTGCATAACAGGGTACTCTTCTCCAATATTTTATCCGCGTTCTAAAAGAGAAACAAACAAACACATCTCAGGTTTACAATGTAGTATATGAAACTCATTTTGGTAAAGCAGTTCAGTAGTAAGGTGGACAGGATAACAGCATGAAACAAACATATATCTATGTAGTATGGTCACTATATGGTCTATATCATTTAGTTTATGTTGCCAAATCAAGATAGATACGGTTGGAATCATATCTATTTAAGACAAAGCAGCATAGACAGAATATAAGTGTGGGAAACTACACAGCAATAACAACACTTGTAATGTGCATGGCATGAGAACATAACTGTTTATTCAATTGAAACTGAAATCATCATAGAGCAAGTTACAACAGCAAACAGCCAAACACGTTGAAGAAACAGGTTTAAAACATACCTGTTGCGCCATTGGAGTTTCAATTGCATCCTTCAAATTTGAAATTAGTTGGTATCAGTAAATACAGTGATGCAAGAGCAAAGTAGTATGAACCATAGCTACAGAACCTGAGCAAAGTAGTAAGTTCTTCTTCTGCTTTAAGCGTTGACTTCGGGTTCGGAGTGGTGGTCCTCGTGATTTGGGCACTGCAGTTGCCTTACTAACTGCTCGTGTTTGGGTGCTCTGGGGTGGAGACGGTGCTATGTCAACGGGAACTGGGTGTCTATCTGCTGGGGTTGGGGTTAGAAGGGGTGTAGCTGGTTCTCTGTCCAACTGGGTAGGGGTACAATCTGCATGAGTGTGGGTTATGTGTGGTGGGGCTGGTTCTTGGGCAAGTACAACCGTGGTTCTGTAGCACGATCTTTTCTGAAGACCGTGTTTTTACTCCCACAGATACTGCCATCACTCCCTCCAATTGAAATGGCTGATAAACAAGAAAAGTAATTGAATGTACAGACATTGTAAGATAGACAGGTGCAATGGATAGTAGGGAAGAAAACAGGGCATGAAATAATTCACATTTATGTTGTCTAAGCAAACAGAATAGCAGGACATAATTTCACATATATGATGGCTAATTAAATAGGATAGCATGACACAATTTCACATGTATGATGGCTAACTAAACAGGATAGAATGACATACTTCAAAATATGATGACTATGTAAACGGGATGACATGATATAACTATACGATGTGTCTATTAAAGTGGTTGGCATGCCATAAATCACAAACATGTCGTCGATGGAAACATGATGGCATGATATAATTCACGGATAGAACGACATAATTTAAATATGATGACTATGTAAACAGGATGAGATGATATAACTATATTATGTCTTTAGAAAATGGGTTGGCATGCCATAATTCAGATACATGTTGTCTATGTAAACATCATGGCATGACATAATTCAAATATATGATTTATATACTAAGGAAGTGAGCAGAGGGCAATCGCATATATGATGTGTCAACTAAGGAGATGGCATTCAATATTGTGTATATGATGTAAAAACTAAGCATTGCAATACAACATATGCATTATATGAGTAATATAACCCTGCCAAGTTTGAGCATACACCTCAGGGGGATAATAGGACTGGTCATCTGCCTCTGAATCTTCCTCTGAAGAGCTATCTGTAACCAGTAAGATATCTGCTTCGGCAGGTAGCATTGTCTGCTCTGAAGACCTTGTTTTCACTCCAGATTTCTCCATCACCAATTCAAATGGCTGATGCACAGGAAGAGCAGTTGAATATACAAACATTGTCGACAAAGCAATGAGAAATACAAAAAAAGGACAGCATGACATAATTCACACATATGACGCTTGCCTAAACAACATGGCATTGCATAATTCACATACATAATGCCTTGCAACAAGATAACATTGCATAATTCACATATATAATGTCTTGCAACAAGATGGCATTGCATAATTCACATATATGGTAATTAGACACTAAATAGGTGGCATTCACACAAAGCATGTCTAAACTAAGCAAATGACGTAGCAATGCAAGATATCATATGCACGATATGAGCAACATAACCCTGCCAAGTTAGGGCATGCACCTCGGGGGGGGGGGAATATGACTGGTCATCTGTCTCTGAATCTTCCTCTGAGGAGCTATCGGTAACCAGCAAGACATGTGCTTCATCAGATAGCATTGTCTGCTCTGAAGACCTTGTTTCCACTCCAGATTTTTCCATGATCGTGCCAAATGGCTGATGCACAGGAAGAGTAATTGAATGAACTAAAATTGTTGACAAATTTAACACGTAATAAAAAAATGATGGCATGTTCACATATAAGATGACTGGCTAACAAGGGTGGCATTGCAAAATTCACATATATGATGCCTGGCTAGACAAGATGGCATTGCATGATTCACATATACGATAAAGAAACTAAACAGATGGCATTGACACAAAGCATGTCTAAACTAAGCAGATGACATCTTTAATGTATATAGTAAGCAATGCAAGGCACCATATGCATGATATTACCAACATCAGCATGCCAAGTTAGAGCGAAGACCTCATGGGGTAAATAGGAGTGGTCTTCTCCTTCTAAATCCCCCTCATAACAGTTATCTTCCTCTTGATTATAATCCGAAATGGGTGGAGGGGGGGCTGCCTTTACGCCCACCATGGAGCGACGTCTGCATGCAATTTTATTGCCACGCAAGGCTTGTCTCTTTTGCTCTACATGATCAGTTCCATTGTGTACAATAACTGGCATGCATAGGAATAAAACATAGTGAGATTATGTAAGGAGTGCATGCACAAATCCAGAGTGATGGTAGCAAACTAAGGATAGACCCAAAACCAATGATAGCAGGCAGATAATAGCTTTAGTTAAAAAATACAGATAATGGCTCCTTTAATGTTTGTTTGCACCCAAAATGAAACTCATAGTAGACACCGGAGATTAACCAAATAGTAGACAGATAGTACTGATTGCTGCCCCAATATGTACCCCACAACCATTTAAAAACTCAAGTTTCAGCATTAGTTTGGACCTGACTGGGAGTCTAATAGGTGAACACGATGATAATGTAGCATGCCATCATATTAAGTGACGCATAACGTAAGCAGACACGAAAGAGTGCGACCTCTCTTGCGGACCTGTGTAGTCCTCAAGGTCATTGTCGGAGTAATAGGCCACGGGTAGGCCAACCCGAGCCCTAAGCCTTTCAAGACATCGGGCAAGCTGCGCCCCTCAAGACCCCAGGGAGAAGAGCCGCCTTCTCAGAGTTGGCGGCAAGGCCGCCGACTGCCCCCTCGCGGCCGAGTCCTAGGGACGACTTCGAGATGAGCCGACTCCTAACTGGCGGCTTCCAGAGAAGCCGGCCCTGGGGAGTCGGCCCGCGACTCCAACCACCCCATGCCCTCGTAAGGAGGGATGGGACGGGGTGTGGCCACAATGAGGCCCACTCCTGCCCCCTTTTCCAAGGGCAGGCATGGCCACAGTGCGCCGTGCCGACGGAGATCTCCGTCCGGCGCGGCACTGTTGCCATGCCAGCCTTGACATCAGCCCCAGTGGGCGGAACCCTGTGCCTACGATGAACTGTCTGTACGACCCAGAGACGGCGGGTACCACCAGTCAGCGGGGGTCCAGAAGACGGCAATAGTGCCACCATTCGGACCCGGTGGGAGTCGGCCCCCAGGAGTCGTCTAGCACCTCCCACGGGCCCCGCACGCCATTAACCAGACAAGACGGGGAATGGCAACAGTGATCGCCTGTCAGGCGATGGTACTGTTGCCATGACCCCACGACCAAGCCTGCGTCATTAGAAGCACGGCTATAGTAATCCGCAGCCGGCAAGACCCGCCCGCGGCGTACATGGCCTGTCGGCTCCATACCGAGCCAGTCGGCGGGCCCCAGCAGTCGGCGGAGAAGACGGCGGCCTGAGAGACAGACGGCTGGGACCCGTGCCCAGCTGCATTACCATTGTACCCCTGGGGGGTAGGCCTATATAAACCCCCTAGGGCACCCATGCAAAGGGTTGGAATCCATTAGCACTAGACCAGATCATATAGGAAGAAGAGAGCTAGCCTTGCCTTCTCCTACCTCCAGGAAACAGCTCAAGGAGCAACCTTGTACACACTTTGCCGTAGTGATCATGCAAAGACCACGCAGAGCAGCAGTAGGGGTGTTATCTCCATGGAGAGCCCTAAAGCTGGGTAAGATTCGCCGGCGTGCATGTCTTCGCCTTATCCCGTTTCCAGGCACCGCCGATGTTCTACTCGCCCCCACCATGATAAGCCATCCCTTGGCATATGTCGCACCCAACCCCCGGCATTTGGCTCCCACCATGGGGCGAGGTGCACCGTCGTCCGGAGATTTGTTCTGGACGGGAACCCTTTTCCTCCCTGGCGAGCGTAGCCAGCCCGGCATGCCAGACGGAGCCTGCGCCGACGTGCTGCTTGGCACCGAAATCGCTTGCGCAGCAAGCCGCCTCGCCGAACTTGTCGGTGAGGTTCGCCTCTCCGACGAGCCTGCCTCTGACGCGGGCACGGGCGGCCCTGAGAGCCTCCTCGCGGGTCTCCTCGATCAACTCCACGTTGCCAGTGAGCCAGCTGCGGACCTGGAGTCCGTAGGCTCCACCGACCCGATGCTGGTCGACTCCGACACCGCATCGCTCGACGCGTTCCCCACCAACGTGGTGGTCTATGACGAACCGCTCCCTCGCGCGGAGAGCGACGGAGCACCGTCACAGAGGTGCTCGTCATCGGTCATGGCGAGCACTCCGGCGGAGGGGCTCACGACCCGCTCGATGCGGCGCTACAAGACCTAACCGCGCCCATTCCCGAAGACGCCGACGCCGAGACACTGGAGGCACGCCGCCTCCAGCTCGTCGAAGGCGCGAAGAAGCTGGCCAGCATGAGGCGCCTGTCAGAGGCCTACCAGCGTGAGATGGATCGCGCTGTGGGCGGCTCGCCGGCTTCGACCGGGCCTAGCCGCCTTGGCGCGGTCCAGCAGCGCGGCGTTGCCATCGCCAACCTGTTCCGGGCAAATCGCCCCGTATACGCCACGCCTGCGGAGAACATCTGAGCCGCCCAGGCGACGGCAGACGAGCTGGATAATTTCGAGGGCGAAGAGCGTTGCCTAATGACGGAGCGAGTCCAGCGGCTCCTCGACGCGGCCGCCACGTAGAACAAGGCCGACTGCCGCACAGAGGTGCCGCAACGACAAAACGATGACCTGCCTCCCCGCTGAGATCAAGGCGCGACGTCTCGGACGCCGACTGGCAGCGTCCGCGGAAGAAAAGACAAGGATCTGGCTGTCAGCCACAGTCGGACTCGCATCACCATCGAGCGCGACTAAGACAGCCGCCCATGAGCAGTGGAACGGCGGGACGACTGTCCGCCTCCTCCTCCTCGCAAGGAAAGGCGAGTCTCCCCGCCACCCGTTGACCATCTGACTCTCGGCGACCGCCTTGGCCGCCGAGAGGGAGTCGGAGAAAACGACGCACGCCACCGGATTGACCGACTCCACCGATCCCTGGCGCTGGAAGAAGAAGACGAGTTGGGTCCGCCCTGTTTTGGACCCCGCATCCCAGATGAGCCCTTTCCCAAAGGGTTCACGCTCCCCCGAGATACGCCCAAGTACACCGGCTCCATGAAGTCGGAAGACTGGCTGGTTGACTACTCCACGGTCGTCAACATAGCGAACGACAACAAGCGTGTTGCCGTAAAATATGTTCCGCTCATGCTTCAGGGCACGGCCCAGACATGGTTGAACAGCCTGAAGCCCCGCAGCATCAACAGCTGGGTCGACTTCACCGATGCCTTCGTCCGCAACTTCACAAGCACGTACAAGCGACCTCCCAAGCCTCGCCAGCTTTCCCTGTGCGTGCAAGGCCCCAACGAGTCGACCCGCGACTACCTCACGCGTTGGGCCGAGCTTCGGAACTCCCGCGAGGGCGTGCACGAGGTGTAGGCAATCGAGTACTTCACCGCCGGGTGCACAGAAGGCACCCTCCTCAAGCACAAGCTCCTCTGCGACGAGCCAGAAACCCTCGATGAGCTGCTGATCATAGCAGACAAGTATGCCACAGCCGAATCCTCCATGAAGGCGGAGATTCAAGTTAGTGCGACTGGCAAAGTGGCCCCTCATGCTCCCAGAACTCCGGCTGGAGACGCCAGTAGGCGGCAACAGCAGAACGACCACAAGCGCAAGGCCCCACAATCGACTTCCAGTAGCCGGCAGGTGGCGACGGTCGAAGACCAGCAGCCGGAGGGACATCCTCCACCCAAGCGACAGAAAGGCGGCAAGCCCAACTGGTTGTCGGCTTTCTCCTATGAGCAGACTCTTGATGGCCTTTGCAAGTACCATAGCAGCGTGGAGCCGTCTAACCACACCACCCGGAAGTGCCACTGGCTCACCAGGATCGCCAAGGGAGACGGCCTCCTGCCTCCCCCGCCTGCTGGGCAGCCGCCTCCGCCCCAGCAGCCGGCTGTCAGTCTAGTCGGCGCAGTACAAGATGAATACCCAGAAGATCACGGAGCCTATGTGGTGTTCACCAGCGTGGCTGACGATCGACGCAGCAGGCTGCTGTAGCAGCAAGAGGTGAACGCAGTAGCATCAGAGACACCAGAGTTTATGCACTGGTCCGAAAAGCCTATCAGCTGGAGCAGAGCTGTTCACCCAGAGGTGATGCCGAGTCCGGGCTCCTACGCTCTGGTCTTGGATGCCACCTTTGCCACAGATAGGCGGGCCGCTCGCTTCTCGCGAGTGCTGATAGACGGAGGCAGCAACATCAACATCCTGTACAAGGACACAATGGAGAAGTTAGGAATCAAGCAAAGACAGCTTCAGAACAGCCGGACTGTATTCCATGGCATAGTTCCCGGCCTTTCCTGTTCACCCATCGGCAAGATCCTCATAGATGTCCTCTTCGGAGACAAAGATCACTTCCGCCGAGAGCCGGTTTGGTTTGAAGTGGTGGACCTCGAGAGCCCATACCATGCGCTGCTTGGCCGACCTGCTTTGGCCAAGTTCATGGCGATCCCCCACTACGCTTACCTCAAGATGAAGATGCCGAGTTCCAAGGGGATTCTGACCATAGCCGGCGACTACAGAAAGTCGTCCGCTTGTGTGGCTGAAAGCAGTCGGCTAGCCGAGTCCCTGGTGATCGCAGCTGAGAAGCGTCTCCTTGATCGGGTTGTGGCGATGGCCGACAAGAGGCCGAAGATGTCGCCCAATCCTAAGGAGTCGGAGGCTGAGGGTTCGTTCAAGCTGGCCAAAGAGACAAGAAGATACCCTTGGACCTGGAGCACCCGGAGAGGTACGCTGTCATAGGTGCAAACCTCGACAGCAAATAGGAAGGCGAGCTCGTCGATTTCCTCCGTGAGAATCGGGACATCTTCGCATGGTCCCCTAAAGACATGCCAGGTGTACCGACGGAATTCGCCGAGCACAAGTTACATGTCCGATCTGATGTGAAGCCCGTCAGGCAGCCCTTGCGCCACCTATCAGAAGAAAAGAGAAGAGTTGTCGAAGAAGAGATAGCCCGACTCCTAGCAGCCGGCTTCATTATGGAAGTATTTTTTCCAGAATGGCTAGCAAACCCGGTCCTGGTGCTGAAGAAGAACAAGCAGTGGCGGATGTGTATTGACTACATGAGCCTCAACAAAACTTGCCCCAAGGACCCATTTGCTCTGCCGAGAATTGATCAGGTGATAGACTCCACAGCCGGATGCGAGTTGTTGAGCTTCTTAGATGCATATTCAGGATATCACCAGATCAAGCTGAACCCGGCTGACAGACTGAAGACCGCCTTATCACGCTGTTTGGAGCTTTCTGCTACCTGACCATGACGTTCGGCTTGAGGAATGCTGGCGCCACCTTTCACCATTGCATGCAGAAGTGCCTCCTCAAGCAACTCGGCAGAAACGCCCACGTCTACGTGGACGATGTGGTGGTGAAGACGGAAAAGCATGCAACACTGCTGGAAGACCTCAAGGAGACCTTTGAGAACCTGCGCCGATTCCAGATCAAGCTCAACCCTGAGAAGTGCGTCTTCGGAGTACCAGCCGGCCAACTCCTTGGCTTCCTGGTCTCTGAACGCGGCATAGAGTGCAACCCTATAAAGATCAAGGCCATTGAGAGGATGGAGGTACCCAGTTGACTGCTAGTTGTGCAAAAGTTCACTGGCTGCTTGGCGTCCATCAGCCGATTCATCAGTCGGCTGGGCAAGAAAGCTCTCCCTTTATACCAGCTCATGAAGAAGACCACCTTTTTCGAGTGGAACCACAAGGGAAACGAAGCTTTTCTCTAGTTGAAGAAGATGTTGACTACTCCCCCCGTGTTGGCGGCTCCGACTCCTAAGGAGCCCATGCTCCTGTACATTGCCGCCACCAGCCGGGTAGTCAGCACAGTCATTGTAGTTCAACGCAAGAAGGAAGGAAAAGCACTACCTGTCCAGAGACCGGTATATTACCTGAGCGAAGTGCTGTCGACCTCCAAGCAAAACTACCCCCACTACCAGAAGATGTGCTATGGCATGCACTTTGCCGCCAAGAAGTTGAAGCCTTACTTTCAAGAGCATCCAATCACTATGGTCTGCACAGCCCCACTAGCCGAGATCATCGGAAGTCGAGATGCTTCTGGCCGAGTGGCCAAATGGGCCATAGAGCTGGCCCCCTACACCATCTACTATCAGCCCCGCACCGCCATCAAGTCGCAAGAATTGGCCGACTTCCTCGTCGACTGGGCCGAGACTCAGTACCTGCCGCCAGCGCCCGACTCCACCCATTGGCGGATGCATTTCGATGGCTCCAAGATGCGCACCGGCTTGGGAGCCGGCGTTGTCCTCACTTCTCCTAAAGGCGACAAGCTCAAATATGCGCTGCAGATACATTTCGCCGCCTCCAACAACGTTGCCGAATACGAGGCGCTCATTCACGGGCTCCGGCTTGCCAAAGAACTTGGCATTCGCCGGATCCTGTGTTATGGCGATTCTGACTTGATGGTCCAGCAGTCATCTGGCGACTGGGACGCCAAAGATGCAAACATGGCGAGCTACCGCTTCCTCGTACATCAACTCAGTGGATATTTCGAGGGGTGCGAGTTCCTTCACGTGCCAAGAAATGACAACGACCAAGCAGACACCCTGGCACGAATCGGCTCCACCCGCCAAGCAATACCATCCGGCGTCGCCCTTCAGCGCCTCCTCAAGCCGTCTGTCAAGCCTTCACCAGAATCAGACTCCATCTTTGTGCCGGCTCCTCCCGAAGAAGTCGGATCCAACTCCAGAGCTCAAGCAGACGGCACGAGAATTTTGGCAGACGGCCCCAGAATAGCCGTAGTCGAAGCCGGCCCGGGGACTCCAGAACCCGGCCCGGGGACTGCGGCGAACAGCCCGAAGACTCCAGAACTCGGCCCGAGGGCTGCACCAGTCGGCCCGGGACTTCGTCAATCCAACAAGCGGTCGCGGACTCCAGCCCACCGCCTCCCAGCCAAGTCGCCCTCGTCCAAGTCGCAGTGCTGGCAGTCGAAGAAATAACAGCACCCTCATGGGCACAGCCCATCCTCAAATTCCTGGTGAGCAAAGAGCTGCCAGCTGATGAGATCTTGGCTCGGCAAGTACAACGCCAAGCAGCATCCTACACCATAGTCAATAGAGAGCTGGTCAGGCGAAGCGTCACTTGTGTCTACCAGCGCTGCGTCGAGCCAGAGCAAGGCCAAGCAATTCTCAAAGACATCCATCAAGGCGACTGCGGCCACCATGCGGCCTCAAGAGCACTCGTTGCCAAAGCCTTTCGTGTAACGCCCCGGATTCGATGCACCAGGTGTCTGTCAGTTATTCGTCGTCGTTGCCATGTCATCATCTGCATTGCATATCATGTCATCATGTGCATCGCATTTGCATACGTGTTCGTCTCATGCATCCAGGCATTTTCCCCGTTGTCGGTTTATTCGTCGGATGTTTTCGGTCTCCGGAAACTGCTATCGGGTCGCACTTCACCTCTCTCTTCTCAGCCCAACCCCTCTTGCAACCCACCTGCAGCCCACCTAGTCCCCCCTCTGTCCGGAGCCATCGGATCGAGATCCGATGCCCGAAAACCCCTCCAAAACCCTCAAACCCTAGCACCTACCCTTTATATACTCCTTCCATTTCCAAGTTTGGCAGCCTAACCTTCCCCTCCTCGTTTTCACCGCCTCCTCCCACCTCGAGGGCCGCGCTGCCGCCTTCCCCTCCAGATCCGGCGCACCTCCACCTCACCCCTGCCACATGGCGGTGCCCTAGTGGCCAGCCGCCACCCAGCCACCGCCTCCAGCCACTGGGCGAGCGCCACGTCGCCCCTCAGCCCCGTCCGCGCCACCGTGGCCCTGCGGGCCCAGTTCCGGCCCGCCCAGGCTCAAACCGGGCCGTGCCCCGCGGCTCCCTGCCCGAGCGCCTCCCGCTCTCCGCCGGCGCCGCCCGCTCACCGGCCCCGCCGCATCACCGGAGTCGCCGCACGCGCGCCCGCCGCCTCCAGGTGCGCGCCGCCGTCTGCGGCCTTCGCCGCCCGGGTCACCGGCCGACCCCATGCGCCAGCCGCCCCGCACGTCCCGCGTCGTCGCCGCCCATCTTCGACCGCGCCGGCGAGCTCCGCCACCCGACTCCGGCGCCGCCCTCCTCGCGGATCCGGCTGCCCCAAGGCCGGATCCGTCCGTCCTCGACATCCGCGCCCGGTTCCGGCGACCTCGTGCCTCACCGGACCTCCCTCAAACTACTCTGGCCGCCATCTCCTTCCACGCCGGCGCAACTCCGGCCATCCTCGGTTCCCGTGCCCGGAACCCTAGATCTGCGAGGTTGCCCCGATTTTTCCCCAAGTCCTTTTTCTGTTAAGTTTTTATGCCCTGTTCAACATGCCATAACTCCTTGTATACTGCTCCGTTTTGCGTGCACGATATATCGAAATGTTCATCTTGATGTGCTATTCATTTTATTACATTGTGCCATGTTCACTAGAGCTCATCTTGATCCCCGAAATGCGGTTGGAAGAGTGCTAGTTTCTGTTAGTTTTAGGTTTTTATCAGCAATTGCTCTTTTGTCATTTTTGTCATGATTAATGTGTGCATTCTATGATCCTGAGCTCTACATGTGTCTTGTTGTATGCCATGCCTTCTTTACAGGGGTGTATGCCATGTATTTTTGTGATCTCTGTGGTAACTAGCACAAGCATGTTAAGTAGCCCCCGTGATGTTCCTGATTTCAGAGACTTGGAATTGCACCAAGTCTTTGTCTGCTGTTATTTTCATGCCATGTATTCTTGTTGCTACCGTGAGATCCATGCCTCTTTTGAGTATATTCAGTAATGATGGTTTGGACATATGATTATGCTCTATCCATCCATGCCTTTGTTTGTATTTATGGTGTGCTCTAGCATGTCTTAATCATGCTCTATGTTTGCTATAAAATGTTCCTGGCAGATTGTTTACATGTTATTCAATATTGCCAAGGTTGTTGTAGTTTATCCATGCATGCTATGTTGTTGTTCTTGCCATGTTTAGCTTCTATGCCGCGCCTACTTCCTGGGTGTATGCTTAGTTTTTCATGAAATGACTCGTGGTGAGTGCATTGAGCTAGTTTACATGCCTACTTGTTATCTGTTTCGCCATGCTCCATCTTTTCACCAAGTCTGAATCTGTTTATGATTTTGCTATGTCCATATGCTTGCAATTGTATTTTTTGATCACTTTTGGCTTATGGTGAGTAAGGGACTCTTGCTATATGCTTTGAGTAGATTCATGCCATGCTCTAGTTTGACATGATAGCTTGCTGTAAGATGTTGTTTGATAGCTCTAAACATTGCAACCTGATGTTATTTCTGCCATGTCCTGTTATTATTTGCAATATTGCCATGTCCTTTTGAGCATGTTTTATTAGTTTCTTGAGATAGCTCAGTGTTCATGATTTGTTATGCTTTACCTGTACATCATGTCCGTGCCTTTTGTTTTCATGTTGATATCCCGTAGCATGTTGTTTCGGTGCTTGCAATATGTCCAGTTGCTGTTTTGGACAGCTTGTCCTTTATACTTGTATGGGGTGTATGTGTTGAACCGTTGCTCCGTTTTGAGTGTGCTCTATATGAACCTTGCTTAGTTTTGCATGTAGCTTCATATTAACTTGTTGCATCCATGTTTTGAGGAGTGTGCTCGATGTTTGAATGCATTTTGCATCAATGCCATGCTTATCTTATTTTGCTCATATCTTCTAGGCCGTAGCTCCGAATCTAATGAACTTTATATGTAACTTGATTAGAATTTCGTTTAGATCATCGTGGTGCATCTTAACTTGCTGTTTAACAACCTGAACATAAGGTTTATTCAGATCTGGACCAATTTCGAAATTTGCATATCAGGACTTACCGGATTTGTTATATGTTGTTTCCGGCCTCATTTAAACTTGCTTTGATGTGTTGTTCTTGTACGCATCATCTCTTGCCATGAGTAGATTCATGTAGCCTTGTCACACATCATACTTGTTTGAGCATCATGCCTTGTTCGTGTGTGGTGTGTTTACCATGTTGTGTGCTTCTTCTCGATAGTTCCCGTTTCGTTGCGGTCGTGAGGATTCGTTCGTCTACGCTCGGTTCATCTTCGTGGTTTCATCTTCTCATGGATTCATTCTTCTTCCTTGCGGGATTTCAGGCAAGATGATCGTCACCTTGGATCTCATTACTATCATTGCTATGCTAGATGCTTCGTTCTATCGCTATGCTGCGTTACCTACCACTTGCTTATCAAGCCTCCCAAATTGCCATGAACCTCTAACCTTTGTCACCCTTCCTAGCAAACCGTTGTTTGGCTATGTTACCGCTTTTGCTCAGCCCCTCTTTTAGCGTTGCTAGTTGCAGGTGAAGATGAAGATTGCTCCATGTTGGATTATGTTTATGTTGGGATATCACAATTTCTCTTATATTATTAATGCATCTATATACTTGGTAAAGGGTGGAAGGCTCGGCCTTATGCCTGTTGTTTTGTTCCACTCTTGCCGCCCTAGTTTCTGTCATATCGGTATTATATTCCCGGATTTTGCGTCCCTAACGCGGTTGGGTGATTTATGGGACCCCCTTGACAGTTCGCTTTGAATAAGACTCCTCCAGCAAGGCCCAACATTGGTTTTACCATTTGCCTCACCTATGCCCTTTTATTTCCCTTGGGTTTCTGGAGCCCGAGGGTCATCTTTATTTTAGCCCCCCCCCCGGGCCAGTGCTCCTTCGAGTGTTGGTCCGAACCGAGCAGCCTGCGGGGCCACCACGGGGAAACTCGAGGCCTGGTTTTACTCGTAGCTTGACTTATCCGGTGTGCCCTGAGAACGAGGTACGTGCGACTCCTATAAGGATTGGTCGGCACATCCGGGCGGCTTTGCTGGTCTTGTTTTATTACTGTCAAAATGTCTTGTAGCCGGGATTCCGAGACTGATCGGGTCTTCCCGGGGAGAAGGAATATCCTTCGTTGATCGCGAGAGCTTATCATGGGCAAAGTTGGGACACCCCTGCAGGGTTTGAACTTTCGAAAGCCGTGCCCGCGGTTATGGGAAGATGGGAATTTGTTGATATCCGGTTGTAGTAAACTTGAAGTAAACTCTTCTAAAATACACCAACCGTGTGTGTAACCGTGAGTGTCTCTTTTCGGGGTTGATCGAGAGGAGAACACGGTTTCTGGGTTATGTCTGACGTAAGTAGGAGTTCAGGATCACTTGTTGATCATTACCAGTTGACGACCGCTTGCTTTGCCTCTCTTCTCGCTCTTATTTGCGTAAGTTAGCCACCATACATTGCTTAGTCGCTGCTGCAACCTCACCACTTTACCCCTTCCTCACCCTTTAAGCTTTGCTAGTCTTGATACCCATGGTAATGGGATTGCTGAGTCCTCGTGGCTCACAGATTACTACAACACCAGTTGCAGGTACAGGTTGTTGCGATGGTCATGACGCGAGAGCGATGTTTGCTTCTGTTGGAGTTCTTCTTCTGCTTCTTCTTCGATCGAGGGATAGGTTCCTGGTCGGCAGCGTGGGCTAGCAGGGTGGATATTGTTTGAGTTGCTGTTTATGTTTCATCTGTAGTCGGATGTTGATCTTGTATATGATGTATTGTTGTATTCATGTGTCGTTGTATGCCTTGGTTGTATCCTCACTATTATGTAATGTTGATGTAATGATATCCACCTTGCAAAAGCGTCTTCAAGATGCGCTTCTATCCTTGGTGGGACCTTCGAGTTCCTTTAGGATAGGGCCACATCTTGGGCGTGACAAGTTGGTATCAGAGCCTCGACTGACCCTAGGAGCCCCCTTGATTGATCGTGTAGTTTGGCCGATGTCGAGTCTAGAAAAAAATCTTTTTTCGGAGTCTAGTTATATCGGAGAGTAGGAACTCTTTTACTCCTCAGCCCCTTCGTCGCTCTGGTGAGAAATCTTGACGTAGGTGTTTTGAACTACTCCTCTTCCCGTTCAAATTTTTCTTTAGGATCACGCGGTTAGTTTTCGTTCGTTGTCCATCCTCTTTTGTCCGGTGCTTTTCTTGTCAAGCTGATTCGACCCTCTTTGTCTTTTGCAAGATCAGTTGTCAGTTCTTTCTCTTTCGATGTTGTTTCCCAGTCCGAAGTTGTCCTTGTTTTTCCCACCCGCCCTCCCTTCTTCTTCTTGGAACCGTAGTCTATAATCGAGTATTCATTCTACTCGTGCAAAGTCTTTGCATTCTTCCCTAAATTATTTCAACCGTTGCTTTTC